>OZ038478.1:90134031-90286531 GCA_964036315.1 Acanthosepion esculentum
ATTATTAGGATTCCTACAATTACATAATTTATTATTCGTGTCATTATACTTAGTATTGCTGCTTGCAACCTGGTGGGTTATCAAGTTTTCTGAGTCCCTATACTTGTTAAAGACTCTGTTGTTATGTTTTTTAATTATTTTCTCTAGGTTATCTGCACAACTATAGATTAACTTAAGAGTATTAGGATTAAACATTTTACTAAGTGGGTTAGTTTCAGAGTTGGGGAAATGTTTTTTGATGAGGTTTAGAAATATACGCCCCAATTTAGTTTTAACCATCATATTAAAAGAGGGAGTAAACCATATGATCTTTCTAGATCTTCTTTTCTTATTATGGTTGCTATTAACAGGGCTTTTATATTGAATAGTGGTATATTTGTATCCACTATTTTTGAGTGCAGAATAGTAAAAATCCCGATGTTTATTAAAAACATCTTTGTTCGAAGAGTTATTACTAATCCTAAACCCAATGGAGGAGGGTATGTGTTTGATGACTGAAGTGGGGTGGTTGGAATTTGGATGCACGTATATTGGGTTGGAATTAATCTTCACATATGGTTGGAAAGTGTTGCTGGCAAGGTCCAGGGTAACGTCTAGAAAATCTACTTGTTTAACATTAGTTGTAACTATTGTCCTAAGACCCAAATCCTTAAATACCTTATGAATCATTTTCCTAATACGGTCTACCTTAATTTTAGTGGAGTTTTTAACAACTAATAATACATCATCCCTATACAATCCTACACTATCAGAATCTAGACAATCAAAGGCACTTAAATTGTACAAAAGAAATAACCCGACCAGGTCAGAAGCTTCTGCAGAATCCAAAGAACCCATTGAAATGTCAAACTTTTCGTTACAAGACTTTTTGGTCCACTGTTCCTCCTTGTAGACTAGAACAGAATTTCAGCACTTCATGATAATATCTATCTATCTATCTATCTATCTATCTATCTATCTATCTATATATGAGTTTACATTGAGGACAACCACCTGCTAAACGCAGTTTTTAGCACTTGAAAATTGCATTTAAGCATAAAACAGACTGTCGCCATAGTGTGTTGAACTCAATGACCACCTTTATAATTACACACGCTCTATTCCTGATATTGAGCACTTTCACCTTTTAATATAGTATACCTTAAAACTATATATATAGGTAAAAATCCTTGGATAAGTAATCCAAATAGATCCTAATAATATGAAATATTAAAACTGATTCCTAAAAGAGAGCTCAATATAAATATGAGTTTCATTTTTATGTAATTCATATATATATATATATATATATATATATATATTAGAGGTATATCGGCAGAAATAATTCTTTCCTTTCGAACTTGTTTGGTGAATATCGACATGTTTCATCTATCAATTTTTTTTTCAAATTTCTGAATTAGTTTTTTTATGTGATAAATTTTCCAATGTAGCAACATTCGAAAGTAGTCGGATAAAATAATATAAAATAAAATGAATATGAACTCCTGTGCAATTTCTAAAGCCCTTTCCATTCTTTTTCACTCCCAGTAACCACTTGCATCTTACTGTCATTAGAGACTCGTTTCAGGTGAACTGATTAAAAGAATAATTGATAAACACTGTCAGGTTGGTTAGTCTCGCTGTAAATAAACATTTTATCGTTAATTATTTGAAACAAACTTAAGCTCAAGAATTGACATTCATGAGTGATCATTGAATTATTATCTGAAGAAGCACATATCAGATCCAAGTTTCGATTCCAAGCCATAGTATTTACCCCCCTCCCAAATCCCCCCAAAAATGAACTAGAGAGTCGAATTGAATAGCACACAGTCAGAAAATACGTTCATAAAAGTGGATGAAATAAATTGCTGCCTCCTAAAATGACAAAGCAAGAATAACAAATGAGACACAAAGGGAGGGTCTTAGTCTACATTGAATTTGATGCCGGGTGTGCCTATAGGTCGACAGTGTCTAGTCAGACCTAAAGGCATTTAATATTCAGAATAACACTGAATAATTTTTTAAATATCTGTGTAGATCTCATTGCCAGTAATTTTTAATGATCCTTGAAGCAGACATGAGTAAGAACTTCGGCATTCTGTTAAGACATACATTTCATTACTTATGTAAGAAACTGTTATATATATATATATATATATATATATATATATATATATATATATATATATATATATAAACTTCATAGAGGTATATATAAGTTTATACCGACATAAATATTTCACACACACGCACACACACACACACACATATATATATATATGTAAAATTTATACCTATATGGATTTAATTTCCAACATAAGTTTATATATATATATATATATATATATATATATATATATATATATATATATATATATATATAAAAACTTATGTTTATATACATATATATATATTATGTTTAAAAATAACGCATAAGTAATATATATACATACACACACACACACACACACACACACACACATATATATATATATATATATATATATATATATATATATATATATATATATATATATATATTACTTAAGCGTTATTTTTAGTAGATGCTCGTATTTGAGGAAACGCTCTAATTGTTTATTAAACAGTATATTTATTTATTTTTTGTCGATCGGCCTCAATATTCGAGAAATTTTACTAGAGAGAAATATGTGGTCTCCGGTAGGATTCGAAACTGCTTTCCCCTAGGGGAAACCGTCATTAGGTCTGATGTGGTTTGGTTCTCTCAGCTACGGAGTGCGTGGTTGACCAAGCAAAGTTAGGTAGTACCTTTAAACATACACACACACACACACACACACACACACACACATATATATATATATATATATATATATATATATATATATATATATATATATATATATATATATATATATATATATATATATATATATATATATGAGAAAATCTGTGAAAAATTGCCAAAGATTTCCGTGTGGGGCGTTTCATCCTTTTCGACTTCATCGGACTAAAGTGATGTTTATGTTGAATTTCCTAATTTTTTTTAAAGAATTGTTTTGGTGCATGTAGTATACCCGATTTCATTTCATTTTTTCTTTCCTTATGTTTTTATCACGTTTGTTATTAAATATCTCACATTGAGATAATTGTAAGAACCTAGACGTAAATTTACTGTGTATGATCTAGCGATTAAAACACTTTCTATACATTTGCGTCTTAGTAAATTGATAAGAGGCTTTTCGCAGTTGAAATCCATACTACTGTTATAAATAACGCATTCAAGTGAACTAAACCATTCCTATATATATATATATATATGTGTGTGTGTGTGTGTGTGTGTGTGTGTGTGGTTCTCCAATTACTACAGATCCCACATGATATATAAACTCGTCACTAAACCTAAAATATATATCCGCTATAAAGACTATATTTTTATTTTAGCGGAAAATAGGAAATAGATAACCTCAAAGTCACATGTGAGAAAACTCTATCCTTAAGTTTACCTATGAACTGAGTTAAAAAATAAACTTTTATTCTGAGAGGTTCTCGTATAATACAACAGTAACTCCTTCAACACCTCATTATATAAAAAAACATTAGCAGATACTCTTGTCACCTTAATTTTAAGAGTGACTGCTCACTTAGATATAAAATAGCAGTTATAAAAAATTTCCCCAAGAGAGTACACGGGAATTCATTTTATCGTCTACTCTTCCTTAAAGAACTCAATAATCATAACAGACACTAGTTAACAATGGTTTTCCTAACTATCTCATCGACCACCAGATTAGACTATTTCTTTCCAAAGTAACTAATAACAATACTGAACACACAGGCAAAAACAATAACATTAACATCTACAAAAGTCAAATACACGTCAACTATAAGCAAGAAGAATTTTCACTTAGAAATATTATAAAGAAATTCACTACTCCAGTCAACTTGAATAAAAAAAATTAAATTATCTATTACAAAAAATTTAAAACAGCTAACCTTATCAAAAATAAAAACAATCCTGCAAAATTAAAACTACAAAGAACTAACATTATGTACGAGATCAAATGCCCCTTAAGGAACTGTGTTCCTAATCAAACCAAACTCATAAATAATTACATCGGTCATACTACTACAAGCCTATCTAGACGACTTACGTTACACCTATTTGACCATAGTTTTCCTTTGGACTCATTTAAACACACACAAAACCTACCAGAACCCACCCGAAACATACTAGTAGAAAATACAAGCATAATAACCTCATCCATATGCAAAAATATTAAAAATAATGGAAGCCCTAATAATAGAAGAGAAAAAGCCAACAGCCAAGAACATTAACTATGAACACGGCCGCAATGTGCTGACCGTATTTGGAAAATAAAACATTCCTATAACTCTAGATGCACCCATAACACAGCCCATACATCTAGTTAAAAGTAAAAATAAAATTATCCTTGATAATAGCGAAAAGTATAGCCGAATGTGCTTGGATATGTAGAACCTTTGAACAGTTTTTATACACTTTGTGTCCAGAAAAGAAAACACTTGTACGAACCCAAGAAAAATTAAATAAAAAGCTTAATTGCAGCACCTAGTCAGTCGTCTTTAAAGAAACATATATAAAAGAGGGATTGCTGTTTAAATGCACAATATATATTTTTATGGTCCAGGTTCCTTGTACCACGGTGATGGTCCAAGGTAGAACCAATGAAGAATAACTCGAACACAGGTTTTGGAATAACAGAGATATATTACAAATAGAAATATGTACAAAAGAAGTAGAAGTGTTAGTAATAACAATCAGGTTAGGTTAGAGAGAACTATGTTGTCTCGAAGTATCACTAACACAGTGTCTTACAGTAATCGTCTGACGCGACTCTGTCTCTGACTGACTCACACTGACTGACTGGCCGACTGCCTGACTCACTCACTGACTCTGTGTCGGTATTTAACAACACTCCCACGTGTGTCGGATGTGGCACAAGGCCGGTTTAGTGTGGGCTTACCGAGCCCGTAGGCTCGGGCAAAAATATACCCTTTAGAACCCGTATATACGGGTTCAGGGACTGTCTACCTCCCCGGACGGCACTTTGCCCTGCGGCAAAGCCCCGTCCGAGTTCCTCTCCGCCGAGGCAGAGAGTTCGACAGCAAAGAACAGTCTGAACGGCTGTTCCGACACTGACTCTGTGTCGATATTTAACAACACTCCCACGTGTGTCGGATGTGGCACAAGGCCAGTTTAGTGTGGGTTTACCAAGCCCGTAGGCTCGGGCAAAAATATACCCATTAGAACCCGTATACACGGGTTCAGGGACTGTCAACCTCCCCGGACGGCACTTTGCCGTGCGGCAAAGCCCCGTCCGAGTTCCTCCCCGCCGAGGCGGAGAGTTCGACAGCAAAGAACAGTCTGAACAACTGTTCCGACACTGACTCTGTGTCGGTATTTAACAACACTCCCACGTGTGTCGGATGTGGCACAAGGCCGGTTTAGTGTGGGCTTACCGAGCCCGTAGGCTCGGGCAAAAATATACCCATTAGAACCCGTATACACGGGTTCAGGGACTGTCAACCTCCCCGGACGGCACTTTGCCGTGCGGCAAAGCCCCGTCCGAGTTCCTTCCCGCCGAGGCGGAGAGTTCGACAGCAAAGAACAGTCTGAACAACTGTTCCGACACTGACTCTGTGTCGATATTTAACAACACTCCCACGTGTGTCGGATGTGGCACAAGGCCAGTTTAGTGTGGGTTTACCAAGCCCGTAGGCTCGGGCAAAAATATACCCATTAGAACCCGTATACACGGGTTCAGGGACTGTCAACCTCCCCGGACGGCACTTTGCCGTGCGGCAAAGCCCCGTCCGAGTTCCTCCCCGCCGAGGCGGAGAGTTCGACAGCAAAGAACAGTCTGAACAACTGTTCCGACACTGACTCTGTGTCGGTATTTAACAACACTCCCACGTGTGTCGGATGTGGCACAAGGCCGGTTTAGTGTGGGCTTACCGAGCCCGTAGGCTCGGGCAAAAATATACCCATTAGAACCCGTATACACGGGTTCAGGGACTGTCAACCTCCCCGGACGGCACTTTGCCGTGCGGCAAAGCCCCGTCCGAGTTCCTTCCCGCCGAGGCGGAGAGTTCGACAGCAAAGAACAGTCTGAACAACTGTTCCGACACTGACGCTGTGTCGATATTTAACAACACTCCCACGTGTGTCGGATGTGGCACAAGGCCGGTTTAGTGTGGGTTTACCGAGCCCGTAGGCTCGGGCAAAAATATACCCATTAGAACCCGTATACACGGGTTCAGGGACTGTCAACCTCCCCGGACGGCACTTTGCCGTGCGGCAAAGCCCCGTCCGAGTTCCTCCCCGCCGAGGCGGAGAGTTCGACAGCAGAGAACAGTCTGAACAACTGTTCCGACACTGACTCTGTGTCGGTATTTAACAACACTCCCACGTGTGTCGGATGTGGCACAAGGCCGGTTTAGTGTGGGCTTACCGAGCCCGTAGGCTCGGGCAAAAATATACCCATTAGAACCCGTATACACGGGTTCAGGGACTGTCAACCTCCCCGGACGGCACTTTGCCGTGCGGCAAAGCCCCGTCCGAGTTCCTCCCCGCCGAGGCGGAGAGTTCGACAGCAAAGAACAGTCTGAACAACTGTTCCGACACTGACTCTGTGTCGGTATTTAACAACACTCCCACGTGTGTCGGATGTGGCACAAGGCCGGTTTAATGTGGGCTTACCGAGCCCGTAGGCTCGGGCAAAAATATACCCATTAGAACCCGTATACACGGGTTCAGGGACTGTCAACCTCCCTGGACGGCACTTTGCCGTGCGGCAAAGCCCCGTCCGAGTTCCTCCCCGCCGAGGCGGAGAGTTCGACAGCAAAGAACAGTCTGAACAACTGTTCCGACAATGACTCTGTGTCGGTATTTAACAACACTCCCACGTGTGTCGGATGTGGCACAAGGCCGGTTTAGTGTGGGCTTACCGAGCCCGTAGGCTCGGGCAAAAATATACCTATTAGAACCCGTATACACGGGTTCAGGGACTGTCAACCTCCCCGGACGGCACTTTGCCCTGCGGCAAAGCCCCGTCCGAGTTCCTCCCCGCCGAGGCGGAGAGTTCGACAGCAAAGAACAGTCTGAAAAACTGTTCCGACAATGACTCTGTGTTTGCTGCTTCCTCTTGGGGAGCAGTATTTATGGTGTACGGAAAAGTCCATTATCTATTATGGGTATTTGTCACTTAGCTCTGATGTTGCCTTCAATATCCCGACTCCACAGTTTCGTCGACGAATCTATTGGGAATCACTTCGTCCACTCGTCAGCGGTATCAACAATTGACTGTTTATACTTTTCGATTTTTCTTTTTTATATGCCCTTTTCATTGGTGCAAGTTTTGGGGTTTTTATTTTTCCAATGTATGCTTGCGTGCGTGTGTACCCATCTTCGCTTATGTGCGTACGTTTTAAATGGCGTAGTTATTTGTCCTTTACGTCGTTTTTCCCCCTGTCATATTAATTTTTAAGATAACGAAGTGCGTCTTATATACCGAAAAATACGGAATCTATCTGTCTATCGAATTAATCGCATCTACATAGATTGATAGATGCAAACAAACAAAGATAGATAGATAGATAGATAGATAGATAGACATATATTAAAGACAATATTCATGGCTAATTATGAAGATTACCAAACCCTAAAACTGCCTTGCACAGTCTCACAAGCCTCAATTCCAAACGTAGAATTGCAGCAGCTCTATTCCATACTGATACACCGTTATCATAATAGTATTAGAAGCACAAGTAAAGAAGGAAAACTCAATAAGCTGATCTAAAAAAATGACCTAAATTCTGTTGTTAAATGGCGTAAGGAATCACTTTTTAATTTTATCGCCTCGATAACGAAACTGCTCTCTATTAATCGTCGGAGAGACCCATTTCTGCCTTTCATCAGCGTGACTGATGCTAGCCTGCAGGAGGGTGACTCTTCGCGCCTTCACCGACTGACGTTTTCCGCTGACATGAAGTGGAAAGACTATATTGAATCAATTGCTAAGCCAGCTGCCAAGAAAATTGGTTCAGTGTCGTGCTAAACAGTTTTTCTCTCCCGATTCTATCTTACGTATTTATAGGTCTACCATTCGTCCATGCTTAGAATATTGCCACCACATATGGTTTGGTGCCCCTGCTATATGTTTAGAGATGCTTGATGAAATTCAAAGAGAAATCTGCACTGTTATTGATCCTGACCTGGCACCTCGGCTTCAATCACTTTCTCATCGCCGTTATGTAGCATTCCTGTGCCTTTTCTAGCTTTCCTCGATGGTGCCTAGGTTTTATGAATTTAAGCGCAGTACTAGATTCGCGGCAAGGTCTCATCATTTTACAGTCGAAATGTTTAGACGTAACCGTAAGTTCTATGTTAACAGTTTCTTCTATCGCAGTTCTCTCTTGCAGAACTCTCTTCCGGCTCCTTGCTTTCCAGTCAAATTTGATTTTCAAAAATTCAAATGCAATATTAATCGTTATGTCTTAATTCTTGTTCTTCTGTTGTTCCTGCTCATTAATAACGTTTACATATTTCTCCTATTCTTTCATGCTTAGTAACCCACTTCGTTTCAGTGGCTTTGATGCCTTGCTTGAGGTGAAACGATTTTTTTAAAAAAAAAGTGAACAGTTAATATTTTATATAACGACGTTAATATAAATTTACGTTTTGTCTATAACTACACAGTGTAACCCGGATATAAGAGAGTTGTCGGGACCGGAGAAGTTTCTTATATCAGGGTTTCTCTTATATCCGAGTTTAGTCTATTTTGTTTAGGCAAGTATGGCTCTAATTTGGGACCAGAGAAAATTTCTCTTATATCCGGGTTTCTTATATCCGGGTTACACTGTACTTGAAAGCAGTCAAGTAGAGACGATGAGAAGTTCTTACAAAGATAATAGTTTTTTGTTTGTTTTTTTACAAGTCGTTGATTCTGTTCACCAGCAAGCCAACTCGTAATAGACAAATGAAACTTTATCGGAAATCGTGTCGTTGATGACGTGTCATAATTCTTTACGAGATCAGATCGGTTAAGTTTAAACTGCGGAAGTTGTCAGTCTGTTGGAAACGGCGCTGTCTTTTGTGGAAGGGGCCGATTTATCTGACGAAACTAAATTAACCCCTCATAATTTTAGAGGGTAGCTTATACGCCATTATAGTTGGTTTATTTAGAAGCAACGTACATGAAAAGGCAGTTTATATAATCATAGTATGCCATTCGAATCGTAAGTCAATTTCTGTCTCTTTCTCCTTATCTTTCTCTCTTATATTGTCTATTTAAGTAGCCGGTTTTAGATTTCTCGAGCACAATTTCACTTGACACCTTTCTAATGAATGTATTTTTATCGCTCCAAACTTACTTGTTCTGGAATCATATTTTTTTCTATTATGAAAAGCAAGTTTGATAAATAGCTATTTTCGCAATTATGTACTAAGCACGGGCCACCATAGGTTATGCTTTATTTACGATGTACGGGGCACCCAGTGAGGTTCGAACTTACTAGAAACTAGCAATAGACTAACAGATCTCTTTGCTGGACATGACCCATGCCGAGACGCATGTCTATTTCCGGATGATTAAGTTTAGTACATTTCTCAAGCTTTAGAACACTTTAAACGATGTAATGCAGTGGGTGCGAAAAAGAAACGTCTAAGATTTCCATAAATAAAGAACGGTATTTGCCTTAAATATCATATTATATATATATATATATATATATATATATATATATATATATATATATATATCAATTATGTAGTGCGTATTCAATTTATGTAACGTAAATCATTCAAACGAAAAACAAATACTGAAGCTAATTATATGGTAAGAATCACTCTAGCAAACAATATTTAATAATAAAATACAATCAACTTCGAATCCGTTAATGAATGGTATGATCCTTGTTTATAAATTCCGGTTTTATCAGGTCTTATTTTTTCTACTAGCCGGGATTTCAGTCGTTTCGAACGACCATCATCAGGTAGACATTTCAGTGTGTTTTTGTTAAATTCCAGGTAGTAATGCGACATCAAAAGATAGTGCGGACCGAAAGAGTGTTTTTTTAGCAATGAGATATTGTTAAATGTAAGAATAATTTTGGAATATTTTTCTTTTTTTTATTTAAACGAAACGACTGAAATCCGGAATTTATAAACAAGGATCGTTCTACGCTCCGGCCTTCTTCAGTGTGGTATAATTACAAGCACTTTCCAAAAGTACCGCTTACTGGGATTACCTTCCCAGTCTAAAACACCAGGAAGTTATCTTCCTTACAACTCGAACATACTAAGATTTGAACCCGGCGGTCACACACACGGTCACACACACACACACACACACACACACACACACACACACACACACACACACACACACACACACATATATATATATATATACACACATTGGTTTTGTCTAAAAGTTCGTTGGGTTTATTAAGCAAATTTTCTGCTTAAAAGCGAAGGAGCTTTTTAACCAACACAGTATATAACAGGCTCCAATAATATTATTATAAATTATAATTTGAATTATAAGTATTCACTAAAATCTTTGGATACACGTGCTTTATTCAAATGAAATCAGTATATTTATATTTTATTCTAACATACAGTAATTCCATTGTCAGTCAGTTAAGTTACATGAGTGATACACGCTTAGGCGATCATGTATCTTGCGACCAGTTGATATCTAAGGCTATAGAATCCAATATGTCCTGCTATTAATCCATAGCTCGGAGGAGAAGAAGAGGATTCATACTATATATTAAGTGAATGTAATGCATTCCACTGGAATTCGAACTCGGCTCTCCGATTCATCAATCCGAGCCGCTACCGATTACTCCTCCGTTTCATTTATTTGTACACGGATATTTATTTTCACATTTTATTAATAGTTAAATTAAAACAAAAAAGAAAAATTTATCATAACGTTTCTAAGTAACAAGAATGCAGTGGTAATTATTTTTTCCTTTTCATATTTTATTGAGTATGTCCCTACAGAGTGTAACGCTGGCAACGAAATAACAAATTTTCAACACCCAACAGTTTTAAAAAACATTCCTCCTACATGTTTTGTTCGGTTATTTCTTATAAGTCATGTTATCATATATATATATATATATATATATATATATATATATATATATATATATGAAGAAATATAGTTTTAAGGTGTGCTATATTTATGGGATAAAGTGCACAATATCAGAGATAGAGCGTATGTAAGTATAAAAGTGAACATTGAAGTAAACACTCAAAGGTGACAGGCTGTTTCATGCTGGACGCAATCGTCAGGCCGCCTGATGATTGTGTCTAGCATGAAACAGCCTGTCACCTTTGAGTGTTGACTTCAATGTTCACTTATATATATATATATATATATATATATATATATATATGTCAAATCCGTAAGTGGTATATATGATGATGATTGTTATATTGATGTAGATTAGATGATGAGGATATAAATTTTGATTTAATTTCAATGTATCTCACTAGCTGTAACTTGTACTTCCCCCACCTATCCCTGGTCACTGTGCTGGCAACTTGCTTCTCCTTTTACTTTCCCCCACTCCTCTCTCTTCAATAATCTAAATCCCCAGAAAAGATTTTTCTAGGTCATGTAATTTAGATATTTACTTCCTTTTCTCTTGTAATTTAATTTTATAACAATTTTTAATAAATTGTTTGAATAAATTTCAACCATTTTGTCATTGAGGCAGATATATAAAAAAAATTATCTGTCGAAATCAATTTATTCTTCGATGATGTGTTAAGTTTTTTCCTTCACGATAAATACAATACTCAAAGCAAACTATTAAATCAAAGGAATGAATTAGTTTTAAAATGAAGACACAGAAGCAGATTAAAACTTATGTAAGAACATAGGTCTCCTGTTTTATGTACTCCTTTTTGATCAACTTTTTATTGTTTTTTAAAATTTTTCTTTTGGCTTTTTGATTTGTTTGTTTCCGTATTTTTTGTTTTTTTAAAGTGATTTCGGATATAGTTTATTTATTTGTTTAATTATTTAACTTATCCCTAAAGTCACAAATATATCGTCTTATCTTTAAATTCCTTATTCCCTAATAATATAAAAAACAATTTTTACCAGTGCTCATATTGCAATTTTTGTTGTTATCGCTTTTCTCTGGCCCTCCTTATTACTAGTTCCCATATTGTATTCATTTCTATGCTTGGTCGGCTCAGTACCTGGTTAAATCAATACCTGGTGGAAAACTTAGGGAGGGGAATTAACAAGAGATAACTGATAACTGACATCCATTAGACATGGCACGTGGAACTAGAACAATCTACCCCAGTGAGCGAAATAAAGGGTTCAGTTCGACATTCCAACCACCTGAAGAAGGCCGGAGCGTACAACGGCCGAAACGTTGTGATAAATATAGCGACAAAGATGAGGACAATAGTCCGAATAATGTATATATATATATATATATATATATATATATATATATATATATATATATATATATATTGTTATCCACAGACAGTGTTTCGCTGCATCACATCTCATCAGCCTCTAGCTAGGATCGAAACCCGACCGAATTGACGTCAGTCGGAGAATCTGCCCCTAAGCTGTTGGTAAGTGAATTTAAGCGTAATTATTTTTAGATAAACACGTGTTTTATCGAAGAGTATTGCATTAGTAGCAGTAATAGTCACTTTTTACAAACTCACACTTTCTTCCCAGAGAGCTCAACCAAAATAATTTTTTCAGTAGCATATATAAATACACACAATTTAAATTACATGATCCAGCAGCCCACCAAACTATCAACGCTTGGAATTATAAATGTACCCTTGTGAAAAGGCAAATTGAAATAGCCAAAGAAAAATTGAACACCCTTAACAGCAACAAACAGGACATCTACGATAAACTACGCCATGAGCTGCGGTGCGATTTTCGCTTCTAGCGTCTTGTATGCACGAGTTTTCCTTTGGTTGGAAATCTTCCATTTAAACAAAAACAGACTATCATTATTGTTTTGTCCGGGTATTGTTTAATATATTGTAATGTAATTGTTATCTTTGATAATGGTTTATGTAAGCCGAAAGCTTAGATAGGATTAAAAAATATATCAAATTTGTGATTTTCTTTCTTCTTTTAATGATAATGTTATTAAGCTTATCAGACGATATGAAAAGAATTTACATAAAATAAATAGACAAAACTTGTCTATATTATTTAATGAAACATGCACCAATATATATATATATATAGATTGGACAAAGAATAGGTATACAGTTGTTTAATTATTTATGTACTGACATGACTTTTTCTTTTTACAGATATTGTGAATAAAGGCAAATGATTTGAGTCGAGAACAAAGAAAGTAAGTTTGAAAGTAGTATTGGAAGATTGAAAATATGAAGCATGTGTGCCAAGCGTGGGGAGAAGCACTTGACGCTGTTCCACTAACATGGCTGACAATTTATCGTATAAGAGATAAATAGGGGGGAAAAATGGGTTCAGTGGTTACTGCATCGAAATCCGAACGTCCTAGGAAATCTCTGAATGAAGAAAATGAGATGAGAGTCGCTCTGATATTTGTGAACAGGCCACAAAAAGGCCACTTGACGTGCATCACCGGAGCCATCCATACCGAGAACGTCCCAGTGAAGTCTCATGAAGTCTTGGTTCACTACTGTTGTGGGTCGAGTCATTGAATCTAACCAACGTCTTTATCCACTGGGCCATGTATCCCGCGTATGAATCTTTGGGACTTATAAGCCTAATGTCTCAGCTCTCGTTTTTTTTACTAGTGCTCATATTGCAATACCAGGCCACAGCAGTAGTGAAACAAAACTTGGACAGTACAGTTAAAGGGAAATAACTGAGACATCCGGAAGTGGCATGGCACGTAGAGCTAGGACAGTCCACCCCGATGGACGAAATAAAGGGTTCGACTCGATATTCCAGTCACCTGAAGAAGGCCGGAGCGTACAACGACCGAAAAGTTGTGAATATGGCAATGAAGATGAGGATAACAGTCCGAATAATGTAAATAATGCAAGTAAACTATAAAGTGTATAACTAATTTTAGCCTACCCTGTATATATGTGTATACTATTTTAAAAAAAAATGTACACGCGTGCACACACATATAACTTAAATGTTTAAATGCAGGTTAGAAAGTGTTTTTGTGTTGAGATTGTAAGCGTTGTTATGTCATATGACTAAACTCAAGTCTGTATACCTTGTGTAATCTCTTTCACAGGCAAATGCGTATAAATTAAATTATACATACATATGTGTGTGTAAAACGGTATACATATGAATATATATACATATTTGTGTGTGTGTGTATGTGTGTGTGAGCGCGCACTATTTTTTTTTGTATGCGCGTTTTTATAGATGTACTTTTTTTTGTCAGGTCATATCAATATGACAACATGTGTGGTAAGATTGTCTGACAACAAAACAAAACAAACTTAAGAGGAAATAGATTTGAAAGAACAGAAGACACGAGCGAACTTCAAAGACTCTTCTAAGGTTTCCCTAATATCTTGCCAACGGTGTCGCTGGAAACATTTGCATCAACATATTAAAATAATATGAATGAAGATTTAATGAATATTATGGAAACCCTTCGTAACTATTTTTGTTTGTTTGTTTGTTTGTTTGTTTGTTTGTTTCTTTCTTTCTTTCTTTCTTTTTTTCTTTCTTTCTTTCTTTCTTTATTTCTTTCTTTCTGTATTTCTTTCTTTCTGTATTTCTTTCTTATTTTCCGTATTATTTTCTTTCTTTCTTTTTTTCATTCTGTATTTCTTTTTGCATTTCTTTTTTTCTTTCAAATGCTTTCTCAGATGTATCACTTTCCACGATTGCAATCCTTTTCTTTCTTTCTTTCTTTCTTTCTTTCTTTCTTTCTTTCTTTCTTTCTTTCTTTCTTTCTTTCTTTCTTTTAACTGCTTTCCCCGGTGTCACTTTCCATGATTCTGATCTCTTTCTTTCTTTCTTTCTTTCTTTCTTTCTTTCTTTCTTTCTTTCTTTCTTTCTTTCTTTCTTTCTTTCTTTCTTTCTTTCTTTCTTTCTTTCTTTCTTTCAAACGTCTGATAATTTCTATTTATGTTTTCATTGAAATACCTCTCTTTGCTCTATTTAGATTCCATTTCTTTATTTCTTCTAATCGACAAGTAAATAATAAAAAGCTTAAGCAAGACAAAGAACGAAAAAAAGCATTTTCAAAAGAAAAAGAGACGACGAAGCGGTAAAAAGATGACGTCGTAAGATATTAAAATGAAGCGAAAGAGCGCAAAAGACTGAAGAGACAAAACGAACGTTAGCGATCGTTAGAGATCATGACGTTCAACTGGTCAAACCTATCAACCATATCACGTGATCGTGGCGGAAGAAAAGCTAAAATAGACTTGCATTATGGACTTCTTTCTTTCTTTCTTTTTTTCTTTTTTCTTTCACATGCACAAATTTAGATGAATATAAATAAACAATATAAAATATTGAACACTTTAACCAATTAGTCCACAGTAAAATCCGATATCAATTATAAAACTAAAAATCCGGTATTAATTATAAAAATATAAAAAATAAAAAAATCGGTATTAATTATAAAATTTAAAACGTCCGGTATTGATTATAAAACTAAAACTAAAAATTCCGGTATTAATTATAAAAGTAAAAAGCTCGGTATAAATTATAAAAAGAATAAGTCCTGTATTAATTATAAAACACAAACTAACTAGTTCGGTATTAATTATAGTACTAAAAATAAATCGTCCGATTTCAAAAACCAAGTATCAACCAAAAATAAGGTTTGAAAAAATAAAAATTTGGAATTAAAAATAAAATACGAAGTATCGACTAAAAATAAGGTTTGTAGAAATACAAATATGGAATTAAAAATAAAATATGCAGTATCACCTAAAAATAAGGTTTGTAGAAATATAAATATGGAATTAAAAATAAAATACGAAGTATCGACTAAAAATAAGGTTTGTAGAAATACAACTTTGGAATTAAAACTGAAATAAGAAGTATCGAGTAAAAATAAAATTTGATATGGAATTAAAAATAAATTACGAATTTTCAACTAAAAAATAAGGTTTGAAGAAACAAAAATATGGAATTTTAAATAAATACATTAACTCTTTGCACACACACACACACACACACACACATATATATATATATATATATATATATATATATATATATATATATATAGGGTGCGGGAGAGAGACGAGCGAAGCGAGAGAGGGAGAGAGTGAAATCACATTCGCATAAAAATAAAACAGAAATATATCATATAAATCAAATTTGAAGCAGATTAGCAATAATTCAAATTCACAATACAAGAAGCATGAAGAAGCAATGAAACATGCAATGGTACGGCATGCAAGTAAATTATAAAATCCTATCATATTTCATAATTTAATGTTTCTTATCCTTTTGTTCCTACTCTCTTTTTCGCTTCCTCTCTCATTTGCAGTCTCGTTAACTCGTTGTGTTACCTCTCTCTCTCTTTCGCTCTCTCTCTCTCACGCACGCACTCACACGCGCGCGACTACATATTCTTACGTACTTTTTGCGATCTTGCCATCTTTGCCTCTTTGTCTTACATCTACTATCAATCTCTGATAATATCTATCTATCTATCTATCTATCTATCTATCTATCTATCTATCTATCTATACACACAGGCTTTTTCTTCACATAAAATGACGTATCCGACTGAATGTATATCGGTTACATTCAATTTTACTTCTATCCCTCTAATGTTTCCTACTGCTATCCTTCTAATGTTTCCTATACAGTCTGCGCCTCCCATCTATCTATCTATCTATCTATGTATCTATCTATCTATCTATCCTCCCTCCCTCCCTTCCTTTGTTGTTCGTTTTCCTCCTCTCTCTGTCTTCTTTTATCTTTTCTTTCACGACGCTTCCACTCTCCCATCTCTCTTATATATTACATATATTTTTACTTCGCAATAAGCAAATAGCTCTTTTTCTTGGCCTAACACATAAAACAGAAACTGATATATATATATATATATATATATATATATATATAACTACACATAACATACACCCACATTATAGATATATATACACACACACATACATATGACAAGAACACTTATCATCTGAATTACGAGTGCCCATGATAAACAACAGAGACACTAAAAGATACAAATCAAAGAAACTTTGCATATGTTGTGATGGGTCGGGAATTGAAGCCGTTTGAGCGACGTACCTACCCTATATACAAAAGCAGATTAAAACAATCTGCCCCAAATATGTTCTCAATAATAAAAAAAGATGCCATTTGGCACGTAGACAAAGCTTTACTTACCTGCGTACTGATTTTTACAAATGATATTTTTCCATGGCGCAGTTGAGAACGAAACTGACATTCGTATCACTTGTTCCTCAAAGTTTTTGCTCACACGGAAAACACGCCAAATTTCCAATGCACAGTTGGTGTTAGATGATATTTCTACATCCCAAGTCCATTTACTTGTTATGCTTGTAAAAGCTCTGATAATCATTCGTCATTCAAACCTCTAATTTATATTTTTTACTAAATAAATATAAATAAATATGATCGTAAGTTGGAGAGATTTTCTGTTTTTGGCAAACGGCAATTTCAAATCTTTGTAAATTAAATGCAGCGAATATAGAATTTATCAATGGAAACATACATATAATTGCTAGATTTATGGTGAACACATTATAGAACAGCCAATGCTGACACACCTCGAAACTCCCTCTAGAGTCGAATGGAGACGAAGATTATTAGGAATAAGTTTACGGATACGGACAAGCATTTTGGACACTAAACTTTCGACTGATTCACGCCACAATTCCAAAAATACCCACTGCTGTGGCAGTGCCCGTTTTTAGTAGTTTTTTACACTGCGTTTAGAAATGTTTATCAAGTTCGACGGTCATATTCGGCCCTTCATTAATAGTAGGATTTTGAGGTAGAAATGTCTAACTGAAGAGAGACATTGGCTTGACCTGAGACACCAAGACATTTTAATATAGATACGTATATAATATATAATTACATATCAACACACACACACACACATACATACATACACACACAAATACATATATATATATTTAACAATATTACTTATCAATATACCGGGTGTAACAGCAAAATTGTCAAATTGTTAGATTACGCTTTGAACCGATGTACCTTAGAAATGATTAAAGATATCTTACTGGAATTCACCGATGTTTTTATAACGCTATTGGACTCTACTTTGAGCAATAGGAATGTATTTAGCTCTCAGTTGAAATGATGAGCACTCTTGCTGCTGTGACCTGATCCAATTTTCCTCTCTACTATTCACTGTTTTTTAAACTTATTGATGGTTCTTGAATGGACTTTGAAGATGAAATCCAGAGTATGAATATTGGTAGCATTACTGAAGGCATGAAAGATCTTTTTCCTCTCATCGTTGCTCAGTTGGGAAGACAGTGAGGCTTTCACAAAATAATTTTAACCTATTCAAAGTTCTTTTTTTTTGGTGATTCTTCCGACAAATAGTGTCAAGATGGCTAAACAGAAAACCTGGAAAAAAGAATTTAATAGTGTTTTAGATATTAAACACACTTTGTGGGATGGACAATTATCCCATGCTGTTATACGATTTGGATAATTTTGCTGTTACCCCAGGCATATATATATATATATATATATATATATATATATATATATATATATATATATATATATATATATGGAAATTAATAGTGAATTTTGACTGATCCTGGAATCCTTGCGTGATCTTATCCTGGCAGGTTCCAGTATTGTCCCCAAGTAACTTGTTAGCCTGTTGCGGATGTAGGCGATGTAATAATGCCTGATGCCGAAAGTGAAGTTTAAATGCTCTGCAAAAAGATATGTGTATATCAAACCCGTCAAGACAGATTCCGGTTTCACTGGTATTTCTTGCAATTTCCAGAACCATCACCATCTTGTATAACACATTGCTGACAGGCTGGATCATAGCCTCGTTTAATCTCCTTCACAATGACGAATTTGTGTAGGTCTGGTGAGATGGAGGAATCGATGCTGCGATGGCAATAATGGATTTATTGACTTTCAAAGAACGAACTTGGACGATTGACACTGTGATGAGTGATTGTTTTCGGAATTAGCTTTTAATTTGGATGTGACTTGATGAAATGTTCCTCTACATTGGTAAATTGTCAGGATTTCATTCTTACATCACCAGGGGGCACCGGTAGTTTTTACCTGCCTGCTGTCATCTGTACAGAACTCATATATTTGTGGTATAGCCTTATTACTGTTCAACTGGGAAAACGTTTAGCAACTGTAAAATCCTCGTATTTTGTATTTACGTCAGAAATTTAGAAGTGATTGAAGGGAAAATGAAATATACTTGCTGGAGTGGTCAGACATTTGGCCGACGGACATTTGACCGAACGGAAATTTGTCCGAACGGAGATTTGGTCGAACGGAGATTTGGCCGAACGGAGATTTGGCCGACGGGCATTTGACTGAGCGGACATTTGACCGACCGACATTTGGCTGAACGGAAATTTGGCCGAAAGAAATTTGGACCACGAACATTTGGCCGAGACATATTTGAAAGAACGGAAATTTGGCCGGCGGACATTTGGCCGACGGACATTTGGCCGAACGGTAATTTGGCTGACGGACATTTGGCCGAAAGGAATTTTAGCCGAACGGAAATTTGGCCAAAGGACATTTAGCTGAGAGACATTTGGCTGACTGACATTTGACCGACGGACATTTGGCCGAACGGAAATTTGGACGACGGACATTTGGACGACGGACATTTGGCCGACGGGCATTTAGCTGACTGACATTTGGCCGAACGGACATTTAACCGATGGACATTCAGCCGGTTGACATTTGGCCGAACGGAAATTTGGCTGACGGACATTTGACCGAACGGAAATTTGTCCGAAAGGAAATTTAGCCGAACGGAAATTTGGCCAAAGGACATTTAGCCGAGAGACATTTGGCCGACGGACATTTGGCCGAACGGAAATTTGGACGACGGACATTCAGCCGGTTGACATTTGGCCGAACGGAAATTTGGCCGACGGACATTTGACCGAACGGAAATTTGTCCGAGAGACATTTGGCTGACGGACATTTCACCGAAAAAGTACAAGTAAAATAATAACTAGGAATACTTTAAGTACTTTAATTAACAGTATTTTAAGGTAGAATATGATTAATAATTACCAGTGAATTTCAAGTGATTAAATTACTAAATCTAAATTTAAAATTAAAAGTTTTCTTATTTGTTTAATGAAATTAGTATTATTAAAAATATTTGAGTCTATTTGGATAAAAAGTATCACCAAATTATTTAAATTCGTATTTAACAGTAAGATAAAACCTAGTTGATCCTTTTAAGACAATGATCATTAGAAGCGAAATTGAAAGACTATCATATCGTAACTGCTTAAGACTTTTGCTGCAGTGCAATGTGCTTTTTCTCAAAATACTTATCAGTAATATTTGAAGTACGATATAATATATACAGAATAAACTTTTACAACGTCTGTCAAAAAACGAAAAATTATAAATTTATACAGCAAATAAATATCAATATATGTAGCATATTACGATATAAGAGTGTGACATACATGTAAGTACGCCACTATATTTCGGCTAAATGTTCATTTAGTTATATGCCCGTCGGCCAAATGTCCGAGTATCACATGCTGAAGTGGGGTTAAAAGAAAAGTACTTTTGTATTCATTTAATGGATTAAATCTATTTTATCTGTTAATAGATATGACACGCCAGATAAAGAGATCGTTGACAAAGCATTCATATTACAGCCGCCATTACTGGATTGGTCGCGGATACAACTGAGCGTAAAAGTCAAACCTTAATAAGAGATTGAAGTTCATGATTCATTTAACGTCATATATCCATCTGTAGCCTGCATCTGTAGCCTGCATCTGTAGCATGCATCTGTAGCATGCATTTGTATCCTGCGTCTGTAGCATGCTGCAGTAGTGTGCTTCATATTAGTTTCCCCGGAAGATGACTGGGGGCATGTTATATCTCAGGTTTCGAATACTATTTTTTAAAAACAAATTGGTAATCCAAAAATTCCTCCACCTTTGGATGAATCGACAACTATTTGGCATTGTAAATTATGCTTTAGGGATTTAGAACCCATTCATCTCTCTCTTTCGCCCTTTCTCTATATCTCTCTCTCTCTCTCCACACACACACACACACACACACACACACACACACACACACACACATATATATATATATATATATATATATATATATATATATATATATATATATATATGTGCATGTGTGTGTGTGTGCATGGATATAAGTATAAAAGTGAACACTGAGAACACCGAGTGGCAACAGTGTGTTTCATACTTGAACGCAATCTTCAGGCCATACTTATATATATATATACAATTTGACTCAAATAAATAAGCAAATAAACGACTTCCGGTAAATGACCGCCATAATAGACTACCAACAATAAGCTATATAAACAAATTTTTACTACGTTAATAAAAAACACCGATCAAAATAAAAAATAAATAAATAAATATATAAGATAAAAATAAAATTAAAAAAAAAACAAGCAAAATAATTTGACATAAATAAATAAATAAACAAATTACTTTAAAAATCAGGGGACCAGTTTAATCCGCTACATTATATTCCGAGAGATTGGCAATTAAATGAGACAGTAACTGAGAGGTACAAAGCATAAGAACTACACCAAATGTTCCGAGACACGGACAATGAAATGAGAACAATGACTGAGTTCTAAGAATGAGAACTAGACCAAATAATCCTTGACATGTGCAATGAAATGAGAACTGTAATTCAGCAGTACTAAGAATAAGAACTAGACCAAATATTCTGATTCATGTGCAATGAAATGAGAAGAGTAACTGAGAAATACTAAGAATAAGATCTTGACCAAATGTTCCGAGCCATGGGCAAAGAAATGAGAACAGTAACTCATCATTACTCAGCATAATCACTAGGTGGGATATTCCGAGACATCGTCAATAAAATGAGAACAGTAACTGATCAGTACTAAGAATGAGAACTAGACCAAATGATCAGAGACTTGTGCAATGACATGTGAACAGTATTTGGGCAGTGCTAAGAATGAGAACTAGACCAAATATTCCGAGACATAGGCAATGAAATGAGAACATTAACTGATCAGTAATAAGAATGAGAACTAGACCAAATATTCCGAGACATAGGCAATGAAATGAGAACAGTTATTAAGCAGTACTAAGAATAATATCTAGACCAAATAATCTGAGACATGGTCAATGAAATGAGAACAGTTACTAAGCAGTACTAAGAATAATATCTAGACTAAATAATCTGAGACATGGTCAATGAAATGAGAACAGTTACTAAGCAGTACTAAGAATAATATCTAGACCAAATAATCTGAGACATGGTCAATGAAATAAGAACAGTTACTAAGCAGTACTAAGAATAATATCTAGACCAAATAATCTGAGACATGGTCAATGAAATGAGAACAGTTACTAAGCAGTACTAAGAATAATATCTAGACCAAATAATCTGAGACATGGTCAATGAAATGAGAACAGTTACTAAGCAGTACTAAGAATAATATCTAGACCAAATAATCTGAGACATGGTCAATGAAATGAGAACAGTTACTAAGCAGTACTAAGAATAATATCTAGACCAAATAATCTGAGACATGGTCAATGAAATGAGAACAGTTACTAAGCAGTACTAAGAATAATATCTAGACCAAATAATCTGAGACATGGTCAATGAAATGAGAACAGTTACTAAGCAGTACTAAGAATAATATCTAGACCAAATAATCTGAGACATGGTCAATAAAATGAGAACAGTTACTAAGCAGTACTAAGAATAATATCTAGACCAAATAATCTGAGACATGGTCAATGAAATGAGAACAGTTACTAAGCAGTACTAAGAATAATATCTAGACCAAATAATCTGAGACATGGTCAATGAAATGAGAACAGTTACTAAGTAGTACTAAGAATAATATCTAGACCAAATAATCTGAGACATGGTCAATGAAATGAGGAAAGTAACTAAGCAGTACTAAGAATAATATCTAGACCATATAATCTGAGACATGGTCAATGAAATGAGAACAGTTACTAAGCAGTACTAAGAATAATATCTAGACCAAATAATCTGAGACATGGACAATGAAATGAGGAAAGTAACTAAGCAGTACTAAGAATAATATCTGGACCATATAATCCGAGACATGGGCAATGAAATGAGAACAGTAACTGAGCATTACTAATAGTGAGATCTTGACAAAATAATCCGAGACATGGGCAATGTAATGAGAACAGCAACAGAGCAGTACCTAGAATAAGAACTTGACCAAATATTCTGAAACATGGGTAATGATATGAAAACAGTAATTGAGCAGTACTAAGAAGATCTAGACCAAATATTCTGACATGCGCAATGAAATAAGAACAGTAACTATAGCATGAATATTGTGAAGAATAATTTCATAAAACAAAATAGTGAATGAGGATATTTACAGACATGTACGAACTCAAAAAAAACCCCAAACAAACAAACAACATGGCACAGAATATCCGATCAGCTTGCATGTGGCTTCAGGTCCCGTCCAGTAATTTTTAGGAATTTATTTATATACTTATGTCAAAGACGAACTTATATATATTTCTATTAATGTTATTTTATACGAAATAATTTCTACTTGAGTAAAATGTAACATCCCTTGTCTACAAATTCAATATAGCAGAAAAGATTGTTGCTATTAATCTTTTGTGTAGAGAGATACTTTAATAAAAATACTGAAAGATTAAAAGAAATAATATGAAATAAAATATAAAATAAGTAAAAAACAAATATAAAAATAAAAGAAAAAGTTAAAAATAAATAAAAATGAAACAAAAGTAAAATAAAAAATAAAATATATTATCTTTTGTGAGAAAGAACAGATAAAATAAATAACACACACACATATCTGGCCCGTACAAACGTGTGTAGACTGATAAATATACACAAAAATGTGTAAATTTAAAAATAAATGCAGTAAACACATACATACATAGACACACACACGCGCACACACATATATATTATATGAAGGTGGGTCAGTGAGTGTGTGTGTGTGTGTGTGTGTGTGTGTGTCTATACAAAAAACAGATGCCCTTTGTTGGTAGTTTCTTAAAAGGGTATAAAAATTGGATGTAAAGTTTATATTTCCATTGAAGAGAATAAAAGGGACGATATTATTTGCACATTATAACTTTTAAGGGCGTCTTTGATTTCAGTAAATAAAACGTGACCAGTCCTAGCTTTTGCATACACCTCTGTCCAGTATATGTACGAATGCGTATGCACATGCTAATCTCAAGGTATATTTGTGGTCGTATGTTTATTTTGTAATGTGTCTATTAATATGATATGGCGTTAATGCGTACATTCAAGCTTCATTTGTAATATTGTGTTTACGAGCAGAGATTCCAAAATTCACGTACACACACACACACACACACACACACACACACACACACACACACATATATATATATATATATATATATATATGTGTGTGTGTCTGTGTTTAAAATTGGCTACATTTAAAGAGGAAGAGTGCTCGATATCGGAAATGGAACGTTTATGAACACAGTTTAGACATATGTATCAACATTGTATGGAGATTGTCAGTTTAACATCTCAGCGCTATCATCAGACCAAGTGCCACTACTCCTTTAGCAGACACTCTATATAGGACAAATTAAATCACGTGTAACTGCAACATAAAGAACGAATGTCTCTTAAACGGCTATTGTTTGCAGAACAATGTTATATAACAAGCCACTCTATAATCAGCAGATAACGAAGAAATATATTCATAATTGAAGGACCCTTGAAACAAAGAAACTACGCGCACAAATGATCCTTTACAAATGCTAAATGCGCAAACAGCACAATGCTATCTAAATATATCAGGGAGATTAAAAACAACAAAAAACAAATCAGACCAAAAATATAATGGAAAATAAGGAAAAGTACATCAGCCTACAACAATAAATTTAAAAGCTGTAAATTCTGCCAGGAGACAAAATAGCCATAATTACATTCCCAGACCAAAACAAATTACTAAATAAGCGATCGGAACTCATCTTAAAATGCAGTCGCGAAAACAAATTTTTACTACGCTATTTAAAAATCGAAAACTGAAAACGAACAAGAATAACTTAAAATAAATAAAATGAAATAAACAAAAACAAAATAAATTAATCCGAAGATATAAATAAATAAATAAACTAGGTAAATAATAAACAAATTAACAAACCACGCCCACCAAAATAACCGTTAGAATAATACAATAGAATACCCACAATGCAATATACTACCCACAATGCATCACTGAACTGTATATATAAAAGTCGAGCAAAAACACAGTGCACATGGCCTAACGATTGCACTATGCCTGATAGTTGAGCATTTCAACCCATAATATATAACGCCACTATTCTATGGCTGTTGCTATAACACACTCTTAATTATATAACGTACTTTGTATAATGATTATCTATACGTAATGCTCCGGCAATTCCCGTGACGCCTGTCCATGTTAGTCTGTGCTAGTCCAAACGGCTAGATAAATACCCATGCTTCCCCACTTAGACAGGATGCAAAACAAAGTCAGGTTTAACATGGAGAATCCGAGCGCGTACACACGGTCCTCTGGTCCAAATTTTACCAATTCCTCACAACTGATGGGAACGGGTGTTTTTCTTGTCTGTTCTACTCAACCGAGTCTCTATCCGTAGACGGAGCCCCGACTGAGTTACCCTCTGCCTGAAGAATGATGTCTGCCAATCGCTTGCCAGACCGAGAACTGCCTGACTCAAAACGGCTAGGTATTTACCCAGTACCCTACTGAGATTAGATGTAACACAAGGTCGGGATTATTGTGGGGAACCCGAGCGTGTCCACTCGGGCCAATGGTCAAAATTTACCCAGCCCTCGAAAAAGTGGGCTCGGGTACATTACTTGTTTGTTTTTCTCTGCCGAGTCTCCGTAAGTAGACATGCTCTGACTGAGTCACCCTCTGCTCGAAGAGAGAGGTCATGTCAGTCGCGAGCTAGGCAGCGAACTACCTGACCGAAATGGATTTACCCAGGCCTCCCCACTTAGACGGGATGCGGCACAAGGTAAGGTTTTACGTGGGAGCGCAAACACCCGGGTAACCGGTCCAAAATTTAACCATTGCCAACAACTGCGGAAACGGATATCTTGTTTCTCTGTTTTTTCAGCTGAGTCTAAGCCGAGTAGACAGAGCCTCAACTAAGTCAGCCTCTGCCCTAAGACAGGGGTCTTGTCATTCGCAAGAGAGCGAACTGCATGACTCGAAACGGCTAGGTATTTACCCAGTCCCTCACTGAGATTAGATGTGACACAAAGTCGAGATTTCTGTGGGAAACCCGAGCGTTTCCCCTCGGGCTATGAGTCAAAATCTACACAATCTCTACATTCGCTGGATCGGGTAGAATTCTTGTCTATTTTTCTCAGCCCAGTTTATACATAGCCTCTACTGAGTCGCCCTCTGCCAGAAGACAGTCCTGCCAGTCGAATGTCAGACAGCGAACTACTTGACTCGAAACGGCTAGGGTGAGGTGTGACACAATATTCTTGTGGGGGATCCGTGCGTTACCACTTGGACCATTGCTCAAAATCGACACATTCTCCACAAATTCAGGAAACGGGTATTTTGCTTGTCTGTTCTTCTCAACTCCGTCTATATATGTAAACAGGCCCCGACTGAGGCATCCTCTGCCCGAAGACAGTCGCAATGCAGACAGCGAACTGCCTGGGTTGAAAACTGCTATCAGTTTTACCTCTGACCTGGATCTCTTTCTAGCAATAACCTATTTCATATAGTCTCCAAGGGTGTAATATTTACTACATCCCCCGTATTTCAGATTAATACTTTTATACTTACTTTATTTTTTTATTATTATTAGTATCTCTCCGTCTTCTTTCTGAAGAGTTCGCCAATATACTTTATTTTGTCGCATTTCCGTGTCGGATCCATTTCCAGTTCTTTGGTATGTTTTCTCTTTCCTGATCTTGTCCTTGCAGGTTCTTCAAATGTTGTGGTTCTGGCACATCGAAAATATCATGTAGCATTTTTATTGGTTCCTCCAATATTACAGGAATTTCATCACTGGATATTTTTTCAGCAGATTATGGGTTCGATTTTTCCCTTTCTTTAAATCCATTTCTCGATTCTTGCTGATATTATGCAGTCTTTCCACGTTTCTTCGTCATGATAAGGAGGGGGGTTTTATACGGTATGCATCCAATGTTTCTTAACCATGAACACAAGTTTTCGTCGCAAAACTCTGGGGCATTATCTGTTACCAATGTCCTTGGTACGCCATTCCTGGCAAAGACCATTTGTAAAATTTATTGTACAGTATCTGATTTTCTATCCTGAACCCCCAAAACTTCGGGCCCTGTTGAAAACGCATCCACCAATATCAGACACAATCCTATACCATTCGCATGTGCATGGTCCATGTGAAGCCTGGACCAAGTTTCAGTTTTCTTTGGTCATGAATGTGTCTTGTTCTCTCGAAATTATTTTATCTCCGCACATTTAGGACATTTATTCACGTACGTCTCCACGTCACGAGTGTGACCAGGCCACCAGGCTTCCAATTTTACACATTTTTGTATAGCAGCTATTCTGCAATGCACATCAGCATGCATGCTTTTGATTACCTGTCTTCTACAACTTTCTGGTGGTACCACCAGATCTCCGTTGCAGACTACGCCATTCTCTATTGTCAATTTATGTCTGATCTCCTTGTACGGTCTTTCCGGTTTAGAACAATTACTCCATTTGTTGTTCCTTATTCTCTCTATGATCCTATTCAATACTGGATCTTGTGCATAGTGATGTGATAGTGCATCTACGTGTGGGGTCGTGTTTCCTTTCACATATTCTATTTCGTAGTCAAAGGCCATCAACTTCATTTCCCATCTTAGTATCCTTGGGGATGTGACTTTCGGCAATTCTTTTCTGCGATGGAATATAAATTCTAGCAGTTTATGATCCGATATGAACAAACACTTTCCTTAAACATTCTCTTCCTTTTCAATATTTGAATAGTTCTTTTCGGCTGGCGTTAACTTCCTGGAAAGATACATCACCGGGCGTCCTTCTTCTGACAAAATTGCTGATACAGACTGTTCACTCGCATCTGTTGTTAAGGTGGCTTCGTTTTTAGGGTAAAAAATCTTGACAACGGGTTTCTTGGATAATGTTAACTTCATTTAAACAAAGGCTTTTTGGTGAATATTAGTCCACTGAAACTCCTTATTTTTCTTTCGTAAATCAGCAAAAGGCTCAATTCTTTCTGAATATTTTGATAAGAACTTGCGACAGAAAATAGCTAATCCAAGAAATGATTCCAACTCTTTCTTATTACTTGGAGGCGAAACATTCAGTATTTTCTGTATCAACCTTGAGCCTGGTGAAGTACCCTCCTCTGAGATTTGATATCCCAAGAACGTTAATTTTTTGCATTTGAATATACATTTATCCTCGTTTAAAGTCATTCCTGCATCTTTGAGTATATTCATTACCGTTTTAGTTTTATTTTAATTCTTCTTCAGTACGGACGCCCAGCCCAATATCATCCTGGTATATTATTATATGTTTTACTTTTCCTTCTAGTAGATTTTCCATGGTTCACTGAAAAATCGAACTAGCTGTCTTAACTCCAAATGGTAAGCGAGTCCACCTCAATAAGCCTATGGGCGAGTTTGTCGTAATATCTTTGAATTCATCGTCTATTTTTTTAAAGTCTATTTTAGCAAAATATTTCATTCCTGCAAAGGAATGCAAAATGTTTTCTACATTTGGAATCTGAACAAATTTTGTGATTCACACCCACCTTGTAATCGCCACAAACCCTGGCATCACCATTAGGTTTCTTTACGATGACGATGCCCATTTACTGCCTCCTGGTTCAACATGTTGAAGTATTTCTTCTACCATTTTGTTCAGCTTCTCAATCATCATCGGCTTTATATGTATGGGAAGCTTACGACTCTGAAAATATGACGGTGCAACATTTTTTTTAGCTTAATGCTTGCTTTATAATTTTTTAATATTCCGGTTTCAAAACTGTTAATATTGACAGCATTCAGTAATTGGGTACTATCAACATTCACTAAGTCAGTACCTATTAGGCCATGACTTTTATACAATCCACTATTATGATGGTGATTGTTTCAAATCTCTTTGCTGTTCAAATGTCCCTTGAAAAGAACCTAACGTTTTGATACGGGTTCCATCGAATTGTTTTAGTTTTATTGGGCTTCTTAACTTCGGTCTCCTTAATTTTCCCCCCAAATTTCTAGGAATGAGAGATACCTCACTTCCTGTGTCGACTTGCATTTTTAAATTTATACCATTCAACTTTATACTCTTAAACGTATTCCTTATGTTTTTCTTTTCTATCGTAAAAAAACATCCGTTTGATTTTTCTCTGTCCTGCACTATTTCCACATTTTTTACATTGTTGCTTTGTCATTTACATACAGCTTTAAAATGATTCTTTTTTCTGCAATAATCACATATCTTTCCCCATACGGGACATTTTTCTCTTTTTGGCTCATGTTCATAACTGCAATACTTGCATTTTGATTTTGTTTTTTTTTTCTTAATGGCACATGTTTTCATCATTTCTTCTTGTTTTTTTTTTGTTATTATATTTTTCAACCAACTCGTCCTACTGTATAAATTCAATACACGCTTCCAAATTAATATTATTGGATGGCAACCTCTCCAAAGTCTTTGCGTAGTATCGTATAATCCTTCCACTAGTCGAAGCTGAATCAATTCAAATTTCTCACATATATGTAAATATGTATATATATATATATAAATATGTATATATATTTCTTATATATGTATATATATACATATGAATATGTAGATATATTTATATGAATGTATATATGTATGTATGCATATATATATTTATATGTATGTATATATGTATGTATGCATATATAGATGTATGTATATATATATATGTATGTATGCATATATAGATGTATATATATGTATATATACATGTATATATGTATATATATGTGTATAGGTATATATATGTATGTATATATGCATATCTGTATATATATCTATGATATATATGATACAGCGAAACAGGCTTATATGTGGACAATTATATAGTCATCCACATATAAGCCTGTTTCGCTCTATCATATATATCATAGACATATATACATATATATATATATACATATAGATACATATAGATATACGCACATATATATATATATATATATATATATATATATATATGCTCACACACACAAACACACACCCACCCTTATAAATATATATATATATATATATATATATATATATATATATATATATATATATATTACAAAGAGTCAATCATACCTTGAATCAATCAGCAATGTGTATGCGATTATTGTCGAAATCACTTCGATTTTAGATTTGTAATGTAAATATATGCTGCCTATTTTATTATGTTCATATATATATATATATATATATATATATATATATATATATATATATATATATATATATATATATATATACAAGCACAAACGTGGGTAACAGCAAAATTGCCCAATTTTTAGATTAAGCTGAACTGTTGAATCTTAGAATGCATTAAAGTTATCTTACTGGAATTCTCCGAGGTTTTTATATCACTACTGGACTCTACTTTGAGCCATGAGCATGTATAATTACTCCCCAAGCTTAACAGAAAAATCGTGTTGAAATCGATCATAAGCAAAAATGACAAGGATCAAAACTCCATGATTGAAATAGAGTTCAAATATATATTTATTATTCCATGATCATTTTCCATCTTATTCAAGATGATCGTTGCTTTCTTTTACCTTCTAGCATTCCATCTTGGAGTAACAAGGTGCCTCACAGGTTTCACGTACGATTTCATTTTCAAGACTTTTTTCACTGCTCTTTGCACTGTCATCACTCATATGCCAAGCGTTTTATGAATTGAGTTGGATCTTTTCTAATTGATCTATTTAGCTCTAAGTCGAAATGATGATCCCTCTTGTTTTGACCGCCTGATTCGATTTTCCTCTTTACTGTTTCCTTTATTCACCGTTACATTGATGTTTCTTGAATATATATATATATATATATATATATGTGTGTGTGTGTGTGTGTGTGTGTGTGTGTATTAATATAGAGAACATGACCCCTAAATAAATCTAAGAAGTGGACCTAAACAAATGAACTGGGAAAGCCGGATTTACCACTTCCCGTAATCGCATTGTGGCCTAACTAGAAAGCTCGCTGAAGAAGGAGATTGATATATATATATATATATATATATATATATATATATATATATATATATATATATATATGTATGTGTGTGTGTATGTGTGTGTGTGTGTGTAATTTGGCAGCAACTTTTCTTTTAAACTTGTTGTGTTGAATGTTAAAGACAACATCGTCCTGCATATTTTCTTTTGAATTTTCTCATATTTTCTAATGAGACTTTTATTTGAAAATGATATCGAAATAAATATTGTCCGTGCGATAACCTAGTACTTTTAACATTCAACACAACATGTTTAATATATATATATATATATCGTTATTTTTAGTAGATACTCACATACGCTCTCCAGAGATCCCATATTTTTTCTTTAAAAAGATTTCTGGAATATTCAGGCTTAGCAGACGAAAATAAATATATACACTGTTTAATAAATAAATATATAATATATACCGTTTAATAAATAAATATAGCGTCTATTTGCATAAGAATATCCATTAAAATAACATTTAAGAATATGTCGAATCAATAAATAAAAAAATATATTACTTTAGATAAAATATATATATATCAAATAAGTTTTATTAAAACTGTATGTTTATATATGTCAATAATTGAAGAATGGCTTGAGACAACATGAAAAGTTATTTACATTATTTACATCATTCGGACTGTTATCTTCATCTTCATTCCCATATTCACAACGTTTTCGGCCGTTGTACGCTCTGGCCTTCTTCAGGTGATTGGAATTTCGAACCGAACCCATTATTTCGTCCACCGGGGTAGATGTTTGTAGTTCGACGTGCCATGCTTCTTCCGGATGTCTCAGTTACTTCTATTTAACTCAACGCTCCAAGCTTTTTGGTTCACTGCTGGAACCTGGTATTGAACTCCCAAATCTTTGGGTCTAGTCACTGGACCTAACCAACGCTAAGAAAAGGTTCGGTTCAAAATTCCAATCACCTGAAGAAGGCTGCAGCTTACAATAGCCGAAACGTTGTGAATATGCCAATGAAGATGAGGATAACGGTTCGAATAATGTAAAAAATCATAATTCGTCTCAGAGATAGAGACAGAGAAATGTGCTTCTATATAAGGATGCTTAGAATACCATGGATTCAACGACAAAAAAAAAAAAACAGTTGAAAGTTCTACTGCACATAATGAAGATAAAAGGCTTAGAAAATTTGACACTCACAGGACATATTGAAGTCAAAAGAGACAGATGAAGACAGCACATTACTAATCTAACGCGCTTCTTTAAATTGGTGGCAGACCAAAGATTAGAAGAAATAGCAAAAAAAAACAACAAATAAACAAAAAACCCCAATGCTACAAAGAACAGGAAGTTGTGGAGAGCCATGATTGCCCACGCCCCGAAGGAATACAGCACAAGGAAGCACCTAAAATAATGGCTCGTTTTATGATACAATTTCTGCTCCAATGATCTTCAGATTCCTATAGTGGGAAATGGTTCCTGTAGTGCAACTTCGAATTTCTTATCGTTATTAAAAGTTTTTAATCATTTCACCCTAACAAGTCAATAAGGCCACATAGACGCAAGATGGGGGAGGGTTACTGAGTGTGAAATAATAAGAGAAAAATAAAAACATTATTAAATAGAGAGAAAAATAAAAGGGGAGGAATTAAGAAGACAAATGATAACGATTGATATTGTATTTACATTTTTAAAGATCAAAGTTGATTGGAAAGGAAGAAGCCGGAAAATGCGGTTATATCTAGTCATTTCAAGAGTAAAATGATTAGACCTATTTGCCAATCGACGTCGTGGGCTTTAATTCATGAAGCCGTGGTACCAAATAGGAAAGCACACCCAGAAAAAAATACCATGGAAATATTTATAGCAAAGGCGATGGGAAAATTACTTAAGCCGAGATGCCATTGCTAAGAGCTACTAGTCATAGGAAGTTGGGGAGAGCCATGATCACCCGTGTCCTGCAGGGATACGGCACATAGAAGAAAAAAGACCGATATGGTGCAAGTGCGCATTTCAAAAGAACATAGTGAAACATGTGGTCACTGTTCTGAGTTGACTTTTTTAATGGCATGTATTCAGGACGTAGCTGTTTATGGCTCTCCACAGTTTCATCTTTCATTATTACATATGATTTCCTATGCGTTTTTGGGAAAGATAATATAATGGTTTTGCATTGGTTTCTCCATAGTTTGAAATTCAGAGTTTCCATCTCTTAGACTGGTTGCCATCCAAGGCTAGAAAACCTAGTTTACAATGCTATTTAACTCATGACTGGTATGTGAGCGTGTGAGTGTGTGTGTGTGTGGGGGGGGGGGAAGAAGATTTGGATTCATGCCTTACTGAAGGTTATTTGTACTAAAGAGAGTGCAAAAGTCTCGGTAGGAATTTTGAGCATTGTTTGCCGAATTCACTTCCAGCGACGACAACTGTTTCGTTACCCGTAATCCCGTTAAAAGCATTGTTAATTAAAAAAACGTAAGGTTTAGAATAAGATTTTTTCGTGTAGGGATGGATATAGAAATTTGCTCAGAAACCAAAATCCAATGTAAAAAAATAAAATAAAATAAAATAAACAAACCTCCAAACGCTTTCATTTCCATATCTATTTTACCATTCAAGATGGCGTTAGCAACTTATTCTTGTCTGATCTCACCGACACACGCTTGCAGACAGGACTGATCATAACAGTCTATTTCTGCCCAATATGTCGGCGTCGAATTGACAAAAAAAGAAAAAAAAAAGAGTCAACCATTTCAACCCGAGCACGTGTTTAAAATATTCGGCTCTTATTGATACAAATTGTGTCAGTGGTGTCAAGTGTTGCTTGTTACGCAGAGTGGTTCCACTCTTTGTCTTCCTTTCCGAAAGAAAAGGCACACACAGCTGGCTAATCGGCTGGACGGTAGATTGAGTGATCCACTAGCGAAGTTGGCAGGGTTATTGCTCTCTGTTCTCCTCCACCCAAATCTGTACGTTTCATTCGGAAGGCCGCTAACCATACGCCGCACCATCCGCTTTCTTCAGCTATGGATGTCCACATTGAGAATGATCATTATACAAATACACTTCACTTTAACTCTTTCACATACCTAAAGTGTGTTAAATACAAATACTTATTCGTCACTTTAATACCTACGGATCTACTAATGTTTTACATTGATTTTCATGCCCATAGTCTGTGTAACATTTTCAGTATTCTCCTTTGAGGACAGTGTATAAAGGTATTAATTACGTACAGTGACACTTGCTTTATTAAAAGTTATATTACTGTCCATAATTTTTCTAATTGGATGAAACATTATGTCGATGCAAAAGAGAGCTGGAAACATTCGGGATATATTTGTAACAAGCATTATTTTAACACGAAATGTGGCCATTTTTCTTGTCTTATTAATTGATTGATTTGTTTTCTACTGCTTATCAACATTTTTGCTGGTTGTTTCAATCTAGAAAATATTTCTAGATTGTAAGATTTTTCTTTTGTAGTTATTAATGGTTTAGTGATACAAGTCTAACTAATTAACTCATAGAGCAGGGTAGAGAGAAGATGGATTCATACCTTTCCCAAAAGTATTTGCTCGTAAGTTAATATAACGAACCGAAGTGGAATTGTATCTCGTCAATCCAATTAAAAATTCTGAGGCATTATCCATTAATCTCTCTACACATTCAAGCTTACAGCATCTGGTATTCCCAGCTGGTTACCCATATCGGTACCGAACAAGTTCGGCGTTGCTTAACTTCGGTGATCATACGGGAACATCACGTGTTTGAACGTGATGTGGCTTTAAGCCCGTTTTTCTAGGGGCAAAGTATTGCTAATTGTAAAGCTTAATTTGATGGAGTCGAGCAGAAATCGATCTCAAAAGAGGACTATCTTTAATTACTAATGTTAATTAAGTGCTTTTAATGTGGAGCTAATGGTTGGGGGCGCTTTTCAGATTCGAATTTAACCGCTGTTTTGAAAATTCAAATATTTCTCTGTGTTCCCTTTCCTCCCTTCATTTTGCGTCATGGGGAGGTAATCACAGAAAGTGTTTGGGCTGCATTAGCATCGGTACCTACTCTATAGATATGTTGAAGATGTAAATATCTACAAAGCTATCCAGAAGACTAGCATCTAAATTGAATACCGATTACCTGCAAGCACATGTTTTGGAGACACATACGCATATATATATATATATATATATATATATATATATACACTAGCATATATACTAGCAGCATGGCTCGGCGTTGCTCGTGCTTGATTCAAAAATTGTACGACTCATACAGCAATCGCTATCACTTGACTTAAAATATTTTTGCCCTTCCTTGCCTTTAAAGGAGTGTCCTTTGCCGTGCTGATGTTTCTACATGCCTTACTTCTTGCCTATCTCACATTGCGAATTTTTTCTAAGCGCTATACTAAACATTAAATATGTTACGATAAAAGAACTGAACAAAATGAACACAAAACGATCAGCTTTAAAAAAGGACTCTTAACTAGAAAAACCGAATGAAAAAAGAATGTTAAAAACAAATACTTTTTCACATCCAACCCAGTTCTGCGGAATCAGAATCAACGTTGAGTTTAATCAAGCGAATGAGCCAATTGGAGTAAAGTGCCATGCAGATTTAAATGTTTCCCGATTGTGACGAATGCAGCTATCGAATTTTTTTGCATGCTAGCATGCTAGTTAACATTCGTGTCAGTCAGCTGTTGGCTCTCATGCTGGCCAATATAATCTTCATGCCTATTCGTGGCAGCCAGCTATAGGCTCTCACTCTGTCCAGTAGAAAATGGCCGCAAACTACATGAAAACTGCAGTAAAAGCATGAAAAAATCGATTATTTCCACTATCGATGGGAGTTGGGAAATTCAAAGTCGGTCTTGGCCTTTCCGCTAACTTGGAGCATGTGCATGTAAATTTTGGTGCAAATCCGTCGAAAATTGCGGCCGTGCATTCGTTAAACACACACACACACACACACACACACACACACACACACACACACACACACACACACATCCTGCCTTATATATATATATATATATATATATATATATATATATATATATAGAGAGAGAGAGAGAGAGAGAGAGAGAGAGAGAGTGAGATGGATAAATTGTCTAAATTACGCAAAAATGAAAATAAAACTGACATCTCATTTTAACAGATTACCATTTTACCAAAATTACACAAAAATATCTTGAAATACAAAAGATTAAATATATTCAATAAAATCGCCATTGGGGTTTCAACCACGATCTCCAGTCGACTTCGGAATCTCTTGCAACTCTTCTGAGCGGTCACCTTGTTTAAGCTAGTCAATGATTTGCCTTCAGTTCATCTTTGGTGTTACAAGGAATTTTATTGGTCTCTCGCACAAGTGCGCCCCCACCACATAATCAATCTTTATTTTCACCCGAAATTAAAGCAAATATACGGAGTTTAGAACGGCTTCTGATCAAACATAATAGACATTCATTGTCTGTTATATTTAACAATATATATATATATATATATATATATATATATATATATATATATATATATATATATTGAGAGAGAGAGAGAGAGAGAGAGAGAGAGTTTACGAAAAACTAGGTAATCCGTATGGGTAGACCCAATATATATATATATATATATATATGGGATAAGAATAGCTTGTTTGTTTTCATAAATTTATTTCGGTTCATTTTGGTTAACTTTCCTGTTCTCTTCGTTTTATTTGAATATCATTAAATCAATGCCTATATATAAAATGCATCTCACAGATACAAGACAGTTTTGGAAAATCTAATCTGTCTGTTCCATAAACTGCTTTCCGTAATTGAAGTTACTGATTTGTTTTTTTTATGGCCAAACAGGTGTGGAGATGATTCGGCAAATCTCACACGAAATATAAAGTTCCTCGCATTTAGTATACAGTTTACATTGAGAAAGGAAGCGCTATACACTACGACACTATCACATAACTATGCATTTCTGTTCGTTATCTATCTATCTATCTATCTATCTATCTATCTATCTATTCGCCCACGCCTAATAAGCCAGGATAGTCTAATTAGGTGTTGGTAGTGGAGAGTCATACATTTTTTGAGAATTCTTAGTTTGGGAGTAGTCCAAATATGGTGATACCGCTAACCCCTTCAATTTTAAGTCAAGTGGGTCGGCATGATGTTTAAAAATCTTGAAATAAGTGTATACAGTTGGTAAAAAAATTCGAAAAAATGCCAGTGGACACCCAATCTCAATTTATTAAGCACAAGAGCGTATGTATGTATATATGTATGTATGTATGTAAGTATGTATGTATAGGCGCGCGGACGCGGGGTTAGAACGTTCGCATTTTGAGCCGGGTTCGAATCTCACCACGGTTGATTTGTCAGGAAGGAGACTTCCTGATATTATCAGTCTGGAGGGGGACGATCCCAGGGTGCGGCACCTTTGGAAAGTGCCTGAAAACCATACTAAGTATTGATCCAAGCCATGCGTGTGAAATTGGGTAGATTGAACACTTGCGGGCCGTTGATAGCTGCGCTAGCATGAAGTCATAAGTCATCGTGGCCGAGGGCTTGAGCGTGTTGGCCTTGTTCAAATTGTTGAAAACGCTAGATAACACGCTCTTTCCTAGAAACTGTAACTTAGGTCTGCTCAGCATAGTTGCAGGTTTGGGCGTTGAACAAACTCAAATGTGCGTACCTAATAGACGGGTATCCTCGAATATGAGTGGCAGGCTATTATGTACGTATGTATATATGTATGTTGGCCTTCTCAACGACAAAAATGGGTACAGAATTACCCTCATCTACGAATATGATACCTAGCAAGACATTGCGTGCATTATTTGTGACAATGTGTGTAGGTTAGTCAATCGGCATCGTAAAAGTTAACATCCAGATTGCTATCGGAAGATTCGTCTCTACTAAATGTGGAAATCACGCGCAGGTTTTATTTATGATATAATCAACGACATCCCTAAAATCATCCCTAAAATGATCATTTGGAAGTTATGAATCGTAGCGGTGGTCATACTCGGTCACGAGTCGACTTTCACCATCATATATATATATGTATGTATGTATACTCTTAACTTTTCAATCTCTCAATCCCTCACTCAGATAATCGATTTCCCCACGCGTTTTTCCTACAATCGTGACTGTAAGCCCTCACTCCTCGACCTGTGTTTTACCTCCATCCCTGAGTCGTGTAGTGCCACGCAGCTCTGTCCTATCGGTAACTCCGATCATGCTGTGGTGTCTGTTAGTATCTCCTTCAGCCCCACCCCCTACAAAGAACCTCCTACCACCAGAACCACTTTCTGCTACCAACGGGCTGACTGGGACTCGTTTCGGGACTTCCTCCGCGATGTCCCCTGGGATGCTGTATTTAAGCTCCCCACTCATGACTGTGCTTCTGAGTTCTCCTCCTGGGTCAAAGCCGGTATCGAAGCTTTCATCCCCTCCAGGAAATTCAAGGTCAAACCGCGCTCCTCCCCCTGGTTCACAGCTGCTTGCTCAGCAGCCATTGCCCATAGGAACCACTTCTTCCACCGTTTTCGTAGTGACATGTCCGACTCCAACAGACGTCTATTTACCTCTGCACGCAATGAGTGTAAGCGTACCCTCGACAATGCCAAGGCACTATTTGCAGCTCGGATGAAGGAACGTATTGCATCCCGCAAATTTGGCTCCAAGGACTATTGGCGCCTCTGCAAGAGCGTTCTGAATAGTAACAAACCCTCCATTCCTCCACTGTTCAATCAGTTTGAGGTCCTGACCACCTCTGCCGACAAGGCCGAATGCTTCGCTCGAAAGTTTTCTTCCAATTCTATGCTTGACTCCTCTGGGGTACCCTTGCCCGACTTCCCTCCCAGAACTGAGGCCCTACTGGACGGCTTGCACATAACCCCGTCGTCGGTACTGGGCATTATTTCTAACTTAGATCCCCACAAGGCTACCGGCGGCGACGGAATACCAGCCATTGTCCTGAAGAAATGCGCACCTGAACTGGCACCTGCCCTCTCTAAATTGTACAACCGCTGCCTCAAGGACTCCTGTTTTCCTGACTGCTGGAAGTCCTCTACCATTGTTCCTGTCTTTAAGAACTCTGGCGACCCCTCCAACCCTTCTAATTACCGTCCTATCAGTCTCCTTCCCATCTTCGGCAAAGTCTTCGAGGCCATTATCAACGCCGAAGTGACTACTCACCTGATATCCCACGATCTGCTCTCAGACAAGCAGTATGGTTTCCGCTTTGCCCGGTCTACTGCCGATGTGCTTACGGCCATCACTGAATTTGTCTACCAAGCTATCCATAGTAACGGCGAAGCCCGTGCCGTGGCCCTTGACATCTCCAAGGCATTCGATAGGGTTTGGCATGCCGGCCTCCTTCGCAAGCTCCGGGGTTATGGTATCACAGGTCGATTGTTTGACCTAATTCAATCGTTCCTATCAAACCGGGATTTGAAGGTTGTTCTCAGTGGATCCTTCTCCAACTCCTATCCCACTACTGCTGGTGTTCCTCAAGGCTCCATCCTTGGCCCTACTCTGTTCCTCATATTTATAAATGACCTTCCAGACGCCATAGACTCCCAAGTCGGTATCTACGCTGACGACACTACTATTTACTCCTGCCTCAACCACAAATCTACTGAGGCGGACAAAATTAACCTGGCAGCTCAAATTGAAAAGGACCTCCAATCGGTTGTGGACTGGGGAGAGAAATGGATGGTCAACTTTAATGCCTCTAAAACAAAATTGCTCTCCATTAACCACCACAAGGACCCATCCCTGCATCCCATCAGAATGTCTGAGGACCAACTTCTCGAGAGTTCCTCTCTGCGGCTGCTCGGTCTCACGCTGTCCGCTGATCTGAGATGGAACAAATACATCGAGTCAATTGCATCATCCACCGCTAGAAAAGTTGGTTCCCTGTGCCGAGCCAGGAAATTCTTCTCCCCTGAATCGATCCTCCAGGTCTATAAGTCTACCATTCGACCTTGCATGGAGTATTGCTGCCATTTATGGTCTGGGGCCCCTGCGTGTTGCCTCGGGGTTCTTGATAAGATTCAGAGACGGATATGCAATGTGATTGGCCCTGATCTGTCATCTCGTCTGCAGTCGCTCTCTCACAGACGCAATGTTGCATCACTCTGCCTTTTCTACAAGTACTTCCACGGTAATTGCTCTGAGGAGTTGCTTTCACTTGTCCCTAAGCCTCGTAAATTCAAGCGTCCTACGAGGCTGGCATCCCGTTCCCACCCCTTCACCGTTGAAACTGTTAGGTGTAGACGTCTTTTCTACTCCAATAGCTTCATGTCACGCACATCTCGCCTATGGAACTCCCTTCCCTATTACTGTTTCCCTGACAAATACAATCTCCAACGGTTTAAGTGTAGCGTCAATCGTCATCTCCAGTTGCCTTGATCTATCCACTTCCTGACATCTTCCATTCCTATCTGATCTCGCCCTATATCTCCCGTAACCTCCCCACCTCGATCGGCCCTCCGTCCTTCTCTTTCTCCACATCCCTTCCTTTACCACTCCTATCTGCTCTTCCTCCAACCCTTCTGTAACCCCTTGCGTGATAGTGGCCACCGGCCTTGCTCGGGGTGATACACTTAAAAAAAAAAAAAAAAATGTATATATATATGTATATGTATACATATATATGTATGTATGTATGTATATATATATATGTATATGTATACATATATATGTATGTATGTATGTATGTATTTTTTTTTTAACATACAACGTGCAATTTCACGTGCGATACCCTGTCTTCATCAGCCGCCGACCAGGGGTGATATGACGGTTTCGGTGGCTATGGCGGGACCGCCACCCCTAGCGCCACCAGCAGCGTTTGCCACCAGGCAGGGTATGATGATAAATAATTAATCGTTCCTATTTGTAAATTCTTGTAATAAAATAAATAAACGATTGTTCTTCGTTGCAGCTTCTATCCGTAATGAGAGTTCCTGAACGCGTTTTGCCGTTATTGACGCGCTCGTAAAAACCGTTGTAAACGACCACGCAAATATTTCACTCGCGCATGTTAGGTCGTGATGTTGATACATATATATATGTATATGTATACATATATATGTATGTATGTATGTATATATATGTATACATATATATGTATGTATGTATGTATGTATATATATGTATATGTATACATATATATGTATGTATGTTTATATATGTATATGTATACATATATATGTATGTATGTATATATATATATGTATATGTATACATATATATGTATGTATGTATGTATATATATGTATATGTATACATATATATGTATGTATGTATGTATACATATATATGTATATGTATACATATATATGTATGTATATATATGTATACATATATATGTATGTATGTATGTATGTATATATATGTATATGTATACATATATATGTATGTATGTTTATATATGTATATGTATACATATATATGTATGTATGTATATATATATATGTATATGTATACATATATATGTATGTATGTATGTATATATATGTATATGTATACATATATATGTATGTATGTATGTATACATATATATGTATATGTATACATATATATGTATGTATGTATGTATATATATGTATACATATATATGTATGTATGTATGTATGTATATATATGTATATGTATACATATATATGTATGTATGTTTATATATGTATATGTATACATATATATGTATGTATGTATATATATATGTATATGTATACATATATATGTATGTATGTATGTATATATATGTATATGTATACATATATATGTATGTATGTATGTATATATATATATGTATATGTATACATATATATGTATGTATGTATGTATATATATGTATACATATATATGTATGTATGTATGTATGTATATATATGTATATGTATACATATATATGTATGTATGTTTATATATGTATATGTATACATATATATGTATGTATGTATATATATATATGTATATGTATACATATATATGTATGTATGTATGTATATATATGTATATGTATACATATATATGTATGTATGTATGTATACATATATATGTATATGTATACATATATATGTATGTATGTATGTATATATATGTATACATATATATGTATGTATGTATGTATATATATGTATATGTATACATATATATGTATGTATGTTTATATATGTATATGTATACATATATATGTATGTATATATATATATATATGTATATGTATACATATATATGTATGTATGTATGTATATATATGTATATGTATACATATATATGTATGTATGTATGTATACATATATATGTATATGTATACATATATATGTATGTATGTATGTATATATATGTATACATATATATGTATGTATGTATGTATATATATGTATATGTATACATATATATGTATGTATGTTTATATATGTATATGTATACATATATATGTATGTATGTATATATATATATGTATATGTATACATATATATGTATGTATGTATGTATATATATGTATATGTATACATATATATGTATGTATGTATGTATATATATATGTATATGTATACATATATATGTATGTATGTATTATATGGGCGCGTGGTCGAGTGGTTAGAACATTCGCTTTCTGACAAAAATAGACGGCTTCAAATCTTTCCATGGTTGATTTGTCAGGGAAGTGACTTCTTGATGTTATTCGTATAGGAAGGGGATCACTACGTGCGGTACCGTTAGAAAGTGACTGGAAAGCATACCACACCCAAGTCTTGTGAGTGAAACAGAATAGACGATACTGCCGTCGATGTTTGAGCTATCACGAAGTCATAAGTCATCGTGACCGAGGGTTTGAATGTACTCTTCATAAGGGACTTTCTTAGAAACTGCAACTAAAGTTCGCTCAGTAGAATTCCAGTATAAACCAAAATTTGATTGAGCAGGTGTCTGAAACCGGGAATAGCTAGTCGCCCTAGCAGACAGGTGTGCTCAGAAACGCGTAGCTGGTCATTATATTTAAGTCTGTTCATTATCTATGTTCATATGTATCCATCTGTTTATCTAAGTCTCTTCATTAGATATCTATTTATCTATGTCTGTTCATTGTCTAAGTCTGTTCATTATCTAAGTCTGTTCATTATCTATCTATCTATCTATCTATAAAAAACGCGTACTTTCTGCAAACTTATCTATCTTTTGAACTGTTTAATGTATTATTTGTTTATAAATTTTACACCAGAAGCTATCCGAAATTCAAAGAAATATGATAATAAAAAAAATTGAAAATACAGAAACATCTCCGAATACGATAGGTAAATGTGGAGAAATATAATCGTCCACATCCCGAAGTGACATGGCACATACAAGAAGAGAAGAAGAAGCAGAAGAAGAAGAAGAAGAAGAAGAAGAAGACGAAGAAGAAGACGAAGAAGAAGAAGAAGACGAAGAAGAAGACGAAGAAGAAGAAGAAGAAGAAGACGAAGAAGAAGAAGAAGAAGAAGAAGAAGACGAAGAAGAAGAAGAAGAAGAAGAAGACGAAGAAGAAGAAGAAGAAGAAGAAGACGAAGAAGAAGAAGAAGAAGAAGACGAAGAAGAAGAAGAAGAAGAAGAAGAAGAAGACGAAGAAGACGAAGAAGAAGAAGAAGAAGAAGAAGACGAAGAAGACGAAGAAGAAGAAGAAGAAGAAGAAGACGAAGAAGAAGAAGAAGAAGAAGAAGAAGACGAAGAAGAAGAAGAAGAAGAAGAAGAAGACGAAGAAGAAGAAGAAGAAGAAGAAGACGAAGAAGAAGAAGAAGAAGAAGAAGACGAAGAAGAAGAAGAAGAAGAAGAAGAAGACGAAGAAGAAGAAGAAGAAGAAGACGAAGAAGAAGAAGAAGAAGAAGAAGACGAAGAAGAAAAAGAAGAAGAAGAAGAAGAAGACGAAGAAGAAGAAGAAGAAGAAGAAGACGAAGAAGAAGAAGAAGAAGAAGAAGAAGAAGACGAAGAAGAAGAAGAAGAAGAAGAAGAAGAAGACGAAGAAGAAGAAGAAGAAGAAGACGAAGAAGAAGAAGAAGACGAAGAAGAAGAAGAAGAAGAAGAAGAAGAATACGAAGAAGAAGAAGAAGAAGAAGAAGAAGAAGAAGACGAAGAAGAAGAAGAAGAAGAAGAAGAAGAAGAAGAAGAAGAAGAAGAAGAAGAAGAAGCAGAAGAAGAAAAATAAGAAAAATGAAGAAGTTTTCATTAACATTTTTGTTTAACGCAAGAAAATACCACATAGAAGATTTGATTGATTCATTTTTACGGCTTATCAACCCTTTGAAGGTTATTTAAAGCCAATAAATAATTTTAGATTATAAGAGTTTTTTTGGCAATAATAATGATTTTGTGATACAAATCCTACCCATAGCTAGGGGGAGAAGAGATGGATTCATACCTGTCCCAAAATTATTTACGCGTAAGTGAATGGAATCGGAACTCGACTTTCCGATTAACAATTCCGCGCCATTATCCATTACCCAACTCGCACATTACAGTCCCGGGTATTTCCAAGTCATCATGCATCTAACTACTGACAAAGCTCGACGTTGCGCATAGAAGAAAAATAATACTAATTTTATGGTGAAAACAGACTTGATAAAATCCGACATATATTTCAAATTTAATTCTGTGTCCTCTGTGTTTGTATATATTTGTATTTGTGAGCGTGTGTCTCTGTACATGTGTTTATGTTCACCTTCAATGTTTATCCGATAATTAAGGTTACCTGAATTGCTATTAACTCATATAAGCTGACTATGTGAAAATGAATTTTAAGAATCATTTCAAACAAAGAAAATATAAATACACCAAGTATTAAGAGACTAATAAACGATCAAACTAGCTCAAGTTTTAATACATCAAAACAGCTTCATGCTTTCGAAATCTTTTGAAGCCATGTGAAACAATAACTAAAAGATAATAATTCTTAATTAATTTTAACTTGTGAAAACTTCACGAATTTCTTATTTGAAATTTCTGATGAATCTTAATTTTTCAGTTAATGATTCAATAATCTCATGGCGATTTCTACTACAATAAAATATCTACAGAAATTCCCGTATCGCACCGTTAAATATTTGAGCTTAACAACTTTAACAAAATATTGCAATAACAATCATAAATATGAATGCTGGTCGTTATTTTAAGAAGTGGGTACAGATGAAAAGATTTGAAATTGACAAGTTTCCCATTTCATTGAGACAAACGCTAAACACGTCTATCTTCCCTTCTTTCTTTCATTTTCTCATTGAAGCCGAGTAGCGTATTTGACATCTTTTGTCTTCTCGCACGATCAAAATATAATAGTCCATTATATATGAGGTATTAGCAGGTGACTTTAACACGTTAAAATATTTCTTTCTTTTTTTTTTTCGCTAAAACCAGGTAGTGTCTTTCGTGTGTCTTTTTGTCTTTCCAAGCGATCCAAACGGAATAGTCCATTATTTATGAGGTATTGGCAGGGCGTAACGGTCGTGCAAACTAACGCAGGGAGAGACAAGCAGAATTATTATAAGATATTTGCACATATTTAAAGTGGAATTTTTAATAATTTCACCGCAAGCAAGGCGAAAATGTCACTAAGACGCAAGTGGTTAATATAAGTGGAAGAGAAAGAGACGACTTTTTATCTCTCTTAAACCTTGCTTCACCATTCATTTACTCAAGCTCGCTAGGTAGGACATTCAACGAGGCTTCGTATAGTAAGAAGAAGTTTGGTTTGGTTTTGATTCGTTTCACGTCATATCAACCTGAATGGGTTATTTAATGCCGACAACATTTTTATTGCTGGTAATATTTTTTTGTCAAAAATGTATTACTGGTAATAATTATTTTCTTCAAAATTCATTGCTGGTAATAATTTTTTACAAAAATGTACTGATGGTATTAATACCTATTTTTATACTTTCATAATGCTTTGACTCCAGTTTGGCGGTTAACTATTTGCCCATAGCAGGTGCTACCACATGGGGTCAGTGTGGACCAGGGAAAATCAGCAATTAAGAGGTGGTTCCATGCTCCACAAAACCTCCGGATCAGAGGCCTTGCTGTTGGATGTAGTTTAGCGTCATACCCAGGACGTAGTAAGAAGAAGTGTAACAAAAGACTGGATGTTGTGAAGATCCATGATCGGCAACGTCCTGAAGGAGCCTGGTAGAGAGAGAGAGAGAGAGAGAGAGAGAGAGAGAGAGAGAGAGAGAGAGAGAGAGAGAGAGAGAGAGAGATTGTTGAAACATGACTAATGAATGATGAAGTACAAAGGTGACGCAGCATACAGTCGGGGAGCTGGGTTTGGAATTTCTTATACATGCGCCGTGTTCTTTAGCAGTGTTATTTTTATGCAATCACTTGTTTTGTTCCGTGTAGTAGTGCGTGTCTGGTCAGTAGTTCTAGCGATTTGAGTATATCGGAAAATTTATCAAAAATAAAAACCGGAAACGTTCTTTTGTGGTAAAAACGTTATCTGAACGATATAAAGTCATAAAAAGCTAGAGAAAACGTATTGATAACTGAATGCCACAAATTTATATAGCTAAAAACTTGTAACTATAACTTATCTATCTTTTAAATATTATGGACAAGATCGCAATAAATTAAAACGAACGATCAAGAAAGAATTATTAAACAAGAAGAAAGTTTATAGTTACCCTAAAGAGGTAAATCGAAAAACAAAGAAGAACAAAAAGAAAATTTAAATATGTAATCATCAAAAGATGATAACGTTCAGGCCTAAAAAACAAACGCACACTTTTACTTACAGAGGGAAGGCTGGAAGAACTTAATAAATATAGTGCCGAGAATCGTTAACTTGGAATCCGAATGAGCCTTCCTCAATACGAAGAAATATATATAAGTGAGTTGCTAGTATATCTGATGTGTTTGCGTATATTTGGAAATGTTTGAAAGCCACATGCGTTAGAAAGAGATTTCCACTGGGTATCCCTTGCTTGTGAACTTGTGCTGGAGCTAAGCTTAGTAAATAATTACTAATTTTAGTATAAGAAGTCATTTGTAGGTGAGACATTCATTTTACTTATGTTTTTCTAGTCATATTGATTGTTTGTTTTAGAACGTTTTGTTCCTCGATTTTCTTTACGGCGCATGCGTATTATCCTTGCTTTCTGCAATTTGATTTCGTATGTTTATGTTTGTGGGTCAATTGTTTCGTCTGTAGCTGTTTGCTTCTATTGCGTTTTCGGTTAGTTTATTTATTTGCTTGTCTACTTAATTTGTTGGCGTTTTTGCAGCTACGTTTTTTACTATACCTTTTCTATGTTAACTTTTTATTCACCGTCCGGCATTCTCTTATCTTCTTTCTTTATTCCTGTCTGCTGACGGGTTATTCTATGGCTGTATTTACATTTTTCTTCTTTTCTTTTCGTATTCCTTGTTCGTATTTTGCCTATCTGTTCGTATTTTGTTAAATACAGTTTTCCTTCCGATCGTTTTAAAATGCTCCTGACTTTTATCCTCACACTATTAATATTTGTTACTGTCATTGTCTATTTTATATTTACCAGAAGGAGTCATGTGATTGACCTGTATTTATTTGAAGTTTCATGTTTTATGATCTTATTCAACAATAGAAAAGAGTTTATTTTTTCTTCTGTCGAATTCATCTACAGTATACAGGCAAATATTCAGTGTTTAAACAAAACAACAATGCTTTCTTTTCAAGTAAGACGATAATGTCACTAAGACGCAAGGTGGTACCGAGAGTGAAAGAGAATGAGAAAAAACAACAAAAGAACAAAATTCAGGAAAACAGAAGATGGCAATTGACATTGCACTTAAATGTTTGAAAATCGTAGGTGACGGGTAAGCAAGAAACCGCAAGACAGTACCACAAGCGATAAGTGTGAGAAAAGAAATTATTAGAATAGTACTTATAGTTACATCTAGCTATGTCAACAGTAAAACGGTGAGACCTAATAGCCAATCTAGTAGTACGCTTAAATTAATGCGGTCGACGTGTCAACGAGCAGAGTTCATTAGAACAAATGCCATGTAAATATTTATAGAAAAACAGAGGGAAGCCACTTCTCGGTCAGAGTCAGGGGTCCGGCAGCCACTTATAGGAACATACATGGACAGTCCCAACGTAGCCAGGTTGCAGATAGCTTTCGAGGCTCTTGAAAGAAACATGAACTGGGCAAGAATGAAATTCAAACCAGTTAAACCATGGTCTCTTGTGATTAAAAAAAGGGAAGGTGACCGACAAATACAGTTTTACTATCGCGGGAACAAATATACCAACTCTCTCAGAGAAAAAAAGAATTTCGGCATGACATTTGATAGTAAGTCTGAAAGATACCACCCTTATCCGCCAAACCGCTGACGACATGGACACATCATTATTAAAAAAATGATAAATCAGGCTTAACAGGTCGATTTAAAGCGTGCGTTTTCTAACTCATTATTACTCAGAGTACTTTGGCCGCTTCAGTTATATGAAGTCCCACTCACTACGGTGAAAGCTTTGGAGAGGAAAATAACAACGAGCTTGAGAAGATGGCTTGGTTTACCTAAAAGCTTAAGCAGTGCATCGCTGTATGGTAACACCAATGTGCTAAAGTTACCACTTAGCACCCTCAAAGAGGATTTCCTAGTAAGCCGAACTAGGGAGGTCCTCCAATTACGAGAATCTGAAAACCCGAAAGTAGGAGGAGTAGGAATAGACAACCGGACAGGGAGAAAAGAGAGCGCCAGTAAGGAATTAGCTGTGGCAGAAGAGGTAGGCTAAGACAAAAAACAGGAATCACGGAAAAGGGACGACAGGACTGGGTTACTTTCCCAGTAAACGATACGATAAAACCCAAGGTAAAGAAAGGCGTCAGTTTTTACAAAATGAAGTCTGATCAGGCGCCGAGGAAAACCCTTACTGTAAAATGGTCGGGCTTTGCTAACAAGGAACATGGACAAAATGGAAAGGAATTGCACAGCGTAAAATAAATTGGTCAGATTGCTGGCACGCTGACTTCAGTAGAATACAGTTCCTAATAAAATCAGTATGTGATGTTCTCCCATGTCCAGCAAATCTAAATATATGGGGTATAAATGAAACGCCCAACTGCGTTCTCTGTGGAAGAAGAGGTTCATTGCAACACATTTTAAGTAGCTTCCCCAAGCCACGATCAGGTCTTTAGAGCCATAGCGAATGCAGTCACGACAGCCATCAAGTCGTGCAAATCCAAAGCAGGGTGTAAAGAGCAATTAATACATTTATTTAAGGCCGGAGAAAACAAAACGAAAGCAAGAAAAAAACCCACCCCAAATATGCTTTCAACAGCACCCGATTGGCAGCTGATCACGGACCTGCAAAAACAACTGAAATTCCCAGGTCACAAAGTGCAGATTTATTATTATATTCCAACAGCACCAAGAAATTAATAATTTGGGAATTAACGGTTGAATGGGAGGAGTAAACCACGCTTGCTTATGAAAGAAAGCGTGAGAAATATTAGGAGTTGGTCGAAAGGTTCCAGCAAAACGGTTGGAAAACCTACTTCGATCTAATTGCAGATAAGTTGTGGGACACTCATTATACAAGGCACTAGCGAAAATTGGAATCGTAGTAAGAGCAAATAAAGAAAATCCTGAGGGAAGGCCCAGACACAGTTGTAGAAAGGTTCCGATGAATATGGCTGTAAAGGAATGATCCATGTATTAAAGCATGAATAAGTCTCTACGATGAGTGAAACTGCATTAGTTTGTTTTTGTTTATCTGAGCGGAGAAGGAGAAAAGAAAAGTACTTATCGAATTAACCCGACGTTGAGAGTATGATCGCATTAAATAAACGGTAAATGCAGTTAGTCGTCAACTGACATTATATTTTAAAATCTAAAATTTAGTGTCGCGTGGAGTCGTGAAGGACGTTAATATCTACGCATATGTACATGGTTTGCGATTGTGTTCGGAAATTATAATTGCTCCCTTGATACAAGGAACTGTAAAAAGATTTAACTCTTGAATTCAAGCTGTTTTCACACGATACCATTTTTTTTACACCTACAGAATTACGCAGAACACAATCTAGCGGGGTAGACCGAGATGTCGAAACCGTGTTAAGAATTTTGGTTTTAAAACCACTTAGAACGATCCACATCTAGCTGAGACGTTTTTTTTCTTTGGTCGGCAGGAATGTTACTAAGTTTTGTTACGGTAAAAGTAAACATAGACTGTTTGCTAGGATAGGATTTTTGGTAATTAATGTTAGAGTCCTCGGCAGGGTTTAGGATGCTAAGGATGTGAGCAATTATGAGGTCTTAGAGAGGTTACAAACAAGGAGGAAGCATATACTTAACACCAGGAAGAGGCAGCTGAAGTTTCTGGGACACATAATGAAAAAGGAGAGATTGGAAAATCTGATACTCACGGGTCGAATAGAGGGAAAGAGAGACAAGCGAAAACAACGCGTGACAACTGGCGGACTTAAGCAAGTGGATGACAGAACGTGGTCGGGGGGGGGGGGAAGCAGAGGGAAGGAACTTGTTGAGAGCTGCAAGGGATTGAGGAAGGTGGAGAGCCATGATCGCCTACGTCCTGAATGGACATGGCACATAAAAAATTGTTAGAATTAACTGGTTCTCTTATAAGGAGCCAATGGAGATTTACATTTAAGTTTAAAATGGATTGTGACTGACTGACTCTCACCTAAACGAGTTTAGGGAGCTTTTTTTTTCTGCCATTTCGTTAAGCAAGTTAGCTTACATTTTCTGGCTTGGGCGCACTTAGAGCCAACGGTGTGTTTTAGCTTTAAACACTGTAGTTAGACAATCGCGGGTGAGGGACCAAAGGAATTTTAAATAGTTAGGACAACTTACCCCCACCGAAGGAGTTTACTTTTTTTTTTACTTTATTTCCTTGTTTAGCAAGAAAGTTGAGCTTAACTGGCTTTCGAACCCACGAAGCCAATGTTAATCTAATTTAATATGATCCCCCAACCGTGGAACACAGAAGCTTGTCCGGTTAGTTTTTAGTTTTCCGTAATAATAAAGGTCTGCGGTGTAGCGTTCATGAGGTTTTCTATGTATTTCATTTTTTTGTTTTACTGTAGGACCGGTTACCAGGTTAGTAAGTAAATGCATGGACGTAGGTTAAGGTGAATGTAATCTAATATGGCAATTAGTGTCGCGTGGAGTGGTGAAGGACGTTAATATCTACGCATATGTAGGAATGGTAAAACTGGAAAGCGCGCGCAAATTGCGCCGCCAACTTTATACCTGTAGCTAGCATGTCAACTAGTCTCTGAATTGATAATACAAATCTCGATGCCATTGTAAAAGTAAGACCTACTTCCTGATATATTTAAAGATGCTTTTTTTTCCAAGAAAGCAGATAATACTATTGTTACTATTTTTAGAAGTCTCATTTTGGACGTGATTGTAACCAGTTTTGTTTATTTTTCAGAAACCGGGAAAAACTTTCAGCTGAAATATTACTTTTTGAAATTCGTTAAGAACTTTTGAAACCAAAATCCTTTAGCTAAGTTTATTTTGCTATTATTTTTCTTTTTTTTATTCTTTTTTTTGTTGAATTGGTTTTTTTGATTTATTTTTTTCTTTGTCGTTTTATTTTCCTTTCAGTTTTATTTTTCGCCATGTCAGTTTAATCCGCCATAATTAATTTTTCTGGTGTAATAAAGCTTCACCAGTTTACTGTTTATTGTTTTATTTCATTCTTAGTTAATTTATATTCTATTTTTGTTTTAGTTAGATAGGCCTTTATTTAAACTGAAATCCATTTGTTTTTTTCGACTTTTTAATTTTTCCCTGTCAGCCGTCTTATTCGTGCCCTCTCCACTTAAGCTTTTTCATTTCTGTTTTTCTCTAGGCTACTGTTTTTGTTTCATTGCGTTACTGTTTTTTTTTTTTTTTTTTTTTTTTTTTACTTTTATTCATTTTCCGTCTTTGGGCGAATTTTATTGTTGTTTAAACTCTTCGAGGTATTTCTTAGTACATTTCACCTAACTGTATTTTATTTTACGAACTTTTATTTTTTATTTCAAGCTCATTTTTCTTTTCCTGGTCATACCAATTTCTTTTTAGAGATTGTATTATTTCTTTAATTATTTTAAGAACTTTCCAGCCTAAAGTGTGCGCTCGTGCGAGGGGTATGCCAGCTGTTTACGCCGAGTTGAGTGCTCCTTCTATCACGAATGTCGGTTTGCCCTCAAGTACCACTTTCGGGCGATGGAGGGACTCTCATCGTCCAGCCGTTGTCCCGTAAGGCATTATATCAGGTGTTTGTGAGAGTGGGGAAGTTCAGGTTGATTTGATAGACGATCACGGTCTGACAAAGGAGGAAGCTCGCTCTATATGGCCTTGGGCGCCCGGGTTGAAATGTTTTACTGATGCTGAGGCACCATTCACCTGGCTGGTGATTCGAGTGGCCCTCTGGTTCGGCGAAAAGCTTTGTTCGGTGGGTTCGAAAAGGTCTCCACACTGCGTTCGTTTTGATGAGGTAGTGTAGACCTTCTTTCATTGCTGGCTTGTAGGTCCGTTGACGGCATTTCCGTTTTAGCTAAGTTTGAGCACTATGTGTTCTTTTGCTGACAAGGAATTATGCAAGTCATGATATGGATATGGAATTCCATGGAGACGGGAAGTTTACCTCTTCCTAACTGATCTTGTTCTTTTAGCATCAGCTTAAGATTAGGACGGAAAGGAAACGACTCCATCCATCGGAATTTAGCGAAAGGTGGGTGAGTACTGCGCGAGTGTGCCGAGTGAAAGGTGCTGACTTAGAGTGGCATAATTGATGCTGGTTAGGCATTAAGGATATTGAGACTGCTGGAATGAACATTAGCAACCCCGTCCAAAATTAGAGTAGAATAAGCTTGTGTTTTTTTTCTTTACTTGTTCTTAGCTAAATAAACTTAGCTAAGGGATTTATGCGCATTGGCTTCTTTTATTTTATGCCCCCCCTTCTTTGGTTAATTCCTCCTCTTGTCACTTAGGTGACCAGAGATGTCAGTTCTCTGGTGGATGCAGGAGGCCTTTCGTTTTTCGGGCGTGATTTTTCGTATTTCTTGTGTTCGAATGAGTGTGTGTTTCTGTGAGTAGTAGGTCGAATGCATTTTTTTTTTTTATTAAGTCCCTCATTAATTTCGTCTCTCCCACATTTAGTGATTCTGGGGTTTTTATTACTAATACTATTTTATTTTGTTTCTTGTAAATACATCTTATTTTGCCTTTTCAAATATTCATTGGAGTTTTAAAATTAAAAAAATAATTATTATATTCCCCTCCTCAACAAAAAAAAAAAGAAATGTACATATGGGGATTAGTTAGGACTTCATAGGGTCTCTGAGATATTTTGGTGAATGCAGTAAGAATGGTAAGTGTTGTAACCTAGGGAAGGTTACTGAATAGAATAATCATACGAAGGTTGGTAATGAACGATAATACTTAGGACAAGAACAACACATATAAGATTCACCAGCGGCGCATAGAAGAAGTAGTCAACTGCTAGAAGTGAGTCAAGTGAATTCCACGAGGAATCTCCAAATGCAGACCAACATACAGTATTTACTAAGTTTTAATTTAAGACAGATGAAGACCTGTCTGCCCATTCTCCTTTGTTGGCCTTGTGCCCTATTTGTACATTTGTGCAGTAATTGACAAAGAGTATCTGTCTATATTTATGAGGTGACGTATTTACATTATTCGGACTATTGTCTTCATCTTTGTCGCCATGTTTATCACAACGTTTCGGCCGTTGTACGCTCCCACCTTCTTCAGGTGGTTGGAATGTCGAACTGAACCCTTTATTTCGCTCACTGGGATAGACTGTTCTAGTTCCCCGTGCCATGTCTAATGGATGTCAGTTATCTCCTGTTAATTCCTCTCTCAAAGTTCTCCACCGCCTTAACCAGGTATTGGAATTCACACTCTTTGGGTCCTGTCACTAAATCTAACTAACGCCTTTATCCACTGTGCCAGGTGCCCTTGAGGACACATCCATTAGACATGTCACATCTATTAGACATGGCACGAGGATCTAGAACAGTCTACCCTAGTGAGCGAAATAAAGGATTCAGTTCGACATTCCAAACACCTGAAGAAGGCCGGAGCGTACAAAGCCCGAAACGTTGTGATAAACATGGCGACGAAGATGAGGGCAATAGTCCAACTAATGTAAATAGTTAACAAAGAGTGCTTTTCTAAAATTACATCGTGGAGGAAATTATGCGGGGTGTACCTGGCAGAACGGATCTCATATTGCAATACACGAAATTCGTAATAAAGCCAGTATGACATCACTGATGACCTTCACCTTTTCATTTTATAAATGTATTTCAAGGCTTTGCCGTCTGTTTTCATACATATACGCACGGTGACTTTCTCTCGATTTATTATATATAGTAATTTACTATAGTGCTCAAAGGTATAGATCGAACTCAGTACTAAGTTTTAATTGATCTAGCGAGACAAGTTTGCTAGTGATCACACCAAGAGGAAGTACCAAACACATTTTATATATAGATGTATTTATATATCTACATATGATATAATGACATATAATTTTGTATAATTTCATATATCAACAAAGAGTATTTAGAAAAATATGGAAAAACTTATTTGCGGCACGTCAAAAATAAACTTTTCCCGTCTCTGTCTTTTTTACAAATACTTTCACGGTATTTGCTCCGAGGAGCTGCTTTCGCTGGTTCCTAGGCCTCATGAATTTAAACGTCCTACGAGGCTGGCATCCCGTTCCCACCCCTACACCGTTGAAACTGTTAGATGTAGACATATCATCTACTCCAATAGCTTCTTGTCTCGCACATCTCGCCTGTGGAACTCCCTTCCTTATTCCTGTTTCCCTGACAAATATAATCTCCAACTATTTAAGTGTAACGCCAATCGACATCTCCAGTTGCCTTGATCTATCCACTTCCCTTCTCCACATCCTTGCACCTTTCATTCCTATCTGCTCTCGCTCCAAATCTTCTGTAACCCCCTTGCCTTGATCGATCCACTATCTTTCTTCATATCCTCTCCTTTACCACTCCTATCTGCTCTTCCTCCAAACCTTCTGTAACCCCTTGCGTGTTAGTGGCCTCCAGTCTTGCTTGGGGTGATAAGCTTAAAAAAAAAGAAAAAAAGTCATATTTTCTAAATATCTACGTATATTTATCTCTTTTGTTGTCTCTCTTTCTCTCTCTCTCCCTCCCTCTCTCTCTCTCTCTATCTATCAATCTATCTATCTAGATAAAATATAGCTTTAAGGTAGGCTATATTTATGGATTGAAGTGTTCAATATCAGGGATAGAGCATATCTAAAGTGGACACTGAAGTCAGCAACCAGAGGCGACAGTCTGTTTCATGCTAAACGCAATCGTCAAACTTGATGTCCACATGGGTGACTTTCGATGGATTTTGCAGTTAATTTTGTTTTTTTCCAAAATTTATTTCCAAGCATAAAAATTGTTAAAGTACAACAAAATTTGCCGTAAAAAATCACGTAAAATAATCGGCGAAAACAATCGCGGTTTATGGAGACTTTGCAATTCGAAATTTCAGGATTTCGAGGTCCAGATCCAGCCCGGAATGCTTTTACTTTGCTCACCGAGTCGGCCTTATTCCAAAATGGTATATGTTGGGCTACGGCCTCTAGCAGTGATATACGCATTTATATATATATATATATATATATATATATATATATATATATATATATATATATATATATTGTAACCCGGATATAAGAGACCCTGATATAAGAGAAACCCGGATATAAGAAAGATTTTCTCTGGTCCCAAATTAGAGCCTGTGTTAATGTATATAAAATAGACCAAATCCGGATATAAGAGAAACCCGGATATAAGAGACTTATTCTCCGGCCCCGACAACTGTCTTATATCCGCGTTACACTGTATATATATATATATATATATATATATATATATATATGATATATATATTTTATATATATACGATATATATGATATATATATATATAGAAAGATATGATATATATATTTTATATATGTACGATATATATGATATATATATATATATATAATTGATATATATATATGTTATAGATAGATATGATATATATATTTTATATATATACGATATATATGATACATATATATATATAATTGATATATATATATATATGTTATAGATAGATATGATATATATATTTTATATATATACGATATATATGATACATATATATAATTGATATATATATATGTTATAGATAGATATGATATATATATATATATATACGATATATATGAGACATATATGTATAATTGATATATATATATATATGTTATATATATATGATATATATATATATAATTGATATATATATGTTATATATATATATGATACATATATATATAATTGATATATATATATATATGTTATATATATATATATATATGATATATATATATAATTGATATATATATATATGTTATATATATATATATATGATATATATATATAATTGATATATATATATATATGTTATATATTTATAATATATATATATATATGATATATATATATAATTGATATATATATATGTTATATATATATATGATATATATATAATTGATATATATATATATATATATATATATATATATAACACACACACACACACATATATATATATATATATATGAGATGCGAAGAGGTTCATAAAATATTCACTTCCAAACATTAGAATTATGACAACCAAACATAATTTTTTTCTTTTTGGAAGGGTTAAAATATACACTCGTAAAATAATTTGCCAAGTGAGGAATGGATATATGGAATACATTTCAGGCTTCTAGGTAAGGCCGAGGAGTTTTCAGCACATTCTTAGACACATATACGCACAAACATAATATTTCATATCTATTGTTCCTATTATTGTGTAATACAAAAACATTCTCATCACTACGTACGAGCACACACACACACACACACACATATACACACATCCTCACCCCTCCAAACGTAGATAGTGTAAATGTCTGTGTCCTACACAAACACCGAAGCATAACTTTGCTCACATAATTCACAAGTAATCTTTCTTTGCCAAACCTACGAGAGTGAATGCATTCAAGAAAGGCCAAGCGAAATCTCTTTATGTTTTAAATGCGAATATTGAGGAAACTCTGTGTCGATTTCTCATCGAAATACAATGGCACTTGGACAGCAAGTATCAATTCTGTCCAGGCGCGGTCGTGCTTCTGCCTCGACCGGACGGCAAGCCATTCAAGACAAGGACTGCTCAAAGGATCTGATCCGTTTTACGTCTGAGAAAATCGTCCGTCTCAACCAATATGACTCCATGTTTCTTTGATAGCAGGCGCGGGAACTTTCACTAGCTTATAGCTATAAACATGGGAAACAATTTTGCAAGCATTGTTCACAGAGTAGACATATATACATGCATAAATACATCCACACATACAATTATGTGTGTATAGAGTGCGTCAGACAAATGAGAACAGGTTTGAATATGGCGAGAAACTAATAGACTTAAAAATTTCTCCCCACAAATAAAGAGACTTGAAGCGACAGAAATGTGGTTCTACAGAAGGATGCTGAGAATACCATGGACCGAACATGTGAACAACGAGGACATTCTAGATACAGTTGCAACAAGTACACACATTCGAGTTAGGAAAACAGAAATTGTTTATAAAAGAAAAAAATCGTTATTATATTGGGCATTAAGTGCACAATGGCGGCTTTCGTCATGTCCTTGTTACTGTGGGGTTTCATTTTTGGTTGCACTCTCCAGGAGATTCAAATTAAGAGAAATTTAAGGGAAATGGTATGCGTGTGAAAATTCTCGGACCACCAATCCTGTAATAATGTAATACATTTTTTCATCACCTGCAGTACAACTCATGCACAATGAAATCATCAGATGCTGATTGAAAACTGACCGTTGCATAATTTCAATATTGATATTTACACCGAACTGCAATGAAAGTGCAGCAGTTACAGCTATTTATAATTTATTTTATACCTACATACATACATACGTATATATATTTTATATCTCTCTCTCTATATATATACATATATATATATATATGTATATATATATATATATATATATAAATATATATATATATATATTATATCATATATATATTATATATATATTATATATTATATATATCATAAAAATATACCATGTACATGATATATATATACCTATATCTATATATATCATATATATATCTATCTATATAAATATATCATATATTTATATATAATACATATAACATATATATATCATATATATATACAATATAAACATCATATATATATATCGTATATATATATAATATATATATCATATCTATATATATAATATGTATATCATATCTATATATATGATATATATATATGATATATATATGATAAATATAATATATATATATATATGATATATATATTTCATATATATATCATATATATAATATATATGATATATTTCATATATATATATTTGATATATATATATATATCTATCTATCTTACATATATATATATTTCATATATATTTCATATATTTATTTCGTGTATATATATATATATCATATATATATAAATATATATATATATAAATTATATATAAATATATATATATATATATCATATATATAATATATATATAAATATATATATATATATCATATATACATAATATATATTTAAATATATATATATATCATATATATAATATATATATAAATACATATATATATATATATGTATATCATATATATATATATATTTATATATATATACATATATATATATATATATATATATATATATATATATATATATATATATATATATATATATATATATATATATATATAATATAAATTGCTATAACTTGCTGCGCGTATATACTGGATGTGATGAGTAGATTGTCGCCATTTTATTTTTTTAATTTCGTGCATGCGCTTTGTTTGCATTTGTTTTTATTGATTGCACAATATGGTAGTGTCTGCGAGAAAAAGAGCACCTTGACGGAATTTACTCTTACAGAAATTTAGAAACGGTATGTTGTACTGCTTGGCATTCGCGCCGGAAGCATGAAATCAAACATCTCAGATTGTTTAGGTGTCAATCTGTGCACAGTGCAGACGATTCGGAAAGTGTTGGTATAGTCTAATGGTCGTTAGGAATGTGTTTGAAGTGATGGCAACGTAATGCCTGCATTGGTCTTATAAACAGAATCAGCAAGGAGGCCTACAATGTGTCTTGAGGTGATTTTGTGAAGAGGACGGCTGCTGGAAGACCCTATGTCTGGCAAGAGGTCTCTGCACCATGCCACACAAGCAGGAGAACTCATTCATGGCTGTCAGACAATTCCTGTGATTACATCACTCATTATATATGGCCACCTAACTACCCAGACTGCAGTCTCCGTGATTAGTATGTGTGGGGCGAGATGCTAACCAAAGATAAACTGTATGCAAGGATTGTGGCAGCATTCACCAACTTAAACAAGGAGACCATCCAGAAGACTTGGAGGGGGATTCCAAAGTCATCTGGAGACCGTGATTGAAGCCAATGACGATTTTATTCAATAGGTTTACTCTTTAGTATTTCAAGATATGTAATTTTGGTAAATATATCTGTTAAAATGAGATGTCAGTGTTACTTTCATTTTTTTGCGTCATTTAGACGACAATTTATCCCTCGCAGACTTTATATCTGTACTCAGTCCGGGTCGCAATCCTTATACCTTTCGCCCAGCTACGCATCAACCCACAAACAGTTACATACATACACGCACGCCCACACGCGCATAAACGCATACGCACACACATATGTGTGTGTGCGTTTGTGTGTGGATTTTTGGCTGTGAATGAAAAATCGAAGAGCTAACTTCGAATTTTCTTGGGAAACGTATAAATCCATCCCTAGCTATGGGTTCAATAGGGTAAAATGACTAGTATACTATACTAATAGTATAAACAATATATATAAATATTGATTTACTAACCTATATATATATATATATATATATATATATATATATATATATATATATATATATATATATATATATATATATATATATATATATATATTGTGATGCGTAAAATCAAATGTTATGTTAACTCATTCTTCCTCTGGGTTTCGTCAGTGGGCTTCATTTTAAAATTCAATTTATTTTTAACAATCATATATTTATTAAAAATATTTTTTATATTTTACAAACAAATACTCTGGAGTGTGGATGGAGTCTCCGTGAAACGGAATTGAGAAACGGTAAACGAACATTTCATTTAACATTGAACATTTAGTAATTACACCAGACCAACATTTGGATGAGTTTAGTTATCCCATTAGGGACTTGCGTTTTTGCCGAAGTTATGCCCATAAATAACTATGTTGAACTTGCCACCACCTTCTTGACACACACACACATACACACACACACACACATATTAGAGAACCTGACAATGTTGCTTTGACCAATAGATAACTTACCAAAAGACAAGAAAAATTTCGAACAAAGAGAGAAAAAAGAAAAAAAATAGACCTAAAGGCAACCACATACCTACGCATTAAATTAAAGTGCTCGACGCCTATATTATCTAGACAGAACCAAATGTCGCTACTCAAGTTTCACATTCTTACGATCCTCAGGCGACTAGAAATTATACGAGTGAATAAAGATCTGTAATCGATCCTGACCAGGTATCTCGCCTTCAGTCACTTTCTCATGGCAATTACTGTGACGAGCATTTTCCCTTGGTGCCACGACTACACGCTACGGATTGACATTTACGATCCACTCTTTTATTGTTGAAATCGGTAAATGCAACCGCCACTTCTGCTCCAACAGGTTCTCTTCTCGCACTACTTACCTATTGAACTCCCGTTTACTTGCTTCCGTGATAACTGCAATCTTCAAAAATTTAAATGCAACGTCAGTCACCATTTTCTGTCTTCTCGAGCTCCGTTAGTCATTTGTTCTTTTCTCAATCCCCCCTATTCTCAGTGTCTTTTGTTCCCACCCCGCGTACTAGTAGCAAAACCGCCTTGCTTGGGGCCATATATATTTAAACATGTTTTTTTGAATTCCAAAGACCCACATGGGCTGTTTCTTAATTTTATATCATATTGTTTTAATTTACGGCTGCAAGCAATAAAGTATGTTTCAATTACTTCTTGTTGCCAAAATATACTTAATATTTATACAACTTGCCACATGTGCTGCCTGCGTAAATGACTGTTTTAAACAAATTTTGGCAAAATGGAGTACACCTTATCACATACATTCACGTAATTACCCAATGAATTTGATTAGTAATTTTAATTTTGCTCACTGACTGATGATCCTATTGAGCGGAAACTTTAGTAGTTGATGAGTAAACGCCATCTTGCTTCTCATTTACTTTTGTATCCAATGCTCTGTTTTTTAATTGCAGTTTTTTTCGAAGCGTAACGATGCCGACCCGCAACTTTCAAGATCTATATTTATTATTATACTTTAAATTTCATACCTTTTGGAAGTGAAGTCTGATGATCCAGCGCCCTTTAAAAGGGCTATGGTGAAATAAATTATTACATGGAGCCTTAAAGGGGTCTGTTTTTCTTTAATATATATATATATATATATATATATATATATATATATATATATATATATATATATATATGCGTGTGTGTGTGTGTGTGTGTGTATATCTGTGTCTGTGTCTGTGTCTGTGTGTATAATATGGACGCAGAAATAAACACTGCATGGTGACAAGCAGTTTCTCATCAAAGAGTTTTTTCTGATCATTTGTGTTAATACCAGAATATTTATCAAAAGTACTTTGTTTATTTCGTTTACGTGCAAAATTTAATATCTATCTATCTATCTATCTATCTATCTATCTATCTATCTATCTATCTATCTATCTCCAATTCTCTCTATCTCCCTATCTCTTTCTCTATCTCCCTCCCTCTCTCTCTCTCGATATATATATATATATATATATATATATATATATATATATATATATATATATATATATATATATATTATAAATTAACTGATTTGAAAATATGGTTTCATGGCTACACAGGAATTACCATGTTTCAAAAACAGAAACTAAAAACTTCGAATTCAATTATATAATTAAATTAAAAGTATTAGTTCTGTTTGATCTTCAAGCGAATTTTGGAATAACTTATTTTGGAATTTACTGAGTTTTAAAAGCACATACATTGCTTTTAATTTAATTATATAATTGAATTGAAAGTACATACCTCGCTTTTAACTTAATTATATAATTGGATTTGAATTTTTTAGTTTCTGTTTTTGAAACATGTGTAGCGATGAAACCATATTTTTAATTCAGTTAATTTATAATATTTATGCTCTGTATATTTACATTGAGCACTGTTTTGCAAAAATAAAAATACCAATAAGAACACCGGATTATATATCTTACTGCTCTTTCTTTTTTTTACTATAATACATATATATATATATATATATATATATATATATATATATATATATATATATATATATAAAGTCTGTTCATATCTATCTATCTATCTATCTATCTATCTATCTATCTATCTATCTATCTATCTATCCGTCTTACGTCATTCTTAATTCAGCGTGCAACAGACAATATCCGAACGGTAGTAAGACAGATGGAGATTTTATGCACCTGGTGACCTATTAGATCTGTGGCTTCCCCCTTTGTCTGACCCTTTTTTTTTTCTTTCTCTCTCGTACTGATTGTTTAATAAGAGTCACAAGTGCCAGATCTGCAGATAGACTATACAAATCAAAACAATCGAGGGTCTCCGCCACCCGTAACACCAATGAACTACACACGTGCACCATATTGGCAATACAGAGGTTTGGAAATGTTTCAATGATTTTAATACTATAGGCATAACAACTCCAAAAAGAACATTGCACTTGCAACTAATAGCTGAGAGGGCCACGTGCATACATATTTTTTACTTCACACACGCACAGACTAATTATGAAAAAAAAAAAGCATTATTTTAAAGAATAATTCTTTTTCAACATAATCTCCTACCTAGGGAATGTACTTATCACAACGCTCCTACATTAATTCTGCATTGGTCACAGCGATCAAAAAATATACAGTGGTAATTTTTGACCAAAATTCAGCTGATACCTGTGTCGGACTATGTAATTATTGATTCACTCTCGCATGAACTTAGTATTTACCCGAGCTCCCCACAAACCTGGATGCCACACAAGGCCTGTTTAGCGTGTTTTTTTTTCTTCCGATCCCGTAGTAATAATAACGGACTCGGGTTTGTCTATCTCCTCAGACGAGGCTCTGTCCTTCGACTGGGTTCCTCGCTGCCTGAAGGCAGAGAGTTCGACAAACACTAAGAGCTTAGAACGCGGCCAACTCTCAGCTCTCGCATGAACTCACATATACATAAGATAATAAGCCGACATACACGTATTCGCACATACAAACGCACACACATTTCTTATGCATAACTCTATTCCTGCTTTGTCTATGAGCATTTAAATATATATATATATATATATATATATATATATATATATATTTTTTTTTAAGCTTATCACCCCAAGCAAGGCTGGAGGCCACTAGCACGCAAGGGGTTACAGAAGGTTTGGAGGAAGAGCAGATAGATGTGGTAAAGGAGAGGATGTGGAGAAAGATAGTGGATCGATCAAGGCAAGGGGGTTACAGAAGATTTGGAGCGAGAGCAGATAGGAATGAAAGGTGAAAGGATGTGGAGAAGGGAAGTGGATAGATCAAGGCAACTGGAGATGTCGATTGACGTTACACTTAAATAGTTGGAGATTGTATTTGTCAGGGAAACAGGAATAAGGAAGGGAGTTCCACAGAGTAGAAGATACATCTACATCTAACAGTTTCAACGGTGAAGGGGTGGGAACGGGATGCCAGTTATCAATATGGAATTTTAAAGGAATTAATAGATTTTTTATCTGATATTTCTTATTACCATGAACATCATTACGTTTATATTAATAAGAAATAATGTCTGATTAAAAAACCCATGTATTGCTTAATATTACCATGTTTATATTTCAGGTACGAAAATTAATTAAGCCGGTATAGATTTGGAAAATGTCCCAAAGATAAAGTGCATGTCTTAAATAGGGTAATTACGGCTTTCTGTGCTCTGATAACTTCACGTATTCAAATGGTAAATCACGTCTGGTTTTGTTGTAACCTAGAAAGAGTTACTGAATGAGAAATAACCAAAACAGATGTTGGAAATGAAATGGTAATCTTTTTAACATCACCAAAATACAATTCTCGCCAGCGGCGTGAAGTAGGTAAACCACAATAATGTCTAACGTATTTATGAGGATTGGGACATACTCATTGGTGTTCATAGGTACGATATATAACATGTTTAAAGTGGCTTCTCAGATTACAAAGGGCATAGTGGTTTAATTCCGTCGAGCGGGACATTATCTTTAATTTCTTGGTCAGTAGTTAAAAAAACGTTATGTCTGTTCACACACGTGTATCCATTAAATATACCGTTTATAGTAATGGAAATATGTGCATATGTGTATTTGTACATACCATTCAGTCCTGTTAAAATTCGCGCGTATAAATTTATACACACACGCACACAGACATAATCAAATATAGAGAAGAAATTTGCATACACATTTTCTCGAATCATAGTCACATATTTAAACTGGCTGCTGCTCTCGAAAGTGACCGAAGAAAGACAGAAGGTGGCGATTGACATGGCATTTAAATTTTTGAAGATTGTAGGTGGCGGAGAAGAAAGAAATCGGAAGAGAGTTCGACAGGGAAAAAGTGCGAGAAAAGAAACTATTAAAATAGAACATACGGTTCTATCTAGCTATTTCCGTAGTAAAACGATGAGACCTAACAGCCAACCTAGTAGAAACCTTCAATTCATGCGATCGAGATACCGAGGAGGAGAGCTTAATAGAACAACTGACATAAAAATATTCATAAAAAAGACAAAGGGAAGCCAGGTCAAAGCGGTGAGAAAGTGACTGAAGTCGTAATGCCAGGTCAGGACCGATAACATTACAGACCATTCTTTGGATTTTGTCGAGAATCTTAAGATATATAGCCGGAACACCAGATCAGTTATGACATCAATATTTAATGCATGGACAAATGGTAAATTTATAAATGCGTAACATGGATTCTGACGAAAAAAATGGCAGGTACCAACTTCCTTAACGGCAGACCTAGCAACTGATGCAACATAATCGCTTTATTTCATGTCAGTATGGCCGAGTGTTTAGAACGTTCGCATTCTGACCATGAAACTCGATTTGGCAGGAAGGAGACTTTCTGGTGTTATCGGACTCGGGTGGGGGTCGATCCCAGCTTTGCGGCACCTTTGGAAAGTGCCTGAAAACCATAACAGGGGTTGACCCAGTCACCCTTGTCAGTGAAATTGGGTAGACGGAACCCTTGGGTGCCGTCGATAGTTGTGCTAGCACGAAGTAACAAGTCATCGAGGCCGAGGGCTTGAACGTGCTGGTCTTGTTCAAATTGTTGGTTGATCATGCTAGATAATATGCTATTTCTCAGAAACTGTAACTAAGGTCTGCTCAGCATAGTTGGGCTCTATGGGTGTTGAATAAACACAAATGCGCCTGAGCGAGAGTCTGCAACAGGGATTGGCTAGCTGCCCTAGTAGACAGGTATCCTCGAATAAGAGTGGCCAGCTATACTACTACTACTACTACATTTAATATCAGTAGAAAACGTGATATTAAGACGGCGTAATAAGTTGCTCTTCTGTAGGTTAGCATCAGCCATACAGATGGAAAGCAAAAATTGTTCTTTGTGAGGATTAAATGATGGTAGTTTCGTTTTAGAAGCCTTAAAACTTATAAGCCATTTCTTGCCCCAGTTAACAACTAATTTGAGGTTATTTTTTTGCGAACATCTGCCACTTTTTACATTTTCGGCCTTATAGAACTTATTATTAAGTGAGGAGTAAACAGTTGTGTCATCAGCATAAATACGTAGTTGGAAACTGATGACGTCGGGAAGATTGTTGATGAAGATAGAAAAGATGTAGGTCAAAAGATAAGGCCTGAGAGACACCACATTAATGTGAAATGATCTAGAAGCATGGCCATTCAATATGATCATTACTCGATTTGTTAAGAAAGACTGGATAGTCAAATATCCGGTCAGAGAGTCCATGGCCCTTGAGCTTGTGGAGAAGGCCATCATGCCTAACCATGTCAAACTCCTTGGAGATATCTAAAGCCACAACCCGAGTCTCATCGTTCTTATATAAAGCCTGTTAGACAAATTCAGTAATAACCATTAACCGGTTGACCTAGAGAAATGAAAGTTATATTTTTTATTTTAAAGATGGCCGTGTGATGTGAGATGAATAACCAATTCAGAATTGATTAGAGCCTGTAACATTTTACCAAAATGCGGTAAAACACTATGAGGATAATAATTCAATGAAAATTTAGCGTTCACAAGAAAAAAAACTTTAAAAACAGGAACTATAGAAGATTTCCAACAAGATGAAAAGCAAGAAACATCATGGCATTTGCTGTGGAGTTTGGAAGGAAACAGAAGTTAGTTCAGGATTTTTTTTTGACGGCTTATCAACCTTTTCGAGGTTATTTAAAGCTGAAACATTTTGGATCGTAAGAATTGTTTTGGAGATAATGATCATTTTCTGATACAAATCTTACTATTTAACCCATAGCTGGGAGAAGAAGAGGTGGACTCATACCTTTTCTAGGGTATTTGAACGTAAGTGAATATAACGAACCCGACTGCAATTCTAAATGAACTCTCCGATTTCTCATTTAAAGAATTTCGCCATTACACCACCCGCACATCCAAGCTTACAGCACCTAGTATTCTCAAGCAGTCACCTATCTAGGTACTGACCAGGTTCAATGTTGCTTAATTTTGATGATCGGATGAGAACCGGTGTTTGAACGTGATATGGCCGTCAGCCACAATTCAAGAGCACATTTCTTTAAGTATTAAGATTACTGGAGAAATATATAGAAACAGTATTATTTTTGTATGTTTTAAAAATAATTAACGTTATATCAATTTCTTATGGTTCATTTAATGGTGAAATTTTATTTCCTTGTGATCTCTGGTAAGTTTTTTTTCTAAAAATATATTACTGGTAATTTTTTTTTATTTTATTTATTATGACAATGTATTGCTGGTAATTTTTCTAATGTATTTTTATATTTCCATGTTTAGATCCCAGCTTGTGGTGTTCACTAGCTGGGGCCCTAACAAGTGCTACAGCCGTGGGTCAGTGTAGCCCTTCGAAGAACAGCGATTAAGAGGTTGTTCCACGCACCTCAGTCCTTGCTGATCAGAGGCCTTGCTGGCGGATGTAGTTTATCCTCATATCCAGGGGGATTATTTTTGTAAATAAAAAAATAAATAATAAATACTAATATATTAGGTGAATCATGAATAATTTCTGCTTTTGTTTATTTACTTTATTCCTCAGTAAGTAAATAAATTAAGTAAAATTTAATGTTATTCACTCTAGTATTCGCCATTAATTGATAGTGATTTGTCACATCCGCTCTTCCATATTTTTTGAGTAGAATACCGCAGAGTATGATAGGAAATTTTATTTCAACTAACTCTTGAATCTGGTTTACATTAAAATTTTTCACACCAAAGTATACTGTAGATATCTAAAACGGTAATATTCGGTTGGCGCAAGATCAGACGAATATGGTAGGTTGGGTTGATCTGATCAAGTGTTTTTTACAATTTTTTCCTGTTTTATTATCGTTTTCCGCGGCTTTGTGTTTTCACGGAGGAAAACATTTTTTCCTTGAATCCACTGTGTACGCTAGAACGGCCGTGTAAAAAGAAACTATGTTAGTGTTATATCATACCTATGGACTATAATGGGTATATCCCAATCCTTATAAATACAGTGGAATATACTGTATGTTGGATGCACTGGGGATTCACTTTGTTCCACCTTGTTTTACTTCTAGCTCACCACTAGCAGTAGATTACTTACTACACGCCGCTGGTGAATCTTGTATGTTGTTTCTGTTATAAATATTACCATTCCATTTCCAACCTTCGTTTTGGTTATTCTTATTCAGTAACCTTTTCCTAACTTACAACAGTTAGTGTCATCCAAATTCATTCTTAACTGCCACGTATGACTAAATTAGGATGATAAATTCGTCATTAGAATTAGTTTCACAAAACGGAAATTACTTATGACTCAACCTAATAAATAATCAATATTTTCTAATATAAAATATATTTAATCCCATAGCGTTGAAATGGAAGAAAGAGAGTCGTGATCACTTACGTTTCCTATTTTCCTTAACATTTGTTCACATGTTCTGTTCATATTATTTTTTGCATCTTTCTGTAGAACCACACCATTGTTGCTTGAAGCCTAATCTTCAGCTTTGAGAAAAACACTAGTTTGTTTAAGCTCTAGACGTCATCGTTCGCCATGCGCCTCCGGATCACTGTGTTACATGTCACTCATCTATTGCGACAATAGGGCATGCTGATTTTGGAGCCATGGTATCACACTCAATTTGAAAGTTGTGGTTTGACATGATAAATAATGACAGAAAATGTTTTTCTAAATTGTTACACTTTTTAAAGATTAACCTTAGGTTCAACGCTGGGGAAGATGTGTTAAGAATTACTGTTATTAACCAATAAATTATTGCCGAAAAATATCGAGATGGAAGTGCTACCTTTCGATGTGCGCATCAACGAGTAACTTCAGTTGTAAATTCTGAGTTAAGATGTGTGGTGGTGTCTTCCCTCTTAAGAATCTATGTTAGACTCTTCCACCTAATATAAGACTAGTAGGAGAGAAGGCTTCGGAGAACAGTGAACAGTGAATAGATTGAGCGCTAGTTCATTCGATACACTCTCAATAGTCGTGTAATACTCTTCTGTTGTACTTACTGTTTAATATACGATATATCTGCAAACCTGGTTTCTGTTATTACTTAACCATTTACTTGGTCACAACAATATGTTAGAATTATTTCAATAAATATCTGTCATAATAAAGAATTTAAATTGTACCAGACACTAATTTAAAATAAAATCACATCCCTTGACGGTATTTTAAGCACCCTAGGATCATTTCGATGTTCAGTCAATTAAGTGGCATACGTGATACACGCTTATGCGATCATGTCTCTTTCGATTTATGACTGACTAGGCTCAAGGTTCTCCCGTAGTCGGTTGCCGTTTCTTTCTGTGGTAGTCTGGTTGACAAGACTACATACTCGGTCAACCCCGCTATTTAACCCATAGCTGGAGGGAGAAGTGATGGATTCATACCTTTGCCAAGAGTATTTGTGCGTAAATAAATGTAAAGAACTCGACTGGAATTCGAACGCCAGCTTTTGTAAATATCTGTATGTAGTTGGTTATATTCATTTTCTTTTTTATTTCATTCTCTTCATACCTAGCAGTCTAAAAATGACAAGTGGAAAAAAAGTTCTTGACGACGCCGTTCGTCTTCTGACTTTATCAAGGCAAGCAATGAAAGCGAAATGTTTTGTAGCCATAGTTACATCAAATCCCAAATTTAAAAAGTCGCAAGACGAAACGCTTCGGCAAGAACTAAGAATTTTTTCCAATTGTCATTTTTAAACCAATTTGTCTTATCTTCAGAATTATTCTAGGAAATTTAACTATATCTAGCAGTGCAAACAAATACCCACTTAAGTACTTTCTTTTAACCCCTCTCCAACAATAATAAGATAACAACAGCGATAGCAAATCAAACACATGTACTCACTAGATATAACGTCCCTCCCTCCCTCTCTCTCTCTCTCTCTCTCTCTCTCTATATATATATATATATATTTGATTTGCTATCCCTGTTGTTATCTTATTATATATATATATATATATATATATATATATATATAGAGAGAGAGAGAGAGAGAGAGAGAGAAAGAGAGAGAGAGAGAGAGACGCACAAACACAGAGGGTTATATGGATAAATTGTCGTCTAAATTACGCAAAAAATTAAAATAACATTCATTTTAACAGATATATTTAGCAAAATTACACAAACATATCTCGAAATACTAAAGAATAAATTTATCCAATAAAATCGCCATGGCTTCAACCACGGCCTCCAGACGACTTCAGAATCTCCTGCAACTCTTTTGAACAGCCTCCTTGTTTAAGTTGGTGAATGCTACCATAATCTTTCCCTTCAGTTCATCGTTGGTGTTATAACAAGTTTTAGTGGTCTCTCGCTCAACTCCGCTCCACACATAATAACCAAAGGGGTTGTAGTCTGGTGAATTAGGTGGCCAGATGTAAGGAGTGTTCTGGTCACAGAAATTGTCTGGCAGCCATGACTAGGTTTCTCTGCTTGTGTGGCGTTCTGCAGTGACCTATTGCTAGACACAGTGTCTTCCAGAAGGCACTCTCTTGACCCAGGGTAGCACTACCTCCTTAGGCCTACATCAAGGCACTTGATGTAGGCCTCCGTGATGTCTAAGGACCTGTCAGAAGAAAAATTGAAGAATACGCCGCCATCACTAGTAATCACACCAAACACCTTCATAAAAAGGAAAAAAGGTGGGGTATAAAGTTTGTGGGCTTTACTCAGATCAACCAATCGAATATGTCCTACGAAGCCCACCAATCTTATACCGCACTTTTTTCTTTTTTTCGTAAAAGAGGTTGTATTTAAATCTAAATAAATCGTTCACTCACCAACAATTTACAATCGCATGATGATTTGCATTGAAACATGACTGCAACTGTGTAGTGATTTTGACATGTTTTCGCTGTAATAACCTAATATATATATGTATATATATATATATATATATATATATATATATATATATATATATATGAAGATCGCTATTCGGGGTTAATTAACTTACCACAAAATAGAGTTTGTGAACCTGAGCTTCCTTAAAATAAGTGAAAAATCCTAATAATACCTAGATACCTCTATGCACATGATTGATTTTGATATCTCTAAATCATAGCTCACACCATGGACACCGCTTTCTCTTGACGACGATCGTACATTATCTTTTTCTCCTTATAGCTAATCCAACATTGATACGGAAGCAGTGTGTCAAAACAGAATACAATGGTTTCCTTGAGTTTTACACACTGAAAAGAATTAAAAAAAAATAAACCTAAAAATTATTGGAAAATAATTTTTGAAAAATTCGAAGGGAATGAAGGAATACAATCCTGTTGAATGTACAAAATTCGACATTATCCTTTCATTCTATTTGTAATTTCAGGGAGTTTAGGTAGGTGGAAAGAAGCGAGCCTTCACGCATGCGTAGAAAGAATTGATAGTTACGTGCCAGCTTTGCAGCCTTGAACTGTCTCGAATATGTATCATGTATTAAAAATAATAAAAAAGTATAATGTAAGGGAAATTTCCCATCTAACTGTATATTTTAGTTTGAGGGATAAATGTTTGAACATGAACAATGTACAGGAAAAAAATAAACCTATAAAGCAAAAAGAGAACAACATATTTACAGTTGATCAATCATTGTTTGATTAACAAATAAAACTGAGTTTTGTTAGTATTAAATGTATATATTCTCATCCTTTTTAGATGACATGAGAAAAAAAGTAATCTAATTATTTTTTATTCTTGTTCCATGTGCCATGTCCTTTCAGGACGTTGGTGATCATGGCTCTCAACAATTACCTGCCTTTTGTAGAGTTTAATTTTTCTTTTAGCTAAACATGTTCTGCTATCAATTTATTCAAGCTCTCTAGGTAGCTTATGCGCCGTTTTCCTCTGTCTCTCTTGCTTTCAATCTGTCCTGTGAGTATCAAAATTTTCAAGCCCTCTTTCCTCATTATATTCAATTCTTTTTCTGACGTTAAGTATAAGTGTACTTTTTTGTTCCTATTTTCTTTAAAACTTCATCGTTGATCACATTTTTGGTCCCTGTATTCTCAGCATCCTTCTGTAGAACCACATTTCTGTTGTTTCAAGATTTTTCTTCGTCTGTGAGGTGATTGACCATCATTCACTGCCACATAGGAGGACTGATATCACGTAACACTTCAGTAAACTTTTCTTTGTTTCTAACAAAATTTTCCTGTTTCTTAATACTTTGCTTAGCTTTTGGAAAGGCATCTTTCGTTATTTCAATGCGTCTTCGGATTTCAGTTCACACTTTTGTCCTTTATTAAACCACTTCCCTGATACTCAAACTGTTGCAGTTGTTAGATGTTGGTATCTCTAATATGTATTTTGGGCTCGACCTTTTGCAAACAACCATGCATTCTGTCTTCTTGCAATTGATGTTTATTAAAAAGAATGTTTTTCGCACGAAAACTAAAGCTTTAAGATATTAGTTCTTTCGTAATCGTCGGCGGATGTGATATATCACTCACTCACTCACTCACTCACTCACACACACACACACACACACACACACACACACACACACACACACACACACACAGAGAAGAACTGATCCTCGAAGGGATGCTTCCCCGATCATTGGTAGCTTAACGTATTAAAGTTTCGGGTCAACCGTTATCTAACCTACATGACCTCAAAATATGAACTCCTTACTTCCTCCTAAGCTGATCAATACTCAGGCAAAATCACACCTGATATAAAAGCGCGTAAGGGACAGAGGTATGTCATAGAATTCTACAAGGGGATAAAGAATTACGCCCATTGATAAACACTTGCTGAAAGTTTACACCTATCATTGCACCCGCCATTACACCCGGATTATAATCCTTCCGACTGCTTTTTTTTTTATAATAATAATAATAATAATAATAATAATTACATTTTTTCTTTTTATTTTATTTTAAGAATCTTTGGCTTTATTTAACTTATTTTTTTCCTTTTATTTTTCTTTTAATTTTCTTTTTATCCTTATTCTTTTTAATTTTTCGACACTTCCAGCGGAACTTTCTGTTACTGAATTCCGCATTTCATCTAAGCATAATATATCTTTGTCGATATATATATATATATATATATATGTATGTGTGTGTGTGTGTGTGTGTGTGTGTGTGTGTGTGTGTGTGCGTGCGTGTATGCGCATGGGTAAGCATCGTATTGGCTGATGATATAATTTTTCCTCTTTCCTCCTTTCGCAGATGGCTGCAGGTAGAATCATAGTGTGCTAATCCGGTCATGTTCTTTTATGACGAATTTCATTTTTTTTAGTGAGAATCTTACTTTTTAGGGTTCCGTATTATAATGAGGGTGAGAAATCACAGATGTAAGATATATTGTATTTTTTCTTTGTTTTTTTTGTTTAATGAATTCTTTAGTGACAGTTCCGCTCACCTGTAGTCTTGTTGATCTGCCCTATAAAGTTTGATTATTGTTACCTTTTATTGGCGTTAGCAAGTTGAACTTTTAAAACTTTGACCGATGCCAATATGTGTTCGCGTTTCAATATGTAAGTTATGTGAACTTTTAGGGTTTGGTACGTTTTGGCGTATTCCATTTGGCGTGGCTGATTCGGCGTCAGAAAAATAATTGGTCTATTCGGCGCAGCTGCTTAGGCGTCAGACTGTTTCGACGTCACTGTCTTTGACCGGAAGCAACCCACCCACCAAAAAAAGACAAAAGAAGTGGGAAACACCCAATTTTCAATATGACTTTTTATTCATTTAGGGAATTAAGGAACTTATTAAAACTTTAACGGAATAATGTAAATTTAAAACTTAAATTAAAAATATTGTATTTAAAAAAATTAATAAAGCTATTTAATCTTAGAAATTACTAGCAGCATGGCCCGGCGTTGCCCGTACTTGATTAAAAAATCGTACGATTTATACAGCAATCGCTATCACTATTTTTGCCCTTCCTTGCCTTTAAAGAAGTGTCCTTTGCCGTACTGATGTTGCTACATGCCATACTTCTTGCCTATCTCACACTGCGAATTTTTTCTAAGCTCTATACTAAACATTAAATCTGTTACGAAAAAAGAACTAAACAAAATGAACACAAAACGATCCGCTTTTCCCATTCCCGAACATTTATATAATCAATTTGAAATTACAGTTTTCTTTTTAATTTTACTTTAAGTCTCTTTCACTTTATTTAACTTTAATTTTTTCCTTTTCTTTTTTTCTCTTTTTCTGTGATATTCCCAAATATATATGTATATCCACCTCTGACTTTTCATCTGGTAGTGGTCATTGCGACTTATACTAAGTTAAAACTCATTACAGTCAATACCATTTCCATATCCCTATGTTAGTTACCTGAATGTTAGTACTAGATCAGGAAATCTCGAACCTTTGATATCTGAATATAACCCCACCCCACTATTTCATGAGTAGGACGAGGTCTTTAGTCTTGGTCTACAGTCGTCCTAGAACTGGTATGTTGAACAAAATTACCCCTTGGCGGTCAAAAATAAAACGAAAAAAAAAGTCAGCAATCTCGATGCTGACAAACAAATACTCATAGGGGATCAGCCGTCACTCTAGTCAACAAGGGCCGCGTCCTTCTGCGAGGAACCAGTCTGGGGCCGAAAAACATGTCACTGAAACCAAGTCTTCTAACAATGATGAGACACCTGGTCACCAAACCCGGACTTTTTCAAACCTTGAACCAAGTGACTCAATGCCAAATCAATTAATAAAAATAAAGCGAATGAAATGGACTAGCGAAGAGTATCAACAAACTATAACATCCTTTTTCACCGCACTCGAAAATCCACAAAAGAACATCAGACATAACAAATATGTAGAACTATAGTATGAACTGGAATAAGACCCTAACTCAACCCAAACAAGCTTCCAATGTCCACAGGGACATCATGCGAAATAAAAGATAATATAAACTGCAGAAATAGATAAGATAAAACTAAATATAAGACAGAATATGATAACCTATCACTCAAGCAATAAAGAGATGAGACTGGAAATAAATATTGACAGGGGATGAGGTAAAAACTAAAATAATTGCGATGCAAAATAATAATCTCAGGAAATAAATCTGAAGAATCTCCTTGCGACATAAACTGCAGTTGTCCTGATTATGCTATTGAAGATGAGTTAAACGACATTAAGGCAGAATTCCTTGAAAACAACAGAGGTGAAATCCCCGAAGCGAAAAACGAAATCATTCAAATACCCAGCAGAGTAACACGCACACAACAGTCAGACAGTGATATTGAATACAGAGTAGAATTAAAAAAAAGAGAATAACAGCCATAAGTCCCCGTGTTGAAATACAGTTTCAACATCTTTAAGTGGATCATAACTGACATTAAGTGAATGGACGCTAAAACGAGAAAGCTTCTCACTTACCACTGCATACACCATTCCAAGGTTGATGTTGACTGTATGTGCTTAAATCCGAAGCAGGCAGAGAATTAGTTCAACTAGAACTGTTTTACGAAACTTCAACGATACCTGGAAACTACAGAAGACTGGGTGATGATCTGTATCAAAGAACATGAAAGAAGTAAGAAAGTTTATTTAATAATTGTTGTGGTGGGATCCACCTAATCTGCATAAGTAACTACCAACTATATAAATAATGGTTGATACCGGAAGACGAGAGAGATAGAATCACGAGATCCAACTAGAGACTCTGATCGACTGCGACTAGTCAACACATTCTCCAGGAACGTCTTCCCAGAAATATACAGAAATACTATATGTACTTATTGTGTACACTTTCTTGTTATAATACATTCTTGTTCCAAGTACATTTTGTGTTGCATTATTATTCCATGCAATAGGCGAGATTCAACATTGAGTCAAGACTCAACAATAATAAAGGCAGCCAACAAGTTCAAAATGGAGTTTCAAGTGGATGAAGAAATGTAAGTAAAACATAATACACCGACTGCAGCTGCAAAAACCTTAAAAATGAAAACAAAGGCAAATGCAATCGACCAGATACAGAAAGGATGGTAAGATAAACCTCGTCACGATCTATATTCTGCCCGTACCAAACAAGCTGACGTAGACAAACCTCGTACCCATTAGTGTCTACGTAGTACAGTGTTAAAAGCTGAAACCAAAGGTTTTATTCTTGCTGCACAGAACCAATGCTTGCTAACTGAAAGTAAACATACTGAAAAATTGTGTTAGCCCGAAATTGTTTTAGCTCAAAATGTGATAAATATCCAGAAACAGTTGACCAACATGTATCAGGTTGCACAATATTGGCATGAGTATAAAACCCGGCATGACAGAGTAGGCCAATATCTATGGTTACGGCTTTGTGAATAATCAACCAACCGCACATTTTGAAGGCCAAATAACTGGTGCGATACATGCCACAAGGCCCGCCAAACGACCCTCCGATGGTTTTGAATTCAGAGTTGCCTTTCTCCTAGACCAGTTGCCATCCATGGCTATAGAACCCAGTCTGTCCTACTATTTACCTATAGCCGTAGTGAGGAGTGGATTAATACCTTTCCCAAGTTTATTAGCACGTAAGTGAGTGTAATGGATTCGAATGGAATATACACACATATATATATATATATATATATATATATATATATATATATAAACCGGTAGCCGAAAAAATAAACGGAGCGTCTACTCAAATACAGGTATCAAGCAAAAACAATGACTGAAATAATAAAAGTATGTCGTATTAAATAAATTAATTCAATGTCCACTTATGTATTTAACATGCTCTATCCCTGATAATGTGCAACTTTACCCATATATATATATATATATATAGCATAACATAAAACAATATAATTATCATTCATATATATATATATATATATATATATATATACACATATATATATCTATGAATGATAATATTGTTTTATCATCATCTTTCATATATGTATATATACACACACACACACACACACACACACACACATATATATATACACATATATATATATCTATGAATGATAATATTGTTTTATTATTATCTTTCATATATGTATATATATATATATATATATATATATACACACATACACAGACACGCATATATATATATATATATATATATATATATATATATATATATATATATGGTTAAAGAAAGTAATGCAAAATTTGTATAATCACCCTAAGCTCACATATATATGTGTGTTCATAAGCTCATTGTCCATTTATGCAACGCATGCACTGCATAACTTAATTTTTTCCAAACTTAATAATTTTGTGTAATATAAAGTTAATTAATGATAATTTTCACTATCCTCTTTGTATCTGTATTATTTCTAATTCCCATTTCTTCATTTAAGATAATTGTTACAATCGATATTATTTAGGGGGTGTTAGAGAAAACTCTCGTTGTTTAGCGAGAAAAAACGCAAATAAAAGCAATGAATTTACTTGCCTTTTTAGTAGGGAGCATAAGAGTCTGAACATAATAGTGAGTAGGTGAAAGAGAGACAGTGATCGAAAAGTAGAAATTCTTTTGCTTGTTTTAGAAGAGGCAGTGACTTTTACCTTTCCTGGGTGCATGAAAAAGAGAGACAATAATAAAGTGAAAGCCGCCGAAAAGCAGAAAATCTTTTGCTTGCTTTCCAGCCGTATTGAGCCAACACACACTCTACTGCGGTCATAATGTTTTTATCACGTGCGTCTGAAATCAACGACATGGCTATTCAAAGGATTTATAGTCGGACAGATTTAGGCGAAATATTTGTATTATTCGATTCTGAAGAGTATATAGGGAAAGTCTGTCGACTTTTAGTGTCACATCAAAAGTTATTTTTTTAACTGACTCTAAAAAAAACCCCATGCATTCTTGACCGCTTCTAAAGAACTGGTTTCAATCATGGGACCATTACCTAGAAAGCTTTTGACCAGTTCATACGTGGAGCGACCAGAAAAGCATATTTTTTGTGATTAAAAGTTTTCATCTGTTTCAATGCCTAAAGATTTAATTTTAAATGTTTAAAATTATTTTTTAAAGTTATGTTAAAAAATCTTCTTGATAATATTGTATATTACTTCATTAAATATGTAAAATTTTGTTAAGGGACTTTTTAAAAAAATCACTGCAATGCATAATTTTAAAATTAAATTAAAATTATTTAAATTCAAATCTCTTGTATTAATATTGGTGTTATTTTAAAGAAGAAAGTAGGAACTTTATCTTCAAAGAACAGTTTGGTAATTAAAACAATTTAAATTAAAACAATATTAAAAAGTTTACGTCAAACTTACGAGTTTTCACTTTTCCAGAGATCAATCAACGCCATTTTCTGACACCTGTAGTCAAGCGATAAGTAACTTATTTAAACAATTTTTAAAATTAAAATAAAAATGTCCATGTCTTGCTGAAACAGAAATTGTTAATTTAATGAATTGTGAACAAGATTAAACCGAAATAAGCGGACCGTGTTGATTGAAGTGTATTTTCTCACATTAAAATTAGTTCACATCACATTCATATATGGTTAGGGGGAGGCAAACAATTTTCCGGGGGCGCAGAGTGAGGTTCTCCTTTTTCTTCTCGCGATTAGCCTGCATGCCCTGGTTCCCAAGTCACCATTCGCTACTGATATATATATATATATATATATATATATATATATATATATATATATATATATATATATATATGTTTCGTTAAAGACGACTGACAAGTTACTGTGATTAAGTTTTTTATTTAATTTTTCTTGTGTTCATACAAGTGTTTTCTTTTCTGGGTACAAACTGTGTAAAAACTGCCGAAAAGTTCTGCATATCTGAGAGTTTTCGGCTATTCTTTTAGTCGTTATCAGGGACAACTTTTATTTTTAAACGAATGTGTGTATTTTATGCATGTATCCGAAGTTATAGGAATGTTTTATTTTACAAACACGGTCAGCACGTTGTGGCCATGTTCATAGTTAATGTTAATGAGTGTTGGCTTTTCCTTTTTATTATGAGTGCTTCCATTATCTTTAATCTTTTTTACATGTGGATGACGCTATTATACTTGTATTTTCTACTAGTCTGTTGCAGATGGAGTGTGGTAGGTTTCCGTGTGTATTTAAATAAGTTCTAATTGAGCTATGGCCAGATAAGTGTAACTTGAGTCGTCTAGATAGGCATGTATAACCAGTATAATTATTTATGAGTTTAGTTTCATCAGGAACACAGTTCCTTAAGGGAAGTGTGAACTCGTAAATATTAGTTCAGCATCATTTTGATTTGGGAGGTGTGTTATTATTGTTGTTGATAGGATGATGTTTTAGATTTTTTGTAGTAGATAATCAATTTGATTTTCTTGTTCTGGTCTGTGTATTTGTTTATGATATTTCTAAGAGAACATTCATCTTGCTTATACAGTGGCCTAAGAAAAGTTTTTAACCAGGAGAAATAAACTACAACCAATTTCAAAATTTAATTACGTAATCCTTACTCAACATAAATAAACAGTATTTGGAACTAGTATAGATTAGGTCCTCCATTTACTAGTTTCAGTGCTTGTATTCGATTTTTTTATGGATTTGATCAAGTTATCAACAATTATCTGATCCATATTTTGCCACTCCTTTAGAAACGTTTTCTTAAGGGTTGCCAGTGACGTAATTTCGTTTGCACGTTCTCGGAGTTTCCGGTCAAGGTGCTCCCAAACATGCTCTATTGGATTCATGTCAGGACTTTAGGCTACCCATGGCAGTGACTTGATTCCTTGCAATTCCTTCCAGGCCTTTGCTACATTGCTCGTATGACATGGCTCTCCATCTTCTTGAAAAAGGTAGACATTCTTGTCAATCTGATTGGTTTCAAATGGTGGGAGTTGTTCTTTCTCTAATATTTGATAGTATTTTGGACGATTCAACCGCTCGTCAACAGGAATCAGCTCAGATTTCCCTCCAGACCAGACAGCGATCCCCACCATTACTCCAATCCCTCCATGTCTCACAGTCGCCTCTAGACATTCAGTGTTCCAAGTCTTATTCTGATTTCTCCAAACATAAACCTGTCTCGAATTCCAATATTGGCAGAATTTCCTTTCGCTGACCAAATTACAGACTGCTAAAATTAATAATCTTTGCTCTCAAATTCTTTCGCCCAATCCATACACCTGCTCCTGTTAACCCCTGAAATCAAGGGCTTCTTTCTTGCGGCTCTTTTTTTAATAGCCTAGCTCTTTCAGAGTCATTCTTGCTTCATATGGCGACAATTCCATGCTGTTGCTGACATCTTTGACGCTCTGACGACGGTTTCTGATGACTTCCATCTTCAGTGCCCTTTTCATTCACTCACACACAATGTTTTGTCTTCCTGAACGTTGTTCCACACAGCAATGGACTTCTTCATTAAATTTCTTGACAATATTATTAACCGTTTGATGATTAACCTGGAAAAACCTAGCAATTTCTCTATTTGACTTGCCACACTGATGCCATCCTATTATTTGCCCTCGTAAAAATTCATCAATTTCCTTACTTCCGCGAACTTTCATTGCAAAATATAAGTCAACTATCGTTTATAGATGAGAGTAGCTTGATACTAATACGATATTGTCTGAATAAAAGAAGATACGTTATTACACAAGCCAAAATTGCTGTAATTAAGGGTGGCTAAAATATATCATAGCCTACTGTAGTTCACATGTATTTGGCTTTTATAGGAGATAATGTTATTGCTTAAATGTTAATGTTTTGTTTTTGTCTGTATATTCAGTATCGTTATTAGTTACTTTGGAAAGAAATAGTCTAATCTGGTGGTCAATGGAGTAGTTAGGAAAACCATTGTTAACTAGCGTCTGTTTCACATTATTGAGTTCTTTAAGGAAAAGGAGACGAAAGTATGAATTCTCGTGTGCTCTCTTGAGGAATTTTTTTATAACTACTATTTTATATCTAATTGGGTATTCACTCTTAAAATTAAGGTGACAAGAGTTTCTGCTAATGGGCTTTTTGTATAACGAAGTGGTGAATGTGCTATTACTGAATTCTACGAAAACGTCTGGGCGTTTATTATTTGGACTAAGTTCATAGGTAAAGTTAAGGACGGAAGTATAAAGTATGAATCCATCTCTTCTCCCCTCCCAGCTATAGGTAAACAGACTGGGCCCTATAGGCTTGTTTAGGAGAAGGAAATCTCCGAATTCGAACCCTGAGAGGGTTGGACTCCATCAGGCTATCTTGCTCAGGAAATGCCACTGCTGCTGTGACTGTAATAGATAAGGGATTACTATATCTGGAAACTGTATCAATATTGGTCTCGTTAATACGAATTTTATTGCGAAACATTTAATTGCAAAATAAAATCTGAGGTATTGTGAGTGTGCATATATGTATTCCACTGTCTATGCATGATAGTCAGGTCACTCTATGAATGCTATTGATATTCTGTAACCTAGTACTACTTGCTGTATGGTCGGATTATCGCCGACTAAACCGGTTCCTCTGCCAGGTTTTTCTGGTGAAAAGTGTGGCTAGGAATACTTCAGAATTACGAGGACAAAGATTATCCTCCCTTTCGCCATAATATATCTTTTGGTCTGTCACATTACCTTCTGCTGATGCGTGTTTATAGTTGGTACTATTGGTGCCCTGTGATCAAAGTTTGAGCTTGATGGGGGTCTGTTTTCTTGCTGCTGTTACAGTGTAAACATAGCCGCTCCGCTAGTAGTGTGCACCAAGGAGGAAGAAAGAGCAGTGGTTCGATTTTTCTGGTCCGAAGGTGTGTCAGAGGCTGAAATTTATCGAGGCTTTAAAACTAATTCCTGAATTAGTTGTTTTTCTGTAATTGGTAAATTTACCAAAGTCTTATTTATTTTTCTCTTATGTTATCTATCCGAGTACCTTCGAGTGTTGCTACAAGGTGTTTAATAATTTCAACAAACACGTAATATATGCCAGATATATTGACAACATTTTCATATTAACGGAAAAGTAAATAAATCAAAAGCCCCCAGAGAAACATTTGAAAGTAACTCAGTTCTACAAGTCAATTATGAAGTCAACATTTAAAATAGGATCCCTTTCTTGGATGTCCAAGTAGATGCTAATAATGGACCACTGAAATGACGTCACCTTGAGCGTCTTGAAACTAGTGCCAGCAAACGTGAGAACGCAGGAATACAAAAGAGACAATCGTTAAAAACGAATGTATCAACTTTCGAAAGTACTCGGAGAAAATATATAAAATAAAAATAAATACGAACTTTCGTAAATTTACCGATTACGTAAGACAAAATAATTCGGAAATTTGAAAAAGTTATTAAAAAATTGGATAGACAGGACTTCCAATTGCAAGATAAGCACTTTCAGTTACCTCTATTTCTTCAATCTGGTTATGTTTCGTACATAGGTAAGTTTAATAAATATCATATACGTGGCCAATTTAATACCTGTAAAATGTATTGTACTTAAAACATATAAACACTAAACTCTATCAACAGCTATCAACGCGTAGATGTTTAATAGCAAGCAACTTGTCTTCGGCTCGAATCCAAGCACACAAGAACCGAAAATTTCAATCTGTCTGAGAATCTTTTACGTTGTAGTTATTGGCCGGATATAGAGCCCGAGTGACGGAAAAAATGAAATGAAGCAAAAGAAAGAGGAAACTGTATTCAGCGATGGAAGGTTTGCGTGAATTCGCGTCTATACACAACCGCCATGTTTCCGATTGTGTTTCTTTTAAGTCACCACTGATGGCGTCTTTTAATTCTTTTCCGGCCTTTAGATTATTGTGCGGACAAAAAATAGCTTTTTTAAAAAAGCAGCGGAAAATAATTTTGTTTTGATTTTTAAATCTAAAAACTGGTCTGGAAAAATAAAAAAGAAAGACAAAAAAGCAAAAATAATCAAAAGAAAGGGGAAAAAACGAACGATTGGAATAAAGGAATACAAATGAGTTTGAAAGAATAAATTAGAAACAGTAAGAGAATAAAGAACGTAAAACAGGTAAAAAAGAGAAGACGAAGAAGAATGAATTCGAAAAATTTCACACAGGAGACAAAGAAAATTGATGAAATCTTTAAGAGAGAGACACACAAATCTTTATAAGAAAAAATGACAAATATAAAATAAAATAGATAGACATATAGATATATACTTGATTCCTTTTCTTGGTGTAATAGTTAACATGCTAGTCTAAGAAATCATTACAACCCCTACAGCATATACGAATAAATACTGAGTGCATTGCGCATTGGAAAGAAAGAAAGAAAGAAAGAAAGAAAGAAAGAAAGAAAGAAAAACTAATGAGAGAATGGAAATGAAGAAAACAAAAAGCTAATGACAAAAACAAAAAGAAAAATGATAAGAAAGAAAGAAACGAAGAAAGAAATAAACGTTTATGAAAGAAATGAAAAGACAAAATGGCTATAAAGAAAGAAAGGAAGGAAGAAAGAAAGAAACGTTAATGGAAGAAATGAAAAGACAAAATGACTAGAAAGAAAGAAAGGAAGGAAGGAAGAAAGAATGAAAGACAGAAAGAAACGTCAATGAAAGAAATGTAAAGAAAAATGGTTAGAAAGAAAGAAAGGAAGGAAGGAGGAAAGAAAGAAACGTTAATGAAAGAAATGTAAAGAAAAATGGCTAGAAAGGAAGGAAGAAAGGAAGGAAGGAAGGAAGGAAGGAAGAATGAAACGTTAATGAAAGAAATGTAAAGAACATGTCTAGAAAGAAATAAAGGAAGGAAGGAAAGAAGGGAGGAGGAAAGAAAGAAATGTCAATGAAAGAAATGAAAAGAGAAATGGCTAGAAAGAAAGAAAAGCTCATGAGAGAAATAAAGAGAAAAAACAAAACTAGTATGTGAAACGAAGAGAAACATTTTTACAAAGGAAGAAAGAAGAGCTAATGTGAGAAAGGAAAAGAAAAAAGAAGAAAAGCTAATGTGAAAAATGAAAAGAAAATTCCTAGAAAGAAAGAAAAAAAGAAAGAAAAAAATTAATGAGAGGAATGAAAAGAAAAAATGGTTTGAAAGAAAGAAAGAAGAAGAGCAACATTGAAAAACAAATAAATTCAGAAAAAAGATAGAAGAAAAAGGAAAAGAGAAAGATATGGTAGAGAAAAGGATAACTCAATAAAAAAGGAGTTTATTATTAAAAAAAGATTAAGAAAATAAAATAAAAAGCGAAGATTATGTAACCGAGCAAAAACTTTGTCAGATTAGAAAAAAAAAAAAATAATGCAAAAGTAGACGAAATGAAAGAATCTAGTAATTACAAAGGAATAATGGCGTCGAAGACAAATGAAACGCGTTAACGGAATAAGATTTTATTAAAGAAATTGAGAAAAAGAAGCAAAATAAAAGGTTGAAATTCCGACGTAACATTTTCTCGAAAGACAGACAGAATTTTCTTTTTAAGTAAAAATAAAATTAAAAAAAAAAAAAAAATGAAATGAAAATATTTAAAAATAAATAAATGAAACAAGAAAGAAAAAGAAAACGAATAAATAAAAAAAAAATGAAAATATTATAAAATATTACGCAGGATTAAAAAGAAATGTTTGTTTTATGAAAATAAAGCGAATACGTACACGCACGAGTGAAAAAGGGAGGGAGGGAGGGAAGTGTATATATATATATATATATATATATATATATATATATATATATATATATATATATATATATATATATATATATATATATATATACACACACCTTACTATATATATATATATATATATATATATATATATATATATATAAATAAAAAGGAAAGAACAGTAAGATATAAAATCCGGTGTTCTTATAGATATTTTTATTTTTACACAATAGTGCTCTATGTAAATTTAGATTTACAGAGCATTAATATTATAAATTAATAGATTTAAAATATGGTTTTACCGCTACACAGTGATAACCATGTTTCAGAAATGGAAGCTAAAGCCCCTGAATTTAATTTTGTTATTAAACCAAAGACATTAGTTCCATTTCCTCATCGAGCGAATTTTGGACTCCAAAATTCGCTTGATGAGGAAATGGCTTCCATTTCTGAAACATGGTTATCACTGTGTAGCGGTAAAACCATATTTTAAATCTATTAATTTATAATATATATATATATATATATATATATATATATATATATATATATATATACCTCACTATATACATATATATATATATATAGTGAGGTAGAGAGAGAGAGGTAGAGAGATAGAGAGAGAGAGAAAGAAAGAGAGCAGACTTTATGTGCGTCCAGCCACGTGACTGAACATTTCACTCTTCACCAGAGTCCAGTGTTCGAGTTCAGATAAAGTAATTTCGAATGTTAATTTCCTTACCAAGCATGTCCTTTTTACTTTGAAGACAATCGTTCTAAATCTATTTCCTTCTACTTTTATCTCATGTGAAGCCAATAAACCAGACTGCCTTAATGGGGTAGGTATCAATACGTTCAAGTCAGCGAATGTACAGTGTGGTCCGAAAGTCTTGTCCCCAGACTACTTAGTGATTTTCCAAGCGTAGCTCAGATGTGGCACAAGGCCGAAAGCATATGGCACTCGAAATGAGGCTCGAAACTAACTACTCAGTCGTAATTGTTCTAGCGAGACAAGCTTGCTAACCATTACATCACCTCGAGGTGCGCTTGTCCCCCCCAATACATAATATAATTTCCTATTTCAGATGGCTGACACGAATATGACAGTGTTTATACAGACCTTCTCAATCTGAGACAGCGTCAATGGAAGTTAATAAACTGAATTCAGTACGTTTCCTTTGTTCTCATTACTTTTTGGTAGGTGGGACAAGAATTCCGACCAATACACACCTTAATCCCACTTCTGAATAAGAAATATCGTTCGTTAACACCGGACTGCTGAGGGCCTAACCTATATTAAATTAGAGGCCCTTCTATAAAAAAAATAAAAAAATAAAATAAAATAAAAATATAAAATAATTTCTTTTTACTAATGTTCACCCAATGCAAAGCCCAAGAGCCACTCAAGGTAGAGGCTTACTGTGTGGTATTGTGTTAGCGTAAGAAAAGGAAAGAAGTGAAGATAACAATTAACTCTAGAACATTTGAGTGTTCAGTCGGATACGTTAGAAATATAGAGTGCAAATAGTTTTTAAAGTGATCCTGAAATACAACCCTAAACAAGAAACAACGGATAAACTTCTACTCTTGTTCAAAAGACCGGAATAGGACGTGAACCGGACGATATACATGATTAAAGAATATATATATATATATATATATATATATATATATATATATATATATATATATATATATATATATATATATATATATATATATATAATAGCTATTATAATATAATTATATATATTATATATATTATATAATTATATATATATATATTATAATAGCTATTATATCTCTATCTATAAAAGGCAGGATGGGTGTGTGTGTGTGTATGTGTGTAACGAATGCACGGCCGCAATTTTCGACGGATTTGCACCAAAATTTACATGCCCCTGCTCCAAGTTAGTGAAAAGGCCAAGACCAACTTTGCATTTCCCAACTCCCATCGATAGTAGAAATAATAGATTTTTTCATGCTTCTACGGCAGTTTTCATGTAATTTGCGGCTATAGCTGCCTGCCACGAATAGGCAGAAAGATTCTATTGGCCAGCATCAGAGCCAACAGCTGACTGACACGAATGTTAACTAGCATGCTAGCATTAAAAAAAAATCGATAGCTGCATTCGTCACAAGTGGGAAAAATTTAAATCTGCATGGCACTTTACTCCAATTGGCTCGTTCGCTTGCTTAAACTCAACGTTGATTCTGATTCCGCAGAACTGTGTTGGGTGTGAAAAAGTATTTGTTGTTAACATTCTTTTTTCATTCGGTTTTTCCAGTTACGAGTTCTTTTTTAAAGCTGATCGTTTTGTGTTCATTTTGTTTAGTTCTTTTTTCGTAAAAGATTTAATGTTTAGAGTCCACCTAAGCCGAGCAGACCTTAGTTACAGTTTCTGGGAAAGAGCGTGTTAATCTAGGGTGATCAACAATTTGAACAAGGCAAATTTAACACGAATCACCTAGAACAGCTATCGACGGAAGCCAAGAGTTCCGTCTACACAATTTCATTCACAAGGCTTGGTTCAACCTGTGGTATGGTTTTCACGCTGGGATCGACCCGTCCAGTCCGATAAAAAAATGAAGTCTCGAACTCGGGTCTCATGGACAGAATCACTCGGCCACGTGCCCATTTCTAAGAATAGGACTCAAGATAAACCTTTCCAAAGCAAAAACGATGATTTGGAATTGGAATGAAAGCACCTACCCTGAACCCGTAACAAACATTTAGGATGAGGAATTAGTAAATAATACACATTTCAGATATCTCGGCGTATGGATTAGGAAACAAATCTAGTATCGGAGATAAAGAAATTGAATAGAGATTACGCTATGCCCAACACCGCAAATTGCTACAAAACCAAACATCAACCTGAAAACACGAGCCATTAAAAAGTCTCATCTAATCGAGACTTTCATATGGATGCCTTGCATGGCGTCAAATCCGTTCAGAAATATCTAAACTGTCAACTGTATACAACCGCTTTTCTAAGATCAATGGTAAAAAATGATTTGAGCAAATGAAGCCTGACAGTCTTGGCAAAAACCACCGTTCTTTAAACATCTTACCTGGAGCTAGAGAACCACAAACACAGAACTGTACCAAATAACAGAAACCACAGTTCTTGAGGACTACCAACAGCGGCAACAACTAAAATGGATAACACGATGACGAATAGAGGTGTCTGGATTTTCGGCCACATTCTCGTGCACTGCAGCAATGTTTCCAGCACGCATTGGTGTTTTCACATCTGCCACCGACCCAGTTTGTTTGAATTTACAAACAATTTTTCCAATTGCTTGAAACTTTAACACGTTGTTTGATTGTTAATCTTTCCATGGTTGAAATTGCCAAAGACTTAAATTGTTAAATCTGAAAGAAAAAGAAAAAAAAATTAGATGCTTAAACCTAATTCATATTTAAAATCGGTCCAATTTATTGGAACATCCTTTATATGCCAATATTTTTGTTTCTTAAAAAAATATTAACCGACTTTAGTGGATTTCTTTCTCGTTCGTTTACAATACTAAATTAACTTTTGTTGGCTTTAGTCTCTTCATGTCGCGTAATATATTTCAACCAACTAAAGAAACCCACAAAATTTTTTATCGGATTGAAGCTTGCTAAAGAAACAAAGTTACAATTAAAAGAATAGTCGAGAATTAAAGGCGAAAAAAAACAAGAAAAAAAATGAAACAATAAAAAAATAGCGAATAGCTTTTTAAAATAAGTCGAAAGAAAAAAAAATACAGAATCTAAATGAGGTTTATATCAGGGCGGAGAAAGAAGACAAAAACCGTAGAAAAAGTTGCATAATTAAAACTTGTTTTTAATACAAAACTGTAAAGAAAATGATCAAAATATAAAAAAATAATGAAAAAATATAAAACTAAATGATGTAAGGTTATTAGTTTTATGACATGTTAGTACTTTTGGGCGATTTAAAATATCCTACCATTGTTAAACAGCACACTTCACAGTTAACTCATTACTACACACGTTACTAAATATTCGCAAAATACAAGTTTGCTTGTTTTGTTTTACAGTATATTAACATCTATGGGTTATTTAATGCCGAAATCTAAATATTTTGTACGTAATTTTATGCCTTCAGCTATAGATATTTTGTACATCATTTTATACTTTCAAACGTAAATTATTAACAGCTTCATATAAGAGCGATCACGAAGAGTTTGGCTATGCGTTTGCGATGAAAGGCAGCTGAACATCGTTAGTGATATCAGTTTGTCAGATGTAGGGTTTGGGTTTATTTTGTTTTACGGCATATCAACCTCAATAGGTTATTTAATGCCGACGAGATTTTTAGAATAGATTCATTTGTTTGTTATTTATGATTTTATTTATTTATTTGCATTTTATAAACCTTCCTGATCATATGCACTTCACGGAACCGTCTCCTATGGTCGGTTGGTTGATTTTATTTAGCGGCATATCAAGCTCTATGGGTTATTTAATGCCGAAATCTAAATATTTTTGACATAATTTTATGCTTTTAGTTACAGATATTTTGTACATAATGTTATACTTTCAGGGCAAACGTATGTTTTTATAGATATATAATTTGTATATATATAAATTTTAGATGACAAAATATATTGTTAGTAGCTTTATAATATATATGTATATTGCTACGACCTCTGGTCAGTGTGGACCTGGGAACAACAGCAATTCCTCGTTCCTGAAAACCTCCAATCTACTAACCAGGGGCCTTGCTTCCGGATATAGTTTATCGTCATACCAAAGACTACAAAATACAAGGCCAAACTTCCACAGGGCGGAGGATTACTTAATAAGGTTGATTTCCGTATGTGAGAGGAAGTAAGTGCAAATTATGAGGATATGTAGGATAGATAACATTTGACGCTGGACTTGAATAGCTTAAACATCCTCTTGGGAGTCAAATTAGCGCTTCGCGGGAAAATCTCTCTGAGTAGAACTTCCTCCTTATCAATGGAATACAAAGAGAATGAGGATGTGTCGACTCTGTCGGCTTGGCATGGTGTGTCCTAGCTATAAAAGTAGGAACTAGTAGACTTAAGGAACGTAGCTCGTCTGAACATTTGCCATAGAAATAACGATAGACTTGCGATATTTTGTCTGTAGGAAAAGGGCCGTAAAGTTGAAATAATTTATCGCCACGTAAAAGCTTTTGAGATCTGTCAAAGTCTGAAATCGAGAATTGGACAGATAGGCACCAAGTGAGAATCGAACTCGCTACTTACCAACCAACATGGCCTCGTTAACCATTACTCCACACCGTGGCGCCGAAGTGATATAAATGAACACATGAAAAAGGAGGAAGATAACTCAGGAATTTTAAGAACCTAATTACTATAGTAATGGAAGAATACATACACAGATATATACACTCGCAGATAGATTTTTTATTCGATCATACAGTCTGCAATCCCGCGCCGCCGTAATAATAAAACTAGCAGCTTCTCTCGAAAACTACCTTCAATTAGTTGTTAACTGGGCCAAGAAATATCAGATAAAAACGCCTCTGAAACGAAATTGCTATATTTTAATCATCATAGAGAACCCTTTTGACCTCCATCTGCATGGCTAATGCTAACCTCCAAAAAAGCAAATTATTTGTTTTACGGACATCAAGTAGAGCGATTATATTAAATCAGATGCTAGGCGCTATGGAGGTTGGTTCACTGTGACGTGCCGATAATTTTTCTCGTCAGAATCCGTTTTGCACATTTATAAATGTACTATTCACCCGTTCATTGAATATTATTGCCATATCTGGTCAGGTGATCCGGCTATATACCTCGAGATTCTCAACAAAATCCAAAAAGAGGTCTATAATATTATCTATCCTGTCATCTGGACTCCAGTCACATACGCACTGTCATGACGAGGATTCTTTCTATCATTTCTATAAATATTTTCATGGCATTGGTTTTAATGAGCTCTACTCGTAGGTACCTCGACTGCAGGAATTTAAGAGTACTACTAAGTTGGCTATTAGGTCTCATCACCTGACTGTTGGAATAGCCAGATTGTACTGTAAATTCTATTCTAATAGTTTATTTTCTCGCATCTCTTGCTTTTGGGAGTCTTTTCCAGATTCTTATTACCCTGCTATCTATGTACTTCAAACATTTAAATGCAACGACAATTTCAATCTTACTACCAGAATTTTGTTATTTTATTGTCCTTTTTTCTCACTAAAGACTTCTCGTACTCTTTAACTCCCAGTAACCCTTTGTGCCTTAATGGCATTAACGCCTTGCTTGGACTGAAATGATAAAAAACATGGTTAACTCTATAATCTCAGTGGCTCTATAGTATCCAGTAACGTACAGATTCGGATACAGCAGAGGGTGCGTCGATACCAGGCAGCCATATTGGGAGGGCACCCAATGAAAAAGTGAAATAAAAATTTAGTTTATATTTAATTTGAATAGTGTTTATTTCATATTTCATCTGTTACTACATATTTAAATTGTCTTCCTTTTTTCTCGCATTTCTCAGTACTAGGCTTCATAAGCCTCTGCTCTATTTGAGTCTTAGGGGCAGGAGTTGCTTCCCATTGCATCGCCAAACATCACCAAACGTCTGCACCACTCCGATAGTATGCGCCCCTCCAAAACTACATAACCAATGTCCCAAGGTGAGGTTTCGAAATCAGTCTCCTATAAGGGTTGCTAGAAATACCTATATGACCTGCCTTTTAATCCATGGTTGGGGCGAGGATGAAGTGATAAAATGATGCCTTTCCCAAGACTGTTTGTGCGATAGATAGTGAGCGAGAGGAGACGGAGAAGGAGACGAATGAGACATCAAGGAAGTGAATGGAAGTTTTGAGTGTAGGCGTTCTTCGCTGAACGGGCGAAACACATTTCTCAGTTCTCCGTCCAATGTGCCTGCTGATAATAAACTAATCCTTTAGGCTTAAGGCTTAAGCGTTTTTTGTCATCACCTTGCTCAAAAGGTGCTAAAAAAAAAAAAAAATACACCAAGCCATTGTTCAGACAGATTTTAAAAAAATGGGATTTTTTACAAGGTGATTACAGCTTGGTGTTTTCGGCTGGCTGGCCTTTGACCCAGCAATGTCAAAGTTAATTTTGGCTGAATTTCAACACTGTTTTCCTTATCGCTGAGTAAAAAAAAAAAAAATAAAATAAAATTAAAAAACACATTAAAAATTCCTGGTTTCCAGTGTTCATGAATAGCAATTTTAACTATTTTTTTCATATTTTATACACAGAAAAACTTTTTATAATCATACACCAACTTCATGGGGTGCAGATCAAAATTTTCCTTGATGATTTGTTCAGATGATGAAAAGTCATTTTTCAATAGTTTTTTTCAGAGCAAATAGGCTATAGTGGAACAAAATAACTTTTGATAATTTTGTGATGATTTTTACTGGGGAGAGAAATGTCATAGCAGATCTGTATTGACTTTAGAGCGTTATAGTTGCCCTGAAAAAGCTGTGAAGAAATTTTATTTTAATTTATTTATAGTATTTATAATTCCTACAGATGGTATCAACAAACTTATGGTGTAAGCTGCAGTAATAAAAAAAACAAAATAAAAGAAATTGGAATGCTGAAAGTTTGTTTTTTTTACTTTAATAATTACGAGGTACTACATAAGCTGGTTCACGTAAAAAATAAAGTTACGTAATTATCTCCTTCTGTATGATAACTCGAATCTCATGTAAGCTGTCGATATGTGATGATTATGGCATCACTCAACAACTGTGACGTCAACGATGTTAAGATCGCCTCCCTTTTATTTTAAACAACATTTTTCTTCGAAGAAAGTAAGCAAAAGTTTCCTTGCAAAATATATTAAATAATCTTTAAATTTGCTAATTTTCGTCAAATAAGTTTTGAAAAACAAATAAATGATTTTTGGACGAATTTTAAAGTAGGATTTTAACTTAGTTTACAAAATTAAAAAAAATGACTGAAATCGAGTTTTTGTAGTAATTTCACTGACAAAAATAAACAAGATATTCAACTAAAATTTTGGACATGCTAAGAATGAGTAAAAAATTTTAAAAAATAATAAAAATTACATTGGTATTTTTCCTTAATAATGATATATATACTTAAGCAGATAAACATTTCTTTTTATCAAATTTAAGGCTGTTCTAGTCATGCGATGCTTTGTTTGTTTACATTTCGTGGAGGGACCTAAGTTAACAGAATAAAAAAAGATGCCTTTCCCAAGACTGTTTGTGCGACAGATAGTGAGGGAGAGGAGATGGAGGAGGAGATGAATGAGACATCAAGGAAGTGAATGGAAGTTAAGAGAATAAAAAAGTGATGCCGTTGCCAAGACTGTGCGATAGATAGTGAGGGAGAGGAGACGGAGGAGGAGACGAATGAGACATCAAGGAAGTGAATGGAAGTTAACAGAATAAACAAATGATGCCGTTGCCAAGACTGTGCGATAGAGAGTGAGGGAGAGGAGACGCAGGAGGAGATGAATGAGACATCAAGGAAGTGAATGGAAGTTAACAGAATAAAAAAAGATGCCTTTCCCAAGACTGTTTGTGCGACAGATAGTGAGGGAGAGGAGATGGAGGAGGAGATGAATGAGACATCAAGGAAGTGAATGGAAGTTAAGAGAATAAAAAAGTGATGCCGTTGCCAAGACTGTGCGATAGATAGTGAGGGAGAGGAGACGGAGGAGGAGACGAATGAGACATCAAGGAAGTGAATGGAAGTTAACAGAATAAACAAATGATGCCGTTGCCAAGACTGTGCGATAGAGAGTGAGGGAGAGGAGACGCAGGAGGAGATGAATGAGACATCAAGGAAGTGAATGGAAGTTAACAGAATAAAAAAAGATGCCTTTCCCAAGACTGTTTGTGCGACAGATAGTGAGGGAGAGGAGATGGAGAAGGAGATGAATGAGACATCAAGGAAGTGAATGGAAGTTAAGAGAATAAAAAAGTGATGCCGTTGCCAAGACTGTGCGATAGATAGTGAGGGAGAGGAGACGGAGGAGGAGATGAATGAGACATCAAGGAAGTGAATGGAAGTTAACAGAATAAAAAAGTGATGCCTTTCCCAAGACTGTTTGTGCGACAGATAGTGAGGGAGAGGAGACGGAGGAGGAGACGAATGAGACATCAAGGAAGTGAATGTAAGTTAAGAGAATAAAAAAGTGATGCCGTTGCCAAGACTGTGCGACAGATAGTGAGGGAGAGGAGACGGAGGAGGAGACGAATGAGACATCAAGGAAGTGAATGGAAGTTAACAGAATAAACAAATGATGCCGTTGCCAAGACTGTGCGATAGAGAGTGAGGGAGAGGAGACGCAGGAGGAGATGAATGAGACATCAAGGAAGTGAATGGAAGTTAACAGAATAAAAAAAGATGCCTTTCCCAAGACTGTTTGTGCGACAGATAGTGAGGGAGAGGAGATGGAGGAGGAGATGAATGAGACATCAAGGAAGTGAATGGAAGTTAAGAGAATAAAAAAGTGATGCCGTTGCCAAGACTGTGCGATAGATAGTGAGGGAGAGGAGACGGAGGAGGAGACGAATGAGACATCAAGGAAGTGAATGGAAGTTAAGAGAATAAACAAATGATGCCGTTGCCAAGACTGTGCGATAGAGAGTGAGGGAGAGGAGACGCAGGAGGAGATGAATGAGACATCAAGGAAGTGAATGGAAGTTAACAGAATAAAAAAAGATGCCTTTCCCAAGACTGTTTGTGCGACAGATAGTGAGGGAGAGGAGATGGAGGAGGAGATGAATGAGACATCAAGGAAGTGAATGGAAGTTAAGAGAATAAAAAAGTGATGCCGTTGCCAAGACTGTGCGATAGATAGTGAGGGAGAGGAGACGGAGGAGGAGACGAATGAGACATCAAGGAAGTGAATGGAAGTTAACAGAATAAACAAATGATGCCGTTGCCAAGACTGTGCGATAGAGAGTGAGGGAGAGGAGACGCAGGAGGAGATGAATGAGACATCAAGGAAGTGAATGGAAGTTAACAGAATAAAAAAAGATGCCTTTCCCAAGACTGTTTGTGCGACAGATAGTGAGGGAGAGGAGATGGAGGAGGAGATGAATGAGACATCAAGGAAGTGAATGGAAGTTAAGAGAATAAAAAAGTGATGCCGTTGCCAAGACTGTGCGATAGATAGTGAGGGAGAGGAGACGGAGGAGGAGACGAATGAGACATCAAGGAAGTGAATGGAAGTTAACAGAATAAACAAATGATGCCGTTGCCAAGACTGTGCGATAGAGAGTGAGGGAGAGGAGACGCAGGAGGAGATGAATGAGACATCAAGGAAGTGAATGGAAGTTAACAGAATAAAAAAAGATGCCTTTCCCAAGACTGTTTGTGCGACAGATAGTGAGGGAGAGGAGATGGAGGAGGAGATGAATGAGACATCAAGGAAGTGAATGGAAGTTAAGAGAATAAAAAAGTGATGCCGTTGCCAAGACTGTGCGATAGATAGTGAGGGAGAGGAGACGGAGGAGGAGACGAATGAGACATCAAGGAAGTGAATGGAAGTTAACAGAATAAACAAATGATGCCGTTGCCAAGACTGTGCGATAGAGAGTGAGGGAGAGGAGACGCAGGAGGAGATGAATGAGACATCAAGGAAGTGAATGGAAGTTAACAGAATAAAAAAAGATGCCTTTCCCAAGACTGTTTGTGCGACAGATAGTGAGGGAGAGGAGATGGAGGAGGAGATGAATGAGACATCAAGGAAGTGAATGGAAGTTAAGAGAATAAAAAAGTGATGCCGTTGCCAAGACTGTGCGATAGATAGTGAGGGAGAGGAGACGGAGGAGGAGACGAATGAGACATCAAGGAAGTGAATGGAAGTTAACAGAATAAACAAATGATGCCGTTGCCAAGACTGTGCGATAGAGAGTGAGGGAGAGGAGACGCAGGAGGAGATGAATGAGACATCAAGGAAGTGAATGGAAGTTAACAGAATAAAAAAAGATGCCTTTCCCAAGACTGTTTGTGCGACAGATAGTGAGGGAGAGGAGATGGAGGAGGAGATGAATGAGACATCAAGGAAGTGAATGGAAGTTAAGAGAATAAAAAAGTGATGCCGTTGCCAAGACTGTGCGATAGATAGTGAGGGAGAGGAGACGGAGGAGGAGATGAATGAGACATCAAGGAAGTGAATGGAAGTTAACAGAATAAAAAAGTGATGCCTTTCCCAAGACTGTTTGTGCGACAGATAGTGAGGGAGAGGAGACGGAGGAGGAGACGAATGAGACATCAAGGAAGTGAATGTAAGTTAAGAGAATAAAAAAGTGATGCCGTTGCCAAGACTGTGCGACAGATAGTGAGGGAGAGGAGACGGAGGAGGAGACGAATGAGACATCAAGGAAGTGAATTGAAGTTAAGAGAATAAACAAATGATGCCGTTGCCAAGACTGTGCGATAGATAGTGAGGGAGAGGAGACGGAGGAGGAGATGAATGAGACATCAAGGAAGTGAATGGAAGTTAACAGAATAAAAAAGTGATGCCTTTCCCAAGACTGTTTGTGCGACAGATAGTGAGGGAGAGGAGACGGAGGAGGAGACGAATGAGACATCAAGGAAGTGAATGTAAGTTAAGAGAATAAAAAAGTGATGCCGTTGCCAAGACTGTGCGACAGATAGTGAGGGAGAGGAGACGGAGGAGGAGACGAATGAGACATCAAGGAAGTGAATGGAAGTTAAGAGAATAAACAAATGATGCCGTTGCCAAGACTGTGCGATAGAGAGTGAGGGAGAGGAGACGCAGGAGGAGATGAATGAGACATCAAGGAAGTGAATGGAAGTTAACAGAATAAAAAAAGATGCCTTTCCCAAGACTGTTTGTGCGACAGATTGTGAGGGAGAGGAGATGGAGGAGGAGATGAATGAGACATCAAGGAAGTGAATGGAAGTTAAGAGAATAAAAAAGTGATGCCGTTGCCAAGACTGTGCGATAGATAGTGAGGGAGAGGAGACGGAGGAGGAGATGAATGAGACATCAAGGAAGTGAATGGAAGTTAACAGAATAAAAAAGTGATGCCTTTCCCAAGACTGTTTGTGCGACAGATAGTGAGGGAGAGGAGACGGAGGAGGAGACGAATGAGACATCAAGGAAGTGAATGGAAGTTAACAGAATAAAAAAGTGATGCCTTTCCCAAGACTGTTTGTGCGACAGATAGTGAGGGAGATGAGACGGAGGAGGAGACGAATGAGACATCAAGGAAGTGAATACAAGTTAATAGAATAAAGAAATGATGCTTTCCCAAGACTGTTTGTGCGACAGATAGTGAGGGAGAGGAGACGGAGGAGGAGACGAATGAGACATCAAGGAAGTGAATGGAAGTTAATAGAATAAAAAAGTGATGCCTTTCCCAAGACTGTTTGTGCGACAGATAGTGAGGGAGAGGAGACGGAGGAGGAGACGAATGAGACATCAAGGAAGTGAATACAAGTTAATAGAATAAAAAAGTGATGCCTTTCCCAAGACTGTTTGTGCGACAGATAGTGAGCGAGAGTAGACGGAGGAGGAGACGAATGAGACATCAAGGAAGTGAATACAAGTTAATAGAATAAAGAAATGATGCCTTTCCCAAGACTGTTTGTGCGATAGATAGTGAGGGAGAGGAGACGAAGGAGGAGATGAATATGACATCAAGGAAGTGAATGGAAGTTAACAGAATAAAAAAGTGATGCCTTTCCCAAGACTGTTTGTGCGACAGATAGTGAGGGAGAGGAGACGGCGGAGGATACGAATGAGACATCAAGGAAGTGAATGGAAGTTAACAGAATAAAAAAAATGAAAAAAAAAAACACGTACAGACTTACGAATATATTTGTGATGTTTGAAGAAATCTCGTAAAAAATAATTCCCGTATTTTCCGGCTTACAAAACGCACTTCTTTTCTAAAAAAATCCCCTGAATAATACGTGTGCGTCTTCCAAGACGAATGAGAGGCAACGCCCAAGCTCAAGTAAGCTTGGACGGTCACCATGATTGATAGGGACGTGGATTTATATGTTGAGTCATTACACTATAATGTTAGCTATCTAATTCAGCCTTTTATATGATGTAACATCATTACTTAGTTGGTACAAGTATTTCCAAGACTATAACCTCCCTGAAACATGCTCTGTTTACTAGCAGCGGTGGGAGCCTTTCTGCTCTTGGCTTGTATGTCATTGCCATGCAAACAAAATTGGGAGAATGATTAATGTAAACAATACGTGGCGCCAATATGTGAGGGACGCATGGTGAATGTGTTGTTATATGAGAATTATTTCTTTTCTTAGAAATTTCTTTCCAGTATTAGGGTGCGTCTTCCATGCCGCAGCGTTTTGTAACCCGGAAAATACGGAAGTAAGATTTGTTCAGGGCAGCACAACTAGTGGGGATATGTAGGACCCGAGTATATTTTACGAGATAAATTACAGAACGCATCGTGTTCGTCAAATTATGAAATTTTTCGTCGTAGTAGAAACGAGGAAATGTGCAAAATATCGGAGCCTAAATGAAGTGGCAAAGCATGTGAAACTGATCAATAGCCCTCTCTTTAAAGACGTTGAATCAGTTGGTAAATATGATATATGAAGAGTTTTCACTTGTGCCTTTCACCAACGAACGCGCATAAAGCAAAGGATAATTCGAAACCACACTCATAGTTTGAGATGTTAACAAAGCAGAACTGGTTTGATGTTTTGGAGTGGGATTAAAAGTGGGATTATATGGCGGACTATACTGAGTTCGAGATAGTTTTTTTAAAGAGATGTTTTTTGAAGGCAAACATCAAGCCATGGTTCAAGAAGAAAACAAATGCTTTCAGAAAAAATGATTTTATAAAAAACAATTATTCATCCAATTTACGAAATTGACGAATATCTATATAACAAATATATAACAAATATATAACGAATAGTTATATAACGAATAGCTATATAACGAATAGCTATATAAAATAGGTCCCAAAGACGCATGTTTACGTGGTTGGCTTGGTTATGCGGTTATATCTCGCTTGACGATCGCATTACATATTTCAAGGTTCTCTGACAAATTATGACATAAAGGATAAATGCAGATGATCTCTAGATATGGAATCACTGGAAGAGTCTTCTGAATCCTAAAGTCCTTCCTAACGGGTAGGTCTCTGAAGTCATTGTTAACGACCAGACTTCGGAAGTCCTAGTAATCAACGCAGGCACCCCTGAGTAGTTGATTCTGGGAACAACCCACTTCTACTTGATCTAAATGATCTGACCAAGCGTGTACTCCGATCATCTGTGAACATCTATGCTGATTATACAACGGTATATTTTCTACCTAAAAACCCATTTCTCACAGACAACACGTCGCAAGCCTCTCGCTGCTCTATCACTATTTCCATGGAAAGTGCTTAAACGAACTACATTCCTTATTTCTACAAGTTCTTACCTTCACGGTTAAGACCTGCCGTGTTACGTACATTGTAGCGAACCTTCGTATTTCATTGGTGAGCTGTAAGTTCCACCCAAGCAGCTTCTTAACAGGAATCGCTCCTTTGTGAAACCGACTTTCAAGAGAATGTTTCCACAATCACTACAATCTTAACCTGTTCAAGTCTAGGGTTAACCGTTTTCTTCCTCAGATATTGGCATAAACCGCACCCCTTACTCTGTAAACCTCTGCTCTATGACTTCAGGAAGGTCATTTTTTTAAAATTAGGAACACTGTAGATTAAAGGATAGAACACCTGGGAACACCTTCATAAAAAGATCTAGAAGAGTGGCCATTCAAGACAACTTTCATTTCACGATTTGATAAGAAAAAGTGAATCAGTTAAAAAAAATTCCTCCAGAAATACTATAACCTTACAAATTCTGGAGAAGACCAGTATGTCAAATCCTGTCAAATGTCTTCGAGATACGGATGGTGTGTCATCTGTTTCATATGAAGAATTACAACCGAAAATATAAAAAAAATATCAGTGGTTGAACGATTGTATATTAATGTTGTTGCGAAAGATTTCTTTCTTTTTAAATTTTACGCACGTCTTGTATTTAGAATTTTTAAAGATAACATAATATTTCTTGGATATGTCATGTGAAACTTGAAAAATCTGAAATTTACGACACCATATTAACATGTAGTTTACTTTATTTATATATATATATACACCCGGAAAGTGGCTAATAATATGGTTATCTATCTATCTATAAATCTATGAGTATGACCATCACAAAATACCAACTTATGATATTAACGCCAGAGTCTTAGGAGAGTCATAGGAGACTTCCAGGATCTTCAATAAGCCTCTTCACTGTACGGTGATACATTTTTCAGTGTTGTTTTACTTTTTTTTAAAGCTCTGAAGCCATTTAACGTTTCTTTTTGTCCGTCAGCTTACGGCCGTTACCACATTGAAACATCGGTTCCCGTAAGATGACCAAATTTAACCAACGTCGAGACTGGTCAGTACCTAGAGAAGTGACCGTTTGGGAATACCAGGTGCTATAAACTTGGATGTGCGGGTGGCGTAATGGTTAATCGGAGAGCCGAGTTCAAATTCTCGTTGTGTTCGTTCTATTCATTTACACGCAAATAGCAATAAGTAAGGTATGAATAGGGTATATGGCGTGTATCGTCAGTCGTAGTATCTTTGCAGTGAAGCGGACGACCCTGCTTTACTAAGGGGAATTGGGATGTGGAACTGTATTGGTTCACAACCTACATCCAACTCTCACACATGGGCACAAGAAATCGCATGGGCACTGAGACTGCCACATCCCGGTCAACTGCATCGAAGTGTCGGCTAAATTGTGTGAGGGTAATCGGAAGGGTTTCCCTATCCGGCCTCTCCCCAACGCCTCTCCCCAACCCACCTGTTTTAAGTGGCTATTGGGTAGTCGTCAGTCCGGGCGCAGAAAGCTGTGCCTAAGAGGACAACGGCAGAGGAACGTCTAAGAGGGGCGTGGGAACCTCAATATTCCAAGTGCAAAAGAAACAGGAAAACCATTGCACTATTTGGCCTTGTATGTCACCATGAACCACAATTACAGCAGAAATAGAGGGAGTGGTGACCACAGTGGCGCTAAATGCACTAACTGAATAAATGAATGAAGATATGAATCTAATTCTTCTCCCCCCCAGTTATAGGTTAATTAGTAATATTTTTATCACTAAACCATTAAAAATTCTTATAATCAAAAATATTTTCTGGCTTTAAATAACTTGCAAAGGGTTGATAAACCGTAAAAACGAATCAATCACACTTATGATATCGATCAATGCTTGTGCATGAACTTTTAAAGGTGTGAATGAAATTGCACTGTGGGTCAATTCCACTTTCTAAACAAGAAGAGCATGTAATCAGAAAAAGCAGAACATGTCAACAGCATTAAGATGCTGCCAAGCCGCAGGCCTTAGATCAGACTTTCTTTCTCATAGTTAAGGGGTCCAACCCTTCCAGTGGGCTTACGACACCAACCCAGGTATTTCTACACCTCGGCGTCTGTACTAGATGGCCGTTGATCTCATGAAAGGATGCATCCACCCTTGTTTTTATAATATTATGCGGCAAGCCACATTCCTCACCAGAAAAGCCTGGTGGGGGAACCAGTTTAATCGCCGAAAACACGTCCAAACAGCAGAAAATACATAGTACCAGTAGCACTCGCAGAGTAACCTCGCGCGTGCGCGCACACACACATACAGACAGACACAAGTCTATCCATCTATCAATCAATCTGATAAGATAAGGGAAAAAAATAGGAAACATTTATTACTTTTTACTTATTAAAGGTTCATCAGAGAATGAGGTATGGGGAAGAAAAAAATTCTGCTATTCTTATTTTTGCGTTGTTTGATTTTCTTTGGTTAATCGGGCTTCATGTGCATGTTTACGGTTTTTCAGTTAGGCTTAGAATCCGTTAATTACTTCGCCTCTCCTTGAACTAGAAACGCCATAAATTATACTAACGTTTGTCTAACAAGTCGAATAGACGTGAAACCTGATTAACCAATGAAAATCAAACAACACAAAAATAAAAACAAACTTGCAATATATGACAGTCGGTAAAAGCAATATATGTTCTAATTTAATATAAAAAATTGCAGTCCAAGTTCCCGACTTCATTTATCTTTACCGTTTCTTTTACTATCCAAAATTTTCCTTTAAAAATAGCGGACCGATCGTATACAACAAAAAGGTGTCGTAGAATTTTGGATTTCGGAAAGGAAAAGCGCTACAAGCATTCAGTCAGGAGATGAGTCAGTAATGTTCATGGCAATCCTAGAGAAAAATGAGAACCTAAAGTTAGTGACATGAAGTCGTCATACTCTTAGAAATTATATACAATGTCACCACTTTCATTTCTGATTTCGTCCTGGGTAAGACGATAAACTACATCCAACAGCAAGGTCTCTGATCAGGAGGTTTTGAGGAGAGTGGAACCACCTCTTAATTGCTAGTGTTCCCAGTTTCACCTTGACCCGGGCTAGTAGCACCTGTTAGGGTCCCAGCTATGGGCAAATAGTTAACTCCCAAACTGATGTCAAAACACTAAAAAAGTGTAAAAATAGGTTTTAATACCAAAAATACTTTGTAAAAAAAAATAAATTTTAATAGAAATACATTTTGGGGAAAAAAGATATTACCAGAAATACATTTTTGAATAAAAATATTACCAGCATTAAAAATCTTGTCGGCATTAAGTAACTCTTTGAGGTGTGATATGCCGTAAAACAAACCAAATCAAACCAAACCATTTCTGACTACTATCTCAAAACATACGGCTACATTTGGAGAAGAGTGATGTGCTTTTGCAATATAACAATGCAAGGCCTCACGGTAGCTTGAAAACCAGACAAGAAACGACGGTTCATACCGAGGCAAAGCTGCCTTACCCAGTTTATATTCCTGACCGGACACTCTCAGATTTTCATCTGTTCGGATAATAAAAAATCACCCACAGATTTTCATCTGTTCGGATAATAAAAATCAGTAAAAAAAATGAACGGTTCTTCAATGATGATATTAACTAAGAAAGGAAGCCAAGATACGAGGCGGGTATAAATTTGTTCATTCAAAGGTGGAATACTACGTGTGAATAGGAAGGAAACCTTGTTGAAAACTAGATTTGGTATCATAAGACATTCGAGTTCCTTTTAGAAAGCTCTGTGTGTATCTACTATTAAATCCGCTGTAATTAAAGAACAGACTTTTAACCGACTCTTGTATATATAAATAAATACATATGTGTATGTATACAATCGTCAATGTACATGAGTGTTTGTGTGAAAAATATGTGTATGTACTGTGTGCGCTCGAATGCAGTTTATTACTCACATTCATCTCTCTATTTCCTACTCTCTCTGTCTCTCTTTCTCACGATGTATATATGTGTGTGTGTGTGTCTGTGTGTGTGTTTGTGTGTGTGTGTGTACCAGTGTTTGTAATTTACTTGAACGAATAAAAATAAGCATGTTATGAAAATAAGTCTAAACACACGTGCATATATATATATATATACATAAATATATGTGTGTGTGTGTTTGTGTTTGTGTGTGTGTGTGTGTGTGTGTGTGCAAGTGCTCGCGTTGATATATAATTGCGCGTGTGCGAATCTATGTCTGCATATTAAGTATGCGTAAAAAGCATTTTACCTCGGTGCCTGCTAGAAGTTTCTGCTTACCTTGAAAAATCGCCTTACACCCCTGGCCAATAGTTTGTTTAGTCTATCATCGGAGAAACCTTGGCCGGTAGCAGATTTAGAAGCAGTAAAACTTCTCCTCCATCAGCGATTTTCATTTCTGATGGTATCGCTTACTGTTGGGTGGAGGTGCGGCTCGTTACGTAAAAATCTCACTCTCTCTCTCTCTCTCTCTCTCTCTCTGTATATATATATATATATATATATATATATATATATATATATATATATATATATATATATATATATGTATATATATATGTATGTGTGTGTGTGTGTGCATAGAAAGAGAGAACCGTACAATCTGTAGAATAAACATATACATATTATCATATATATATATATATATATATATATATATATATATATATATATATATATATATATATATATATATATATATATATATATATATATAATTATTTATTTGAAAATTATAGCATAAATATGTTATAAAATCACTACAAAAGAAGCCATTTTGTTTCAAGACTTCTGGTTTCTTATCAAGTGATGGTGTTGAATGTTGTTCACTTGATAAGACACCAGAAGTCTTGAAACAACATGGGTATTTTTGTAGTGATTTTATAATATATTTATGTTATAATTTTCGAAAAAAAGTTATATTTGCTCTACTCTGTATTGACCACTCTTTTAAGAATAGTATTTCTTTGGTCATTGGAATTTATTCCGAATACACCAATCCTATACTTGATATATATATATATATATATATATATATATATATATATATATATATATATATATATATATATATATTAACCTCAACCGACAACATCTGCCTTTAAATTTTTATTTTATTTCTCCAATTTTGAATAAGTTGTTGCCTATCGGATCAAAATTATGTATAAACCGCCCGAAGTTCCAATTTTTTTTCCGTTACTTTCTAAGGTTTCTCTCAACATCAAGAAGCAAATACTATCAGTATCGTCGACAAAAAACATGCTGGCTGCATCCTGAAATTTTTGTGAACATCACCTTTATATATAGAGTAAACAGAAGCTAATCTAGAGGAGTGTAGCAATAGTTCATATGGCAAGAATCAACTTAACGGTGTTAAGGTATGCGATTGTGCCGGTATTCATTTTTTTTTTGACAATGGACAAGCACGCATGCCTTAACAAGCTTAGAACTTCGTAATTTTATGAGGAGTTACGTCCCCTAATGATGTTAGAAACAGAAAACAAAGATGTCCGTCGGCGCTTGAAGATGAAAGAGAGACTCTTACATACAGTATTGAAAGAGTCTAGTTCTTTATAATGAACAATACGGTGATGAACAATCGAATTAAAGCAGAAGAAAGCATAAAGACACTTTATCCACAATTTTCATCTGGACATCCATTAAATTATTTGAAAATTGAAAAATATAATAAAAAGTAAGCAGAATTTAATAAAACTTGTCTAAATTTTATATATATATATATATATGTAAATGTAATATTTGTATATATATATATATATATATATATATATATATATATATATATATATATAAGTTTAAAAGCTAATAGGAAAATTGTAATATTAGTCAGCTAATATTACGGTTTTCCTATTGTCTTTTACATTTATAAATATTGTCTTTTTCTAAAGGTTAACTCTGAGAAATTTTTCATATATATATATATGTTGCATAGTGCATTTAGACATCCTGGAGTCTATTATTATTAACATGCAACGTTCTGGCCTGTGTAGACAACGGGAGTTGGCCCTATTCGAGGAAAAAATTGCCTGAAAAAAAAAAGAAAATTAGTAAAAAAACAAAAAACAAAAATGTTCTCCACCCAATCGCCTACTCTAGCTTGGTAATTTATGTCTCAGTATCAGTTGTTGGTAAAAGATTTTCTTTTCAACTATTTCGTTTTACAATGCCGAGGATTTTGTTTCTGAAGAAGTGCCGGCTGAAAGGATGATGAAAGCGGTGACTTTAGAATACCATAGAATACCATTTTATCTCGCAAGACCGATTCCTCGGTCTTTTCTCATCAGACCAAACTTTTTTTTCATGGTAGAAACCGTTTGGCCTGATAAGACGAGACCGAGGAATCGGTCTTGCGAAATAAAATATTACTATGGTTTTCTAAAGTCTCCGTTTTCATCATCATTATTATTTGCTGTGTTCTTACATTAAGCTCTCTTTGGATTTATGTCCTATTAGGAATTATCCATACAAATTATCAAATAATATTATATATATATATATATATATATATATATATATATATATATATATATATGTTTATATATATATATATATATATATATATATATATATATATATATATATATATATATAATAAAAACACTAATATTCCATGCTCATAATTTATCCCATTGGAATCGTAAATACGATCCAATTCATCAGACCTACAAATTCAAAAAGAAAACAGAAAAAACATCTCCGGAAATAAAAAATAAAATTTAGTGAGAGTGTATGTATGAGAGTGTGGGGCGAATGCTAGAGTGAATGAAAGCCAAAGGGAGGGGTAACGGACGAGAGAAGAATAGGAAGGTCTAAAGTTGAAGCGGGGATTAAAATTTAACAGAGAGGTTTTAAAAAGTAGGGAGGCAAAGACGGTTTAAGTGAGAAAAATATGCATATTTTCAAAAGTCTGATACATTAAAGATACACCTGAAGAGTGTATCCATTTCTTGGTGACATACACACACAATAGACGATAAAATCTTAAAGCTCGGAAGATGAGAGACGGTGGGAGGAGGTGGGTTGGGGGAACTAAAACCGAAGGGCCGCTGTGTAATCAAGAAAATTTGACAAAGGTAATATCGACTGCTTACTCTGTCCTAGACATTGAGTTCTACCTGGATTCTATCCTCTTAGAAATATTTTTTATACATATATGTATGTGTATGTATGTATGTATATATATTTATATTTTAGATATATGATTGCATATGTATGTGTATATTTACCACTAATATTATAAATCTCTCTCTCTTTCTCTCTCTCTCTTTCTCTCTCTCTCTCTCTCTCTCTCTATATATATATATATATATAATGTATTTGGGCAGCATTCCTTCTTTTATACAAGTTTCATTAATAACGACTGAAAAGGTACTGTTGTTATTTTTTTAATTTAATTTTTCTTGTGTTCTTATAATTTTATTCTTTTCTGGACATAAATTGTGTAGAAATTGTCCGAATGTTCTGTATGTCAGGGAGCTTTCGGCTATACTTTTAGTCATTATCAAGGATGATTTAATTTTTTTTACTATTAACTGTATGTATGGATTATTTTTATGTATGTATCTAGTTATAGGAATTTTTTATTTTTCAAACACGGTCAGCATTCTGCGACCGTGTTCATAGTTAATGTTACTGAGTGTTGGCTTTTTCGTTTTTTTTCATTAATACTGTTTCCATATTAAATATTAAAAATATTCAATTTATGTCTAGAAAAGAAGAAAATCTGAAAAAAAAAACACCAAAAAAAACAAACAAACATAACCGCAGTACCTTATCACCCGTTTGTTAATTAACCAAGGGTAAAGAATGAAGCAAACTCTCAGCTACAGAACAATAGCCGCCTCCATTCCCTATGTATTTTCGCCATCGATGAAAAACAACCTGAATGTCCTGCTCGTAAAAATCTGCTCACATGAAGACCGCCCGCATATTCACAACCGTGATGATGTCGTTGTTGTCAGGAAAATGTTATCCGCCTCCTTCATATTTCAATGGCCTGAACAGATGGAATTTACGCCACACCAAATCCTGACAGTCTGTTGAATGACTGACTCGTTTGCTACGGCATATCAACTCTTTGCAGGTTATTTAAAGCCAGAAAATATTTTTAGATTCTAAGAATTTGTTTTTAAAGATAATAACGATCTAGTGCTAGAAGTCTTACACTCCCATAGCTGAGGGATGAAGGAAGAGGAGGATTCATACCTGTCCCAATTGTATTTACGCGTAAGTGACTATAACGTCTGCAACGGGAACTGGAAGTCAGCCCTCCGATTCACAATTAAGAGCTATTATCCATTCATCCACACGCACATCCAAGTTTGCAGCACCTGATATTCTACCTGATTACCCATATAGGTACTGTCCAGACTCGACTTTGCTTAACTAAGTTGATCGTACGGGAACCGATGTTTCAATAAAATAATGGCTGTAAACTTCCGGACAGTCTAATGGGTTCGGTACGAAAAGTCCAACAAAAACATGAAACGTAGTACATAGTCTTCCAAATTCCGTGGGGGGGGGGGGGGGCTCTTATCGTATTGTAAGCGAAAGCTTTGTCTTCTACTAAGGTCAGAATCTGTAAATTCGGGCTTTATATCTGAGCTACTTGATGGTTAATCCGGGTTTCAAAAAGATTATGCCTTTCCCAAAAGACATTGCTGATCAATTTGCTCGCATGTTGCCATTCCGTTACTCAAGCGTTGTGATCCTTTCTCAGTAGATCTTTGACAGCACATCTTGTCATCAGTGATAACACACTTCAAGAAACAGCAATCGCCAGCCTCATCGTAGTCCAGTAGGTCAGAATTGCCTTCCGTGGTCATTCCGCTCTTAGGTGCGCATCTGTGGATCCCGTCTGGCAGAAATGTTTGCGATTTTTGCCAACATAGCTTAGCTCACTGACGCCGACATCCATTTTCCTGGTCGTAATCTACCTTTTCGCGAGGATTAGACGATCGAGGCGCTTCATTTTGCGTGTTGACAGTCGTACAAAGCCGCCTGTATACGTATCTTTTGCACACATGCATCGCTGTCGCAACTGCTACTGGATGCAATCTTTCTCAACTTGCAAGAATTTTAATGATTTCACGTCTGCTTCGTCCTCATTTTAATGTCAGATGCCATTTTATTAGACTACCTCTCAACTGCTATCTATAACAATTTTAAAAAAATAAGAAAATTTAAATAAAATAAATTTTATCACCCTACCACCAACATGCTATAAACACAGGGGCAAATTAACGAAGAGCCATGCTTAACAAGCTAATCCCTTAGAGGTGTTCGCTAATTAGTGATTTGCATTCTCACAGATACATAACCAAGTTAGCCTTGTTCCAGAATAATCCCAGCTTCGTGAATATCTATAGAGTGTCTCTTCTCTCTGAAACCATTACTACGGTAGTGAGGGAAGTCTCCAGTGGAGTGATAGCACTTGTGGCTGGTACTAGACAAAGTCATGGTTAGTCTGATACCAGCTGAGAACTATCTTAACAGTTTCGTCTACAAAGAATTTTAACAAGTAGATGAAGAAGTAGAAATTGCCTTTAGTCTCGATACTGGCATTTCACACTTCACGTTGGATAAAGTAATCGGCTCCATGTGTTGAGGGGAAAAAATCTGAAAAAAAATAAATCATAGGCAGATAAGTAAAATTCTGCTAATTTTTTCTCTTCTTTTAGTTTTCGTCTTAAATTACTTTTCTAAATGCATTCAGGGATGAGAGAAAAATCTCTATTTTATGATCGGTCAAGTGCTTGTAAGCTATTTAAAAAGAAAATATGAATCTATATATATATATATATATATATATATATATATATATATATATATATATATATCATATAAATATTTCAAATAGGATATATATATATATATATATATATATATATATATATATATATATATATATATATACGCGCTCGCACACACACACATTCACACGTGCGTGCGCACGCACGCACGCACACACACACACACACACACACACACACACACACACACACACATATATATATATGTGTGTGTGTGTGTCTGTTTCTGTGTACGTGTTTGTGTGTGTGGGTACATCTAATAATTTGCAAAAAGATTAACATACCATGATAGAAAAAAATGCCCCAAACTTAATAAAACAAAGTCTTATCATCAAAATCTTTGTTATTATTAAGAGATAAGACCAAATAAATTTTTGATTATTAAATTTTATTTTTCTTCTTCGAACGTTCAAAATTTTGGAGGAAAATCTTGATTTTAGTTACGTCTGCGCATGAGCAGAGATTAGTAGAAGAAATTTTAGCATACATTTTGCGGTAAAAAAAAAACATATTGTTTTGTGAACTCTTGCAAAAATCAAATAATTGACTGATTTTAATGAAACTTCCAGGACGTATTCACAAAAGAATTAGATTATTTTAGAATTGTTTGTTTTTCTTTTAGAAAACGTTGTCAAGGTACTTTGTTTTTAAATTTGTTGCCCTCCACTTACTTAATTTTATGAAATTTTGAGAAATTAATTTTTGTAATGCTTAATATTTATATTAATTATACGCAGTAGCCCTTGGAGAATCTATATCATCATTTCTTTTTGTAAAACAGGACCACCAGTTACCGAAAATCTGCGCTGAATCGGAAAATAAAAATGCAATAAATCTAAGATATTATTTAATTAGAACAGCTTTTAATTATTTTTATGAGTAAGATATGTTATGGGCACAATTGTTTTAAGAAAAACGTTCGATGAATAATGACTTCTTACAAGAATTGTTTTCGTTTTTTTTCGTATTTTAATACAGAACTTGTATCGCTTAGGTCATATTGTTATTAAGTAAAAACTATATTTAAATAGAAGAGCTTATTACAATTCAGCGACCACCAATATTTTAAAAAGAATTTTGAATTTTTTTATATGTGTATAAACGTGCCTGTTTTTGCAAATACGACATTAGCCGAAAATTAGAGCGTTGACTAAAGTAAATTTAAAGCCAAAGTAGCTACAATTTAAGAAACATTAGATCAACGAGAATATTTTCCTAAATTATTAAGATGATTGGGTAATTAAAAATTATATAAAAAAGCCACTCACTTTATATTCCTCAATTAATTTGTTACAGATTTAACGTTCCTGGAAAAAATTAGATAAATTTTAACCTGTCAGTCAAACTGTAAGCCTGTCAACACCTTAAATAAACAGCTACCTTCGTTTTAAAAATGCATTTCTGCAAACTAAATCTGAGTAAATTTTGTTTTCAATTAGAATAGATTAATTAAACTTTAAATCAGCTAATATTCCTGAAATAAAGATTCAGAAAAGTATATTTTATTTTTGAAATATTTTTGATAAAGATAATTACATTGTGATGACAAAGGGCTAAAATAGCGCTAGAATCAGCGATTGTGGCAATTTCAAAACAAAAACTACTTTCAGTTAATTTAAATTTGTTTTGAAATATAGCAAATTATTTTGCTTATTGAAAATATTAAATTTAATCTATTCGCTTGAAATTAAAATATAAATAAAAATTAAGGCTTCAAGAAAGAGTTTTCATTTTTTAAAATTCATTTTAAACTTTAGGCATCGCCTTTTATGGGTGGTCTCGAAATTCATAATGTGTGTTGAAATTTTTACAAACATTTGGATAAATAAAAATTACTGGCAATGCATGTCTTTGGTGTGAAATCGTTTTATTTCAATGAGTGATATATGAGATAGGAAAGGGCACATTAAAATAAAAGTTGGTGAAGTGTAAAATCAGTTTTTTACCTGCTTACCGATAACAAGCAGACATACATACAGACAGACAAACGGAAAGACGGTCGGACAGACAGATATTTTATTTTTTGAAGATTTTTTTCAATAAAGAGAATGACATTGCGATGAAAGATTACTAAAAAGGGCGCAAAGCTTTTTTAGCAAAAAACAAACAAAAATAAAGCAAACTCCTTCCAGTCAATTTAAATTAGTTTTTGAAATACAGCAAAGTATTTAACATATCGGAAATATTAAATTTAACCAATTAGCTTGAAATTAAAACTAAAATAAAAGCTTCAAGAAAGATTTTTAATTTTTTTAAATTCATTTTAAACCATATGTATACCGTTTCTGTGAAGAAAACTGTATATTGTTATATAAGGGTTATATATATATATATATATATATATATATATATATATATATGTGTGTGTGTGTGTGTGTGTGTGTGTGTGTGTGTGTGTGTGTATTGATATAATAGGAAAGAACTGTTAGATTGATGAGCCGAAGTTCTTTAGTATTTTTGTTTTTATTTTAAAAAAACAGTGCTTGATACAGAAGTGAAGAAATATTTTATAAACACAGTAATTTTTAGAACCAAGCTCTAAAATATAGTGGCTACAAACACCCTAACATCAGTTATGTAAAAAATAATAGTACAAACCAGAGGAAAAACAGAAAAAGAAAAATCATTTGGTACCCTCCCCCGGTTCAACCAAATGGTTAGTAATAAGCTAGGGCAAAAATTCCTAGCTTTAATCGAAAAACATTTTTCTACTAAAAGCAAACTTAGCAAGATCTTTAATAAAAACACCCTAAAATTAAGTTATAGCTGTACTGGAAATCTAGAAAGGATTATAAAAAAACATAATAATAAAATCCTGAAAAAAAACACGCGTGCCAAAATCAAATAAATAAATAAATATCCTCAATTAAAATTAGTCAAAAATGATGAAAAATTCTGAAATTGTAGAAACCCTGAAAGTTGCCCTCTGAAAAAAAAAATACCGCATAGAATCTGTGGTATACCAATGTACAATCTCCTTCACTGAGAATCCAAATATTGAAAAGATATATATAAGATCCACAAAAAATGAATTTAAAATAAGGTAGAGACTACAGCAAAGCTCCTTCAATAATATTAGAAACACAAATCAGACATCCCTATCTAAATATATTTGGCATTTAAAAGAAACAAATACCAACAGGAAAATGGAAAATAATAAATAGAACAAGAACTTGTACAACCTGGGATGACCCATGCCATTTATGTCTATATGAAAAACTACATATTATCAAGTTTCTAAAAAAACAAAAAACAAAAATTTATTGAATCAAAGAAATGAAATAACGTTTTTTTGTAGACACCCCCCAAATATTTCGCCTTAAATAATTAGCATTATACATGGTGCGTGGCCTAGTGGTTATATATATATATATATATATATATATATATATATATATATATATATATATATATATATATATATATATATATATATATATATATATATATATATATATATATATATATAGTGGTTAAAACGTTCGCTTTCTGACCATGAGACCCGGGTTCGAATCTCACTATGGTCGATTTGTCAGGAAGGAGACTTTCTGATGGTAGCAAAATGGATCGAGGTCGATCTCAGCGTGCGGCACCTTTGGAAAGTGGAGAGTGCCTGAAAATAATGCCACGGGTTGACCCAAGTCTTGTGAGTGAAAATGGGTAGACTGAACTCTTGATGGCCATCGAGAGCTGTGCTAGCATAAATCCACAAGTCATCGTGGCCGAAGGTTTTGAGCGTGCTGGCCTTGTTCAAATTGTTGATCACGCTAGATGACACGCTCTCTCCCAGAAACCGTAACTAAGGTCTGCCCAGCATAGTTAAAGTATAAACCACAGGTGATCTCTGTGGGTGTTGAGCAAACGCAGAATGTGTCTCAGCGAGCGTCTGCAATAGGGATTGGCTAGCCGCCCTAGGGGACGGGTATCCTCGAATACGAGAGGCCAGCTATTATATTATATATCTAAAATAAAATTTTAAAAAAAGTATAAAAATAAATAATAAAACAAAATTAATGGATTTCATATATTTATTTTTGGGACAATCCGACATATTTTTATTACTTCAAACGTTACTTTTAATGGATAACCGTAGACGCTCCGTTTATTTTAAACAGTGTTTATTTAAAAAAAGACAAAGAAAAAAAAGGAAAGTAAATGTACACTCCAGAAGGATACGAACCCGCGTCAAACTTTGCAGGAGAAACCATCTTCTGAGACGGCGAACTTTAGCCACAAAGTGCTTTACAATGAAGCATGGTTACCTTATCTTGAATAAGTTTGCTGAAACGTGCAGGCCGGTAGACGAAATAAAAAACTTAAAATACACACTATTTAAAATAAACGGAACGTCTACTCAAACACGGGTATCCACTAAAAATAACGTTTGAAATATGCTTGAAACATCTATATTTAAGCATTCTCCCAGCCCAAGCAAGGCAGTAAAGCGACTAACACAGAGGACGTTACTGAGCGTGAAAGAAAAAGAGAAACATTATTAAGGAGCGAGGACAATACAAGAGGAACTAAGAAGACAGTAATTGGCATTGCATTTAAATTTTCGGAGATCAATGTTGGCTGCAAAGCATGGAGCCGGAAGAGCGTTCCACAAGCCTGTCGAGCGAGAAAAGAAACTGCCAGCATAGAACTTACGGTTGCATCTAGCCAATTCAAATGTGACTTGATGACACCTTGCCACCAATCTATTACTGCGCCTAAATTCATAAAGTCTAGGTAACATTGCAAAGAGTTCATCTGAACAATTACCAAGAAAGTATTTATGGAAAAGGCACAAGAAAGCTACGTTACAACGGTGGAAAACTGACTGAAGGCGAGATGCCATGTCATGACCGATAATATTGCTGATTCTTCTTTGGATTTTACCAAGAATCTCTAAATATACAGCAGGTGCAACGAAAAATGGAGTCTGTGGAAGGCCATGAACACTTGCGTTCTGAAGGGATCGAGCATTTTAAATTTAATAAAATTGACGAATTAGCTCAACGAATGGGGACCAAAATAGTAAGTTTAAAAAAAGTATAAACATTAATTATTTTGGTAAATGCCCACTGGTATAACGGGTTTATTTTTTTTGCATAATTTACTTCTTCTCTTCTACTTGACGTTGGAGGTAGCCATGACTGAGCAAAGCCTATAGAAGTAAACGTTTAACGAAATACTGAGCAGTAGGTGCCGACCGAAGTACCCGGACTCAAACAAATCGCAGCAAACTAATCCCGCAGGTGGCAACTAGGAGACGCAAATCTCTTTCATTTACGTATATGTGTATATACGAAAAACAAGATAGTTGCGTGATGTCTCACCAGCTATTGTGTTCGTGAGTAACATCTCTGACACAGTTATTGTTCATTTCATATCTGAGCTGAAAGGGCATTTTGTTTTTGTTTGTTTTTTTTTTTTTTTTTTTTTTTTTTTTTTAAAGACGTAGATTGTAACAGATAATCGAGTTTGGAGCTTCTTTTTCAGCTTATATTATCGTGGACGTCTTAAATAAGCTAACTTACAGATCGCTACATTGGAGGAACGGTGGAATAATGGATAGCTCGGATTGGGGATTCGTAGACCCGAGTTCGAATTCCAGTCGAATCCATTATGTGCTAATAACTTTGGGAGAGGTAAGAACCCTATTCTTCTCCCAGGACAGACCGGGTTCTATAGCCTTGCATGGCAACCGGTCTACTTCAGAAAGAAATGGCAATCTACTGCAGGAAAAAAATCTACCGCTTCAGTCTGATCGCCTATGCGTGTATCACGCATGTCACGTAACTGATAGACATTGGTTAAATTTGTTTCAACGCCCCTCTCCCCTCAAATGAAAAAAGAATATTATGAGAGCTTAAATACACAAATAACTGCATGCCTCAAAAGTATGAAAAAAAAAAGCACTTGCTTGAAGTTTGTCACAAGAATATACAGGGGTGCAAAAATAGGTATACAGTAAGGAAAAATAAAAGATGCGCACAAAATGTATTGTATAGATCATACAAACCTATCAATAATAACATATCAATAATTAACATATCAATCCCTCAAATGTTCAAACTGTTTGCCCCGTCATTCACACACTCTTCTAGCCGAGTCTTTATCATGGCAAACGTCATGAATCGTAGCAACAACAGAACGTGGCTTGTGTGTGAAAACGATTTAAATGAATCCAAGCGAAGAAGTAAAGCCACTAACACACAATAAGTTATTGGGTGTGGAAGAATTAGGAACAGAAACATTAATAATGAACGGGTTTTTTGGAGATTAAAGTTGGCTGGAAAGCATGTAGCTGGAAGGAAGTTCCACAAACGATTAGTGCGAGAGACAAGAAACTGTTAGGATAGAACTTTCGGCGACATCTAGCCAGCTCAACCGTAAATTGATGAGATCTCGACGCCCGTCTAATACTGCGCTTAAATTGAGGTACCATAGCTTTGAGTTCATCCAAACAATTACCATGAAAATATGTATAGAAAAGACACAAGGGGGCAACTTTACGGCGGTGGGAAAGTAACTGAAGCCGAGCCGCCAGATCAGGACCAATAATATTGCTTATTCTTTGGATTTCATAAAGGAGCTCAAGGTAAATAGGGGGGGGCACCGGACCATATACGGCAGCAATATTCTAAGTATGGTAGACTTATAGATATATAAAGTAGATTCCAGAGAAAAAAATGCATCGCAAGATACATATAGAAAGTATTTATAGAAAAAAAAAACAAGTGAGAAACGACGAAATTTCAGAGAATATGCTTATAAAACGGTCATTTATATTTAACATTAGAAAGAGGCAGTTGAAATTTCTAGGCAACATTATGAGGAAAAAGGCTTGGCAAATTTGATACTCAGAGGACAGATTAAAGGCAAGAAGGACAGAGTTAAAACAACGCAGAAACTACTTAACGAAACTTGTGTAAATTGATTGCAGACCAGGGTTTAGGAGAGATAACAAAAAGACAAAATTTATTAAGTGCTACAAAGGAGCGGAAATTGTGACGAAACATGACCGCCAACGTTGAACATGCCAAGCTGCATTCACGGTGAAACACGTTTTGACTGAATGAACTTATTTAACCCATATAAGACATAAATACTACAAGGAAATTAACACGAGAAAGCTATCTGAAAATACCGAAACCGTCAACATAATGTCCTACCTTAAATAAATAGGTTTTTACCATAACATATCGATCATCTACAAACTAATAACCACATTAATAGAAATAATAAAAACTTTTAAAAAGTTTTAAAAATAGTTTATTTCTATTTTTATTCTATTTTTTTATTAAATAGTTTTTTTTAATGGGAGCCCAACGTGTGATTAATCTTGAAACAGCTAAATATCTTTGCGTTGTAGTAGTTATTAGTTCGGACTTCGTGATGTCATTTGCATCTGCGTGCCATAGGGAATTACTTGGCGTGCCACATGTAACCTAGGTTACCAGTCCCTGCTATATAAGATAGGAAGTTGTGGAGAACAACCTAAGTTCTGAAGCGATACGACACGACACAAAAAAGAAGTTCAATCGGGAACGTAAACTTGTTTGATGCCAAAAAGTTACATATATAATACTGGAATTCTTATAAAATCTAAAAAAAAGCTTATCTTGTTGATGGAAAATTGATTATTTACAAACCTGTGTGTCAAGTTTTTTTCATTCTTCATGAGTTAAAATTGTTTTGTTTGTTGTTTTTTAAACAAAACACAAAATTAGTTTTTTTTCTATTTTAATAATTTTCACAAATTTTTATTCTCTGCATTTTCTTTTGTCATATTTTCTTTCGTCATGTTTTGTCAGTGGTAGTTTTTCTGTGTGTTTCTTCGGCCGATAAGCATATTGATATATCGACTGACTTTTCTCCAGTTGCGAAGAATCGTTGTATACTCAATAACGCTCCATACTTTGAACGTCTACTTGGTCCCAAATTCAACCCTGGCCTCAATGGATGTCATATATATATACGATGCTAAAGAAGCTAGGAAAAAGGTCGGTTCTTCTATCACCCCGGAAAGCACCACGACCTTTCTGCCATCTTTAAAGGTTGCAACAGTCAGCTTTCACCAAAAATGGACTATTCCTTCCGTATCTAGGGCGGAACTGTCCAAACCTCACTTTTAAATCTTCAGTGGGTTCAAAATAGTCTGTGCGGCGTTTCTGTTTGAGACGAGATATTAAGTTCAACTTTTCATTCAGATTCAATTTCAGTTTGCTCCACTCATGATGAACGTCTGCTTTCTCAATGTGACGCCATGTTTTGAATGTCTGTTCGGTCTCAAGTTCACTCCTGACCTCACGTGGAACTTATATATACGATGTAATATAGCTAATGATTTTAGAAAAAAACAAAAAACAATCGTCTTCCTGTAACATTTCAGAAATTACCCGACTCTTTCCGCAATGATTGGAAGGATCAAATTAAACCCCAGATAATGGTTTGCTGCCATATCTGAAGTGCTTATTTTTCAGTTAAAAATCGTTAGACCCACGGAGTTGAATCATTCTCATTTTCCCCGTATTCCAAATTGTAAAGAGTAACGTAAAGAGGTTTTTCCCAAGAATTGCGACTTTTTTCAAAAAACTATCCTGCGCGGATGCTTCCTGGAACGCTACAATCTTAATCACTTCAAGTCAAGGATTAATAGCTAGCTATCTTCCTTATACTACTAATCTATAATCTCCTATGAGCTCCACTTGAGTTCATATTACACATCACATTCATTATAATCAATTCAATAATAACCTACCTTGTTTTGGGGGGAACTTTAGCATAAAAAAATTAGGCATCATTACTCTGATTATATTTGTTTACTTGTAAAATCTACAATACGATAAATAATTATACCAGTCCTAATTCAGGAAAAAAAAAACTTCTCGAAGTTTGATTCTTTTCGCTCGCTTGGTTTCTAATGACATTTCTACTCAGATCGAGGTTCTTATTTAATCTGTATCGATTTCGTAGGTGGTCATTTTGTACTTTGCGTGTACAACGACCATAAATTTTAGAAACAAAACAATAGGCTAGACTTCATAGTAGACTAACTACTTTCACGATTGACTCATACTAGGTCAAATAATATCTATCTATCTATCTATCTATCTATCTATCTATCTATCTATCTATCTATCTATCTATCATACACAGATGCATACCTATATAAACTAATGATTTGTTTAGTAACACAGTTGTTCCTATGAAGTAAAAAATGAAAATATATGAAAAGGGAAATGAAAAAAAACAACAGTTGGAATTCAAACTTGATTTGTGAAAAACTTTTATTTCGAAATTATACGTTCTTATTCCTGAAAAATATATAGGTGAGTCGTTCTCTCCCTTTCTAAACATACACACACAATCATATAGACAGTGTGCGATGGGTAAATTATCGCTATTTTGTATATTTAATTTCGCGCATGCGCGTTGTTTGTACCTGATTGTGTCGACTATACAGTATAGTAGGGAAAGTTGGGCATCGTCTGTAAAAAAAGAGCACCTTGACTCAATTCACTCTGCTAGAAATTTAGAAACGGCATGCTGTACTGCTTGGCATTTGCTCCGGAAGCTTCATGCGAACGTTGCAGAATGCTTGGGCGTCAGTGCAAAGAATTATGAAAGAGTTGTACTAGTCTAATGGTGATTACAAAGGTGTTTGGAGTGATCGCTAGTGATGGCAACGTTATGCCTCCATTCATCTTTCCACAGGCCCTCAGACTCAATACAGAGGCCCACAGAAAGTGCCATGAGTGGGTCAAGATGGTGGCTGTTGGAAGACCCGATGTCTGGTAAGAGGACTCTACACTATGCTACACAAGGAGGAGCCTAGACTGCAACCCCCCTTGATTATTATGTGTGGGGCGCTGTTTTAGCGAGAGACTAACAAAACTCCTTGTAACAACAAAGATGAACTGAAGGCAAGGATTATGGCAGCATTCACCAACTTATACAAAGAGACCGTCCAGAAGAGTTGCAGGAGATTCCGAATTCGCCTGGAGGCCGTGGTTACAGCCAATGGCGATTTTATTGAATAAATTGATTCTTTAGTATTTCAAGTGTAATTTTTGGTAATTAAATCTGTTAAAAAGAAATGTCAGTGGTATTTAAATTTTTGTGTAATTTAGACGACAATTTATCAATAGCACACTGTATATACATAAAATAAAAAAACTCCTAAAGGAATTTACCCACCGGAGAAAGAGAGCACAATGTCATATTAACTGGCGGAACCTTAATTAACTCTGTTGCCAACTGTCTGATGATTGCGTGAGAACTCATGTAACTTTTAGTTGCGGTTGGCCGCCGTTCACAGGTAATTTTGTGACACACACACACACACACACACACAAACACACACACACACAATACACACACACATATATATATATATATATATATATATATATATATATGCGCGCCTACAGTGGAGCGATGATCAGTAAGCCCATATCAAGGACCAGTTCACGAATGTCATGAATTTGATCCTTATGGATTTTTAGAGGTTAAGCTACACTTAGTTTCCGATACATGCACGCAAACACAAACACAACCGCCGCGCGGCCATGCGCAAGACGCGCGCGCGCGCTCACACACACACACACACACACACACACACACACACACACACACACACACACACGCACACACACACACACACACACAAACAAACAGACAAAATATTTTGCAAAAAAAATATACATCTTTTCGGTGAACAGGAGGGATACATTAGCGATGTGATATTTCTGGCTTCCTCAAGAATTTCGTGTCTCTCAACATCGTATTCTCTTTCCCAAGCGACCCAATCAGGGCTGATTGGACACTGATTCTCTTTACAGTAAAAGGCTTTTAGAAACTTCGCCTCCATTTTGATATTGGCATATTTCGAGTGTTAGGTGGTACCGTATTTTTATATGTTTTCGTCACGTTACCCCCAGTCAATGGCGTTTGAATTTTGCTTGACCGCTATCTTTATATGGGTTTTCTGTGCTCTAGCCCCAGTTTGGTGCCAATTTCATTATCAGAATATTGATGCACGGGCTGTGGTAAGTTTTTTTTCCCGATTCAAGAAAGGGAATTTCTCTATTCTATTTTATAGCATATAATGAATGTGCATGTCTACAAGACACATTTTTACCATTTTCACAAGCCCTTTCGGACCCGATATTCTTCGTCAATTATTCACTGCAACCGACTTACTACCGGCGCCACTATGTCAATACCATTAAATACACGGAGAATACTGTACTGTTGGTAGATTCAGAAGGAAAATACAATAATTTCTCAAGAAGATAGCGAAGAAAAGAACTATATGAAAAGAGCAAAAGTGTGACAAGCAAAGGTGTCAGGTTTGAATTGCCGAATCAAGTAGGTATAAAAAACAAAAAATGCTAGTATACTAAACGAGTAAATATTCCATTAACAGTATTTTAAAATAACAATGATTTTCTCAGTCTCACTATTTAACTCATAGCTGGGGGAAGATGGATTCATAGCTTTCCCTATGGTCTTTGCGCGTAAGCGAATACAACGAACCCGAGTGGAATTCGAAATCGGCTCTCTGATTTCTCATACCGAAAATCTATCCATTACACCACCCGCACACACACTGAAGAAAAGAATGTGGAAGGTAAAACTGTTACATTTCAACAAACAATAAGTTTCACCCGTTTTTATGTTTTTAAAATCTACAATACATGAGGTGTCCACTCTTATATTTAACCACACTGTATTCCTGATATTGACCATTTTACTCGTAAATATAGCATATCAGAAAACCATATTTCTCTCTCTCTCTCTCTCTCTCTCACACACACACACACACACACACACACACACACACACACACACACACACACACACACACATGTATATATATATATATATATATATATATATTTAAACATTAACCAGGAATCCGTCTGGAGACAACGATCTACAGCCGTTACTCTGAGTTTCACGCCAGATGTGAACATCAGATTATTTCGATCTTATATATAATCGTCTTCTGATCGTTTTACATCTGTGTCTCTTGACAGATTCATGCTCATTGTTATTCTTACGACTCTCTCTTGGTTTGTTATCCCATTTCGGATTTCTTTATTTCATAGACAGTGAGATCTGATGGCTTTTGTAAAGGCAGGTGTCTATTTTTTTTTTCTTTTTTGCAAACTTTATATTCGTAAGGTTTGTTTTTAGGACCACCCCCTTCACATCTTAATTGGTTTAATCTTTTTCTCTCGTTTTATCTATCTATCTATCTATCTATCTATCTATCTATCTATCTATCTATCTATCTATCTTGCGTTGCTGACGCGTTGCCCAATAGTTAGATAAGCCTTCCAACCATTGCACTCAAATCTTCTCCAAATATGAACAGAGTTCCACCCAGCATAGTTAAAGTATTAATCACAGATTGGCTCAGTGGATCTTGAAGAAACAGGCGTCTGCAATGAAGATAGACATAGTCGGAAACGAGCGACTTTACATATAATTGATATATAAGCAATGTTTGAGTTGATACACGTTTCATTTAAAACGACAGACAAGGATCATTTTTTTCATTTTTTACTTAGATTTTCTTGTATACGAATAAACAGCTTTTGTCTTCCCACAGATTCTTCTATAACATTAACATCAAACACACACACAGGTAAACAACGAATTAACTAAATATACGATCGACAAACAAATAAAAATAACACTAAACAAACTCCATAACAACAACATAAAAAGTAATAAAAACAATAACACAATAGCCATATTTTATTGTACAAAATATACCAAACTATAAAGAATATGAAACAGCCAATAAAAAAATTCTACACCGGTACACATCCGCACTTAAAAACATATAAATTTGTCATCAATAACAACGACAGCTTTCAAAATAATCCACTGCGCACGATATCATTCACGAATTCTCATGCCACGAGGAAATTGCATTTCCTATGATAAACGAGCTTAAATTCATATGTAGGACACACAACCATTACTCTATCCCGTAATTTAACCTGTCAGCTCATGGATCCTAGCACAGTTCGAACTCATGTCAATAAACTTTTATCACTTACCAACAAGATCATCAACATATGATAAATACTTGTAAACAACACACGTATACTAGTATATTATATCATATTAAATGTACCCCCCCCCCCAAAAAAAAAACTCTATATACTGGAAGCCTTAATTCGTTTAGACAGCGCGGAATCCTTTAGTTGGGGCATATCCACCGCATTCCAGACAGCAGCATCTCCAAAGAACTCCTGTTTGGAGAGCTGGACTCTGGAAGAAGAGCCAGGGGCGGCCACAGCTGCGGTACTTCGATGTCGTGAGGCGCGACATGAAAGCTGTGGAGATCAACACAGAGTCCCGGGAGATGATGGCAGCCATATGATCCAAGTGGAGAGGAACTCTGACCAAATACCAGTCAAGTCAGGGAAGGAGAAGCTGATAGAAGTCGTCACGGAAAGGCGGGCCCGGAGAAAGCAAAGTGACAGTTCCAACCGAACAGAGACAGAACACACATACGACCTCTGCAACAGAGATTGTCACTCTTGCATCGGCCTCTACAGTCACAGACGTCGATACTCCACTCCAGCCAAGCAGACAACTAGGATGCTATGGTCAACCCTGACCGACGGAGGACTACTACTACTACTACTACTACTACTACTACTACTACTATTAAAAAAAGATTAAATATAAGAAAAAACAGCATATCTACATAACCCCGGATCTTGGAAATGATCAGAAGCAATAATGAAAGCATACGATTATCCAATATCAAATATCCATATTGGATCCAAATATACACTCTCTTGTAAGTATAGTGTGAATATTAATTGAAATATAAAAAAAAATCCTTCTCTGCTGTTTTTACACACACACACACACACACACACACACACACACACACACACATATATATATATATATATATATAGGAAGAAATATAGTCTTAAAATGTGCTATATTTATGGGATAAAGTGCTCAATATCAGAGATAGAGCGTGTGTAAATATAAAAGCGATCATAGAAGTCAACACTTATAGGCGACAGTCTGTTTCATGCTAGATGCAATCGTCAGGCCACGAGTGCTGTTATTTTTCTCGGCTATTTCTATATACGGGTCAGTGGTGCATTGTGGGTAGTCTATTTTGGCGGTTACAAAAAGTGAAAATATACAGTGTAACAAATAAATAACAACAAGTAAAATAAATTGATCTAAATACATCCAAATATATAAATAAACTAACAACCGATACCGATAAACTAGCCGTTTCGAAAAAACAAATAAAGATAATCAATCCAAATAAATAAATTAAAAACTGTTCCCGCCAAAATAATAGTTAGAACAAACTACAACAATCAACCCCAAAATTGAACAAATAGCTTTAATTATCTTCCCAAACAAAAACAAAACTATTAAATAAGCTATATAAACAAATTTTTATTACGTTAATAAAAACACCGATCAAAATAAAAATAATAAATAAATAAATATATAAGATAAAAAATAAAAATAAAAATAAAAATAAATAAAACAAGCAAATAAACGACTTCCGGTAAAATAACCTCCAAAATAGACTACCCACAATAAGCTATATAAACAAATTTTTACTACATTAATAAAAACACCGATCAAAATAAAAATAAAAAAAATAAATAAATATATAAAGTAAAAAATAAAAATGAATAAAAACAAGCAAAATAATTTGACCCAAATAAATAAATAAACAAATAAACGACTTCCGGTAAAATAACCGCCAAAATAGACTACCCACAATGCACCACTGACCCGTATATATAAATAGCCGAGAAAAATAACAGCACTCGTGGCCTGACGATTGTATCTAGCATGAAACAGACTGTCACCTCTAAGTGTTGACTTCTATGTTCACTTTTATATATATATATATATATATATATATATATATATATATATAAAATGATATTAGGGGTCTCGGCTCTCGCTTTTGAAACATGAGAACTCTTATGTAGCGAAGGAATCATATTTTAAAAATATATTATAATATAGGCTCTATTTCTGTATGGAGCACTGTCTTTTAAAAAATAAAAACAGAAATACTAAGGAACTCCGGATTATTTACCTAACGTGTTCTTTCCTATTTTTTTGTATACCTGCACACACACACACACACACACACACACACACACACACACACATATATATATATATATATATATATATATATATATATATATATATATATATATATGCACATTTAATTGAATATGACAGACAAGGTGCTTTTATTTAACTGAAAACAAGAAAGGAATAGAAAATCTGAAAGCTACATTTCAACAAAATTCTGTCCTAAATTTTACTTATGAACTTCCTTTCTTAGATGTTTTCGTCGATATTAGTAATAATACTTTTAAAACTTCTGTTTATAAAAAAAACAACTAGTAAAGACTCTTGCCATCTTAATTTCTTTAGTGAATGCTCTCTAAGATATAAAATAGGTGTTATTAAAAATTTCCTCACGAGAGCGCAAGAGAATTCATCCTCTCGCACGCTTTTCTTTATAGAATTAGTCAATCTAAAACAAACGCTGATTAATAATGGATTACTTAATCAATTGTTGGATATCTACATTAGGCGTTTTCTGCCTAAGGTGGCTAATAACAACGACGAGAATAGAGACATAAACAATAACATTAATATATTTTATAAAAATCAGATGAACGAAAATTATAAACAAGACGAAAGTAGAATTAAGAACATTATAAAAAAATGTATATCACCAGTTGACAATAGCAAAAATATTAGATTAATTATTTATTAGAAAAGAATTAAAACCCCTAACTTTACAGTTAAGAATAATAATTCACCTCTTAGAACAAAATTAAATAGGGCAAATATTATTTACGAATTTAAATGCCCATTTAGGAATTGTATTCCTGATCAATCAAAATTCGGACACTATTCGTAACATATTGTTGACAATATTAAGGTAATAGCATCATCTACATGCAAAAAAATGGCTAAAAATAACGGAAGCTTTATTAATAAAAAAAAACAACACTTAATAATATTAACTATGAACACGGACAAAATATCTTGACCGTGTTTTCAAAAATGAAAACATACATGCAACAAACGATTTCTTATTTAACAGTTAAAATATTTAATCCTTGAAAATGGCTAAATAAATGTATAGCCGAAAGCGCTCGGATGAAAAGAAAATTCGGACATTTTTTATATAATTTATCATCTAAAAAGAAAAAAAACTTATTTAGATCGCATTAGAAATTGTATAAAAAACTAAATAAAAGCACCTAGTCTGTCGTATTCAATGAAATGTGCATGAAAGAAGCATTGCTGCCTAAATACCCACACATATATACACACATATATATATATATATATATATATATATATATATATATATATATATATATATATATATATTACATTTAAAAATATCTCATTGCTAAAAAAACACTCTTTCGGACTGCACAATCTTTCGATGTCGCATTACTACTCGGAATTTAACAAAAACACACTGAAATGTCTACCTGATGATGGTCGTTCGAAACGACTGAAAGCCCGGCTAGTAGAAAAAATAAGACCTGATAAAACCGGAATTTATAAACAAGGATCATACCATTCATTAACGAATTCGAAGTTGATTGTATTTTATTATTAAATATTGTTTGTGAGAGTGATTCTTGCCATATAATTAGCTTCAGTATTTGTTTTTCGTTTGAATGATTTACGTTACATATATATATATATATATATATATATATATATATGTATTTTTTATTACTGAAATGTTCTTCATTTGATTTAGTTCTAAAAATTTCACCAAATCTGACATCAGAATCTTTTTTTCCCTTATTTTATTTATGTTGGCTCTCGACATCAGAGGAAGATGTAGACGGAATGGGAGTAGAGGTCGAAACTTCCCACCATATTCCCACTTGCCATGTTGCTAAATGGCGTCTGACATGAAAGTGCGTATGTAACTGAGGTGTGTTATGGAATTTACCCGTGCGTAAACAAAATGCATCCATGGATATGCATCGACCGTTGCTGAAAAATTTGCGCTCACCTTTTAGTTAGGATCTAGCGCTATGTGACTTACTCGGCCGATGAAACATGAACAGTATATTAAGAGGGTTTTTCTGATACCGTCATCACTAGTTTATCGTTGTGAAAAATGAATAGACCGCCCCCCACCCCGCCGCTCAGTGGTGCCTATTGGCTGACAGCTCTGCTCTGTCTAACGGTGTTTCATTGTTTGTAGTTTCCTGAGAAATAAATAGTTGACAATGTTTTCAGTGGGCTCCAAAGAACTCAGTCAATTATTTTTGCTTTTTATCTTTGATTAATCGTTCTTGTCTCCTTTCGTGAAAACTCACATTGGTGGATCCTTTCTTAAATAGCCTCATGACGTCGACACTTTCATATGAATGTAATGCATGGGACCAAACCCGTCCAGAAACATTTAAACTCTCAATGGTTCAAAATGTCTGTCAGCGACTGAAGACTGTGGGCTTTGACGAAGACCATCCGTTTTCGAACTGGTGCTACATAATTATAAACAAAACAAGAGAAAATAATGACATAACCAAGATGCTGATGGTCCGCACTACAGCAAACAAAAGGTTAGGAAGGAAACCTTCGTCAATAATGTAAACAGCGATAAAAGGTAATGGACATGAGAAACCTGTTTTTCTGAAAAAATATTTTGAGAGGAAGATTTAATACATTTCAAACTACAGTCGTACTAGTTCGGTCAACGAATGCCAATTGATTCCTTGTAGGAAAAGGGCTATACATATATATATATATATATATATATATATATATATATATATATATATATAGCTATCGACGGACCACATGAGTTCCGTCAACCCAATTTCACCCACAAGGCTTGGGTCAACCCATAGTATCGTTTTCAGGCAGTTTCGACCCCTTCACTCCTATAAAATCAGGAAGTTTCTTTCCTGACATATCGACCATGGGGAGATTCGAATCCGTATCATGGTTAGAATGTGAACGTTCTAACCACTATAAAATATATCATTATTAAATTATAACTGTTATTATAATATAACTATATTACTACCATATATATATATATATATATATATATATATATATATATATATATGGTTAATTCAAATATAAAATTTTTCACTTTCAGCTGATCTTTATTATATTTACCAAACCGACTCCAGAGTCTCGTAGAAGAGGTCGTTTTGTAATCGCTCTGTCCACTCACCGTCAGAAAGTTTCAGCAATTGATTGTGGAATTTCTCATTTTCGTTATTTTCATACTAAGTTAAGGCTAGTTAGACATTCATATATAAATTCGTACTTGAAGAGTAATGTTTGTGTATATATATATATATATATATATATATATATATATATATATATGTGTGTGTGTGTGTGTGTGTGTTTGTATGTATTATGTGTGTGTGTGTGTTTGCATATATGCGTGTGTTGATGCATAGATGTACGTATAAATATATGTATTATTCAGAGTCTGAAAGTTTGTCTGCGTGGGTGTGAGAAAAGTGTTTTTTTTATAAGTATTCGTTTGCAAAGAAATAAACGAAGTAAGTTTATATGAGCTAATATATGTAAATCATCGCATATTGGAAAAAGTATAGGAAAAGAATTGCATTGCTTTTCTTAGAAAAACAAGGTAACACATTTTTATTTATTATTTACTATCTACAGATGTATTTCGATAAAGGCATTTTAAAAATTTGGTCCAATGTGTGTTGACATATGAATATAGACCTTTTAACAGTTATTATGAGCGAAAAAAGGCTGGAAAATATAGGAGAATAATATTCTTCAATTAATACAGTTATCTGGTAAAAGTAAACACTGTGCTCTAGAGTTTACAAACTTAGTGATAAATTTTGGCCTTCAGACTTTACTCACAAAACAAAAGTGGTCAATAACAAAATGTATATAAAATCTATCTATCTATCTATCTATCTAAGATGATTTTAAAATCATCTAAATAGTTATCTCGTGGTATGATTTTGGACAGCATTCTAAGATATATATCTTGGCAGGAAAATCCTAATAAATCGAATATACTCTATTCTACTGAATGTCTTCTGATGTAGCAGCCTTGTTTTCCCACGTCCGTTCCCAGAATCTAGCGGTATAGTTCGGACTAGTCTTGAATAAGCACTAGAACTAGCCCACTTCATGCCTCGGTTTATAAAATTGCCTCGTCTAAACAATTTAATTGATCAGTTTGTTTTTTAGGGCTTATCAAGTTATGCAAAGCTAGAAAAAAAAAATTTGTAAGAATATTTTTGAGATACTAATTATTTATAGATACAAATTCTACTAATTAACCCATTGCTGGGGGAGAAGAGGTGGATTCATACCTTTCGTAAGATATATAATTTTTATCTTGATCTCTGACAAAGTTTTCATAAAGTGAAACATGTTAGATAGAGATCTGTTTCATACTCGTTCTTTATCCTATCATTTTGTCGGTTTCCTATCTATCTATCTATCTATCTCGATGATTAATAATATTAATAATTATTTTATTCCTATTATAATTGTGCATGTCCCTTCCTTCATTAGCTTGCACGACCGTTACGCCCTACCAATAAAATAATGGCCTATTCCGTCTTGATCGTGTGAAAAGAGGGGAAAAGACATTATTTAGTTTCAGCAAGAAAATGATAGAAAGAAGGGAAGATAGAAGTGCAGAGAGAATCAGATTAAGCTGATAAGAACAGATACTACACTTTGATCTTATCCAAAAGGCCGGGAAACGATGTTTACTCTTTCTCCCAGGAGGACGAGATGTGACACAAGATCTTTTTAAAGTGGGGACCCGAGCGCGTACACCCGGGCAAGGGACAAAAATTGCCCACAGTCCCCGCAACCGTCGGTTTCGCTGGCATCGATGCGAGCACCGATCCCTCCCTCTGGTGCAATGGGAGGGCGGGGCCTCGAGCAGCCGTTTCCCATGGCTGGGCACCTTTACAGTATAATTTTCTCTGTTGCCTCTCCGCCCTTAGACAGAGAAGCCCTTGAGAGCACTCTGCCCAAAGAGAGAGACACAACTGAGAGATGGTAAGCCATCTTAGCCAAAAGGCAGAGACGTGATTGTATTTTCTTGCCACCCGACGCTGACAACGTCAGTTTAATGTGGAGAGCCTGAGTTTTTGCATCCAAGCCAAATAAAATCCAGACCCCGCCACCGTCGGTTGTTCTGGTATCGGTATTACTACCGAGTCTCCCACCTCTTTAGGGAAATGAGGGTGGTACTGCCGCGGTTAGCTGTTCTCCGAGATCGGGAACCCCTTTGTAATATTTTCACTTGCACTCTGTCTGCTGACAGAGGCAAAACTTAGTTGCGCTTTGTCCGAGAACAGAGGCACAACTGGGAGATGAAATACAGTTTATCCGCCTGATGGAGATATTACACTTATATCGAGGCCAAAAGGCTGAGAAGCGATAGCGACATTTTTCAGACGCACATTATCGAACGACGGAAAACGAGTAAGGCCGTCGCCAAAAATCCAGTTACCATAAATGATATAACATCGCCTGCTGAATTATTTTAAATTATTATTAAGAGAAATGTTCGTAAGATGGGGATTATCTTTAATAATAATCTTACAAATTAACTTAAAAGTTAACTTAATTAGGCAACAGAACCAAACAATACCTTATCATTTCGTGATATTATTTTAAATCGCAATGATAATAAGCCCCCAAATACAGGAGTTGCAGAAAAATCAGGTGAACACATGATTATATAAACATAAAATAAGCATTAAAATAAACACTTAGAAAACTGACATCATTTTAACGTCTATCTTTATTTCCAAGAACGCGACAAAAGATAATTAAATTTTTGATTCACGCTTTTTTTTAATTACTTTTATACGTAACATCCTCATTCACATCAGCCCCACACCGGAGTGTGGTCATTGTGTCTCTGCGCAGCTGACCAGTTGACTAGTTCCCTAAAGATATCTAACTTAAAAGCCGGAGTGACATTCATCCATGTATAACGTGTCATGGGTAAGTAGATCAAGCGGAGACCATCTCTCATAGGGTCAAACCCCAACCGATGTCCTCTAACACGATGCCTTGCCTTGCTAACGGACACTTAGCCGTCGATTTATTCAGGAAGGGGCAACCTGTTTTCCTGTCCGTTGACCAGTATAGGAAGGACTCCGCCCAACGATGTCGTGTCATCACAGCTTTGGCTTAATTACATAGCTATGGAGACCAGTCTACCCCATTGTGTTTGATTGCCGTTCCAATTCCAGTCGGGTTTGTTATATTCACTTACGTGTAAATACTATTAGGAAAGGTATGAATCCATCTTTCTCCCCAAGCTATGGGTTAATTAGTAGCACTTGTATCAGTAAATCATTCTCGAAAATTCTTACAATTCAAAAATATATTATGGTTACAAATAACGTGCAAAAGGGTGATAACCCGCAATAAATCATTAAAACCTTAAAACTTCCTCGTTACTCACATATTCAGGCCATGTTATTCTCACCTTCCTCAGTATTACTTTTACTCTGAGTCACTTTTTCATCTATGAGCAAACTTCCCAGCATTCACTGCCATATATGAAGACTGATATGAATTGGCAGTTCAGCACTTTTTCTTTGTTTCGAACGAAATGTTCGTTTCTTTATACTTGGTTTATATGTCATCTAATTTTAGAATGTGAAATCAAGTACAGCTGATCATGTATTGAGTGGAAAGAGAGTACAGCATTGCACGCTAGAAGTAAGCTAAATGAAAAATTTGCATTGATAGGACGATCAAATAATCTCAGCAAGAAGTTTAACATAGTGTCACATGCAGACTAATTCTACGACGACTTTATCCTGCACCCACTTTCCCGCAGACGAAATATTGCTAGCTTATCACTACCCTATCACTATTACTACTCTATCAATATTGCTATGGCAAATGTTCAAACGAGCTACATGACCAGCCATTCCACATACACGCCGTCAAATCGTCTTCATTTCGCTCGGATTTCTTTGAATTTCAACTCGGACAGATTCTTCCCCAGAGCTTTGTGGTACAGACACTCGACCACTACAGCCCGCTTTAATTCTAGAGTTAATCGATATCTATCCTACATATCCTCATAATAGGTACTTATTCGAACTTCCTTTTCTTCTGCGCTTTTGCAAGAAACTCATTCATTAACACTTTACCTTGAGTAGTTCTTGGGCCTTGTACTGGGTGAACAATAGTATAAAAAAAACTCTTGCAAAGACGATCACCAACTACTAATGTGACAGTGTGTTGTATGCTATTAAGATTCTAATTTTTTATCGTTTCCCACCAAGAAAGGCGATAATGCCACATGAACGCAGGGAGTGAAAGTGAAATAGAATGAGAAAGCTGAGAATGGAAAGGATTGAGGAATCGGCTTCAAGAAGACAGAAGCTAGCGGTTGACGTTGCATTTATAGTTTTGGAGGTTGCAGTTATCTCGGAAGCAAGAAATCGGAAGTGGGTTCCAGAGGTGGGAAGTGAGTATAAAAAAAAAAAAACTGATAGAGTAAAAGTGGCGGTTACATCTAGCTAGTTCAACAGTAAAATGGTGAGACCTAGTTACCAATTAAATTCATGTAGACGGGGTACCAGGGCAAAAGTTCATCAAAGCAGTTGCCAAAAACATATTTGTAGAACAGACAGAGGGAAACCACGTCACGACGGTGTAGAAAGCGACTGAATTCGTGATACAAAGTCAGGATCGATGACATTACATATTCTTCTTTGGATTTTGTCAAGAACCTCGAGATAAATAGCAGTAGCACCACACCAGACATGACAACAGTATTCAATGCACGAACGAATTTGTAAATGTACAAGATGAATTCTGATGAGAAACATTTTCTGGCACGACACAGTGAATCTACTTTCTTTGGGCTAGTAGACCTGGCGAATTCCATAGTTCTCTAGGTTAAACCCCAGCTGATGAAGTCACGCCCTGGTCACGGATATGTGGCCGTTGATCCCATCGAGTAAACTCTGCACCTTGACCGTTGGCGTCGGTCTTGGAAGCTCTCCGTTCAGCGATGGCGTGTCAAGTTTTTAATCCTGCTGGAGTATCTAGCCAATTTCCTTACCAGAAAAAAGCCTGGTGAAGAAACCGGATTTAGTCGCCGATGCCCCGAGCATACGGCAGCTAGTAATGGGTCAAATGGTAACTATAGCACTCGTAGAGTGACCCCTTTTTTAATTAAAAAAAAAATAATTTCACCCCAAACAAAGCGGTAATGTCACTAGAACGCAAGGAATTACAGGGAGTGAAAGTCAAATAGAATGAGAAGACTGAGTATAGATTACATTAAAGTTTCTTTGAATTTTATCAAGAATCAAGAATCTCAAGATATACAGAGGAACACCAGACCAGATTTGGCAACGCAACAGTATCCAATGCACGGACGAATGGTAGATTTGTAAATGTACAAGATGGATTCTGATGAGAAAAAATATTTGGCACAATACAATGAACAAATTTTCTTAGCATTAAAAGTAGTAATTGATTTAGTATAGTCATTCCACTTCATGTCAGTGAAAAGCGTGAGCCCAAGAAGGTATAGGGTGTTGCTTTCCTGGAGGTTAGCACCAGCTTAGCAGAAAAAGATCTCTGTAGTGATTAAATGTAAGTAGTTTTGTTTTGGAGGCATTAAAATTACAACCCATACCTTACCCCCAGTCAACCACTGATTGGAGGTCCTTTTCAAGAGCAGCTGCAATGTCTATTTTGTTAGATCTGTTGTCTTGATGCCGCACTTAAACTTTTGAAGGTTGTAGTTAACAAGGAAACAAGAAATCGAAAGGATGTTCATAGGTGGCAAGTGCGAGAAAAGAAACTGTTGTTGTAGAAGTGGCGGTTACATCTAGCTACTTCAACAGTAAAATGGTGAGACCTAGTTGCCAATCTAGTTGCACGATTAAATTCATGTAGACGGAGTGCAGGATGTTCACAGGTGGGAAGTGCGAGAAAAGAAACTGTTAGAGTAGAAGTGGCGGTTACATTTAGCTAGTTCAACAGTAAAATAGTGAGACCTAGTTGCCAATCTAGTTGCACGATTAAATTCATGTAGACGGAGTACCAGGGGAAAAAGCTCATCTGTGCAGCTGCTATGAAAATATTTAAGGAAAAGACAGAGGGAAGCCATGTCATGTTGGTGAGAAAGTTGAGATGCCGGGTCAGGATTGATTACATTGCAGATTCTTCTTTGTATTTTGTCAAGGATCTCCAGATGTACAGCAGGAGCACCAGACCAGATATGGAAACAATATTCAATACATGGAGGAATGATAGATTTATAACTGTGCAGGATGGATTCAGCAGAGAAAAAGTGAACCGACTTAAATGTTTTTCAAAATGAGATACTCTTAAGAAAGAAAATGCATTCTTCTTTCCTATTGGTATAGCTGAGTTAATATCAGTCAGTTATGTGCCATACGTGATGCCCGTTCAGGCTATCATGTATCTTTCGATACATGACTGACGAAGTAGATTTTTTCCCGCAGTAGGTTGCCATTTCTTTTTGCGGTAGGTCAGTTGCCATAGAAGGCTATAGAAATCGGCCTGTTCTGCTATTTATCCATATATAGCGGGGGATGAAGAAAATTCATACCTTTCCCGAGGTTATTAGCTCATACAGTGAATGTAATGGATTCGACTTGAATTCGAACTCAACTCTCCGATTACACAGTCCGAGCTGCTATCCATTACTCCACCGTGCCTTGAAACGCTTTTTTTGTTCAAATGTTATTCAAGAAAGATGAATGATTCCTGTTTATCTGTTTATGAAGACAGATATTGTTTTCATGCTATAAATTGTTTGTAAATTTAAACTGTTTTCAATTCGAAAAGCTTTCTTTAAATATAAAGTTACTGAAATCGTTATAAAGTGAAATGTTTAATTTTTTTTTTTTAAATTGCTCTCCAAGGAAAAAAGCGGAACTAAATTTATTTTTCTTTGTTTTTGCTGGAGATCCTGATTAAAAAAAGAAAAGCACATACAAAAAACAAAGACAAAACCCCCCCCAAAAAAACAAAAAAAAAAATCAAAAACAGGAAGAACTCATTACTCTCTCATTTTAGGAATTTTTATAATCGTATTATTTTGCTTATTTTTTTATGGGTAAATAAATAAATGAAGAAAACTTTTGACTAAATATCGTCTGCTTTGATTGAATGTAAATGACACCATAAACTCTTTTGGCAGTCAAAGGCGAACCGACATCTCAAAAAACAATGAAACATCAAATGAATGTATACCGCTTCGAGGGACACTTGTTCTGTCATTTGGTAAGTATTGGTTCCATGACAATCCTATTTGTAGTTATTTGGGAGGCAGAGGTGGGGTGTTGGGATTCGTTTCATCCCTTTGGAATCGATTTTTAGCAAAAAGAACAACATCGATAAAATGCGTATAAAATTCGAGACAAATTGAAAAGCAAAAAGGAAAAGGCCGCGACTTCAAAGATTTATAAGGGGGAGATAACTAACTAAATAAAACTAGTTTATGTATTCATTATATCCCAACGAGGTGACTTGTAATATGTTTGCTGCTTTTTGCATCTTCTTACTGTCTCCTTTAAAAAGAAGCAGCCGGTGTTCGTGTGCCTGTTCATTTGTATTATTTCGATGGATGCGCACGGGTATCTATCTATCTATCTATCTATCTATCTATCTATCTATCTATCTATCTATCTATCTATCTCAGTGTGTTTATATTTAGCTAGTTAACTCAGTGTGTTTGTATATCTCAATTTTTTTCATTTTTATGTACCTACCTCAGTCTGTATCTATTTCAGTTTGTTCATATATATCTCAGTCTGTTCATATGAATCTATCTATCTTGGTCTGTTCATTATCTATCTATCTATCTATCTATCTATCTATCTATCTATCTATCTATCTATCTATCTATCTATCTATCTCAGTGCGTTTATATTTAGCTAGTTAACTCAGTGTGTTTGTATATCTCAATTTTTTCATTTTTATGTACCTACCTCAGTCTGTATCTATTTCAGTTTGTTCATATATATTTCAGTCTGTTCATATGAATCTATCTATCTTGGTCTGTTCATTATCTATCTATCTATCTATCTATCTATCTATCTATCTATCTATCTATCTATCTATCTATCTATCTATCTATCTATCTCAGTGTGTTTATATTTAGCTAGTTAACTCAGTGTGTTTGTATATCTCAATTTTTTTCATTTTTATGTACCTACCTCAGTCTGTATCTATTTCAGTTTGTTCATATATATCTCAGTCTGTTCATATGAATCTATCTATCTTGGTCTGTTCATTATCTATCTATCTATCTATCTATCTATCTATCTATCTATCTATCTATCTATCTATCTATCTATCTATCTATCTCAGTGCGTTTATATTTAGCTAGTTAACTCAGTGTGTTTGTATATCTCAATTTTTTCATTTTTATGTACCTACCTCAGTCTGTATCTATTTCAGTTTGTTCATATATATTTCAGTCTGTTCATATGAATCTATCTATCTTGGTCTGTTCATTATCTATCTATCTATCTATCTATCTATCTATCTATCTATCTATCTATCTATCTATCTATCTATCTATCTATCTATCTATCTATCTATCTATCTTTCTCAGTGCGTTTATATTTTGATAGTTAACTCAGTGTGTTTGTATATCTCATTTTTTTTTCATTTTTATGTACCTACCTCAGTAGGTACATAAAAATATACAGGTAAAAATTATTTTCAGTTTGTTCATATATATCTCAGTCTGTTCATATGAATCTATCTATCTTGGTCTGTTCATTATCTATTTATCTATCTATCTATCTATCTATCTATCTATCTATCTATCTATCTATCTATCTAAAGACAGAGTTTTGTCACATTAATCTTTAGTGAATACGAAACTATGCAGATATGTAAATTTTGGGAGATCTATGAAGGGAGAAGTTTCAGTTAAAGATACAATTGGGGACTTATATGTCTAAGTGGTTCTTTGTAGGTCAGTTGGTCGGAGCGTACTACATTTAACAATAGCTCCTACTATCCAGAGGCACGAAGGTTCGAGTTCTGCTATATAGCGTAGGTTAGCATTAATAAAATTTCTCGAATATTCAAGCCGTTAGACAATAGATAAATATGTTGCCTAATAAATAAACACAACGTCTACTCAAATACGAGTATCCGTTAAAAATAACGTTTAAATTGATTGTTTCGATATATTTTCTTTTTTTTTCTCCTTATTTCTCTTTACGCTTCGTTTCTTTTTTCTTTTCTTTCTTTTTTAACCAGTTTTGTCTGTTTTATTTTGTAATGTATTATTTTTTTAAAAATGTCTGACTGAATTTATTTATTAAAATATATCGGCCTGAAGAGGCAGGTAAAAATTATCTGTCGAAATAAATTTATTACCAACTTTAATGTGATTTTATGTGTTTTTTACTATGAATTATTTTGCTCTGTATAGTTTATACATTCGGCTCTCTTCTTGGATCTGACGTTTTAATATTTCCATATTAAAAAGGCCTCCTTTGGATGTCTCCTACCACTTGTGGATTTGGTATTATTTACATTGCTCTTTATATACCATAAGCTGAGATCTCTCTGGAATAATCCAACTTGGAAACATTATTATTTACGGATCACTCCAACCAAATGGATATATTGCAAAACTTGCATAATTTTGGTATTGAAATAAAACGCCTTATAATTGATCAATTAGTTTATTTAAAGAAATACGAATGGTTCCAACATACAAATACAAAACGAAAGAAAAATTTTATTCGATATATCCTGCTTGTTTCTCAATTACTTCCTCCACGCGCCCACCCTCGAAAATTCTACCACTCTTCTCCCAAAAACAGTCCCACTCTTTTCCGATGATATACATAAGAGAATTAATTTTTGGATGAGAGGTTCCATTAGGGGCATATTTTAAAACGCTTCAAACAGCATAATCTAGAGGGTTGAGTTCTTGGCTGGAAGAGGGCCAGAAGTATGATGGCCAAAAATCGGCAAAATTGGATTTGTAGAAATTCTGTAGTTTTTTGGATGTATGGACAGGAGCACCATTCTGAGTCCATATACAATTTCCCTCTGGGTAGTTGGCTTTGAGCCATGGTAATACATTGAATATCAGAGTATTCTAATATGCATCAACATTAACTTTTTACCAGGTTTGTAAAATTTGATAGGCATTTTTTTTCCATCGGAGGCAACAACTCCAAGACCCGAACTTGAGCTGGATGCTTCGTTCTGAAAGTGCTCTTGACATGAACTTTTGAGTGTGCAACGTATCTGTCATTTCTGCGATTAAAAACAGCGTCAACAGTAAAGATCTTTTCGTTTGAGAAAATTTTCACAGTGAATTTGTTTCTTTTAAGATAAATAAGAGCGTTTATATATCTTTCCAATCTTCTGGCCTTCATGGGTCGTGTCTGCAAATGTCTTCGCGTTCTTGTGTAAGATTTTAGGTTTAAGTCATCTTTCACTGCTGTTTTTAGCATCCATTTTAAGTTCAGTTGCTAATTTTCTCATGTATTTCCTTGGGTCATTTGAGATTTTGGATTTGAGGCGTTGATGAAATCATTATTGCACTTTTTGTTAGTTCTGCCATATCCAAACTTCCCTGAATAGTCTCCCCTCATAGTCATTTTCGTCTTCAGATAAAAAACTGTCCGTAGGGATACTCCAACTATGCTTGAAATCTTCTGTGGTTGAAAATGTGCGTTATCACATACCCCTTGACGTTTGCTTTCCTCTACACACATCGTTTACAGAATTATCTGAAAAAATGTTGGTAATTTTTATAAAAGGTTATGAGAATAAAATGCATCAGGTTTCATAAAATTAGTTGAGTTGCTTCATATGAAAAACAAGTAAAACTTTTAGTGCAAATTTTGCCTCACCACACTGTATTATTGAATGTATTTTTTTTAATTGTCTGGCTGAATTTATTTATTAAAATGTATCAGTTTGAAAAAGCAGGTAAAATTATCTGTCGAAATAAATTTATTACCATCTTTAATGCGATTTTATGTTTTTTTTTACTATGAATTATATATATATATATATATATATATATATATATATATATATATATATATATATATATATATATATATATATATATATATATGAAATGAAAGCAAATTTATTAAGGATTTTTTATCGATAGTCCAACATTATTTCTACAGCATCTATAATTAGTGAACACACTTATTTGAGTAGACGTCTCTGTTTTTTTTAAACAGTATATTTTCGTATACCGACCTGGACTTTTCGAGATTTTTTAATAAAGAGAATGTACCCTTCGTCAGAAAATTCTCTTTATTTAAGACTGCCAGGCCGACAAACGAAACCACACTGTTTAAAAAACAGAGACATCAAACATGTGCTTCCACTAAATATAACGTATATAATAATAGTATATATATATATATATATATATATATATATATATATATATATATATATATATATATATATATGTATATCCTGTTTCTAAGAATGTTCAAATGTTCAAACAGTTCTTCCAAAAAATACGAGAGCTGTTTCTTTTTATGTTTATTGAAATTGTCGACAAGTTTGTCTGCAAGCACAACTATACATTCAAATAGTATTAAATAACATATACAAATAATGCATTGCGTAACTCAGATAGTGACTTCTCTGCGCCCGGAATTTTCAGGGTGTGGGTGATCATGGCTTTCGACAGCTTCCTATCCTTTGTAGTTCTTTGTAATGTTTGTCTTTTTACCCCCCGACCGATCTATCCGTTCTCCCATCCATCCATTCCCACTGTCCCCACCTGCCCCTCTGATCTATCATGTGAGTGACAAACTTTTCAAACCTTTTTTACCTTCCTTAGTATGTGTAACAGAATTAACTATAATTGTACTTTTTGTTTCCAATTTTCTTAAAACAAACAAACGCTCTGTCTATGATACGCTCAGCGACCTTCTTTACCTACAATCAGTTTTATCAATGTTACTTTAAATGAACGCGTAAAAAGATTAAATATCTTTCAGCCCAAGTCAAAGACGCAGAATTAACGGAATATATTCTACCAACAGTATAACTATTACCCTCCCCACCCAAACAAAAAAGCGCATCATAGATTTTCAAATAATAACAAATAACCCGGTTCTATTTTCACAAGGTAGCTTTCTTTCTGTCTATTTGACGTGTCCTTTCAGGAAGTAGGCGATCATGGCTCTCCACTTTCTCCTATCCTTTGCAGCTCTCAACAACTTTCTTCCCTCTGGTATCATCCCCAGACCACGTTCTGTCATCCACTTGCGTAAATCCACTAGGTATGTCATACGTTGTTTTCCCTTGTATCTCTTTCCTTCTATTCGACCCGTGAGTATCAGATTCTCCAGGCCCTCCTTCATCATTATGCGTGCCAAGAAACTTCAGCTGCCTTTTCCTGATGTTAAGTATATGCTTCCTCCTTGTTTGCATCCTCTCTAAGACCTCATCGTTGCTCACACGCTCGGTGAATTTAATCAACACGGTAGTTTACTGATTCATTAATACTTCTATGGCAATGGAAAAAAAAAGAAGTCACCGCGCATTCATATCAAAGACGGAATCTAGGTATTTACTCTGTCTCCCCACTAAGACGAGTTGTGACACAAGGTCAATTTTTTAGGTGGGGGCCCGATCGCGTACACTCGGGCTAAGAACAAAAATTGCCCGCAGCCCCCGCTGTCCTCGTTGCGAGCATCGATCCCTCTCACGGGCAGCTGTTCCACACAGCTGGTCACCTCTCAGCATAATTTTCCACATTTGCGACGCTGTCCTTTGACGGAGTCGCCCCTGAGGGCACTGTACCCAAAGAGAGAGAGAGAGAAACGCAGCTGAGAGATGATAAATAATGTATTATGAACCACACGAGAGAGCGATTTCACATACAAAAACGGAATCTAAAGGTATTAGTAAACGGGTAGGAGTTCTCGGATTTTCCTGACCATTTCGACGCGAACCGTGCACACCAGGCGAGATGGGATAAAACATATATGCTTGCCTCTTTTTCTGGAGTCTGAAGATTGATTCTAATCATGTGCAGTCTAGAAAAGCTTTAGGTCCCCACTCCACGTGGATCAAGGAAATTTGTCTGACCTCATTTCAGTCGGTAATCTTGGAGATTTTCCGCTCTTCGTCATCACAGCACTGTTGATGGTTCCCAGGTCCGGAAAACGAGTGCCGTTGACGGACCTCGCCGGACCGGAACAACCTCTCTACTTACTCGAGCTGGGTCTCTATGATGCTTTATCTTTTCACCAAGCTCATCGTGGTCATCAAGGAGACCCGTTTTCCGGACCTGGGAGCCATCAAGAAAGCCGTGACGACGGAGCTTCGGAAAAAGCCGGGCGAATCCTTCCACGAGGATCAGGATGTGAAAGTGCGTTAGACGCGAGGGAGATAATTTCGAAGTGGGGACATTTGAGGTTTGTAGTATGTATTTGACATAAATCTTTTGCGATATCAGTCGTATTTATTTTCTGACACACTTTGCATATCAGGAATCATTGACGAGTGATTTTACTCATTTTCTTCTTTTCAAAATTTCGGCGAAAGAAACCGAAGAAGATGAAGCTAATAAATCCGAAAAAAAAAATTCATTACGGAGAATGGATATTTAAGTTGGAAACTGTGTCAAAAACTCCTTACATACGCTCCACAAGGTTTTCATAAAAATACAAGACATTGATCTGGTATTTACAAAATTTTTTTATGTCTGACTTGAAATAATGAAAAGGCATTCCTGTAAGTTGGTCGGTTAGACGATATGGCCGCGTGAATTATTTTTCTTCAGTCATCGTGACAACTAAGCAAGACAGTGAGGAAATTATAGCTGTGTCATCGAGAGAAATCACATATTCATTATATGATTTCCCGAATTACATAAAACATGGCCAAATAACATTAATATTTATCGTTTCAATAGATACTTCTCTTTCCAACCAATTCTTTTTGTATGACGATTTGAAGGATTAAACACTGACTTTGAATTATTCAATTTAGTTTTGTTCGCATATTTGTGTTCTAAACCTGCTTGTTAACGTCCGCTGCATTCATATATATATATATATATATATATATATATATATATATATATATATATACATGTATATATACATGTACATATATCTATTCTTGCATACATATTTATGTATATATATACATATATATATTCATGTATATATATATATATACATATATATATATATTTATGTATATATATTCATGTATATATATATATATATACGTATATATATATATATATATATATATTGAGGCATATATATACTGATGTACATATATATGCACATATATATTTTTGTAGATATATACACATATATTGGTGAACATATATATGTACATATATATTCATATATATACATATATATATATTCTTGTATATATATACCTATACATATATATTCATTTATATATATATATTGATGTACAGATATATATATATATATATGTACATATATATATTCATGAAGATATATACATATATATTGATTTACACACACACATATATATACGTATATATATTCATGTATATATATATATATTGATATACAGATATATATATATATATGTACATATATATATATTCATGTAGATATATACATATACAGTGATGTACATATATATATATATATGTACATATATACATATTCATATATATATATGTATATATATATTCATGTATATATATATATATTGATATACAGATATATATATATATATATATGAACATATATATATATTCATGTAGATATATACATATACAGTGATGTACATATATATATATATGTACATAGATACATATTCATATATGTATATATGTATATATATGTATATATGTAGATATATATTCATGTATATATATATATATATGTACATATATCTTCATGTATATATATACATACATATATATATATATATATATATATGTATGTGTTTGTGTGTGCGTGTGTGTGTTTGTGTGCGCTCGCACATGTTCGTGTGTATGCGTGGTCTATTGATCAGTGCAAATTAGACACAGATCGGCATATTTGATATAACGACATGTCGATAGATCAAAAGAACGGAATGAAAAGATGCGTATGTTGACAAATATCTTTTTGGTCATGTCATAAGCATAAGAAAAATAAATGCATAATTAGACACTTACATACGCAGGCAGACAAACACACCGATGGAGGGGATAGATAGTTAGCTGGTCGGATAGATACGGTATAAAAGAATTACGTAGACATGCATAAAAGTCTGAAATATATCTCCTTCTCTCTCTCTTCTCTTCACATATACATATACAATAAAATAATAGCCACTCGTATTCGATGATACCCGTCTACTAGCTCGGCGAGACAATCCCTATTGCAGACGGTCGCTCAGGCACATTTGTGTTTTCTCAACACCCACAGAGCCCACCTGTGGTTTATACTGCAACTATGCTGAGCAGGCATTAGTTACAGTTTCTGGGAGAGAGCGTGTTATCTAAAATGATCAAAAATTTGAACAAGACCAGCACGCTCACGTCCTCGGCCACAATGTCTTGTGACTTGGTACTGGCACGGCGATCGACGGCCGCCAAATGTTCCGTCTACCCAATTTCACTCCCAAGGCTTGGGTTAACCCGTGGTATGGTTTTCAGGCACTTTTCAAAGGTGGCGCATGCTGGGATCGCCCCCCCCCCTCGAGACTGATAACATCAGGAAGTCTCCTTCCTGACGAATAAACCGTGGTGAGATTCGAACCCGGGTCTCATGACCAGAAACCGAATGTTCTAACCACACACTATATATATATATATATATATATATATATATATATATATATATATATATATATATATATATATATATATATATATATATATATATATATATATATATATATATATATATATATATATATATATATATATATATATTATTGTGGGGACCTAACTACAAATAGACTCTTCCACACCTATATAATATGGCTACCAACTCTGAGTAAGTTAAGTAAGTTATAAACTGTTCTTTGTTGTCGAACTCTCTGTCTCGGCGGGGAGGGACTCGGATGGGGGTTTGCCGCAGGGCAAAGTGCCGTCCGGGGAGGTAGACAGTCTCTGAACCCGTTTATACGGGTTGTAATGGGCATATTTTTGGTAAGCCCACGTTAAGCCGGCCTTGTGCCACATTCGACTTGTGTGGGGGTTGTTAAATATCAAGTTACCCAGTGACTGGAACAGTCGTTTAGATTGTTCTTTACTGTCGAACTCTCCGCCTCGGCGGGGAACTCGGAGGAGGCTTTGCCGCAGGGCAAAGTTTCGTCCGGGGAGGTAGAAATATATATATATATATATATATATATATATATATATATATATATATATATAGTTTAGTTATATATGCACACACACACACATACATACACATATATATATCTATTATAATGAATTTTTATAATCTAGGCTCTACTTGTGTATCGAGCACTGTTTTTTACAAATAAAAACAGTAAACTAAAGAAGTTCGGATCATCAATCTAACGGTTCTTTCCTGTTTTATCAACATATTTGCACACACACACACACACACACACACACACACACACACACACACACACACACACACACACACACACACAGATATATATATATATATATATATATATATATATATATCCCACAAAGGATACACCGAAGAAATCTCAGGTAGTTTAAATAAAAGATTATATGAACATAAAAGGAATATTTTACAAAACAGCACATTAAACGCATTAGTTGCTCACAGTAACGAGTCTGATAACAATTTTCATATAAAAAATCCTACTCTAATTGAAAGAAAATAACTTTGAGTTATTTAGCTAGAAAAGAACAGGTTAAAATTGTTTTGTGTCAGCCCCACTGTTTTCCCAACTGGGCAATGGTGAGAGGAAAAGATCATTCAGGCCTTCAGTAATGGTACCAACATTCACACTTTTACAGTAGGTGTTTTACTGGTTTCTACAGTAAAATGGAAATTAATAAGAAAAGCTAGAATATTTAGGTCACTAAATGACCCATGTCCTTTGTGCATACATGAGAAACTATATATTACTAAGTTTATAAAAAATAAAAACTTACTGAATCAAAGAAATGAAATAGCTATTCTTTGCCGTCATTGTCAAAAGTTTTCCTTAAATAATATTTAAAAATAAAATAAAAATTAACAAAATTAAAAAATGGGAACTGGTAATATACATACTTATATATGATATGAAAAAATAATTTTTAAATAATTTAAGTAATTCTATTACATTTATTTGATTTTAAAAGGAATATAGTCTATTAGTAAAAATAATATTTTAAAATTGTAGTTAAATATAACGTATTCTAACCCAAACAACCCTTTTAGAAAGAATCTTTAAGTATACAAGTACGAATTTAACGAAAAAATGCCGGAAAACTTTTTGTCGTTAATAATAAAAAAAAACTCAGACGACATGCGTTTAACGGATGTCAGAATTCGTCGAAAAATGCAACCCTACCCTCCCTAAAATTGACCTCTTTTTCGAACGTAACTCATAATTGATACAACAATAGTTAATAAAAATGAAAACGCTATCGCCCCTGTCTAAATGATTGGATTTCTCTGTATCCTTGGAAACAGGAAATCATGAATTTATATTTGCGTTTAAAACTCAGTAAATTTGAAAATAAGTTATTCCAAAATTCGCTTGAAGATGAAACAGAACTAATGCTTTTAATTTAATTATATAATTAAATTTGAAGTTTTTAGCTTCGGTTTTTGAAACATGGTTATTACTGTGTAGCAAAGAAACCATATTTTAAATCAGTTAATTTATAAAATTATAATATATATATATATATATATATATATATATATATATATATATATATATATATATATATATATATATATATATATATATGTAAAAATATATACATATATATGAACTTTATTTTAATCTTTCATGAGGCTCCGATAGGATCGATTTCATCACGATTCCTCTGTTAAGCTTGGAGTGTAATTATACATTCTTATTACTCAAAGTAGAGTTCAATAGTGTTATAAAAAACTCGGAGAATTCCAGTAAGATATCTTTAATCATTTCTAAGATACAACTTTTCAAAAGTTAATCTAACAATTGGACAATTTTGCTGTTACACACGGTGTGTGTTTGTGTGTTTGTGTGTGTGTGTGTGTGTGTGTGTGTGTGTGTATAGTTAGGACCTTTTTAAGTGAAAGCTAAAAAACAGTGTTCAATCAGCACTAAATGGTGTATTTCGCTTAGAAGTAAGTCAACACACCTACACTGTATGCAACTGTTTTGAACGTTGCTAAATGTTCGTGACATGGCGTAATATTCAAGGCCGACAATCCTTTATTTCTTTCCCGTCCGTGTGTGTTGTTTTTGCGTAAATGGATCATGTGAACGGTTGTATACTGCATGGAAGGATCCGCCCAGTGTACGCATGTCGTACACCGTTGCAGCACAGGTGACGGGTGGAGTCAACACGCAGGTCTATCTTCCTATTAACGCTCGGCTGAACATACATAGCAAACATGCGTTGGTTCTTGGTGGTCTCAAACACGATTTAAATTTCATTAATTCGATAAAAATCTGAATTATATTTTTTTTTTTCATAGATTCCAAGATTCAGGGCTCAATACCTGATTTATTTTTTCCCATATTATATTTCGTAAGTCTGTATCTTTTATATGGCATGACCCTTCTGGACGTGAGCGATCAACAACTTCCAATCCTTTATAGGTCAAAATAATTTTCTGTTGACATCGCTCCGCGGAGGCTTGCTGAAGTAATGGATAGCGGCTCGGATTGAGGTGTTCGAATTCCAATTGATTTCGTTGCATTAACTTACGTGCTAATAATAACTCTGCGAGAGGTATGAATCTCTCTCCTTAAAAGCTATGAGTAAATAGGGTTCTGTAGCCACCGATCTAGAAGAAGGACAACTCTAAATTCAAAACCTGATGATGGTCATTTGGGGTACGGACCGAAGACCACAGTATATACAGTGATCTCCGGCTGTAGGTCAGAGCTTGGAGGCTAGATGACCACCGCCAAGCTATATGAAAAGTCCCTGAAGGGATAATCAGAAACAAGAATTAAAACAAGACCGGATCGACCGATCAACCCGGAGGAGGTTTGTTTTTTCTGTCCTCAGTTCCCCGCAGAGGATTGAAGCAGTAAAAGGTCTGATGATGCTGAATCCATGTTCTGCCATTAATTTATACCAACTAGCTAGATAGTTTACTCGATGTTTTCGTCTTCATGTCATGTGAGTGTCAAATTTTCCAAGCTTTCTTCCCTCATTATTCGCCCTAGAAATTTCAACTGTCTCTGAGTCTAAATAAATTTCTTCTTTCTTTTTTGCATTTTCCTTAAACTTCCACGTTGCTTACATCTTCTGTCTATGGTATTCTCAGCATTCTTTGGTAGAACCCCATCTCATGTTTCCTTTTCAGTTCTGAAGGAAATTGTTCAGCATTCGCCGCCATATAAGGAGCAGTGACATTACATCGTAGTTCAACATTACTTATTTTTCTGTGACGAAATTTATTCTGTTAATCCATCAGCAAGGATTAAATAGAATATTCATTCCGAGTCTGTCTATATTTCTGAGATGAGGTATTATGTACAGTGTTTACATTAGTCGGACTATTGTCCTCATCTTTGTCGCCATATTTGTCACAACGTTTCGGCCGGGGTAGACTGTTCTAGTTCCATGAGCCATGTTTGATGGATGTCAGTTATCAGTTATCTCCTGCTAATTTTCCCTCTGAAAGTTCTCCACTGCCTGGTATTGAACTCACACTCTTTGGGTCTGTCACTGGATCTAACCAACGGCTTTATCCACTGTGCCATGTGTCCTTGAGGACACATGGCACAGTGGATAAAGGCGAATAATGAAGGAAGTCCTTGAGGACACATGGAACAGTGGATAAACGCGTTGGTTAGATCCAGTGACAGACCCAAAGAGTGTGAGTTCAATACCCGGTTCAGGCAGTGGAGAACTTTCAGAGGGAAAATTAGCAGGAGATAACTGACATCCATCAAACATGGCTCGTGGAACTAGAACAGTCTACCCCAGTGATCGAAATAAAGGGTTCGGTTCGAAATTCCAACCACCTGAAGAAGGCCGGAGCGTACAACTGCCGAAACGTTGTGACAAATATGGCGACAAAGATGAGTACAATAGTACGACTAATGTAAATACTGAATATTCATTCCGTATTAAAATATTCAATTTTCTTTAAATGTTTTAATGACGAATATCACCGAAACAATTTCTGTATTAAAACCAGTAAAACATTAACATTCATTACATACTTTTTAGTCCCGAGTAAGACGATAAACTACATCCGGCAGGAAGACTTCTGATCAGGAGGTTTTGAGTAGCGTGGAACCGCCTCTTCATAGCTGTTGTTCCCAGGTCCACCCTCACCGGAGTGGTAGCATAGGTTAGGTAACCCAGCTATTGGCAAATAAGGAAGCTCCAAACAAAAGCAAAACACTTTCTTTCTTTTTTATGTACCGTGCCCTCTCAGGACATAGGCGATCATGGCTCTCTACTTCTCCCTACCGCTTGTAGCTCTCAATAAGTTTCGCCAATGTGCCACCCACCTCTGACCACGTTCTGTCATCCACTTGCACAAGCCCACCAGGTATGTTATGCGTTTCTTTTTCTTGTCTTTCTTTCCCTCTATTTGATCTGTGAGTATCAGATTCTCCAGGCCATCCTTTTTCATTACGTGTCCCAGAATGTTCAGCTGCCTCTTCCTGATGTTACGTATAAGAATCTTCCTTGTTTGCATCCTCTCTAACACCTCATCGTTGCTCACTCGCTCGGTCCATGATATCCTTCTGTAAAACCACGTCTCCGTCGCCTTGAGTTTCTTCTTTATCTTTGTGGAAACCGTCCAACATTCGCTGCCGTAAAGGAGGACAGATATCACGTAACAGCTCAGTACTCTTTTCTTTGTTACCAGAGATTCTCCTGTCTCGCAATACTCTGCCCAGCTTTTGGAATGCGTCCTTGGCCATTCCAATACGTCTACGGAAATCAGTGTTGCGCTTGTCGTCCTCTGTCAAAACGTTTCCCAGATATTTAAACTTCTGCACCTGCTTGATTTTAGTGTCTCCAACCTGCAAATCGCATTTCGGACTCTACTTTTATTGATGACCATGCATTCTGTCTTCTTGTAGTTTATGCTTAGTCCCTTCTTATCGCTCTCCTTCGCTACCTTCTGTAGGAGGTTTTGTACACTATGAAAGTATAAAAATACATATTTATAGTAAAATGGACTGCTATATGTAAATCGAAAATGCCCAACAATATATTTTATCTGTAGTTAAAGGTATGCAATTGCGTTCAAAATATTTAGATTTCGGTATTAATTAACCAATAGAGGTTGATATGCCACTAAACAAAACCGACCAAACTATATACTTTTTATGTTTCCAACTAAAAGGAACAAGGACGAAGAAAGTAAGCAGTCCTGAGAGGTGGTTTTATCGTGTTGGCAAGGGGCAGTGAAGAAATTGTAACTTATCAGAGGAAATCGAAGTATAATGGAAGGAAGCTCAGAGAAAGTTGAATAGGGATGCCACAAAAGGGTGTTGACATGATACTGTCAGGAAATGCAGATAGCCGGAGAGAGCTGATGTATGACGAATGTGGGGAGTCAGTTTCAGCAGAGCGGTGTTGAAATCTCACAAAAGAAGCCATGTACAGAAAATTAACTTGGATTATACGTCATATAGCATAACAACCATGCTATGAATGGATTAAGGTGTGCAAATAAGTTGGAAGCGACATATGGGAATATATGGTAACCAGCAAGTGGCTTCTGTAGCTGGAGGCAATCACGAATATGATGTCTATGCCAAAGAAGCCTGAGAGGTTACATCCGTGCTGTTCACTGGAGAAAGAGGAAGCTACCATCATATATATATATATATATATATATATATATATATATATATATATATATATATATATATATATATATATATATATAATAGGTTCCTCTTTTTTTATCAAACGTTTTGGTACTGCCAGGCTCCAGGGAATTTCTCAAGGAGCGAAATGCCGATCTAAATGGGGTACAATTAAATTTCATTTATATGTAATTCATATATGTGTATATATATATATATATATTTGTGTATTTAGGCAGCAATCCTTCTTTCAAGCACATTTCATTAAAAACGACTGACAAGGTGCTTTTATTTAGTTTTTTATATAATTTATCCTCTGAAAAGAAAAACTTTATTAGATCGCACGAGAAATTATATAAAAAACTAAATAAAAGCACCTTGTCAGTCGTTTTTATATATATATATATATATATATATATATATATATATATATATATATATATATATATATATATATATATATATATATATATAACATAAATCATTCATACGAATATAAATTATTATTGTTATATAAATTGATCACGTACCACATAATAGATATTAAAATATATATATATATATATATATATATATATATATATTTATATATATATATATATATATATATATATATATATATATATATATATATATATATATATATATATATATATCCGTCCTGTGTAAGACGATAAACTACGTCCAGCAGCAAGGCCTCTGATCAGGAAGTTTTGAGTAACATGGAACCACCTCCTAATTGCTGGTGTTCCCAGGTCTACCCTGATCCGGAATGGTAGCACCTGTTAGGGTCCCATTTATGGGCAAATAGTTAAGCCCGAATCTGTGGTAAACACACTATGAAAGTGTAAAAATTGGTTTTAATACCAGAAATACTTTGTAAAAAATTATTACCAGCAATAAATTTTTGAAGAAAAAAAACTATTACCAGCAATACATTTTTGAATAAAAATATTACCAACAATGTTTTTATATATCCTACACGAGTAAAATATAGGAAAAAGAAGTTGAAAATGCAATCGGAATCTTTAGGAATATTTATTTGGAGTAACTTTCAGTTTCAAAATTCTGTGATTTTCAGAAGTTGAGATGGAGAGATGTGTAGCTATGCCATAGTATGCCTTGCATCTAACCGGAGAATGCATGTTTTTTTTGCACAGAAATTACTCCGTCTTGATCACGTGATCATAATCAACCAACCTGACTGTATTTTAAACAGACTATAATCTGAGCCACTTTTATTTTTTAAATATTTTACATAAAACTTCTTTTTGCCATATATATATATATATATATATATATATATATATATATATATATATATATATATTTCTGCTGGATCTATTTTCTTGGATATTATTTTCTTAAACAAATCGGTTAATCACTTTTTTTATAGATTAACAGTTTTGACAAGTATATCCTGAATAAGTAGGGCAAGTTTAAAATATCAGAAAGTTTGGGTTTTAAATGCTATGTATGTTTTAACTGTTTCCGTGCTAAATAAACTCGCAATAAAATTCTCTTTGTGTAAGTTATTCTTTTGAAATATCAGAGTGATTTGAACCCATTTTAATACGAAAGAAGCGGACTATGTTACACTCTAATGTAATAGCTACTGACATGAACTTGTGGTTTTCAATATATAGAAAGACAATTATATAGAGTTTTACGGTGAAGTCAGTGGAAAGATCCTGCTAGGAAAAAATCTTACATTTTAAATTAATTATACATCCTGACTTTTACAGACCTCAAACACAGACACCTTGAACCAGAAACAAATTCATTCATTCATTTCTTCTTCTTCTTCTTCTTCTTCTTCTTCTTCTTCTTCTTCTTCTTCTTCTTCTTCTTCTTCTTCTTCTTCTTCTTCTTCTTCTTCTTTGTGTCATGTCCCTTCAGGACGTGTGTGTCATATAGGAAGAAAATAAGTTACTGCTGACAATGGTGTTCGAGCGTGACACTCTGGCCTTATGAATATGTTTTCTGCGGTGTCAGGCTACTGACTGGAGTGACTATTGAGTGGATCTATCCAGTCGAATTAGTGCGTCGATGATTTGGGTTTGATTTAGAATCACTAAAATTCAGGTAACATGCGACATTGACTGATAAACTCATACAAAAATTTCTCAAATTGCCATATTAGTAAACAAACGCACTCACTTAAATTTTCAAAATATTCAATGTTAGCGTTGCGACTGCACACTCCAAAAGTTTGTATCCGTGATCAATAACACATTAAAAAAACATATTTCGATTCGCATTATATTTTTTCGTCTGCTACCTGAATTTTACCAAAAACAAAATAATTTCCAGGCCTGAAGATGACTGTATGTACAGTCGAAAGTACTTGCGTATTTAAGAAAGACCTTATACAGCTTACAATTAAAAAAAAAACAAGGATCATAACATTCATCGTGTGATTAGTAGGTTAATGCATTTTTAAAATTTTATTTGCGAAGTGATTTCGCCATTTCATATCATTAACATTACTAATTTTCTTTTTGTATGAATGATTCATTGTAATGTAATATAAAATGAACTGCTCCCCATATTATATATATATATATATATATATATATATATATATATATATATATATATATATATATTACAGGTAATTTATCCATTGGTATATAATCCGGGTGCATCCTAGTAATATTAATTATTAAAACTGATCACCAGAGAGCTCGATGTTTTTATTTTAACAGAGCATATGTATTTTTTACAGCAAAAAACAAACATTACCTAAACATATAGATAATCTATTTCAAGACGTTCTGTACGCGGCTATCATCAGCCCTTAAGTGCCTGTCTCGGAGCATTGTTTTAAATTTATTTTCAACGTCAGTCCTCCTATAACTCAACTAATTTACATTAATCTTAACGGGCTTTAGTTTAAATCCCCCAACGCTTATTAATAATATTAGGCACCTGTAGTACAAAAATATTTACTGTGAATCCCAGAAAATACACACTCTGGGGATTTTATGAGAAACACCATATAGTAAAAAATGCTTAAATACTTGTATCTATAAAAAGAACGTTAAACATAATATAAATGTCTTTAAATAAATTGTCGGACTATGTCCAATTCTAAAATATATGACGTCATTTGTTTACATTTGATACGCTAGAGCAGATATGAATAGAAGATATTCATGGAAGACTTAAGTTTAAAGATAGTAAAATCGACCTTGCTAACCAGACGCTGCTCTGTGGCCGAAAGGTTAAGGCACATCACGCGAAATGTATAGGATACAGGTTCGATTCCTGTCGGAGAGCGAAAATTTTCTATGAAAATTTCTCGGACATTCAGGCCGGTAAATGTTATTTAATACTGTTTATTATAAAACAGAGCATTT
>OZ038478.1:90291531-90334031 GCA_964036315.1 Acanthosepion esculentum
GGTATTTCTGAATATTTTTTTTAGTAACACCGTAATTCCCAACCGGATGAGACGTCTAAAAAAGGTTTTACATTTTTTGTCAAAAAAGGTTGAAACAAAAATGTACAATTTTATAGTTAATATATGCATATTCTAATGTAACACTGCATAAGATATATATATATATATATATATATATATATATATATATATATATATATATATATATGTATGTGTGTGTGTGTGTGTGTGTGTGTGTGTGTATGTATGTATTGGACACAGTATGAAGAAAGACTCCACATTCTCGTGGCTGTTGTAATAAAAGAAATGAAGCCAACATTATATAAGGCATCTTTCTACGTATGGGCCCGTATAGTGAAGTGTTTTTCGAAAAAACAAAAAACAAACAAACTTCAGTTTGACCGTTTATATGACGTCAGCTTAAGTGTCTTGAAATTGGTTGCATCAAACGTGACAACTCCGGATTTAAATATATATACGGAACAATCCTTGAAAATGAATCGAAAGTGCTCGGGAAGAAAATAATAAAAAAGAAAAATAAATATGAGCTTTGGAAAATTTACCGATAACACAAAACACATAACTCAGAAATTCAAAACTTAAATAAAAAACAATATTAAACAGAACTACTCCGTATTATTTAACCAAAAATGTTTGATATATATATATATATATATATATATATATATATATATATATATATATTATCCCTCTTTTATACATGTTGCATTAAAGACGAATGATCGGATTAAGCTTTTTAGTCATTTTTTCTTGTTCTCATATAAGTGTTTTTTTTTCTGGAGATAAAGTGTGTAAAATCTGTTCAAATGTTTTATAGATCCGAGCGCTTTCGGCTATTCCATTAGAAATCATCAAGAATGAGTTTTTATTTATTTTTTTAACTGAATATTTTGATGACTATATATGTGTATTTCTAGTGACGGGAATGTTTTTTTTTTTAAATTTACATACACGGTCAGTAAGTTGTGGCCGTGTTCACACACACGCACAGGGAAATACAGACACACACACAGACAGACAGACAGACAGACACACACACACACACACACACACACACACACATATATATATATATATATATATATATATATATATATATATATATATGCACATATGTGTGTGTTGGAAGATATATGCAAATGTATATATTTCCCAACAAAACTACTGCTGGATATTTAAAACAATAGCTATAAAAATCGACTTATTTATCTAAAATCATTAATCGCCTAAAATGTTAAAATTTAATGCTAATCCTTACTCTATTTTCAGCATTTTCCGATGAAGAATTGTAATTGATATTAGTTTCGAATGGAAATTTCCTGTTTTTCTGTATTTTAGTTATCATTAAAAAGGATGTTTTAGCAATCATTAATAATCATTAGAAAGAATGGATATCTTAAGAAATCATTCATAATCATTAGAAATAATCGATGTTTTATATAATCATTGGAAATAATAGACGTCTTCAGTAACCATTAATAATCATTAGAAATAATCGATGTTTTAAATAATCATTAGAAAGAATGGATATCTTAAGAAATCATTAATAATCATTAGAAATAATCGATGTTTTATATAATCATTAGAAAGAATGGAAGTCTTCAGTAACCATTAATAATCATTAGAAATAATCGATGTTTTATATAATCATTAGAAAGAATGGACGTCTTAAGTAACCATTAATAATCATTAGAAATAATCGATGTCTTAAATAATCATTAGAAAGAATGGATGTCTTAAGAAATCATTAATAATCATTAGAAATAATTGATGTTTTAAATAATCATTAGAAAGACTGAATATCTTCAGTAACCATTTGCAATCAATATAAAGTATGAACCCTTTAGCAATCATTAAGATCATTTATTTTAGCCATAATTAGTAATCATTAAAATAAAGAATATTGTCATTAGAAATAATTCAAAATTTAAATAAATAAATCGTTTCATTATATGACTTGCTGCAGTAAAACAATCTGAAACATATTTCGATATCAAAGACTGATCGAACTTTTATAACATAAACGCTTGATCACTCTCAACACTTGGCCGGAGAAGCCAAAAGTCACCTCCATCCGGATTATCACACCCAAACGGACAATACACTCTGAAAATAGACAACCCACAGCCATCGCAAAGAGTAATTTAAATTAATAACAAGTGTCATTGAATAACCGAACACTGAGCAGTAGCAACGAAGATGATCAGGGTTGGAATCAAATAACCTCCCCTTACGTTCTAATGATGATGACAAAGGCGAACATTGAAGCTGGCGGGGCACATTCAAAGTGTTACCTGTCATGTTAAACTTCACCTGAAGTGCACGCCCTAATCGTTTCACCTGCCTCCAATTTCAGTCAGTGAACAGATCAGATGTCATTAACAGTATGTTGGACTACTCGCAAAGGACCAGCCCTGATATATATCCTGCCGTATGTAGAAAATGCCTGTTCAGTGATATTTTAAACCACGTGCCCATCAAAGGCGTAAGATTGGTTGCAGACCTAAAGATTTGTAATCATTCCTTTTAACTTCGTCGTTGACAACGAAGTCGAGTTGACAAACAAATCTAATGTCACAGGTTTTTGACTTATGAGCGACACCAGTGCCATTATCTTATTTTTTTTACAGTTTCGCTTTATCTCTGTTTATTTTGTATGTGTTTTAGCTTTACCCTGTCGGTGTGGGCTAGATTGCGTTCGTTGCAGAGGAAAGGCATTCATCTTATCCACGCAAAAGGCCCACGTTTCGGGTGGATATTTGCTGACTCTCGTGTAAGCCAAATCTGTGACTTTTGAATCTGTAGCGTAAACCTGACATCTATCTATCTATCTATCTATCTATCTATCTATCTATCTATCTATCTATCTATCTATCTATCTATCTATTATTAATTGTGATTTTAGTTATCTAAAACATTAATTAACCCAAGGCTTAATATGTCGTTAAACTAAAACTCAAATATTTTGTTCTATGCATTTTGCTATATTCAAATAGACAGCTTATGTATGGACGAGTATGCCTAATCCCTCTTGCAAACGTCTGCTCAGGCAGAATTGCGTTTGGTTAACACCCAGAGAGTCAATTAGTGGTTTATATATAAACGGAGAGCATACTCAAATACGAGTATCCACTAAATAATATTTAAAGTGTTATGAAAAGTTGCTTTAACTGACAGAACTGTATGGAAGTGGTTCGTTAAGTTTAGAGTTGGTGATTTTAGACTTATTGATGAGGAATGCTCAGGCAGACCCGCCACTACAGATGACGACCAAATGAAGACATTGATTGAGAATAACCCGCATTACACAACGCGGGAATTGGCAGATACACTACATTTATCAATATCTACCATCAATGAGCATTTAGTGAAGCTTGTGTACTCAAATCGCTACTACGTTTAGATGATCTGAGTGAAAACAATCTTTTGGATCGCATTTCATGTGTGACGCTGTATAAGCGCAATGAAAATATACCCATTGTTAAGGAAATTGTGACGGGTGATGAGAAATGGATCGTTTTCAACAATGTTCAGTAAAAAAGATGCTCGGGTAAACCTCCTACCAACAGAGTATCTTTTTATTATTAACGAACTGATTGGGATTCGTCACGTGAATTCCCCCGTGAATTTCTTTTGAATGAAGTTTTTAACCATCCTGTTACAATATGCGCCTCTGGTGTCTCCTCCTGGGTAAAAGTCTTCATCGAAGCTTTCATTCCAGCACGGAAACCACGTTCATATCCTTGGTTCTCACCTGCATGTTCGGCCCCTATAGCCCACTGTAATCACTTTTTCCGGCCGTACCAGAACGATATGTCTGATTGCAACAGACGTCATTTTCTCTCTGCTCGTAATGAGTGTAAGCGTGTTCTCTAAGAAGCGAAGTTACTGTTTGCTGATAGAATGAAACAAGGTATACTCTCCCAGAATTTCGGATTTAGAGATTATTGGAAGCTCTGAAAGAGTCTGTTTAACAACGGGAAATCATCAATCCCTCCACTATTCAATGAATTTGAAGTGCTGACATCTACTGCAGATAAGGTTGAATGCTTTGCTCGGAAGTTCTCTTCCAACTCCACCCTCGACTTATCTGGAATACCCACACCTGTTCTCCCCACCGTAGAACGGAGAATCTACTGAGTGATATGCGCATATACCCGTCACTGGTTTCAGACATCATTCCCAAACTAGACTCCTCCAAGACAAGCGGAGGTGACGGCATCATCGCCTCTTACTTCTTAAATCCTCTCAGATAAATAATAAGGCTTCCGTTTCTTCAGGTCTATCCCTTATGTGTTAAAGGTCATCATTGAATATGTAAATCATGCTCTTGATAATAACAGCGGATCTGGAGTGTGGCTCAGGATATCTCGAAAGACTTTCACAGGGTTTGGCACGCTGGTCTTCTACGCAAGCTCCAGGGCTACAGTATTACAGAACGATTGGTCGATTTAATCCAATCGTTCCTATCAAATCGTGAAATGATTGTCGTTTTGAACGGGCTTCCTTTCAGATCATTTCACACGAAAGCGAGGGTCGCCTAAGGTTCAATCCCTGGACCTACGCTGTTTCTAATCTTCATCAATGATCTTCCTGATGTCATCAGTTCCCCGGTACGTATTCATGCACATGACAGTACCATTTACTCCTGTCAGAGCTATTAAAGTAAATCTGGCTGCTGCTCTTGGAAAAGGACCTCCAATCAGTGGTTAACTGGGGCAGGAAGTGTCTTGTAAATCTGAACGCCTCCAATCCAAAACTGCTCTCATTTAACCACCACAGAGAAACTTTTCTGTCTGTCATTAGCATGGCTGACGCTCGACTCCTGCAGAGCAACTCACCGCGCCTTCTCGGCCTCACGTTTTCAACTGACTTGAAGTGGGGCGACTACATCGAATCAATAGCTGCATTTATTATAAGAAATCTTGGGTCACTGTGTGGTGCCAGATAACCTTTCTCGTTAGAGTCCATTTTGCACATTTACAAATATACCATTCGGCCGTGCATTGAATGCTGTTGCCATATCTGGTCTGGTGCTCCTGCTATTCATCACGTTATCCTTGACAAAATCCAAAGAAGCATCTGTAATGTAATCGATCCTGGGTCGGCATCTCGACTCCAATCACTTTCTCACTGACGTGACGTGGCTTCCCTCTGTCTTTTCTGCAAATATTTTCATGACAACTGCTCTGACTATTTTCCCCTGGTATCTCTTAATACACGAATTTCAGCAGTTTACTGGTGAAATAGTTAAATACAACCACCAATTCTACTCCATCAGTTTCTTCTCTCGCACTTCCCGCCTGTGAAACTCCCTTCCTTTTACTTGCTTCCCTTATAAATAGAAAGATTTAAGTGCAATGTCAATCGCCATCTTTTATCTTCTTGAAATCCGTTCATCTTTTATCCTCATATAAATCCTCCCTATACTTAGTCTTTTCTCTCACTTTCACTCCCCGTAACTCCCTGCGTACTAGTGGCATCCCCACCTTGCTTGGGGTGAAAAGATTAAACAATTATGTCCCAATTTGTATTTGCATTCTGGGCTGTTCCTCTTGGTAACAACTCACTCTTCTTACAATTGATAGTTAGTCTTTTCTTTCCGCTTTCCTTTAGTACTGTGTTTTCCATGAACACCATCACGTCTGTGATATTGTTGAGATCATGCCCACAAAAAATAAATCCTTGTAGGACTACTAGTATTCTTCGGATTGCCTCGATGGTTAAAAAATTCTTGAAGACGATGTAAAATATTTTCCTGGTTCTTCTAAATTTATTTAGCTTTTGGAAGGCATTTTTTGAATTTGAATTTCCTTGTCAGAATTCTGAACTTGTTTCGTTCTGTCATTCCTAATTTCTAATTCGTAGGTACAATAGATGATTAGTCTATTCTTCCCCCTTTCCTTTACTACCTTGTCTATGGGTTCCTGGAGTTTTCTTTTTGCGTTTGTCAGGTGATTTTGTCTAGTCTATGAACTATAGTTAAGACGCCATTCGGCAATTGTCTTGCTCGTGTTGATATCCTCCTAATAAAAATACCGCATTCCCTGTTTCAATGTCTTTAAATCATAGCTCAATGAATTTAATGAATATATTGTTTATGTATTACATTTGTCATAAGTTTTTCCTAAAACTGATCTTGATATATATATATAAACTATATATCGTTCCCCCACCACATATAAATACATATATTTTAAGAGATTTTTATGTTTATACATTCTTTTTATAGATACAAATATTTAAGTAAATACTCTGTTTTATAATAAACAGTATTAATAAAATTTACCGGCCTGAATAGAAAATATTTGTTCTCCGACAGGAATCGAATCTGCATGCTATACGGAACCTTCATTTAGCCTGACGTGCCTTAACGGCTCGAGCCACGGAGAATAGTTCGACTAGCTAGATCGATTTTACTGTTTTTAAACTTCAATCTTCCATGAATCTCTCACGTACATTCATATCTACTCAAAGCGTATACAAATGTAAACAAATGACGTCACACATTATGAAATGGACAAAGTCCGACAATTATTTTAAGACATTTTTATGTTTATACATTCTTTTTATAGATATTTAAGTAATAATGACGGTTCCGTATAGGACACAGGTTCGATTCCCGTCGGAGAACGAATGTTTTCTATGAAAATTTCTCGGACATTCAGGCCGGTAAATGTTATTAATACTGTTTATTATAAATCCGATGCCCTCACCAATAAATTAGGTAGTTCTTATCAGAACGATCAGCGTGAGTTTTCTGAGCTGCCGTGCCATTGTAATCACCATTAGACTCGTCCAACTCTTTCCGAATCCTCCACAATGTCCTCAGATTGACACCTAAACACACAGAAAAGTTCGTTTTGGAGCTTCTGGCGCGAATGCCAAGCAGTATAGCTTTAAGTTTCCAAATTGAAAAAAATTAAATTGAAATTAAAAATATAAAATGGCGACACCCTGTATATATAAACCAATGACACACACACACACACACACACACACACACACACACACACACACACACACACATATATATATATATACATGCGTGTGTGGGGGGAACGATATATAAATTTTCATATATCACGATCAATTTCAATATAAACCTATCACATATATGACATATCGTTATATACCGTACCTATGAACACTAATGGGTATGTCCCAATCCTCATAAATACGTTGGACATTATTATAAGAGACGGCAATCTGCTGTCTAAGTAGTCCACCACTAGCAGTGGTTTACCTACTTCACGCCGTTGGCGAGTATTGTATTTTGTTGATGTTATAAAGATTGACATTTCATTTCCACCCTCCGTTTTGGTTATTTCTCAATTAGTAACACTTTCTAGGTTATAAAACACACACACATATATATACATAAACCAATGACATATATATATATATATGTGTGTGTGTGTGTGTGTGTGTGTGTGTGTATGTCTGTGATCAATTTATCTAAATATCTTTAGATACTAAATGTACACATTCAGGTGTTAGGGAGGATTTTTGCAACGTAACCTCTAAACCTAAATTCGGAAACACCTGTTGAAACCATCTTTTCAAACTCAGGGTTCGTAGATGTTGGTCAGGTGGACAGCTCTTCTCGAAATCCTCCTTATTTACCAACTAATTACCTTGTATTTGGAGCGACTCTCTCCTTTATTCTCTCTCTGCTTTCTCAACACTCGTTTCCTTGCTTCCCTCTATGCTCCTCACCAACACGCTAGCCAGCCTCTACACATTAACAGCGTTATTCATCAATTAACAATATTTACGTATGTTTCCCTTTCAAGGTTCCTTTTTATTTATTTTTCGTAAGATTATATTCATTATCACTAAGTTTCTACCGCTCTCATCCATATATAGTGGTTCCTCTCTTCTTCCGGGTGTGCGGGTGGTTTAATTGATAGATGCTAAGAATAAGAAATCGGAGAGCCAAGTTCGAATTCCTGTCGATTTTGTTACATTCACTTACCCGCAAATATCCTTATCCGCTATGGGTTCAGTAGTAGAACTTGTAACTGGAAAAATATTTATTATTCTAAAGAATTGGCAATGCAATATTCACTCGAAAAATGATACTGAGACTTCTAAAAGAGTAGCAGTAAAAATTCATAGCTCGGTTTCCTCGCGCAAACTGTTTAAACACCCTAAACTGTATAGTTGCATTTCTTAAATAAATAATCATATGCATATGTACACAAGAAGTAGACCTTATATTAGTTTGATGTAGATTGATTGATCTATTTTTTTTTTACGGATTAGCAGCCATTTGTGGGCTATTTAATATTCAAACATATTTCAGATTGTAGAAGATTGCTTACAGTACTTACTCGTATTCAAGCGGTCCTCCCCCTCATCTAAGTACTCACTGGGCTCGATCCTGCTTAATTTCGGTAATCGAACGAGAAGCGGTGTTCTAAGCGTGATTAACCGTCGGCAAATTTGAGCGAAAAAAAAAAGGAAAAGAAACGGCAGATAACAAAGAAAATATTGGAAAAAAGAAGACAAAAATCTAGAGAAAAACGAAAAATAATAATAATAATAATAATAATAATCATTATTTTTTCAGATTGAATGTTGAGGTAGCTAAGGCGGTTCGAGAGTCACATCTCAAAGTCCTGCACAACTTTATATATAGTTTTATTAAAAGTTGTACGGAAACTTTTTTTCAACTCAACAGATACTTGAAAATTGAAAATGGATTGGGTTTCCCGACCTGAACGTAATTCTAACTTGGCTCCACCTTCAAGAATATGCGCTGCTTTTATCGAAACCTGTCACGTTTGGCTGTGATGTATGTGCCTAGTACACCCTTCTCAAACTGCGTGTTGTGGTGAGTATATTAAACTTTATATATTTTATGACCTTTGTTGGCGTGCTGGACTCCGACTTAATAATAATAATAATAATATGCAAAAACTACTAACGACCCACAACTGGTTAATAAAAAAATGTCTGGCGACTTCCTTAAGACATACTAAGCTGTTTGGTTAATTGCTCTTACTAACTAATCAAATAACGGAAAAGTTCAAGATGAGTATAAACCCCATCATGTTACTCGCGTTTAAGTTGCATTCCTTTCAAGTTGGCTACGTGTCATTCGCTTTGCCGCATTGGTCATAGGTACGAGCGTTTTTCTCAAAAAAGCAACGTTTGCAAAGACTTGTATTTTTATATATATTTTTATACTTGTACGCAAGTTTTAAACATAACTTGAAGAAGACAGACATACTGTCGAAATATTGTATAAACATCATCACACACTACGTCTTTTCTTTTCTTTTTCTTAAATTGCGTTCTTCTCTAAGAGTAGGACTTTATCTATGTAAAATATGCGCGATTTATTTTTCAAAACTGCTCAGTGGAAAATGTCATAATGCCATTTCTGACCTTAGGTCTCTGGTCGGGACCCGGAACGAAATGGGTATACACCAATAAACAAAGGAAAGAAAACAATAATAATAATAATAATTGAGAATGTAAAGCAGCTCAGGGACTTTACTGTTCCGTGAGATAATGTAACTGAAGCAATAAGGCCAGGCATCATTACTTTCCAGAAGGAAGTGATACAGTCTTGTATGCTCGATATGGCGGCACCAGGGGTCGAAAGCGTAGATGCGAAAGAAAAGGAAATCGTTATCAAGATCAGATATCACGCTTGTGGTGAACTTAAGAAAGTGAAAGTTGTTGTAGGCGCCCGTGGAACAGTGACAAACAAAATCCGAAAATGTCTGTAGAAATTGCGACGGTGATACGAACTGAGACGTTTCAGAAAACAACTCTCTTAGGGACAGCCAGAATTCTGAGAAAGATTTTGTCGAGTTGAAGAAATGATAGGAGCCGTCGTCATTTCTTTATGACCCGATTCTTACTGGTAACTTACAGTACAAGATCTACTTGAGAAAAAGACGATAATAATAATAACCGTAAGTTCTATGCTAACAGTTTCTTCTGTCGCATTTCTCGCTTGTGGACCTCTCTTACGGTTTCTTGCTTCCCAGTCAACTCTATTCAGACATTTAAATGCAATGACAATCGTTATCTTCTATCTTCTTGATTCCTGTTCTTTTATTGTTCTCTCTCCTTAATAGTTTTTTTCTTCATATTCTCTCACATTCAGTAACCCCTTGCGTCTTAGTGGTTTTATTGCCTTGCTTGAGGTGAAATGATTAAAAATATATATATCTACAAAAGAGAGGGAGAGGGGAAAGTGGGGAGAGAGAGAGGGAGAGAGAGGGAGGGAGAGAGAGGGAGAAGGAGAGAGAGAGGGGGTTGGAGGGACGAAGAAGAAATAAAACGTGTTAAAGTTAAATTGAATTAATTATTTTATTGCGGTAGAATTTTTCTCGATAGAATCTGTCTTACATATTTATAAGTCTACCATTTTTCCTTGCTTTGTCACATCGGTCCGGTTTTCCTGCTATATATTTAGAGATTCTTGATAAAATCCAAAGAAGGATCTGCAATGCTATTTGTCTTGACCTGGAATCTCGCCATCAGCCACTTTCACACCACCGTCATGTTGCTTTCCTGTGCCTTTTCTATAAAACTGCTTATGGCAATTTTTTTCTGAAGAACTTTACACTATGGTACCTCGACTTTAAAAATTTAAGCAGACTAATAGACTGGCAAGAAGGTCTCAACATTCTACAGTTGAAATGAGTAGATGCAACCGTAAGTTCTAATCCTCCTTTCGCATGAACTAATCTAATATTTATGGATACAAAGTAGAAAAAAAGGAAGTGTTTAATCATCTATTCTACAGGAATGATATCAAACTCTCTGACAGTGAATTGAAGGGTAGCCTCAATATTGTTAAATGTTTCAGTGAATATATCGGCATGGTTTTCGGGTTAGATAAATATGCAAAGTACCATTCAAGAAAGGGGGAATTACAGAAACACACTCAATAGATCTAGATATTGTCATAAAGTTTAGGGAACTGGAACAAGGGGAAGCCTATAAATGACTAGTGGTCAGCCAAAGAGATAGAATACAGCTTATTCAAATGAAGGAGAAAGTTAAAAAAAAAAAGAATACGGCAGAAGTGTGCGTTTGGTGTTAAATATCGAGTTGAATTCGCAAAACATCTTACAGCCATAAACACTTAGGCTGTCTCAGTGGCGTAATACAGTTTCAACATCCTTAATTTGACCACAGCTGACATTAAGCGAATGGGTGTTAGAACGAGAAAGCTCCTCACTTGCCACAGCATGCATCATCATAAGGTTGAAGTTGATCGTCTGTATGTGTCCAGATCCGAAGAAGGCGGAGGATTAGTTCAACTAGAACTGTCTTACAACAAAAGAAGACTAGATGATAATCCGTGTCAAAGAGTATGTAAGAAATAAGAAACTTTATTCATTAATAAAGGAAGCCAACACATTCAAAAGAGAATTTGCAGTGGGTGAAGAAATGCAAAAAGAAAAACTGTAATACACATACTGCAGTGTCAAGGAACCTAAAAATGAAAGCAAAAGGAGGTGCAATTTATCAAACACAGAAAATCTGTCAAGATAAGTTTTCATTGACAATACTCTTACCGTACGAAACAAGCTGATGTAGACAAACCCCGTACCAATCAGTGGTTACGTAGTGCAGGGTTGAAAGCTGAAACTGAAGGTTTTATTCATGCTACACAGGACCAATGCTTGTTAACTAGAAATTACCAAGCACACATACTGAAGAATTGTTTTAACGTGAAATGCAGATTCTGTGATAAATATACAGAAATAATTAACCATCTTGTATCAGATTGCACGATGTTAGCACCCACTGAATATAAAACTCGGTATGACAAAGCGGGCCAATATCTGCGCTGGAAAATATGCAACTTTTACGGGAAGGAAACTGCAAGAAATTGGTATGAACACCATTCAGACCCGGTTACAGGCATTGGACCTGTAACAATTTTATGGGACTTTACAATATACACAGGCAAAGCAATCAAAGCTAATGGCCCAGACATCATGATCAAAGACCACAAAGACAACATGTGCTTTCTTATTTGTATGGCAGTCCCTGTAGATTGTAATGTATCTTTGAAGATCTTCAAAATTTATCAAAATACAAGGATATTGTAGTCGAAATTTAAAAAAAAATGTGGCACATTAAAACATCAATAATTACTAGTTTCAGCCCTTGAATTGTTTGGAAAAGATTCCAGTAGACTCATAGAAGGGATTCCTGGTAGCCTATGACTTAAAGAAATGCAAAACACTGCATAAGTAGAGCTCGCACATTACGAAGAGCTTTATCTGTGTAAAATGTGTGTGATCTTATGTTTTGTTTTTGTTTTCATAAAAATGATCAGTGGAAAATGCCATGAAGCTATTTCTGACCTTAGGTCTCTGGTTCGGACCCAGAAGGAATTGTGTATACAACAGAAACCTAAGGAAATAATAATAATAATAATAATAATAATAATAATAATAATAATACTCTGACCGTACCAAACAAGCTGACGTGGACAAAAACCGCACCCATCAGTGGCTACGTAGTGCAGGGTTGAAAGCTGAAACTGAAGGTTTTATCATTGCTGCACAGGACCAGTGCTTGTTAACTAGGAATTATCAAGCACATATACTAAAATACTGTGTTAGCCCAAAATGCAGATTCTGTGATAAATATCCAGAAACCATTGATCATCTTGCACGATATTGGCACCCACTGAATATAAAACCCGGCATGACAGAGTGGGCCAATATCTGCACTGGAAAATTTGCAACTCCTATGGGAAGGAAACTGAAAGAAACTGGTACGAACACCACCCAGACCCGCTTACGGAGATAGGACCTGTTACAATTCTATGGGACTACACAATACACACTGACAGAACAATCAAAGCCAACCGCGCAGACATTGTTATTAAAGACTACAAACAAAATAAGTGCCACCTTATTGCTATAGCAGTCCCTGCAGACTGCAATGTATCTTTGAAGATATTCGAAAAGCTGTCAAAATACAAGGACCTTGAAATAGAAATCTCAAAAATGTGGCACATGGGAACATCAACAATCCCTGTGGTAGTTGGACCCCTTGGACTGGTTGGAAAAGATTCCAGTAGACTAATTGGAGGGATCCCTGGAAGCCCATGCCTCAAAGAGATACAAAAAATTGTTCTGACAAGTACAGCCCACACTTTACGAAGGGCTTTATCTATGTAATTATATATATATATTTTTTTTGCAGTGGAAAGTGTCATGATGCCATTTCTAACCTTAGGTCCCTGCGCGGGACCTGGAAAGAAATGTGTAAACGCCAGATATCAAAGAAAATAAAAATAAAAATAATAATAATAATAAAGTTAGTCATGTCCCCTAGAACATGATCATGAAGATGATGATGAAAAAAAGCAATAGCGGAATTTAAAATAATCAAGTAAAATGCAAGAAAAAATCAACTAAAATGTTTATATTTTTGCGCGTTGAAAAAGTAAACAAATGACAATTTTTTATTCGATCGAGTAAAAGCGCGTTTATGAAAGAATTACAGAACAAAGTTTGTTTTTGGTGTTTTTTTTTCAAATGTTATTCAAAAAAATTGTAATAAGAAGAGCGCGGTACCGGAAAGAAGCAAACGAGCGACCAAGTAAAAATAATTAGCAACCGGAAGTTGAATAGAGTGGCGCTGAACTGGGAATAAAATAATCCCTTCAAAGAAACTCCAAGTGAAAATCGTATGAAACGAAAGGAATTAAAAAGAAAAGAAACGAAGACGATTAAATAAACAAAATTGTTTAATTTATCTGCAGTAATTCTTAAAGAATTTATTTAATTATTTCAATGTGATAATCATTTGGGGAAAAATAAAAAAATAAAATACATAACGGAGAAAAAATCAAATAATTCGTCGTTTAAAATACAAATTTAGTTTGAAAGTGAACAAAGAAGTGAAAAGAACTGGGACAGCGAAAAGATTCAGATAGAGAAAGATGAATTAAACGGACGTCTTCTTTTATGTCCTATGTCATTTCAGTGACCATGGCTCTCCACAACATCCCGTCGTTTATAACTTTTGCCCCATTACCACGTGTCTTTGTTCTTTTTTTGACTCACAAACTACATTACTTGATTTTAATGAACAATAACTTAATGGAAAATATTATTTGGGTAAAATTCTATTCGACATCTTCCCGTCTTTGTTTCTTGGTTTCTTTCTTTTTTCTTACTGAAACCGAGTAGTGTTTTCCCCTATTTTCACGCGACCAAAACGGAATATTACATTATTTATGAGTTATTGGCAGGGCGTAACAGTCGTGCGAACCAACGAAGGAAGGTACATGCACAATTATAATAGGATTAAAAATTCTTTCTTCACAATTCTTCTATTTCATTATATAAAAAAAAAACATCACAGCAAAAATTATTCTCTACTCATTTGGTACTATCCTCCTGTAGAGGATAGGACCACGGACTCACTAAACTAGATTTTGATGATGTGGTTTCTGTAGCAAGTAGTTTTTTTTAAATGGATGGAGTGGCAAGGCCAACGTCCAACTGGTTTTCAAATCAGAATTAACCTTTTCCTAGACTGGTTGTCAAAGAAAGAACTCATTAATAGGCGGCACGGTAAGAGATGGGTTTATACTTTTCCAAGGGCAGTTATACGAAAGCGAATGGAAATGTTTCGGATGAAATTTGAATTCGACGCGTCAATCCCAGAGTCCACACCGACAACCTCTACGCTTATGTGCACATTCATATCGTGATTCAATTCTTTTTCGTCTTCTTCTTTGTGCTATCTCCCTTCAGAAAGTTGGTGATTATGACTCTCCGCAGCTTCCTGTCCTTTGTATATCTTAATAAATTTAATCTTTTTCCTATCTCTCCTAAACATTGTTCCTCCATGCATTCATTCAAATTCTTCTTTCTCTATTACCTTCATGTCTACCTGTGCGTATCTAATTATAAGTGTCCTTTCTTGTTACTGTTGTCTCTAGGACTTCGTCGTTGCTCACATGTCCGGTCCATGTTATTCTCAGCATCCTCATATAGAACTACATTTCTGCTGCTTCAAGTGTCTTGCTGTCATAAAGAACATGATCGACTATGGTAAACTATTTTTTGTTTACATACAATTATTGAGTAACGTGAAACGAAACTTATTAACGTTCCCCAAATTATGTTCGTCATCGAGCAAATAAAATTGGGTTTGACAAATTCTCGAAAAAATATCACAAACCCTCATAAACAAGAATAAAAAATCACCATGAATTTATTTTTTATTGTATACAAAATATAAGAAAGAATTACGACCATATCACGTTGAAACACCGGTTTCCACACGATCACTGATATTAAGCAACTTCAAGCCTAGTCAGTACCTAGATGGGTGACATCTTGAGAATACCAAATGCTATAAGCTTGTATGTGCGGTAATGAAATGCATAATGGCCCGTAATTGTAAATCGGAGGTCCGAGTTCCAGTTTCAGCCAAGTTCATTATATTTACTTACGCGCAAATGTCCTTGGGAAAGTTATGAATCTACCCCTTTTCGCCCAGCTATGGGTTAATTTGTAAGACTTGTATCACTAAACCATTATTATCTAAAAATTCTTATAAGATAAAAATATTTTCTGTATTTAAATAACTTGCAAAGGGTTGATAAGTCGTAGAAAATGAATCAATCATATCAAATCAGTAGACACTTGCCTCTTATTGGCATTATCACCTTGCTTGGGATGAATTGATAGAAAAAACAGTAATAATGAAATAAAACAACATTAAATTCTTACATTGAACACAGAAATACTACACTCTCTCGTAGATTAACTTTCCACTTTTCGAAATATACATATCACACAAAAAGCACGTCATAAACAGCTAACATATGACTAATAAATTTAGAAAATATTATTAATTAATACTATAATATTATACGACACTCACCGTAATAAAAAAGAAACCCTCAAGTTATTTGAAGCTATTATTATAGAAAAGAAACATCTCACATTAACCACATCCACCTCTGGGTCTAGAATTCAAAAATGTTTGTAAAAATGTAATATCTTCGTTTTCAAGCGATGTCAAGTTGTGTAATACTAACGGATTATATTTTTTTTACCACTTACATATAGTTACAAACCGTCCTACAAATGGTGTCATTTGTGTAATATATATTAGAATAAATTAGAAATGTAGCGTTCTTAACATGCTATGATGTAATTAATTTTCTCTATGACAATGATTAAACGTACTGTTAATGACTAGGAATGGTTGAAAGTACTCGAAAAAGAACATTATGAATTTATGAAATTTGGACAGTTTCTCCATGAAACAACAACTTATGCGCAAAGTAGAGAAAAGTAAACGAAAAATGAAACAGGCAGAACTTGGCTGTTGATTATATATATATATATATATATATATATATATATATATATATATATATATATATATTTAAAAAAAAATATGATTCCTTCGCTACATAAGAGTTCTCATGTTTTAAAAGCGGGATTAGATTATAATATAAGCTGTACTTCTGTATGGAGCACTGTCTTTTTAAAAATAAAAGCAAAAATACTAAGGAACTCCGGATTATTTACCTAACGTGTTCTTTCCTGTTTTTATGCATACCTGCACACACACACACACACACACACACACACACACACACACATATATATATATATATAAAAGTGAACATAGAAGTCAACACTTAGAGGCGACAGTCTGTTTCATGCTAGATGCAATCGTCAGGCCACCTGACTTCTATGTTCACTTTTATATTTACATCGCTCTATCTCTGATATTGAGCACTTTATTCCATAAATATACCACACTTTAAGACTATATTTCTTCATATATATATATATATATATATATATATATATATATATATATATATATATATATATATATAAGTTGTCCCCCACTCGAATTTGACATTATTTAAAAAAGCAATTATCTTGAAAACTACTAAGTCTAGCTGAATGAAATTGAATAGTTGAGGTGTTGAACATCATAAGTTTACTATGGGACCGATTTCATAAGTGTTCAATATGTGCACCGCCTGTGACACGGCACACGTCAAGTCGGTAGTTAAGCACTTGCCAAACACGCTGTAGCATATCTCCGGTAACATTATCCAGTGCGGATGTGATACTCTGCTTGAGTTCATCAATGCTAGCAGGAAGCGTGGTAACATAGACCAGTTCCTTCACATACCCCCATAAAAAAATCCGATCCGGTGATCGCGACTGTCATTTAATCAGAAATTTCACTTTTACTCCAATTGGCTCATTCGCTTGCTTAAACTCAACGTTGATTCCGATTCCGCCGAACTGGGTTGGGTGTGAAAAAATATTTGTTGTTAACATTCTTTTTTCATTCGTTTTTTTTTTCCAGTTACGAGTCCTTTTTTAAAGCTGATCGTTTTTTCATGCTTCTGTGAAGGGCATGACCCCGATGCATCTCTATGGCAGATTCTCCTTGCGATAAACACGTACCGTCTTCTTCCATTAAATATAAAATCTTGATCTGTTTCTATACATTCTGTGAAAATTTGTGGTTATTTCAACAAGAATTGCCAAAATTATTGGCCTGCAAAATGATGTCAAATATTTTGGGACACCCTGTATATATATATATATATATATATATATACATATATATATATATATATATATATATATATATATATATATATATATATATATATATATATTCTTTTGCTATAAACCACGAAGTGTCTAGGAAACCTAGTGAAATAATATGTTTAGTTACAGTTCATTTTTTTACTCATAATTCTCCTTTAAAACGCCGGCCACGCCCAAATTTGCGTAGAAAGCATAAAGCTGTCATAGAATGTCTGTTTCTGGAAGGAGGAACTGCGGCAAACATTCACAAGAGGTCAGTGAATGTTTGTCGAAAGGATGCACTTGATGTAAGAACAAATCGGTTAGTAGAGTTAATGGTAGTCCTAGAGAGAGTAAGGTGAAACTGATCTTATTCACAGGCTCCGCTTTGGAAGGACAGCTACCGCTGTGAAAAAGAATAATGTCAAACAGCTTGATGCTAGCTGTGTTAGAATAATCACTATTTCAAAATTCTGTGAAAGCTTTCAGGGGATCTATGGTAATATTTGGCAATTTAGCTTAGTATTTATTTATTTTTTTGGACAGTGGGATTTATTGTGTACAAGGCTCTCGATGTAGAGGGTTACAGTAATAGGCTATTTATGCGGATATGAGAAGGGTTAACCCTAGAATTGAACAGGTTAAGATTGTATTGATAGGAGAAACATCCTCTTGGGAGTCGGCTCCACAAAGTAGTGGTTCGCGAGAAGTTGTTCGAATAGAACTCATTTCTCACCAATGGAATACGAAGGGAATGGGGGTGGTTTGCGACAATGTGAGGGGAATGGCGGGTCATAGCCGTGAAGGTTAGAACTGGTGGAACCAAGGAATGCGGTTCGTTCGAGCAGTTCCCATGGAAGAACCATAGACCAGTGAGAGGCTTGCCACATCCAGTCTGTGAGAGAGTGAGGTTGGAGGGCGGAAAAAATAATTTGTACTCACGCGGAGATGGTTTTGGACTCTAATCTAGACCGGAAAGTTAGGACTAGGCAACTCCTGCCCAAATATGACAACACTACCCTGTTTTTGCCCTTATCTGTCTCTTGTGAAGGTAGCAGAAGACGTGGTGTCAGGTACTTACCGGAGCGGTACAGGGAACCAACCATTTTTTCTGCATCATTAGCCATGGATCGTATGAACGAGTTCCACTTGAGGTCAGGGGTGGGTTTAAGGCCCAATTGTCTCTCAAGGCACGGAGCCTCACTGATGGGACATCCATTCATTGTAACCGGTGGCAGTTCGGGGTTTCCAATGGATTTCTGTATTTTGGATATTCAAAAGCATGGGTGAAGTGGGCTCCCTTCATTTTCATGAGCGAGCATAAGACGGTTGCTCAGTTATGGATCTGCGCAACAGATAGTACTGAGAGAATAGCTGTTCATTAACGATGAGGTGGGAATTAAAGCAATTAGCAGATGGTGAAAAGATCAAGTATATTTGGTTCTCATTCTCAGGAGGAATACGACTGAGAAGGAAGCAGACGCTATTGAGGAACAGATTTCGAATGCCGAGACTTTTGTGCTTATGCGCTTCCACAGTTAAATAATAAGCATTACATTTTAGCAGACTCTTGTATAAGACAAAAAAACGTGCACCAAGAAAACTGTTAACTCAAACAGAACGTTAAAGTTAGAAAAAGGCAAAGCGGTAAAGTAAGGATTTTTTAAAGCTTTTCACCCCAAACAAGGCGGGTGTGCCACTAGCACGCAAGGGGTTACAGACAGTAGGAGGACGAGTAAAGAAATGCGATTGAGGAAAGGTTAAAGAGAAGTACGGGAAATTAGACCAAGACATCAGAAGATGTCGATTGACATTACATTTGAATATTTGAAAACTATAACTGCCAGGGAAGCAAGTAAGAGGAAAGGAGTTTCACAGACGGGAAGTGCGAGGCATGAAGCTATAGAAATAGGAGAGATCGTTGGAGATTTAATTAAAGAAACAGAGATAGTCAATGACAAAAAATATTCCAATAGCAAGAAAGAGAAATAAATAAAGATGAAAGACCGCGTGAGAGAGAGAGAGAGGGAGAGGCAGAGTGAGAGAGAGAGAGAGACAGAGAGAGAGAGGCAGAGAGAGAGAGGCGGCAAAGAGAGAGAGAAACAAGATAAATTTAAGCGTAACAAATATTCAGAGAAAGAGAGAGAGGAGAGAGAGAGAGAAAGAGTGAGAAACAAATATTCAAAGAGAGATACACACACACAGAGAAATAAAACGGTAAATTTAAGCGTCTTAAACAAATATTCAAAGAGAGAGTGAAGGAGAGAGAGAGAGAGAGAGAGAGAGAGTAACAAAGAGAGAGAGAAAGAAATATAGGGTAAATTTAAGAGTGTGCAACAAATATTCAGAGAGAGAGAGAGAGAGAGAGAGAGTGAGAGAGAGAGTGAGAAAGAAAAACGGTAAATTTAAGCGTGAGAAAAATATTCAGAGAGAGTGAGAGAGAGAGAAAGAAAGACAGAAAAACAAGGCAAAAGTGAGAGAGAGAAAATAAAAACAGTGTAAATTTTAGCGTGAGAAATAAATATTCAGAGAGAGAGAGAGAGAGAGAGAGAGAGAGAGAAGAGAGAGAGAGATAAAGTGAGAGAGAGAGAGAAAAAGAAAGAAAGATGGAAAAGAAGAAAGAAAAACAGGATAAATTAATGCGTGTCGATCAAAATATTCCGAGGGAGAAAGAGATAGATAAAGAGAGAAAGAGAGCGAGAGAGAATGAAAGAAATAAAGAAACAACAGGGTAAATTTAGCAAATTTACACTGTATATTTGAGCGTGTGAAACGAATGTTCTGAGAGAGAGAGAGAGAGAGAGAATAAGGTAAATTTCCTAAATTTACCCTTTAAATTTAAGCTTGAGAAACAAATAATCCCAAAGAGAAAGAAGGAGAGAGAGAGAGAGAGACAGACAGACAGACGGAGAGAGAGAGAGAGAGAGAGACAGACACAGAGAAAGAAAGAATGTAAATTTAGCAAATTTACCCTGTAATTTTAAGCGTCATCTGAGTAAGAGAAAGAGAGAGAGAGAGAGAGTGTGTGTGTGTGAGAGAAAGAAGAGAAAAAAAGAAAGAAAATAGAAAGTAAAAAAGAACGGAGTAAATTTAGTAAATTTAAGCATATTTGTAAAGAGAGGGAGATAAAGAGAGAGAGTGTGTGAGAGAGAGAGCGCGCTTACAAAACGAAAAGGAACACTGACTTCTGGTGAGAAAGAGATCATGGAAATAATAGACAAAAACAGAGAATCTGATAGACAGACAAAAGAAAGAGAGAAAGAAGTGGGAGGTGAGGAAAAAGAGGAGGAGGAAAAGGAGGAGGTGGAGGAAGAAGAAGCAAGATTGCAAGAAAGAAACATAATGAAAAATACTGAATTGGGAAACAAAAAGGTTCTTTGTCTAGATTTCTGTATCAACTCCAAAAAAGAGAGCGAAAACAAAAGAATGAAGATGGCGAGGAAAAATCGGTATCAAAGAATAAATAGCCCCAAATGATTAATATCTTGCGAAATCGCTGAGAGTTTTCCTTTAGCTTATTTTTCAAAAAGAAAAAAAATGAAAAAAAAAAACAAAACAAAAAAAAAACAACAAAACTTCTGCTCTCACTGATCACAAAGAATTTCAATTTCCTTAAAGTTCTATAAAGTCATTTACTAGTAAGGTTTTACCGCCCAAAATAAAGTACACATTTTTCAGTATCAGACCAGGATATATTTTTGCTGACTAATCGAAGATTTTTCTTCCATTCTTCTTTTCGTTCTGTTTTTTAATTAACGCTTTCTATTCGGGATGTGTTGTGAAGGATTCCACTTCTGTGTAAACAAACAAACTTTTTTTTTTAAGAAAAAAGAAAATAAATTGTTTAAACGAACGAATTCAATGATATACTGTTGATTTGCAACTTTTCATTTTGAAATTTTAAAGGTTTTGCTGCACTATCTTTTTTTATCAGATTTTAGTTTAGCAAAAAACAAAAACAAAATAATAATAGGAAAAAAGGTTTATTGAAAAAATAAATCGTCGTTTTTTCAATGTAACCTACTAGCCTGCTTTGACCAATGAAAGCGGAAAGATTCATTCAGTCATTTAGTCAGTCAACATCCTTAGTTGTATTTGTGCACTCTTTCTTTCTTACTTACTTTCTTTCTTACTTTCTTTTTTCTTTTTTCTTTCTTTCTTTCTTTCTTTCTTTCTTTCTTTCTTTCTTTCTTTCTTTCTTTTTCCCATAATTCTTTTTTCTTTATTCCTACTTCTTTATAATTCTTTCTTTCTTTCTTTCTTTCTTTCTTTCTTTCTTTCTTTTCTCCTATAATTCTTTCTTTTTTTATTCCTCCTCCTTTGTAATTTTTTATTTTTCACTATAATTCTTTCTTTCTTTCTTTCTTTCTTTCTTTCTTTCTTTCTTTTCTCCTATAATTCTTTCTTTTTTTATTCCTCCTCCTTTGTAATTTTTTATTTTTCACTATAATTCTTTCTTTCTTTCTTTCTTTCTTTCTTTCTTTCTTTCTTTCTTTCTTTCTTTCTTTCTTTCTTTCTTTCTTTCTTTTCTCCTATAATTCTTTTTTTTTATTCCTCATCCTTTGTAATTTTTTATTTTTAACTATAATTCTTTCTTTCTTTCTTTCTTTCTTTCTTTCTTTTTTCTTTCTTTCTTTTAATTATAAATCTTTCTTTTTCATAATTATTTCTTTTTAACTATAATTTTATTTCACTATAATTCTTTCTTTCTTATAATTCTTGGTTTTTAACCCTAATTCTTTCTTTCTCATAAACCTTTCTTTTTAATTATAATTCTTTATTTTTTACTATAATTCTTTCTTTTTTCTCTCTTAATACTGTAGAATAAAACCAACAAAAAAAACCCCCTAAAAAACGAATAATTTATTGTGACACAGTTTCAAACATCGTTTATACCAATAATAAAAATTTTAGACAGATTTTAATAAGGTTTCAGGTTGCTGAACGAGCCAAAAAAATAACTTGCAGCAATGGTAGAAATCACAAAAGGAAGAATAGCATCAGCATCAACAATAAACAATATTTTTAATAGGTTTTGAGCAAAACAGTAATGATGATATTATAACTTATCGCACTTATTCTTAGATATACAACTTTTTCTTATTACATCAGAATCGAACTAAAAAGTATTCTTCTCTTTGCCTTGTCCTTTCAGGCCGTTGGCGACAATAGCTTTCCAAACCACCCTAGCCTTTGTAACTCTTAGCAATGTTTCTCTTTTATTATTCCTCTGTAACGTTGCTATGTCATAGTATTCCTCATTATATGCATTAGAAATTTCAACTGCCTCTTTCTGATTTCAATTATAAGCCTCCATTTTGTTTCTATCTCCCTCAAGACTTCCTCGTTACTCACATGCTTCGTTCATTGTACTATAAGCATCCTTCTGTGGAAGCATATCTATGTTGCCTTAAGTTTCACTGCGTCTATGAGTTGATATTATGTAAATGTTCAACACTCTTTTCGTTGGTCTTAACGAACATTTTCAGTTAGTATCTGTCTATATTTCTGAGGTATTATGTACACTATTTACATTGCTCGGACTATCATCCTCATGTGCCATGTGTCCTTGATGACACATGGCACAGTGGATAAAGGCGTTAGTTAGATCCAGTGACAGGACCCAAAGAGTGTGTGTTCAATACCTGGTTAAGGCGGTGGAGAATTTGGAGAGGGAAATTAACAGGAGATAACTGATAACTGACAGCTATTAGACATCGCACGTGGAACTAGAATAGTCTGCCCCAGCGAGCGAAATAAAGGGTTCAGTTCGACATTCCAACCGCCTGAAGAAGGCCGGACCGTACAACGGCCGAAACGTTGTGATAAATATGGCAACAAAGATGAGGATGATAGTCCGAGCAATGTAAATAGTGTATTTTCTGTTAGGTAATACTTGCCAGATATTTAAACTTTCGTACTTGCAGGATTTTGATCTCTCCACTATCTAGCTCGCATCTTGGACTGTCTCTCCTGTGGAGAATTAAACTTTAAAGCCAGATGTGAAGGAAAACACCAGAGAATAATATTCGTCACAGATTAATTCATAATCGAAGCTTTATATGAAAATAAATAAAATCAATATCGCACCTTGATGAACCTTTGTAGCTTATTGGCGTTGATTTTCTCAAATGCCTGTTTTATTACTACAGTATGGTGCAATGAATACATTTAGCCGTCAGATTCGAATTGATGTGTACTGATATTTTTAAATCTTAAAAATGAATTTAGTTTCCTTGACCCTTTGAGCCCTAACTACTGTTTTACCGGTGGTAGAGAAAAATGACTTTATGCCCAGCCAGCGGTCGAACACTTGTAACTATTTTTATATCTACCTTGAAACACTACATAGCAATTATTTACGAATTTTAACTCAAGAGTTCAGGGAGAAGGGTTAAAATTTTTCAGGAATGCGGGGCTCAAAGGGCTAAAAAGGTAGCGGAACACACTTAGCTTTCTTGGGACCTTTACAGAATTTTAAGTGTTGGGATATTTCCTATTAATTCACTCCAAATAATGTAAAGTTACTTATCGCAAATATTAATTCAGACCAAGAAATTATAATTTTTAAATCCAAATTTGTCTTTTATTTAATTTGTTGCACTCTTTTGAAATTATAACTTTTAAATCAAAATTTGTTTATCTTGTTTCACAAAAACAACTGTCAGAACGAAAAATTACCAAAAATCAGGGAGTTATTCACATTTCGTAAGGTACTTACAGGGAATTTTTTTACAATTTAAGATTTAAAAAAAAAAATCTGTTTTTGTCTTGTTTATCGGTGTGAGCACGAATGTAGACCCCACACGTAGAAATAGCGCACCCGAGTCTACCACATTTGGGGTGATCGCAAAAGTCAACCCAACCGGAGTGCAATGGAAGGGCCTCGCCCTGGGTGAATTTGGTATGAATTTAGTAAATATAAATTCTTTTTCTTTTGTGATAAATTAATATTTTGGGGGTGAATTAACCGAAAAGATCCCAGTTTTGTTTCTTATCATAAAACGTTGTTCATGAATCAGACTTGGTCAGATTCCATTTAATGTCAGTCTTTGCCATAATTTATTGGTTTGCTAAGACGTGCCAAGCATTTCATTTGTTAACTGGTTCTGAACTTTTGCAGAAGACCCATCCACTTCAAACAAATATCAATCCTTCTGTACGCTTGCGATTCCTGGAAAGTAACAGCAGAATCGCAGTGAAGAATCCAACCATTAGAAATGAGATGCTACAGAACCATTCTAGGCAACTCCTATGCAGACCGCATAAAAAAAATGACGAATGAAAACATGCCATGATATGAAAACATAAACCCTTTGGAAGACTTCATAGGCACCATCAAGAAGAGAAAGTTCAAATGGCATGGTCACTTCATTAGAACAAACACTCTTTTCTTTGTCAATTTATAAGATACCACCTTAGGCAAAATAAAAAAGCGGCAGACAGAGGGGAAATGTGCTGACAATTCTATCGAGTTAAATGGAAGATTATTCACAAAGAATCAAACATTGGCACGCAATGGAAGGAGATGGTCATGCGCTGAGTTTGGCGTGTGACTAGCAAGTCTACCCTATAAGACCTATGTACGTTATTTACATTATTCGGACTATTATCCTCATCTTTGTCGCCATATTTGAAAGACCTATGTACTTGCTACGAAGGCTCGCGGCTACATAACGTTGAAACACCGGTTCCTGTACAATCACCGAAGTTTAGCCTGGTCAGAAAGTATTTAGATAAAAGACAAAGAGAAGCCACACCGCGGCGTTGAGAAAGTGACTGAAGTCGAGATGCCAGGTCAGGACCGATTACATTGCAGCCTCTTTGGATTTTGTGAAGAATCTCGAGATATATAGCAGGATCACCAGACGAGATATGGCAGTAATATGCAATGCAGGGATGAATGATAGATTTATAAATGTGTAAGATAGATTCTGACGAGAAAAATTGTGTGGCACAACACAGTAGATCAACTTTCCTAGCGGAAAGCCTAACAATGGATTCAATGTAATCACTCCACTTCATGTTATGGGATAGAGGGGTAACACATTTGCATACATATGCGATGAGATTTAATAGAGCAAAATGTGGGTAAAAATATAAATTGGCGCAGACAAAATATAAGCGTAGATATGACGGAATAGGAAAGGGGAACCATTAAGAACAGTGCAAGGGAACACGCTTTAAGTATGCAGAATAATGGTACATACACGGGAAATAATATGTACTAGAGAATACAACGCGTAAAAGCTTCTAGAATTTTTATTGATTGGTTTTCGACGATTTATTTATAACTAGAAAATATTTTAGATTGTAAGAATTCTCATTTTGGACATAAGGATTTAGTGATACAAGATTACTAATTAATCCATAGCTGGGAGAAAAGAGGTTTATTAATATATTTCGCATTTAAATCTTTGAAGATCAAAGTTGACTGAGGAGCAAGAAGGCGGAAGAGAGTTCCACAAGCAAGAAGTGCAATGGAAGAAACTGTTAGCATAGAACTTACGGTTACATTAAAACTGTAAATTGATGAGTCCTTGCCGCGAATCTAGTACTGCGCTTAAATTCATAAAGTCTATGTACCATAGAGGAAAGTTCATGAGAACAATTACCATGAAAGTATTTATAAAAAGGTCAGAGGTGAGCTATGTAGAGCAAGCCTCAACAAAGTAATTTTTCTCGATTAATCACGTCCCAAAATAACACCATAAAAACCAATTATTAGGTTGGTGCAAAAATAATGTCGTTTTCTCACATGAAGTTGAACGTCAAAAAATGACATTATTTTTGCACCAACCTAATAGTTAACGGCTAAGGTACATAAAACATAGGAAAAACAAATGCTGCAGGCAATAAAAATGAAATAATTAACTACATAATTCAACGAATCTAGTAAAATAAATAAAAAATAACACAAAATTAGAGATGATTGGGTAGGAAAGGTAGTCTACTGAGAACTGTGCAAGCGACTACAGCACAGACAAGACAGTATATGCACAGACCAGTATAACGGATCTGGTAGTTGTAAACAAAGAGAAACCATGCCAAACAACGAGTCGCACAATAGATGTGAAAGAAAATGAAAATAAAGTATGACTCAGAGCTAAGAAAATGTTGGAACTTGAAGGCAACGGTCCTGCTAGTCGTTATCGCAGCACTGGGAACGGTACTGAATAGCTGGGGAAAAAGACCGGAAGAACTGAAATTTGGGGAAGAGAAGGAACCATCAAGGAAACAGCATTGTAGAGAACGGCCAGAATACCAAGAAACTTAGTAGAGTATTCAGGAGACTTGTTGTTACCTGATCTCTAGTATAAGTTACCAGTTACCTCTGGTGTTATCACTATATGAATAATAATAATAGTAATAATAATAATAATAATAATAATAATAATAATAATAATAATGATAATAATAATAATAATAATAATAATAATAATAATAATAATAATAACAACAACAACAACAATAACAAAACGGTTTTATGCTGCAGCACTTGTAAGTTAAAGGAGAAACCGTAAGCGGAAATGACTATTTTTTAATTAGTTGATAATTAAATGGCTGCGACTTATTTTTGACGTCCTCTCGCGTGTGTCGCTGAAAGAATGTCGAACTACAAAGAATGACAGAATTAAAGAACTGGTAAAATAAGAGAATAATAGAATAAAAGAATAGAATAAAAGAATAATAGAAGAAAAAATGGGAATGAAAGGTTAAATGAATTTCTTCCGTCGTCGGAATGAAATGTTGATGTCAATATCGGAAGTAAATTGATTCAGTTTTTTTGTTTTGTTTTTTTTGCTTTTTACAGACAGCGATCGCACTTATTCGGTTATTTTAGTTTGTTTATGTCTAATATGAAATATTTCGTTCGCGGAAAGTGAAAAAGGGTGATAAAAGGGGTAAGGGTGATAAGATATTAAAAGAAAAAAGAAGAATTTAAATTAAATGCAATGTGAATCACTATCGACTCTCCACCTGATACCTCATTCCTCTTCCCGCTCATTGTTAATTTTTCTGTTCCTAATTCTTCCACACCCTATAACCCATTGTGTCTTAGTGGCTTTACTGCCTTACATGAGGTGATACCGATTTTTAAAAAAGTATATAGGAGATACGGAAGAGAAGAAAGTGGGGAATTAACGGTCATGTTAATAAGATCTTCTATGATCATGGCTCTCAACAAACTTCTTTCCCGTACACCTCTTAATAACATTCGTTTTTAACCATCCCTGACATTCCCCGTTCTACCGTCTATTTACACAAGGTGGTCGGATAGGGGGTCAGCTACACCACTGTCCCTTTGGCTCTCGATAGGTACCGTGTGTGCAAAGCTCTCCTAGCCCACATTCTCTTTATATGTACAAGAAATTTCAGCCATAGCTTTCTGATAATGGAAATAAGTGTCCGTTGTGTTAAGACTCCCACGTTGCTTACACGCTCTGTCCAGGGTATTCTTAGCATCCTTCTGTAGCGCCACATTTCTGTTGATTCAGGTTTTCACTTTTATCTGTGATGAAATAGCCAAGCATACCTTATCCCATAGGACGGCTGATAATGCATAACAGTTAAGCATTCTCCTTTTTTAAAATGCAGCAACAGACCACCACCTCAATGTTGCCGTCCTCAAGACCAAGATGAGAGCCTACAACGACCGTGCTGGAAGGCCATCGCACAAGTTTAACGTGAACAGCCTGAGAGAGAAAGAGGGGAGAGCAGAAGAATTTAAGCTGGAACTGAGGAACAAGTTCAGCCTGCTTTCCGAGATGCCAGAAGAAACAACAGAAGAACGGTGGCACAGTCTGCGAAATATCTGGAAAACGACATACCAAATAATCTTGGGGAGGAAAACAAGGAAACACAAGGAGTAGTTGACAACAGAAACAGGCATTGATCACCGATAGAAAAAGAACCGAAAGACCAGATCCAAGACCGAGAAGAGAAGCAGGAATTGCAAACACGCTACTGGGAGAAGAAAGCTTTTGATAGTGTCGACAAAGACGTCATCTAGAGACGGATGCAGCACTATGGTTTTCCGCCAAAGTTTGACACCATCATCCAACAACTGTATGAAGATGCCACCAGTCAAATTATTCACGACGGGAAGCTGACGGAAACATTCTCTGTGCAAACTGGCGTTCGTCAAGGATACCTGCTGTCGCCGACGATCTTCCTGTTGGTGATCAACTGGATAATGCGGTAGGCCACGGAGGGCAGGAAAACTGGTTTACAGTCGATCTTCAGGAAGCAGCTGGAAGATCTGGACTTCGCAGACGACATCACTCTTCCCTCCCACAAACAAGATGCACAGGAGAAGACTGGCCTCCAAATCAACATCGGGAGATCATGAGGGTGAACAACAGACAAGACTCAGTACGACTACACCAAGAAGACATCAATGAAGTCGATAACTTTATCTATCTGGGAAGCGTCATCAGTAAAGATGGGGTGGGGACAGATGAAGACATCAAGTGTCAAATCAACAAAGCCCGACACGCTTTCAACACTTTCTGGAGATCGACAGCCCTCTCACTTTACAACAAGATCCGGATCTTCAACACCAACCTCAAGTCGGTCCTACTTTATGGCTCAGAAAACTGGCGGGTAACCAAGACCAGCACCCAAAAACTTGACATTTACCAACCGATGTCTCAAGAACATCCTCAATATCAGGTGTCCGGAATAGTCTTCAACGACCAACTGTGGGACAGAACAAGCGCCAGTCGAGATTGACATCAAGAAACGGAAATAGAGATGGATCAGCCACTCACTCCGCAAGCCTGTTTCTAGTGTCACCAAGCATCCCCTTGACTGGAATCCACAAAGGAAGCAAAAAGTGGGCCGACCAAAACAGACTTTTTTTCTTTTTTTTTTTTTAAGCGTATCACCCCAAGCAAGGCTGGAGGCCACTATCACGCAAGGGGTTAAAGAAGAGTTGGAGGAAGAGCAGATAGTAGTGGTAAAGGAGAGGATGTGGTGAAAGAGAAAGACAGTGGGTCGATGAAGGCAAGGGGGTTACAGAAGATTTGGAGCGAGAGCAGATAGGAATGAAAAATTATAATGGCCTCGAAGACTTTGTCGAAGAGGGGTAGGAGACTGATAGGACGGTAATTGGAAGGGTCGGAGTGGTCACCAGAGTTCTTAAAGACAGGAACAATGGTTGAGGACTTCCAGCAGTCAGGAAAACAGGACTCCTTGAGGCAGCGGTTGTACAATTTAGAGAGGGCAGGCTCCAGTTCAGGTGCGCATTTCTTCAGGACAATGGCTGGTATTCCGTCACCACCAGTAGCCTTGTGGTGATCTAAGTTAGAAATAATGCACAATACCGACGACGGGGTTATGTGCAATCCGTCCAGGAGGGCCTCAGTTCTGGGAGGGAAATCGGGCAAGGGTACCCCGGAAGAATCTAGCGTAGAATTGGAAGAAAACATCCGAGCGAAGCATTCGGCCTTGTCGGCAGAGGTGGTCAGGACCTCAAACTGATTGAACAGGGGAGGGACGGAGGGTTTGTTATTGTTCAGAACGCTCTTGCAGAGGCGCCAATAATCTTTGGAGCCAAATTTGCGGGATGCAATACGTTCCTTCATCCGAGCAGCAAATAGTGACTTGGCATCGTCGAGGATACGCTTACACTCGTTGCGGGCAGAGGTAAATAGACGTCTATTGGAGTCGGACATATCACTACGAAAACGGTGGTAGAAGTGGTTCCTATGGGCATTGGCGGCTGAGCAAGCAGCTGTGAACCAGGGGGAGGAGGGCGGTTTGACCTTGAATTTCCTGGAGGGGATGAAAGCTTCGATACCGGCTTTAATCCAGGAAGAGAACTCAGAAGCACAATCATGAGTGGGGAGCTTAACTACAGCATCCCAGGGGACATCGCGGAGGAAGTCACGAAACGAGTCCCAGTCAGCCCATTGGTAGCAGAATGTGGTTCTGGTGGTAGGAGGCTCTTTGCAGGGGGTGGGGCTGAAGGAGATGCTAACAGACACTACAGCATGATCGGAGTTACCGATAGGACAGAGCTGCGTGGCACTACAAGACTCAGGGATGGAGGTAAAACACAGGTCGAGGAGTGAGGCCTTACAGTCACGGTTGTAGGCAAAACGCGTGGGGAAATCGATTATCTGAGTGAGGGATTGAGAGACTGAAAAGTTGAGAGTATGAATGCCTGCGAGGTCGGTAGTAGCGTTCTTAAGCCACTGGTTGTGATGGGCGTTAAAATCGCCAAACACAAATATGTGAGCGTACGGATGGACAGAGAGGGCCCTATATATGCTGTCAGAAATGACATCGAGTATCCCACAGTCCCGAGAGGATGGAGAGCGGTAGAGGAAGAAAAGATAGCTTACAGCATTGAGAAGAGATAGCCGGAGACACAAGTACGAATGATCCGGCGATTCGAGAGAGCACTCTCTAGCCAGAGGGAGATGGTCCTGGACGTAAACACCCAGGCCATGCATGTGGGTTAGAGAGTCTTTTCTGAGGAGAGGAAGGTATCCAGGGATCGAGAGATCAGAGGAAGGGATAGAGGAGTCAAGATTGGTCTCACACAGGGCCAGTATATCCGGGCAATTAGCAATGAGGAAGGACTCAACGCTGCAGAAGTTGGTTCTAATGCCACGGATGTTGGAGAAGGAGATATTTAAAGGTTTGGGTGATTTTTGGAAGGCTGGTTTAGGTTTATATTTCTGGTTTTTGTACTTCATGGTTGGTAATTGGTGTTGAAAAATGAGAAGGCCTGAGTTACAGGAAGCCAACGGTTATCACCCATGACACAGACAGAGAGGGGGTTTGACTTGGTACAGAAGTGTTGAAGGCAGCAGGCACGACATGGGCCGAGCTGAAGAGGATCGCTCAGAACCGCGTTCGTTGGAGAGGTGTTGTTGCGACCATATGTTCCCCAAGGAATCAAGAGGCATAATATTAATATATTATACTATTGGTGACATACTATCCTCGTTTTAAAATATTTGTGACATACTAACTACGTTTTTAGATATTGGTGACATTCTGACTCCGTTTTTAAATACTGGTGACATACTATCTCCGATTTTAAATATTGGTGAAATATGTTGTAGATTGAAATATTGGTGACATATGTTGTCGATTGAAAAAAAGAAAACAAGAAGAAATAGTAGATAGATAGAGAGAGAGAGAGAGAGAGAGAGAGAGAGAGGGAGGGAGGAAGTGAGAGAGAGAAAGAAAAAGGAGAATTATAAGCGATTTGTTGCCAATGTTTAAAAATTACTCTTCTGAATATAGACGATAACGGCTCTCTACAACTTCCTTTTGTCGCTCTAAGTAACTTCCGACTCAATAACAATCCTTTTGGTCTATGTTCTTCCATCCATTCAAAAAAATCTTGTTATATGTTACTCGCTCTTGTTTCCTGTTTCCAGTTTTTACAATGATATTCACCCTGCACAAGGCCTAAGATGCACTCAAGGTAGAGGGTGATAGAATAAGAAGCATAGTTTATATGTTAGGTTGATAACGGTTAACACTAGACTTGAACAGGTTAAGAGTGAAGGGATCAAAGAAACATCCTCTTGGCAGTCGGTTTCACAAGCAGCTGTTTGTGGAAAGATGTTGATCTGCTACAATGTTGAACTGGTGGAACTAAGGAATGTAGTTCGCCTGAACATTTTCCATGGAAATAGCGATAAAGCAGCAAGAGGCTTGCGACGTTACGTCTGTGGGAATGAGGTTGTAGAGTGGAAAATAATTCATCACCGACAAGGGCGCGGAGACGATTTTGGTTTCATGTCCTTGATGTTCTTTTAATTCTTATTTCCCTTAAAACTTTCTCGTTACTCAAATGATGTTCTAAGCATCTGTCGATAAAACAAAATCTGTGTCGTTTCAAGTTTCTTCAACATCTCAGCAGCCTTCCCTGCTCTGTAGAAGAGCCGATATTGCATAGCAGTTTAACACTCTTTTCTTTGTTTTGTTGTGCATATCAGCGCTTTTGATGAGATGTTTATGCTTCTGGAATATTTGACCCGCAAACAATATCGGCGGACTCGTAGACTTTAAACAAATAAATATTAAAAAATATATTGATAGGATATTTTACAAAAAAGAAAAATGAGAAAGGACATCAAATGTGAATAGTTCAAAGCAACATTCAGTGTCTGTAGTGCAGGTACTTAAATATCGGCGGGACCGAAAAGAATACGTCTTTTCGCTATGAAAATCACACACACACACACAGAGAGAGAGAGAGAGAGAGAGAGAGAGAGAGAGAGAGAGAGTGTCATGAAAATGAACTTTTCCCAGTTGGGGGCTCTTTACCGACGTGGGACTACATCTGAAATCAAGAGCTGAAAAGATCAAAAAGAGAGAATGAGTAAGAATATCATTGCCTATTTATTGTCTTAAAGAGCAAAGTCAAGTTGGATAACCCACAGTCTCTAACGGCATTATTATTCTATTCTTATTATATGAAGTATTGTCAGCTATTATGATTCTTTTTTGATTAGATTTTGCGTTCATCTTTAATTTGAGTAACTTTTACTTGGATCATTTATCTACGGCAAGGAGTAGACATCGCAGAATATAAAAAAAAAGTGCTACCCAACTTGGCTTTGAAAAAACGCCTGTTAGGTAGCACTGTTTAAGCATTATAAAAAGACTATCGGCTCCTCACTATTTTTCTTCCTTTTTGTTATGGGAACTTACCCATAATATAAATGGACTATTTCATACTTCATAAATACTGCGCCTCAAGAGGAGACAGTCAGACAGAGAGAGTGAGTCGGGCAGTCGGCTAGACGATTACTGTAAGACATTGGAATAGTGATACTTCGAGACAACATAGTTCTCTCTAACCTAACCTGTTATTACTAACACTTCTACTTCTTTTGTACATATTCTATTTGTAATATATCTGTGTTATTCCATACCTGTGTTCGAGTTATTCTTCATTGGTTTACCTTGGACCATCACCGTGGTACAAGGAACCTGGACCATAACAGTGGCGACGAGGTAATCCCAAGGAAAAACGAACATACTTTTTTGCTATACGTAGCACATAACAGTGGCAACGAGGAATCCCCTAAAAGAAATACAAACTCTATATGCGGAGAACATACTTTTTTGCTATACGTCGCACATAACAGTGGCGACGAGGTAAACAAAGGACTAGCAAACTCTATACTCGGAGGACATACTTTTTTGCTATCCGTTGCACATAACAAGTGGCGACCTGGAAAACCCCAAAAGAAAAACAAATTCTCTACGCGGAGGACATACCTTTTTTGCTATCCATCGCACATAACAGGGGTCGACGAGTAAACTTAAAAAAAAAGAAGTTCTACGCGAGATTCTAAAAAAAAAACTACTTCTGCGCGAACACATAAAAAAAAAGAAAAGAATTTCCTTTTTGGATATCAGATTTCACTGGCAACAAAGGAATTTTTTTTACGTACACAGGTTACAGAATATCAGGTTACACAAAATTATATCAACATGGAAGATTTCAAGTCAACCATTGTAGAACTTATCAAAATCCAATTTCAACAGCAGCAAAAAAAAAAACCAAAAAAAAAACGAACAGAAATATTTCGAATTGCAAGAATTATTGCTACGTGTAATGTCAAATAAGGAGCAAATATCCGAGAACGAATCAGTTCTCTCACAAGACGCTATTTGGAGTACTATCGAAGATTTCAAGCACGCACCCGACGAAGATAAAACTTTTGCAAATTACTTCCGAAGGTACGAAGATCTATATGAATTTAACTGCAAAGATTGGTCAGACGCACGTAAAGTCCGTATATTTCTAAGAAAATTAGGCTAAACGATTACAGTAAGACATTGGAATAGTGATACTGGTCGAGACAACATAGTTCTCTCTAAGCTAACCTGATTGTTATTACTAACACTTCTACTTCTTTTGTACATATTCTATTTGTAATATAGCTTTGTTATTCCATACCTGTGTTCGAGTTATTCTTCATTGGTTCTATCTTGGACCATCACCGTGGTACAAGGAACCTGGACCATAACACTTTTACTCCAAGATGTAACAGGATCTTGACGAGAGCGTCCTAGTTGGGTAACATTCTTTTCCATTCCCCGGGTGACTGACCACTGAACTCTTATGGGCATATACACACACGTTTGTGCATCCCCCCACACACACGCACGCACACACACACCCACCTGCGTGCATAATTATTAAAAGTTTTTAATGTCTTCTGATCTTTCAACTGTGTACAGATTAATGTAATTTATATGTCTGGTTATTGCATGCATTAATCGTCGTTTATTTAAAATCCCTGTTTAATTAATTGTCGTTTATTTAAAATCCCTGTTTAATTAATTGTCGTTTATTTAAAATCCCTGTTGAATTAATTGTCGTTTATTTAAAATCCCTGTTTAATTAATTGTCGTTTATTTAAAATCCCTGTTTAATTAATTGTCGTTTATTTAAAATCCCTGTTGAATTAATTGTCGTTTATTTAAAATCCCTGTTTAATTAATTGTCGTTTATTTAAAATCCCTGTTTAATTAATTGTCGTTTATTTAAAATCCCTGTTGAATTAATTGTCGTTTATTTAAAATCCCTGTTTAATTAATTGTCGTTTATTTAAAATCCCTGTTTAATTAATTGTCGTTTATTTAAAATCCCTGTTTAATTAATTGTCGTTTATTTAAAATCCCTGTTTTTCTTACTTATTTTTACTCGGGCTCGCTCACATGAGTCCGCCAAATATTGTTTTCTAGACAAATGTACCATGAATGATTAAAATATATCTGTTCCATCATCATAACACAAGCCGTGATTCCCGCATCATGTTTATAGGGTGAAGAACTGATCAGATGTTTTATGTACTAAGTTATGAGAACTTGACAGCTGTGTAGAAAAAATCGAAATTATAAATCTAACATTTCATTCCACCATTTTTATTAGCGCCATTTTTGTTTTTGAACTAGACTGAAGGTCCAAATAAAAACTCAGTCTTTCCCTTTAGTTTGCCTTCACTCCATTCACAATAAAGTTCAATGGGAACTTGGCTGGTTCCTACCGTAATACTACGTTTCGCAAGCCATTCATGTAAACTACTGCTGACACAATGAGTTCGATCTTTCCTGTGTGTACCACTATCTGCGTAAATAATAAAACATTCGTCCTTAGGTTAACGGTTACTTTTTTAACTCCACGCAAGGCGATAATGCCACTAAGACGCAAGACGGGAGCAAGGAACTAAACTAATGGTAATGGGGGGGGATAGCCGTTTCCGTACAGTAAACATTAAGCATTCATTAACGGAACAGTCAGCCTTACTGTCTTTTGGAATTTATAAAATAATTTTCTTTAAAACAGTTTTTCAGGGAAATAGGCTTCTCAAGTTGAGTTGACTGTTACCGACATTTTTTTTATTAATGGCAGTTTCTTTCCTAATCTTTTGTTAATGTTGTGTAGAAATTCAATGTCATCATTATATCATTATTTTCCCTTCTACGTACATGTGATATGCATTTTACTTGTTGCTGTTGTTGGAAGTCTTCAAGGGACACGCTTTCTTGCTATTTGGTAAAGTTCTTTGCGACTGTATTTTTGTGAAAGAAATTCCTCAGATCTTATACACTGGTACAGTGTATAAGGTCTGAGGAATTTCTTTCAGTTGTAGAGGATTCATTCTCTGGAATTGTAGCGAATATATATATATATATATATATATATATATATATATATGCAAATTTCATTAAAAACGACTGACAAGGTGCTTTTATTTAGTTTTTATATAATTTCTCGTGCGATATAATAAAGTTTTTCTTTTCAGAGGATAAATTATATAAAAACTGTCCGAATGTTCTTTTTATCCGAGCGCTTTCGGCTATACATTTAGCCATTTTCAAGGATTATATTTCAACTGTTAGAATTAGAAATAGAAATAGTTTGTTATATGTATGTTTTATAAAGTGATTCATTTTTTTTTGTTTCATATATATATATATATATATATATAATATAAACATTCGTTAATATCAGAATATGATCACTATTTTTAAAACTTTATCTTCATTCTGTCTTATTCAAAGCAAATTCAAAGGAAGGATGCTTGCAGGGAGAACTTTCCTTGCGCAGCATGGTATTGCAAAGCCTCCCATATTACTGAACTGTTGATCAGAGTAGCCTCTCAAGATGTTGCGCAAGAGTTAGGGCTCCTAACTACCAGTCAGGAGCAACAACCAGAATATGCCATTCCAGCATCCTCAGAATGAAGAGCTGTTGCCACCATCCACACGTATCACAAACAAGAATAAAAAATCATGACAGCACCACTATTAAGGCGTGAAAGAAGGAAAGGAATCGGGAACCCAATCATACACAGGAAGCAACCCAATAGTCTGGGATGGACTTACAGTTAAATTATAACTGTTGTGGCGTCCTCCCTTCAATGAGTCGATTGTGGACTCTTCCACTGAGTATAAGACTGGTTGGCGATTTGGTCTCGGGGGATTGAGCGTACCCGCACACTTTCAAGTCGTGTCATACACTTCTGTTCATTTACTGTGCAAAATACTACTCATCTGCAAACACTTCTTTTGTTATTCATGGTCACAACAATAACAAAGAATAGACACTCTGATAACTTGTATCTGGATAGTCGACCTGTGGCCCACAGAACTTGGAGACCATGCCGTGTTTAACTGGCATTAAGAAGGATAGACGGAAATAGGTAGTTGGCGGTAGGTGGGGGATCTGTCCCTAGAATCTTAGCAGCAGGATAAAAGTGAAGTAAAACTAACAAATAAAAACAGGATGTCTGATAAATATTAACTGATGAACAATTCAAACGAGAAATGTATCTTAAATTTAAACGCTCAAGAAACAATTCAAAATGCGAGATACAAATTGAAGATTTGAAAATCAAGGAAATTTAAATACCTGGGAAGTGTTTTAACAGATGACAGAAAATGTGACACCGATATCCGAAGGTCAATTGGAATGGCTAAAGTTACCTTCGAAAAGCTAAGCAAAGTATTAAGTATAAGGAAAATTTCAATAGAAACAGAGATAGAATGATCATCTGTTATGTAATATCAGTATTCTAATATGTTAGTGAATGTTAGATAATTTCTTCATTGGTCAATAAAAGACTTGAGGTACTAGAGATACGCTTCAGTATCTGTCTATATTTCGGAGATGAGGTATTATGTACATTATTTACATTATTCGGACTGTTGTTCTCATCTTTGGCGCCATATTTATGTTTCGGCCGTTGTACGCTCCAGCCTTCTTCAGGTGGTTGGAAGGTCGAACTGAACCCTTTATTTCGCTCACTGAGGTTGACTGTTCTAGTTCCACGCGCCATGTTTTAATGGATGCCAGTTATCAGTTATCTCTTGTCAATTTCCCTATGAAAGTTCAGCACTGCCTTAACCACACTAGTTCGGCCCTGTCACTGGATCTAACTAATGCCTTTATCCACTGTGCCATGTGTCCTTGAGGACATCTGTGTATGAATTTCTGGGTATTATAAACCTAATGTCTTCAGCAACCATTTTTACCAGTGCTCATATTGCAATTTTTGCTGTTATTATCTTATGTTTTTACCAGAGATCATATTGTAATTTTTGTTGTTAATATTGCTTTTCTCTGGTACTCCTTATTACTGGTTCCTGTATTGTATTCATTTCTATGCGTGGTCGGCTCAGGAGAGATATGCTTCTACAGAAGGATGTTGAGAATGCCATGGACAGAAAATGGGATCAAAAAAAGTTTTAAGTAAAATGGTAACAAAAAGGAATAACACTTATAATTAGAATCAGAAAGGGACAATTGAAACAAAATTTGACACTCACAGAAAATATTGAAGGCAACTGAGACAGAAGGGAACGGCGAGTAACTTAGTCAATGAGCCTTTGTAAATGGATAGCAGAACCGAGATTAGGAGTGATAGCGAAAAGACAAAATTTGCTAAAAGCTACAAAAAGAGGAATTTATGGAGAGTCATGATCGTCCATGATCTGAATGAACATGACACAAAGACTGGCAAAAATCACGATGTTGGATGGGTAGTACAATTATTGCTAAGAGATAGGAAGTTGTGGAGAGCCATAATCGCCAACGCCCTAAAAGGACCGGGCACAAAGACTGGCAAATGTCGTATGTTGTATGTTGCTTTAGAGATATTATAGAGGCGTGTGACATTGTCGAAATAGTTAAAAATTCAAACTGTACAAAATTCTATACCAGATCGTGCGAGAAACCTTTTCTTTTTTCTGTTGGCGCTACAGTAGAACGTGGCTTTTCTTTTGGCCCCTGCTGTGCAGATGAATTCCTAGTCCGTTAATCGCTAACTTCCGCTTTAGATCTTTGTTTTCGTCTTACGTGAAGGTCATTGTTTGTCTTTGTTTTTCACTTGTTTTTTTTGTTTTTTTAATCAACTTGCTTTTTCATTATTAAATTAACGTGAACACCAGATGCATCATTAACCTGTTCGTTACTACGGAAAGATAAATGTCTTGTTATTCCTACAACGATAAAAAAATACAGTTGACAGCGAGCAGATTTAATAACATAATTGGCACACGAACTATTGCGTGTTGCTAACTTTGAAAACTTAACCGCATTTCGCCCCCAACTCTCTCCCATGTTTAATTGTCGGTTTGTTTCGTTGTGTTTATAGACATCGATTAAGAACTGTACGGCTAGATATAGCATTTTTCTTTCTGAAGGAGGCACACCTTTTATTTGTGGAAGCCTTTGTCAGCTCAAATTGTCACACCTGCGAAAAAAAAAAAAGAATGTAGAGCGAATAAAAAGGATTGTCATGAGGTATTCTTGAAATCAGAATTTAGCATAAGACGAACAAAAGAAACGTATGGCAATTCATAGAAAATCATCTAATAATTATGAAACTGCGATGTAATGTATCCAGCATATAAAATTTTTGCTTGGTCATCAAAGAAACTTGCAGTTTAACTTTATTCCAGTGAAACCACACGCTCTTATTCACTTAGCTTATACCGGACAGAGTTGAGAGCTGTATTCGTAGCAAAAATCGTCACTTTTCCGGGAGGAGCCGATAATGAAATCATTCTCAGTTTCATTCAATACAAGGTTTGAAAGTCACTCAAGGTAGAGGGTGACAGCTGAAGTGGCAATGATGAAGGAGGTTCGAAATATGAGTAGAGGAGAAAGTTGCGGGAAGAGGGGATTGGGATGATGAGGAAGAAAGATAACGATTGAAGAGGTTAAAGATTGTCGTGCCCAGGAAAGCACCCACACAATCGACCGTTCCACAAACTAGCAGTTCTTGCCACCCCCACACCAAACAAAAAAAAAAAACTGAGTTGTTTTTCTTCTCACATTTGGAGGAAATAAGAGTAATTCAAATCCGCGGAAGTAGCAGCAAAGCTCTTAACTTGTAGAACTTTCTCATCTCATACGGTTAGAGTAGCGATAGGCTTGCAACATTAAATCTGTCAGAAAATGGTTGTATTATTTTTAAAGTGAGAATCATCCTGTATGAGACCAGGTTTCTCTTCGTTTCTTCTGTCTTTTGGTGTTATAGAAGGATGCTGGTTTTTTTTGTGGACAGCTCTTCTCCAATTGGTTCTTTCTCCCGCATCCGTCTCCCAATTCACCGGATTGATTTCTCTCCATAACAAGGTGCTTTTGAGCTGATCCTTGAATCGAGGATGTGCGGTTCCATGAAGTATCTTGCCGGATGTGAGCATATATAATATTAGTGGTCAATATATATATATATATATATATATATATATATATATATATATGTATATATATGTATAAATTCCCAGGAGGATAGAATTCAGGTAGAACTCAATGGCCAGGACAGAGAAAGAATATAATATAAAAGGCTCAAACACTAATATTCCATGGTTATAATTTATTACATTGAAATCGTAATCACGATCCAATTCATCAGACCTACAAATTCAATAAGATTTTTGTATTTGTAGGTCTGATGAATTGGTTCGTGATTACGATTCCAATGTAATAAATTATAACCATGGAATATTAGTGTTTGAGCGTTTTATATTATATATATATATATATATATATATATATATATATATATATATATATATATATATATATATATACATATATATTGTGTATTTAGGCAGTAATTCTTCATTTATGCATGCTTCATTAAAAACGACAGACAAGGTACTTTTTATCTTTTGTATTTAATTTTTCTTGTATTCAAACAAAGTCTGTAGAAACTGTTCAAATATTCTATAATTCCGAGCGCTTTCGACTATACTTTTAGCCATTATCAAGGATGATTTTATTTATTCAGTGTAATTGAGTGTGTACGCTGTGTGTATGTTTTTAGTGTTATAGAGATTTTTTATTTCGCGAACACAGTTAGCATGTTGTGGCCTTGTTCGTAGTTAATATTGTTGGCTTTTTTATTTTATTAGGGCTTCCATTATTTTTTATCTTTTTTTTACAGGTGGATGAGTTTATTATGTTTTTATTTTCTACTAGTATGTTTCTAATGGAGTCTGGTAAGTTTGTGTGTGTGTATTTAAATGGGTTCTAATAGAGCTATGGTCACATAGGTGTAACACACACACACACACACACACACACACATATATATATATATATATATATTGAGAATAACAATATATACTGTTATTCTTACTGGATGATGCTACTCAAAATTTCATGCGCAAAGTAATCATCAATTAAAAAACAATTATTTACCCGCTGTGCCACGCAGCAAGATGTGGCACAAGGCCGAGTTTAAAGTGGGGTATCCGAGCCCGTAGGCTCGGGCAAGAATTCACTATAGACCACGTAAAAACGGAGTCAGTTACCCGAGACGAGATTTTGCCCTTCGGCAGAGCCTCATCTGGGGGATACCCTCTGACATAAGCCAGGTAAGGATAACCTACACAAAGTAAGTATAAACTGATAGTGCGTGTAGGATCAATGGTATATATTTTTAAGTTCTGTTCTTTTTATATCGAGCATTATATATATGCATAAGTAAGTTAGCCTAATCTCGCGGTCTGAAGTCTAGGGCACCCCATGAGTAATGAAATCACTAGCAAGGGTCTATGAAAAATAAATATTAAATATAAGATTTTATGTACGTACACATATAGTTCTTATGTATGCGTATATTTGCTTGTTTGTAACAATATATATATATATATATATATATATATATATATATATATATATATATATATATATATATGCACATACAGACACACACATATATATAAACACAAATGGAAGAAAAGACACACACACACACAATATATATATATATATTTTTTTTTTTACTTGTATTAATATATATATATATATATATATTAATACAAGTGAAAGATAAGAAAACTGCATATATGTTTAAACTGAAAATATCTGCGTTTTATATAGACACGTACGCCGACGTAAACATCAATATTTTTATGCGTTTCTGTTTACATCTATGTTGTCAGTGTGAGCGCATGCGCGTGTGTGAATGTCTTATGGCATTGTAGCAGACTCGCCGAATGAACGTTTGCCAAGTGTTACGCATAAGTATATGACCCAGACAAGAGAAACGTAAATTATATAATTTATGAGTTCACATCCGACCATGTAGTTTAACCCACTTTGAGCTCATCTACAAACCAGACAGCACGTGTCGATAACATAATTTCCAAGTAAAATTGTTCCATTTTTTACCCGCTAATGTTGGCATTTATATATATATATATATATATATATATATATATATATATATATATATATATATATATATGTATTTGTTTGTGTGTGTTTGTATCTATATGTATGTGAATGTGAGCGGTTATACTCTCTCTCTCTCTCTCTCTCTCTCTCTCTCTATATATATATATATATATATATATATATACATAATTTTATGTGTATATATATCA
>OZ038478.1:90339031-90384031 GCA_964036315.1 Acanthosepion esculentum
TCCCAACCACCCTAGTTTGTTGGCCCCACTTTTAATCTCGACTGGGTCAGCTTTCAAATTTCCCATGTCCGTTTATATTTTCTCCTTTCCCACTCCCTTAGCGAGAGAGCTTCTTGATTTTGTCCTCTAGGCAGAATACAGCGGCCTCTCTGTTTTGAGGGTTGGACGGGCCCTACTAACATCAGTTATGTTTAATTTGATTTGTGTTAATATTTTAGTTTGTTATTGGGTTCATCTCCCTCCCCTATCATTTTTTCATCATAGAATTTTAAGTATTTATTATCATAAATTTTTTATGGCATGGGGCGCGTTTTATAGACCCACCCCTTGAGAGGATGCAGTATTGTGGTGTATGGAGGATTGATTGGTGATGGGCGAGTTTTTGTGGTGAATGGGCAAATTGTGACGAGTGAATGGGTCCTGATTGGATTAGCTAGGTATAGGATAATTAGCTAAGACCAGCCTCAACCCCTCCACTTTTCACCCTTGTGCCATAATTATGTAATTTCTATGTAATAAATATAGACAGAAAGAGGCTCACGCAGGAGCGTCTCTCTCTTTTTAAAATTTTGGATTTAATGTAACTATGACAGCAAAATCATTTCGCTTTCATTGTTTGCCTTGATAAAGTCGGAAGACGAAATGCGTCACCAAAAAGATTTTTTCCAATTGTCATTTCTCATACCATATATATATATATATATATATGTGTAATTTGGCAGCAACTTTTCTTTCAAACATGTGTATATATATGTGTGTGTGTGTGTCTCTGTGTGTGTGTGTGTGTGTGTGTGTGTGTGTGTGTGTGTGTGTGTGTATATATATATGGCGAAAGGGGACAACTGGCGCCTCGTAACCAGCTGCTTCGGTTAGATGGAGCTCGACAGCTCAAAGAAGGCATTCAATCTAATGGAAGGAAAACCTTGATTTTATACCACAGCTACCTTGCGGTTATATCCAGCCAAACAGACAAAAGGCTGTGGATGTAAAGTGGTTGAATGTCAACTTTCTGCCAAATCCTGCAGCCAAGCCAGCCCCAAATGTAATGACCTACATATCCTTTAGATCTTGTTGATACGGCCCAGAGGTGTGGGTACAGTTTGGGAAGCACACAGCCTCCATATACCATCGCCCAGTCCTGAGCCCTGGATATCTCACTCTAGTCTCACCACCAAAGGGCTGAATTTTGACCAAACAAGACGCTGCCTTTATATATATATATATATATATATATATATATATATATATATATATATATATAGAGAGAGAGAGAGAGAGAGAGAGAGAGACAGACAGACAGACAGACAGACAGAGATAGAGAGAAAGGGGAGAGGGAGAGAAAGAAGGGAGAGAGAGAAAGGAGGGAGAGAGAGAGAGAGAGAGACACGCCCTGGAGATTTCACTCCAGTCTCAAATCAAAATAACTCGAATGTACACATGTATTTGAATATCCGTTGGCATATCCATGCTTACTTTACGACAAACGGCGCAAATACCATGATATCGTTTTAGTGTAGCCAAATCTAAAGGAGCGGGAGTAGGAGAGGCTTGAAGATAGTTGCACGCGGAATAATCAGTCGTTCTACCTTTCGGACGTCATCTTGACGTAATAAGTGATTTAGTTACGATCAACAAGACTTAAGAGGCAAATAATTGCCTCGGGCTTAAGTAGTTGTCTTATAGGCCACCGTTTTGGCAGTCTCTTTTCTCTACTTACACACAGATATCTTTTCTGATTCCTTCACTTGGCAAATATTGCTCAAGTTATCAGAACAAGCTTAGTGGCTGAGACAGCTATAGCTTTACCTTTGCCTCCAGCAAAGAATTAAGAGTTTTGCTAAAGGTTACGGTTTTCATATTCGCGACCTATCTATCAATCTCTTTCAAATTAAATACAGTTAATTGATAAAAAAAAGTAGATCTATCTAAATGATACAAAAGATATCCTCTGATTCAAGTTTCGTAGATACATCCCTAATGAAAACAGGGTCAGATAAACGAGCGGTGTATCTGCGAACCTCGAAGTAGAAGGATAAGACATTTGAATTTTTTTTATCTATTAACTGTTGGCGCTCTCTCTCTCTCTCTCTCTCTCTCTCTCTCTCTCTCTCTCTCTCTCTACTACTGAGCGCTTTTTTTCTTTCTTTTTTTTTTTTTACAAATGTCTGTCTTCAAAATGTAGTAATTTACTGGACTACGTGTTTTGTTAGATCTTAAACATATTATTATTATTATTATTATTATTATTATTATTATTATTGTTGTTGTTGTTGTTGTTGTTGTTGTTAAATAACAATGACCCCACAAAAATGTTGACAAGGATATTTCTTGAAGTTAAGCTTTCAAGTCAAGCAGTGTCTATATATGCAGTTTACAGTATTTTTAGGGAAAGATAAGTGAAAATTTAATTTTATTAAATTTATAATTTTATAGATATTTTTTCTCATTATTATAAACGTTATTTAATAGTTACACATGTTTGAGTGTAGAGGCGCGTATTTATTTTTAAACAGTGAAATTAATGTCTAACGGTCAAAATATTTGAAAATGTATCTTTTGACAGTAATCGAAACTTTATCTACAATTTGGACTTCGTTGTCTATATAGTGACATTATTATTAATAATAAATAAAAATAATAATAGTGAATAGCATAAATAAAATAGAATAAAACAAATAACATTAAAACGTTGTTTAAAATAAGTTAAATAAAACCAAAATATAATTCAGTCTCTTCGTCACCGAACATTGGAAAATCAAGACGTCCATCTCCTCAACTCGGGATATTGCTTGATATAAAACGAAATGACTTCTCCCTTTTATCACATGTAACCTTAAAACACTTGTAAGTAAAACACACACACACACACACACACACACACACACACACACACACACACACACACACACCAGTACACAAAAATAAATAAATTGTATGATTTTAATTTACAATTTAACATGATTTAGTATTATTTCTGTGTATGTTTTTTTCTCTTGTGAACACGAGGCTATGATGTGAATGACCCCACACATTCACTGTTACGTAGGAGGATTGATATTACAATGAGTAATATTGAAATGCACCATTTTTCTACACAGATTATAACAATGATTTAAAAACAATCATCCATTTCGTAAAAAAAAAAAGTGCGACACGCAGGAAGGCGCGGGTAATTCGGCTAGTTACTTAATAAGATTTTCACCGGGGTGTCACTGATTATTGCTTCTTTTTTGTCTTCTTGTACGTAACTTTTGAAAGTCCCGATATCATCAATGAATGTGTGTAGAGACAATATTATTATTAATAAATAAAAATAATAATGAATATCATAACTTTGTTCAAAATAAATTCAATACCTCCACCAAAAAAAAAAAAAAAATCTCCAAGAATGCAACAGAAACTCTTCCTTCCTGAAAACAGACTTCGCGACAAAAATGCTGTCTCTTTCGCTACCGATCGATCGAAGGTCAAGACGTCACATCACCTCTCCTCAAGACATTGCTTGATATAAAACGAAGTGTCTTCTTCCTTTTATCACATGCAGCCTTTAAATATTTGTAACTAAAATACACATACATCAGTACACATAAATAAATAAATTGTATGATTTTAATTTACAATTTAACATACCTTTAGTTTTATTTCTCTGTATGTTTTTTTAACCTCTGTGAATACGAGGCTATCCCTGCTGGTATGATATGAGTGACCACACATATAAGTTATGAGCCATGCATGATACACGCTTACACGATACATGACTGACGAAGCAGATTTTTTTCGCAGTACATTGCCATTGCATCCTGCGGTATACCAGTTAGCATCCAAGGCTATAGAAAACGGTCTGTCCTGCTATTTACCCATAGCTGGGGGAGAAGAAGATGATTTATACTTTTCCCCAGGGTATTAGCATGCGAATGTAATGAATTTGACTGGAATTCGAACTCGGCTCTCCGATTCCTCAATTCGAGCTGCTATCCATTACGCCACCGTGCCTCCCACACATATACAACAATGTATTTATAAAAAAAAAAAGGAGAGAAATATAATTTTTAAAAAAAGTAAACGTATAGATCTCTCGATTGAAATTAACAAACCTTGATTAAATGCATTCTTACTGCTTAAATATATTTTATTTAAATAAACCATCTGGTTTATTCTAACAGAACGCTACTGCGACTTTTCTACGTAGTCACCTTCGATGCGTTCTTTCATCGATACACGAGCGCTTAAGCAGGCTCTTCGAAGAACGTGGCGTCAAGCAACGACCTGTTTGGAACTGATTTGAAGCTTCCAAACAGATATCAACCGTATTACGCCTTTTACAAGCTATAGGAATAATTATGTGGCAAGAGGAGGTTACGCATGGACAAACAAACATAATAATAATATAAATATGTTTTGAGACACTATTATTCTTTCGATTCAATACACATATACACAAAAAAAATAAATGCTATATCTGGATAAAATAACCGATGGCGATAAAATTAGATTCCTCAGAAAACGTGGCCAATTCCAGAGCATAATCTATTTTTCTTTTATGTATCGTATCCCTTCAGGGCGTGGGCGATCATAGCTCTCCACAACTTCTATAGAAGTTTGTAGATCGATCTTAGCAATTTTTTTTTACTATCCTTCCTTTTTCCTGGTTTGTCATGACAAGTTATTAGGTTGGTGCAAAAATAATGTCGTTTTCTCACATGAATTTGAACGTCAAAAAACGACATTATTTTTGCACCAACCTAATAGTTATGCTGTTTCCCCTGCCTCTCTTTTCTCTAGAGGTGCATTTATGACTGACTTTTGACATTATTGTATTCTTAATTTAAAGGATGAAACAGCGAGGGTGACTTTGAGGTCACATCTAGATACTTGGCAAAACCCGGAATGGGAGACCGTCTGCACAATGATGTTTTGCCACTAATTCTATTCACGAATAGATATGCACACGTCAGCCTCTAGTTGATATGTTTCTTGGCATGTTTTATTAGTAGCTCCCGAAAGTTTAACGGTTTTTAAATATATAAAAACACTAGGAAGCAAGACAAATTATGAAATAATCGCACATGGAAAAAACAAAAAAAACAAACACAAATCTGTAAAAGTTTGTTAATTTTGGAAAAAAATATTGAAAGAAAAAATGAAAATGTAAATCGGTATTTAAGCTTAAAATACTTGGATATTATGAAATCATGATAAAATAAAATAGTTTATATTACCTTTTTCACAGTACTAACACTTAAACTATCAATTGATAACAATAAGCGCGAGTAGAAAAGGCAAAGTTGATAATATAACTTTAGATAAGTAAAAACAGAAAGCAAAAATAAGATCAAGATAATTGTACAATAACAAATAAATACTAATACAGAAAAAAATGTTAACTTGGAAAATGGTTGAAAGGAATAATAATAAATAATACATATATATCTTCAAATAAATATAATAATCATAATAATCATAAAGAAAATAAAATAACTAATAAATACGAATTAAATTACTTTTAAGCAATATTTACGTTTTTTTTTTAGTTAAACTTAAAATCAGTTAATATTTTGGAGCTTTGAAAGAACACATCATCTCTCCTTGAGTTCCGAACGCCATATCAGTTTTTAAACATAACTGGAAGAAAACATACGTACTGTCGAAATATTGTTAAACATTGTTAAACACTGATTTTCTTTACTTTTCTTAAACCGCTGATTGGATTCAGTGAAGTGAAGAAAAATAAGAATGAATGAATGAAGGAATGAAAGACGAGTCGATAATATTCTTACGTGGAAAACCTATCTTTTCATTTGTACCCCCTTACTTATTTAAATAATGACCTGTATGCATATTTATTATCGTTATCGCAATATTTTGTTCTTAAGCTGAAATATTTAACGACGCAATCGGAGAATTTCCATTGTCGTGGAACTGGACATTGAGCTTATTCAGTCATTAACTTAAGAATTGTGATTGATCAGAAAATTAAAATAATAAAACCGTGAAATTGTCACAGGTATTTCTAGAAAAGTTTATTTTAATAACGATTAATACTTTTTTTTTTACAAAATAACTAAAAAGGCAAACCAAATTCTTGACATATGAAGTAAATTTTAGCAACAGATTTTCACAATTCTCATTTAATGGAAATCGCATTTAAGTGGGTTCGAACTTCGCACTCGGTATTTAAAAATGTATGTACTTCTAAATGGCAGTGATATTTACGTCATTAACGTTTACAATTTCGTAAATTACACAATGGAAGATACAATGACAGTCGACCAGAGGTACATTGTAACGAAGGAAGGAAAAAGCAATGGTTACAATACTACATATGGTTATCTGCTAGACTATGTTATGAAAAAATTACACTCCTCTATCTTCCGGACTTAAGTATCTTTAATTGCGGTTAACCATTGCCAGATGTCCTATTGAGTTATTTCTCTTCAGTTTAGTATACTTAAAGAGACATCATTGACTCAAACGTGATAAGTGTCGTGTCAGGACGTCAGTCAATGAATTCCATTGAAACACAATTCTTTTTTTCTAATATGTGCCCTCGTTAAAAAAAAACGACTTATGTTGAAACCAGAAAGGCAGGCAGTACTGATAAATTTGGGTTTACGGCTCGGATTGAGGAATCGGAGAGCCGAGTTCGAATTCCAGTCCATTACATTCACTTACATGCTTGGGAAAGTTACGAATCCTCTTCTTCTCCTTCCAGCTATGGGTAAATAGCAGGACAGATCGGCTTCTCTAGCCTTGGATGGCAAATGGTCTACTGCAGAAATAAATGGCAACCTACTGCGGGAAAAAAATCTGCCTCGTCAGTCATATATCGAAAGATACATGATCGCCTAAGTGTGTATCACATTATGGCACATAAATGATTGCAAATTATTGCAATTGGGGCAACGCGGTAGGAAATAGGAAATTTTATGACATATGTTGATGGTAGACACAGAAAAAAAAATGCAGAAATCCCTAGAAATGGTAGAAAAGAAAAGCAAGAAGAAAGGACTAAATATTAAGACGGAATTACATAATTGTCAACAAATGGAAGACCCCAGGATACGAGATACGAAATGAAGATGTCAAAATCAGGCAAGTATGAAAATTTAAATATTTGTTAAGTGTTTTAACAGAGGACGAAAAATGTGGCACAGAAATCCGAAGTCTCTTTGGAATCATAAAAGATTCCTTCCAAAAGCTGATAAAATATTAAGAAAGAAAAAAAATCCTATTGGGATCAAAAGAGTTCTCAACCAGCAACTTCAATATATCACTCTATTTTGATAGAAATAACCAGCTGTACTCTTTGAAATCTTGCTACATTGGATGACTTCTGAGGTTAACTTCAAATACCCTATGACACGACTGGATGATTTTACAAGTGAATGTGTCCGTGTCATGGCCATGTTGAAACAGTAAGGTTCATTGTCCTGATTTGGGGTAAGAAGACATCCAGTTGTATCATTGGCTACTGAAGTTAAACTCAGAGGTCAGCCAAGATAACAGGATTTCATCAAGCTGTACAACTGGTTATTTCTAGCAAAACAGAGTGATATATTAATGTCATATAGGAATAAAGTGTTGCTGCCGACACTTGAGTTTGAACATAGATCGCCTATGAGCAAACAAAGGTGATCCCATTATTGAATTAAGTAGACCACGTGACCATAGGAGAAACGCATAAGTAGGAAGTAGCATGACGTCTAATTGATCGCTATTCCTATTCTATCCTCTATACTATTTGGATCGTTATTTCTATTCTATCCTCTATTACTATACGGACCGCTATTCACTATACTATTTCTCTATTCGGATCACTAAACGGATTGCTATTCGAGCGAGTATTATCGAGCAAGTACTATTAGTGCAAGTGATATTCGAAGGCGTCTGACACCAGTATTGTTCAACGGCGTTACTATAGCTGAAATCTGCGATTACTAAGTTTCTACTAGTTTCATTACGAAAGTGACAACGAGTGCTCGTTGGCATCACAAAAGTTTTCACACTGAAGTTCACCCAGTACATGGCCGGGGCCACTCGAGGTAGAGAGTTACAGATATGTTTTATGCGGATAGGCGGGGAAGATAACGGTTAACTCTGGACTTGAATTGGTTAAGATTTTAGTGATAGGGGGAGTTTTCCGCGGGAAGAAGCTGCTCGTGTGGAACTTCCTTCTCACCAATGGAATACGGATAGAATGAGGATAGTTTACTACGATGTGAGTGGCATGGCGGATCCTAGCCGGGGGGGGGGGGGGTTAGAACTGGCGGAACTAAAAAATGTTGTTCATCTGAAGACTTTCCATGGAAGTAGCGATAGGGCAGTAACAGACTTGCCACACCCCGTCTGTGAGAGAGGAGTTGCGGAGTGGAACATAATTTGTACCCCACAGGGATGCGGAGACACTTTTAAACTCTATGGAGACTGAAAAGTGAGAACTGGACAGCTCCTGCCCGAACGTATCAGCAGTACTCCATTTTAGGCCTGGTCTGGCTCTTGTATAAGTAGAGGATGGCGGGCGGGATCGGCACAGAGAAACGACCATTTTACCTGCATCTTTAGCGATGGATGGTATGTATGAATTCGACTTGAGGTCTGGGTTGAGTTTAAGGTTCAAAAATCGCTCAAGGTACGAGGCTTCTTCGAAGTGACATCCATTCATCGTGACTGGTGGTAGTTTGGGGTCTGATCGGCGATGAAGGGTGAATAAAGTAAAAATCGAATTCAGACATCACTGGCTAAATATATTCATACGGTTCGATAACAACAATTTCGTGTATTAGACTTTAAATTACATCACTTACCATCCCCCATAGTTTACCATGGATCTCGCACTTAGCCTTATGAATATTTTTAAGCGTTCTTAAACTTAAACATTTAAAAAGTTTAAGGATATTTTTTTTAACTTCTGTTTATAAATACACGTTGCAAAATAAAATCCTTACATTTGCCTCGATAATATATATATATATATGATAAAAAATTAATTCGGTCGAGCACTGTGGGGAGAAAGCGCGTACTTCTAAGCAGTGACTATTACTGCTAATAATGCAAGACTCTCCCAACAGATTGAGTCCTGTAGTTCACTGGCGTGTTTATGAAAAAATAAATACGCAAAAATTCGCCTATCTCTCTTCCGAGCACTGATAGCCTAGGGGTTAGAATCTCCAACTGATTCTAAATCGGTCGTGTTTCGGTCCCGGCTTGAAGCGATCGAATATCTTAGCCAAACTGATAGGCTGTGATACAGCGAAACAGTATGTCTGTGGATGACAATATATATGTATTTTTTTTAAAGCTTTTCACCCCAAGCAAGGCTGGAAGCCACTAACATGCAAGGGGTTACAGAAGGTTTGGAGGAAGAGCAGATAGGAGTGGTAAAGGAGAGGATGTCGAGAAAGATAGTGGATCGATCAAGGCAAGGGGGTTACAGAAGATTTGGAGCGAGAGCAGATAGGAATGAAAGGGGAAAGGATGTGGAGAAGGGAAGTGGATAGATCAAGGCAACTGGAGATGTCGATTGACGTTACACTTAAATAGTTGGAGATTATATTCGTCAGGGAAACTGGAATAAGGAAGGGAGGTCCACATACATACATGTGTGTGTGTATGTGTGTGTGTATATGTGTGTGTTTCTATATTTCTGAGATGAGGTATTGTAATTATTTATATTGTTCGGACGGTTATCCTCATCTTTATTGCCATATTCACGACGTTTCGTTTATTGTATGCTCCGGCCTTTTTCAGGTCATTGGAATTTCAAACTGAACACTTTATTTTGTCCACAATGACACATGGCCCAGTGGATAAAAGCGTTGGTTTTGCTACATTGACTTGATTGAAAAAGTTGTATGTTCAGTACCTGGCTACTGTAGTGGTGAACAAAACATTTGGAGAACTGAGTTAAAGGGAGATAACTGAGACATCCGGATGAGCCATGGCATGTGGAACAAGAAAAATCTATCTCGTTTGGCGAAATAAAGGGTTCAGTTCGAAATTTCAATCACCTAAAGAAGGCCGGATGTGTACAGTGGCCGCGACGTCGTGAATACTGGAATAAAGATTAGGACAACAGTCCGAACAATGTAAAAAATGAAAATAATTTTCATTGATACAGTTGTCAAAGTATTTTACAATTGTTGTCGTTTTTGTTGTCATTGTTACTATATCAATTATTATTTTTTATAATGTTAATGATGAAGAATAAATAACATATATAATTTTTGATAATTAGTATGAAAGGAGTAAGACTAATGGTTAAATAAAAGTATATTAAAAAAATAAAGCCCTTGAGAGTGTGGGCCTCTAAACTATAGATTAATAAATTAATACACCCTTGTGAAAATTAATTGAAACACCCGCTTTAGTTTCCTTTCTTTTACCACACGGTCAGTTTTAGAACCACTGGAGTGACAGGGTGTAATCGGCTTCTATTTTTACCTCAGATTAGGTCATTTGCAGTGGTGTGCAGTAATATGAATCTATTTTCGAGATGTATGATGAAATTTGTTTGGCTTTGAAAAATATTGCGTCATCCGTGATTGCATCAGATTTTCCTCACGCCTAGACATTATTGTCTCGACTGTCGATTAGTTGTCCTACGGCTGTTGTCAGCGACGAAAATTACTCCAAGGAAGCGTACGAAAATTGCAACGCTGCACGAACACACTGGCAAGCCTTACCCGTGAGCAAATCAAAGTACTATGAATTGGTCCGCAAACTCTCCTGATTTAAATCTAATGGAGCATAGTTTTATTTTTTAGCACTTATTTTGCCCAAAGCATGCTGATTTTGTGGGAAAACCATTCATACTATTGAATTTGACCACATGTTGTTTTTTGTCAATATAAATTCTAAAGTTACTATTAATTAAATTATTAATTAAATTAAATTAAATCCTGAAATTATTCAGTTATGTGGCATGCGTGATACACGCTTAGGAGATCATGTAACTTTCGATACATGACTGACGAGGCAGATTTTTTCCCGGAGTAGGTTGACATTTCTTTCTGCAGTAGACCAGTAGGGAGTAGAAGGGGGATTCATACATTTACCATGGGTATTAGCGCGAATGTAATGGAATTCGGACTCGGCTCTCCGACTCCTCAATCCGATCCACTATCCAATATTCCACCGTGTCTTCGTAATTGCCGTCCTAGAATTGTGTTAAGAAATTCTTTTAATATCACAGAATGTAGTTGCAAATCTTCGCACAAAGCTTGCTTCAAATTTTGATTAGTCAGAAGTAGACAAAAAAAAAATGCCATGTACTTTTATCGCGGATTTAAAGTTCATGATTCAGGATGAGTGGGATCGTGAATGATCCTTTTAAATTTTGCGGTATGGTTTTCCCCAGGCTGTTAATGTCTAGTTTTGAGTCAGACTTTTCTAGTGTCAAACGTTCAACATTTATCCATGTATCGTTTGTGACGACGTCATCATTATTTAGCTTAATTAAAAGAAGTATCCGGTTTATCGCACAAATAATGCCATATATGCGCAAAAAGTATTGATAAATATCTAAACAGTCAGCTAGATACAACCGCTTTCTTAGAGCAATGTTTAAAAAATTGACTTTTTGCGAGTGAAACCTGTGGGTCTGGGCGAAGAACATCCTTCTTTTAACATTATGGACTGGCGCTGCACAATCACAAACAAAGAACTGTACCAAATAACAGAAACCATAGTACTTGAGGACTTCCAACAACAGCAACATCTGAACTATGTAGCACATGTAACTCGAAGAGAAGATAATGGTATAATCAAGATGGTGACATTCCACACTACTTAAAAAAAAAGATTAGGAAGGTACCCCACCTCATCAATACGGGAAAGAGCGATAACAGCTACTAAACTTGAGAAACCTATTTTTCTGAAAAATTGTTTTAACAGAAATATTTTATAAATTTCACTAGTACTGGCTGTTATGGTCAATAAATGTTAGAAAGTTTCCTTATAAGGTAACGGCCAATATTAGCATTAGCATTATAATTTACTGTAACACTTGTTGAAGGATTTTTCATAAATAATAATAATAATAATAATAATAATAATAATAATGATAATATTTTGAAGATCTTAAAAAAACTATCAAAATACAAGGATCTTGAGGTGGAAATCTAAAAAATGTGGTACATGAGGACATCAGTAATTCCAGTTGTAGTTGGATCCCTCGGATTAATTGGAAACGTTTCCGACAGACTCATTGAATGGATTCCCGGTAGCTCATATCTTAAAGAAATACATGATCAGTGGAAAATGTCGAGCCATTTCTGACCTTAGGTTCCTGGTTGGGATCCGGAAAGAAACATGTATACAACAGAAATGAAAGGAAATAATAATAATAATAATAATAATAATAATAATAATAATAATAATAATAATAATAATAAAATATAAAATCCGGCATGACAGAGTGGGCCAATATCTTCACTGGAAAATTTGCAACTCCTATGGGAAGGAAACTGAAAGAAACTGGTACGAACACCACCCTGACCCGGTTACGGAGATAGGACCTGTTACAATTCTATGGGACTACACAATACATACTGACAGAACATTCAAAGCCAACCGCCCAGACATTGATATTAAAGACCACAAACAAAATAAGTGCCTCCTTATTGATATGGCAGTCCCAGCACACTGCAATGTATCTTTGAAGATATTTGAAGAACTGTCAAAATACAAGGACCTTGAAATAGAAATCTCAAAAATGTGGCACATGGGAACATCAACAATCCCTGTTGTAGTTGGAGCCCTTGGACTGGTTGGAAAGGATTCTAGTAGGCTGATTGAAGGGATCCCTGGAAGTCCATGCCTCAAAGAGATACAAAAAATTGTTCTGACAAGTACAGCCCACACTTTACGAAGGGCTTTATCTATATAATTATATTCTATTTTATTTTTTTTTGCAGTGGAAAGTGACATGATGCCATTTCTAACCTTAGGTCCCTGGGCGGGACCCGGAAAGAAATGTGTAAACGCCAGATATCAAAGGAAATAAAATAATAATAAAGCAAAACAACTTGGCCACATGAAATTACAAAAAAAAACAAAAAAAAAAAACGAAAAAACTGGGAGGACAAGAAGAAAAACGAAAGAAGCAAATGTGGACCAACAGAAAACACATCAGCGCTGAAAACTGAGACAGAAGGCCTAATTATTGCAGCTCAGGACCAAAACCTCGCAAAAAGATCCTATCACTGTCACATAATCAAGGATGGAACTAACCCGAAATGCAGGATCTCCGGAAAATATGATGAAACTGTCGACCATATTATTTCAGGATGTCCAGAATTGGCAAAAAATGAATATGCCTAGAAACACAACAAGGGTCAGGTCACTGGATCCAACCAACGCTCTTATCCACTGGACTGAATATATGCACTGGAAAATATGCAAGTAGCACAAAATCGAAACCACTGGGAGATGGTATGAGCATTAGCTAGACAAAGTTATCCAAAATAACGATGTAACTATCTTCTGAAGCATGCCAATTCAAACTGACAGGGAAATAAAAACCAACAGACCTGATATTATCATAAAAGACAAGAAATTCAGGAAGTGTATGCTTATTGATATAGCAGTACCATCTGAGAGAAACACCTCCATGAAAATTATCGAGAAATTATTCAAATACGAGGACCTGGAGATCGAGATTAACGGGATGTGGGGAATGAAGACTGAAACTGTACCCATAGTAATCGGAGCTCTGGGCCTCGTGAGAATAGGAATGGACAACTTTACTAATAGTGGTCAGGTTCTCCACAACTTCCTGTCCCATGTAGCTCTTAAAAAATTCTCCAGTTATTTCGCTTAAACACTGTTCAGCCATCCATTTACTCAACCTCATGCGCTGTTTTCCTCTGTCTCTTCTTGCCTTCAAACTGTCCTGTGAGTATCAGATTCTCCAAAGCTTCCTTCCTCGTCAGCAACAGCAAGTATAGTTATGCTGTAGCCCTATATGCCTTAGAGTTGTCTACAGTGTTATTAACATGTACGAATATCTAGACCTCAGAAAAGAACTGAAAAAAAAGGGTAAATATGAAAATGTCCATCGTTCTTTGAGCACTATGAACGGTTTCAAACAAAAAGGTTTTATTAGAATCAGACTAAACATAATCTGCCTACTTTTTAGTTTCACTTAAATGGTCCAAAATAAAAACATATTAATAGAGAGAGATCGAAAAAAAATTCATATTATAAATCTTCTTGTCGCTCCCATAGTTCTTTAGCGCGTACGTACGTGACGCCCTGTAAATACCTATCAAATAAGGGACTGTTCCGTCTGGATCGCATGCTAAGTCGGAATGACATATAAGAGACGCTACTTGACTTCTGTGAGAAAGAAAACAAGAAAGAAAGAAAAAGAAAGAAAGAAAAAAAGAAGTAGGAAAGGAAGAAAAGAAAGAAATGTTTAACGGCTCTTGCAAATGCCTAATGAATAATGGACTATTCTGTTTTGATCGCGTGGTAAGACGGAAAAGACATAAGGAGAAGCCATTTGGTTTCAGTGAAAAAATGAATGAAAGAAAGAACAGAAGATAGATATGTTTGAAATCTCCTCACAAATTATGGACTATTCTGTTTCGATCGCGTTGAAAGACGGGAAAATACACATCAGAGAGGTATTTACATTATTTACATTATTCGAACTGTTGTCCTTATCGTTATTGCCACATTCACGACCTTTCGGCCGTTGTACGCTCCGGCCTTCTTCAGGTGATTGGAATTTCGAACTGAAACTTTTATTTCGTCCACCGGGGTAGATTGTTCAAGTTCCACCTGCCATGTCTCTTCCGGGTGTGTCAGTTATCTCACTTTATCTCAACTCTTCAAGTTTTTGTTCACCACTGCAGTAGCCAGGTACTGAACTCACAACTCTTTGAGTCAGGTCACTCGATCAAACCAACGCTCTTATCCACTGGGCCATTCTCATAATTTTAGACACATATATCAGAGAGACTACTTGATTTCAGTGTGAAAGAAAACAAGAAAGAAAGAAAGAAATGATAAAGAAAGAAGTGTTTAACATCTCCTGCCAATACATCATAAATAAGGAACTATTATGTTTTGCTCGCCTATAAAGAGGCATATAAGAGAGACTACTAGATTTCTGTGAGAAAAAGAAAGAAAGAAAAGCAAAAGACGGTAAGATACAAATGTTTAACGTTTGTTTCAGCAAAATGAAGAAAGTTGTTGTTGTAGAGTAACTGAACACCCCCCACAAAATGGACTGGTCTAAGACTATTTAAACAGCACTCTCTCTAACTGAGGGAGAAGAGTTAACGATTAACTGTATATTGAATTAGTCTGCGTTCTCAAGCGGCTACCGTATTATTCTCCGGAATAAACTATTACTTATTTTCTATATGTGTGCCAACCTTTTCTGTTTACGACACAGCAGTTGTCAGTTTTACATCTTTTTATTTGTACTTTCTTACTTCTTCAAATAACGTCCAGCATTCATATTTATGATTGTTATTGCAATATTTTCCCAAAGTTTTTAAGCTCATATATTTAACGATGCCAGCGAGAAATTCTACGAATATTTCATTGTCGTAGAACTCGCCATGAGCTTATTCAATCATCAAGGTAATAACTAATATTCATCAGAAATTTCAAATAGGAAAACCGTGAAATGTTCCCGGATCTTTCTGGTCAAGAAAAACGGCGATAAAAAAAACGGGAGAAAATCAAGACAGAAACTAACAACTAACAAGGAGAAGGAATAGGTAAAAACACTCTAGTCGCATTTACAAAAAAAAAAAAAAACAAACAAAAAAAAACATGGAATTCACAGCTGTTAAAGAAAAGAAGCTGTGGAGAGGCATTATATCTTCGTCCTCAAGAGATATAAAATTTTTAAAAAATCAGTCTTAATAGTAAAAAATAGTAAATCAGTCGTCAAAGTGCCAGTTGTTTTAGTAAGAATAACACAGCTTCTTGTGATTACATATTTTTCCCAACCCACGAGGTGTGAATGAGCTTTGATATTTCCGGTTCAAATATACACCCTTTGGAAAATCCTTGGTTGTTTTATTTAGATAAGAATAAAATAGTAAATAATATCTGAATCACTTGGCTTTTGATAATTATTCATGAGCCTAACATGAATGATTAATTAAAGAAAAAGTAAAGAAAAAAATGTTGGAAGAAAACGCCCACGTCGCAGGCTTGAAATTTTAGCGCCGTTCGACATAATCAAAAAAGAAAAAAAAGAAAAAAAAAAGAAAGAAAAAGAAGTTATTTCATAATTTCCGCTGGTGACGAAATGTTAGCTAATAAGTGACAACAAAGGTAAAAGTTACAAGCCGATCCTAAATTTTGATAGTATGGTTGCTCCAGATGTTAAAACGGATCACACGTGTATTTGTCCTGCTAAAAAGCTTTTCGCCTCTATAATTCCTGTTTGTTAGGGTATCACAATTCTAGATTGATTGACAGGACAGATACAGTTGAGGTTTCTTAACGATAAAAACAAAGTCAAAAAATACCAGAATTTTCTTTTCTCTTCGATATTTCATTTTCTGCTGACGCTTAAATAAAAACAGAAGATCTTTAATTTATAAACGTTTTCTGTTTGCTCCTTTTCCTATCATTCTGTCAAGATTCTAGTCCATATTTGATCCTTATTTGAACCCAATTCATATATATATATATATATATATATATATATATATATATATATGTATATAATTTTTTGATATTTGATATTACTAGGATATATATATATATATATATATATATATAAATATATATATATATATATATATATATATATATATATATATATATATATATATATATATATAATTCTATTTAAAAACGGTGGGACAAAAAAAACCTGGATAGCACAATTTTCAAACAAATTGGCATCCGAGGAAAGAATTTAGAAATAAACAACCAGAAACTTACACACACACACACACACACACACACACACACACACACACACACACACACACACACACACACACACACACACACACACACACACATATATATATATATGTATATATATATATATATATTGAACCATAAATTATTAAAAAAATTAATTAAAATCTTCAGACATACTGGGTTGTAGATTAATATTCTTATGTTTTTATTATTATTATTTCATTTAGATTCCTCGACTAGTTTCGACCAACATGGCCATCATCGGGAGAAAAAATGTTTCTGCTTGCTGGTAGCAGTAAACTACAGAAAAAAAAAAAAAATATATATATATATATATATATATATATATATATATATATATGTGTGTGTGTGTGTGTATAGATGTAGAAATGATCTAAATGAAGAGACACGATCAACCAAATATATGAACGATTGCGTACATATACAGGTAAGAAAAATCTTTTTAATTTAGGAAATGGTGTAGATAAATCAGTGCTCAATGTAGTTAAACAGATCTATACAGTATATATTAATAATTACAGATATACTACGTTTAGAGTACAACTCAACGTTTCATGGTTTTCCCATTCACCAGGTACAAACAGTTACAAATACTGTAGTTTTTTTTTAATTTCTGGATCTCATGAGAGCAACGCTACATTGTGTGTGGATTCAAAGTTGGAGATTATTATAAATATAATATTGCATTTGGCAAAGCCATGAAACTCTGAGTCGTACTGTAAACGTAGATATATGTGTAATTATTAATATATATATATATATATATATATATGTATTACACAACAGAAATCCAAAATTACCTCATATGCGGGGGGATAGATCTATTTCAACCAATGAGAATTACGACAGTCTTATTCATCTCCGGTGAATAGACACTACACACCGGAGTTAAATAAAACTGATGTACTTCTCCTCGGTTGAAATAGATCTACCGCTCTCCATATGAGGTAATGTAGCCACAGATATGGCAATAAAATATTATTTCACGTTCATCTATCACTCCATAAGAGGTAAATTTGGATTTTGTCTGTCATAATAAATACATTGAGCTCTTTTTTTCGATCAGTTTTGATATTTGATATTACTAGGATCCATTTGGATTATATACCAACGGATTTATTACATGTATTATACATATATATATATATATATATATATATATATATATATATATATATATATATATATATATATATATATGTATATATATACATATATTTATATATGTATATATGTATGTATATATATATATATATATATATATATATATATATATATATGTGTGTGTGTGTGCGCGCGCTCGTGTGTGTGTTATAACACAAATTGGAAAAGCTATAAACGATGCGTTTCTCCGACGTTAGTTGGTGTCTCTTCATCTCCCCTTGTCTTGCAAATACTATGATACCCCCCCCCCACACACACACTCTCAAAAACACGAATCTATCTCTATAATATTTTTTATATTCATAGATCACAACTTACATATATAGATATGGTTATGCTTAAAATTTTCCTCGGAGACAGTTTAAAAGGAATTAAGCATTATTCGGAAAACAAAAATTTGGATAAAGTGATTGCGATATTAACAAACAACTGTTGATAATATCTTCAACGTTAAGCAAATACTTTTTATAAATCGAGGACATTTTTCGATATATATATATATATATATATATATATATATATATATATATATATATATATATATATATATATATATATTTATAATATATTAATATATAATAATAGATAGCGATCTATGCATTTTTTATATATAAAAAAAAATTAAGTTGAAATGAGCATGACAAAATGGAAAAAGTTTTCGTGTGACGCGTTTCGTCCCTTATGATTTCACCGGACGAAGTTTGTGTTTACATTGATGCGGTATGCCCGAACCTAGAGACGCTGGGCATTAAAACTAGTTTTAATTTTAAAATACCAGCATCACTCGTTCCTAAAGGACGAAACGCGAATATTTTTCACACTTTATCATACGTCATTTACATATCTCTCTGTCACTCTGTTACCCTCTCTCTCTCTCCCTCTTTTTTCATATATATATATATATATATATATATATATATATATATATATATATATATATATATATATATCGCACTCTTTAATCATGTATTGAGTTTTTCATTTGATTAAATATATATATATGCATATATATATATATATATATATATATATATATATATATATATATTATTAAAAACTTTCATTAAAGAGTTCGGTATATATATATATATATATATATATATATATATATATATATCAGAGGAACAACTAAATACATCATTAAAGAGTTCGATATATATATATATATAACCATATAATATATGTTAATATGTATAATGTAATATATATATATATATATATATATATATATATATATATATATATATATATATATGTATTTGTGTATTTAGGCAGCAATCCTTCTTTCATGCACATTTCATTAAAAAAGGTGCCTTTATTTAGTTTTTTATATAATTTCTCGTGCGATCTAATAAAGTTTTTCTTTTCAGAGGATAAATTATATAAAAACTGTTCGAATGTTCTTTTTATCCGAGCGCTTTCGGCTATACATTTAGCCATTTTCAAGGATTATATTTCAACTGTTAGAATTAGAAATAGAAATAGTTTGTTATATGTATGTTTTATAAAGTATAAACTAAATAAACGCACCTTGTCAGTCGTTTTTAATGAAATGTGCATATATATATATATATATATATATATATATATATATATATATATATATATATTACATATATTACATATATATATATATATATATATATATATATATATATATATATATATATAAGCATATAATATATGATAATATATATAATATATATTAGAGGAACAACTAAATACACCATTAAAGAGTTCGGTAAATATATATATATATATATATATATATATATATATATATATATATATATATGTTTATTTATTTTTATATATATATATATATATATATATATATATATATATATATATATATATATGTAGCATTCCACGTTAATCTAAACTGAAAATCTACAACGTATCTATGCTGAAGATCGAAGTTTTAAACGTTTATTTTTAAAAAAAAAAGTTATTTTCGCTTGACGATGGGAAAAGGAAAATAATTTCTTCTTGTGAGTCGCCTAACGAAAATAAAATAAGGGTTTCCCCCATAATCTAAAAATAGGTTTAATTGGAATCTCCTCTCTCCTTTCTGACCTATATTCTCACCGCTCTTCTGCGACTTACCCGATTCATTTCTCCACTTCCTTTTCACATAAATGTGGCACACTTAATTCCTGCCGATGACGTCATGACATCGTAAGCGTTTTACAGCAAAAATCCTAACCGGACCTACAGTTGGTGGCAGCAGCAGTGGCAGCAATCGGTGTCAGCGGGAGTGGCTCCTTTTAATTTATATCCTGTATTTTTCTGTTTACTTTCTTTGTCTATTTATATTATGAAGAGAAACTCATTCTAAAATGATTAAAAAAATATTTTTGCCTATAGCTCTCCACAACTTACTGTTCTTTGTGGCTCTTAGTAAATTTTCTCTTTTCACTATCTCTCCTAATCCCTGTCCTGCCAACCATTTACACAAACTTGTTATGTAGGTTATACACTGCTTTCTTCTGTCCCTCTTGCCATCAGTATTTCCTGAGAGTTTCCCATTTTCTAAACCGTCTTTCCTCATTATGTGTTCTAGAAATGTCAGCTGTCTCTTTCTAGTGTTAAGTATAAGTGTCCGTTTTGTTTCAATTTTCTATAAAATTATCGTTTTTTGCTCGCATGTTCGGTCCATGGCATTTTTAGCACTCTTCTGTAGAACTACATTCCTGTTGTCTCTTCTTAATCTATGTGGAAATTGTCTAGCATTCATTTCCAATACAGGAGGACTGATGTGTCACTGAAGCTGACGATAATGTTTTTAATTAGCGACAAAAAATTGTGTCAAAGGAGACATAATCCGAAACCAGGTTGGCTGCAATTCTATATTCATATACTCTCGTTCACGAACTCACGACAACGCCTGCTTGTGCGCACTTATGCATATGTAGATATTTTTTATTATAAGATCGTCTTATGTCTGAAGACCAACTTCTCGAGAGCTCCTCTCTGCGGCTGCTCGGTCTCACGCTGTCCGCTGATCTGAGATGGAACAAATACATCGAATCAGTTGCATCATCCACCGCAAGAAAAGTTGGTTCCCTGTGCCGAGCCAGGGAAATTTTTCTCCCCGGAATCGATCCTCCAAGTAAATCGACCATTCGCCCTCGCATGGAGTATTGCTGTCATATATGGTCTGGGGCCCCTGCTGTTTGCCCCAGGGTTCTTGATAAGATCCAGAGACGGATATGCAATGTGATTGGCCCTGATCTGTCATCTCGTCTGCAGTCGCTCTCTCACAGACGCGATGTTGCCTCGCTCTGCCTTTTTTACAAGTACTTTCACGGTAATTGCTCCGAGGAGCTGCTTTCGCTTGTCCCTAGGCCTCGTGAATTTAAACGTCCTACGAGGCTGGCATCCCGTTCCAACCCCTTCACCGTTGAAACTGTTAGATGTAGACGTCTCTTCTACTCCAATAGCTTCATGTCTCGCACATCTCGCCTATGGAACTCCCTTCCCTATTACTGTTTCCCTGACAAATACAATCTCCAACGGTTTAAGTGTAGCGTCAATCGACATCTCAAGTTGCCTTGATCTATCCACTTCCCTTCTCCACATCCTTTCACCTTTCATTCCTATCTGCTCTCGCTCCAAATCTTCTGTAACCCCCTTGCCTTGATCGACCCACTGTCTTTCTCTTTCTCGACATCCTCTCCTTTACCACTCGTATCTGCTCTTCCTCCAACCCTTCTATAACCCCATGCGTGATAGTGGCCTCCAGCCTTGCTTGGGGTGATACACCCCAAGCAAGGCTGGAGGCCACTATCACGCATAAAAAAATAAAAAATATTCTATCTCGATACCACTTTTTTTTTTAATGTCTATAATTTCATAAATTTGTAATAAATGCCCAGATGAAAAAGGTATTTTGAACTGGAACAAAACAACTAATGTTTCAATATTCCTTGAAAGTAGCAGCCAAAAAGTATTTGACATTTGAATCAAATCCGGAACATAGCTGAATTTTCAATAAACTTCAATATATCGTTCAAATATTATTGTCTTCTGAATCAAATAGGATAGATTGTCGCTGATGTCTATCATCTTCAATGTGTCATTGAAAAGTATTTGTTATCTGAATCAAATCCGGAACATCACTGAAAATTCCGATAAATTACAGTGTACAAAGAAAAATGTTTGGTATCTGTGCCAAATAAGGGAACATCGTTGACGTTACAGTAAAACACACACACATACACACACACACACATACATATGTGTGTGTGTGTGATTCTACAATATTTTCCTTACCATAAGCGGCATACAAAGCCATTTACGACCCTTCATTTTTTCATTTGCTCAAAACACAAGCGTCAACACGTGAGAATATAAACAGTTTACAAATTTGAAAGGCCTTAAAGCGAAATCCGTTAAAATAAAAAAAGTAAAATGATTTAAAGTAAAAAGTATAACAATTGTTTTGAAAACCCACTTCTAAGACAATTTTAATATTTCTTTATGGAAATGCATGTATTATAAACATTACAGATAAATAAATATAAATATTAGGTGTTTCTTTCTAAATCTTATTCTCTCTCTCTCTCCATATATATATATATATATATATATATATATATATATATATATATATATGTGTGTGTGTGTGTGTGTGTGCGTGTGCGTGTGTGTATATGTCTTTGTGTGTATATGTGTGTATATGTGTGTGTGTGTTGTAATAATATAGCTTAATATATCATTTCCACCATCTCGTATGGAAATATTACCTTTCGACATACATACACTAGCAGAGAAAGGTTAACATCTAAATTTAAGTCGCCTAGGCTGTTCGAGATCACCGAACATTTAGATAGTACACCGTACATTATCTCTTTATCTATCTATCTATCTATCTATCTATCTATCTATCTATCTATCTATCTATCTATCTATCTTTATTCGTGTCTCTGTCAGTTTAAATGTCGCACATAATGATAAGAGAATATATATAAAGAATGGTGACACGCGGTGAAACGTTGTAATATGAAATCGACTTGATTATATACCCAAAACATATTAAATTAAGAAAAAAAAATATTGAAATGTAAATTCTAGGCATCCAGTCTCCTTTGTAAAAATGTGTAGTCGCATCAGCGTAATCGCACCATCCTAATGGTCGAAACGCCACACGCGAAAACCTTTTCCACTTTGTCATACTTCTTTTCTATAATACATATATATATATATATATATATATATATATATATATATATATATATATATATATATATATATATATATATATATATATATATAAGCCAGGTAAGGATAACCTACACAAAGTAAGTATAAACTGATAGTGCGTGTAGGATCAATGGTATATATTTTTAAGTTCTGTTCTTTTTACATCGAGCATTATATATATGCATAAGTAAGTTAGCCTAATCTCGCGGTCTGAAGTCTAGGGCGCCCCATAAGTAATGGAATCACTAGCAAGGGTCTATGAAAAATAAATATTAAATATAAGATTTTATGTACGTACACATATAGTTCTTATGTATGCGTATATTTGCTTGTTTGTAACAATATATATATATATATAAATATATATATATATATATATATATATATATATATATATATATATATATATATTTAGTAAAAGTTTCTCACTCAGCTGATTGATGTTACCTTCAGCATCCCCACTACAGTGTTTCATAGACTGACCCTCCGGAAATCACTCCATCTACTCATCAGAGGCTATTAGCAATTGACTGCTTATACTTCTCGATTTTTCTTTTTGATTTCCAGTTTTCATTGGTACTTTTTTTATATTGTATGTATGTGTGTGTGTGTGTGTGTGTGTGTGTGTGTTCGCGTATGTGTGTGTTCGCGTATGTATGTGTGTGTGTGTGTGTGTTCGCGTATGTGTGTGTAGAATATAATTGTTATTCGTCTTGTTTTTGTTTCACTTTACACTCCCTCCTTCACCCGTTCTCTCGTTGTCTGCTGTTCGGTTTTTCTATGTATATACTGTCGTTGTTAATTCTTATACAAACAAGTTTTGTTAATATAGATCGACAAAGTGTTTCAACTATCAAAATAAGACAAATATTAGTAGATGATACTCTATAGCAATGACGACGAGGAAAAACTAAATTCTAGAAGCTTTAATTATACAAAAGAAACAACATTCATTAAAAAAACTCTTTCACCACAGAGGGAGATTTTAAATTGTGCATAAGTTATGTAATACATTATTTCCTGGTTTGGTCTTGCATGTTGTTACCCTTTTACACATGACGTCACTTTGTATTAATCTTAATCCATTGCTTTACCCACAAAAAATGTCAAGATGTAGCCAAGAAAATCTTGTCTACTACACGGATAACATCCAGTTCTTCATAATGACTGGGAAGATCCAAAGTACTTGAAAAAAGAGAAAAAAAATATGAATACCAGATACTTTATTCACAAATTTGATCCTGATATACAACATCTTATACGATAACTGGAAAGAAATACAAAAAATAAAAATAAGCAAATAAACCTCGACAGTTGAATTTAACAAAATTTACTTCGATTAATTTTTTGGCTAAATATCTATCATATGAATGTACAGTGCTGTTCGATAAAAGTGACTCACCTTATCCTTTGAATTTAGCTCAACTTTCGTTTCATCGAAGAAGAGAACATTCTTCCAGTCTTCTACGGTGAAATTTTTGTAATAGTGAACCCATTCAAGTCTCTTGGCTTTGTTGGCTTTGCTTATTAGCGGCTTAAACCTTCGTGTACAAGATTTGCCACCGACGGATTGTTGAAGAGGCAAGACTAACACCTTGCTCTTCGCTTAGACTGGCTGCAATTTCTTGGCTAGTTATAGTCCTATTCTTCCCAACTTCTCTCTTGATTACCCTGCCAGTTCTATCATCAATCTTTTTCTTTCGTCCCCTTGTTTCCTTCCTTGGAGCAGGAGTGGCATCATTATGTGCCCTAAGCACTCGAGAGACAGTTGATTGCGAGGTTATAGCAATTTTTGAAATTTCTCTCGTAGACTTGCCTGCTTTTGAGAGGGCAATAATAGATGCCTTAAATGATTCTGATGCGTGTTTGTACCCTTTCATCTGGTTAGTGACGAGTGGCTATTACAAGCTGTTTTTTATACTGTATGAGGCTTTCTGGAATATTCTGGAATACTCTAGATTTAATTTAAGCTGTTCTCGAATTCTCTAGAATATTGTTCTGAGTTTATTGTAAAATAGTTTTCAATATTTTGTCAAAAGCTCTTTAAATTTACCAGTTTAATCATTAGAATGCGATGAGTTTTTCCTGAATCCCGTTTATATCTAAATTTCTAACTATCAATAGAATACCTTAGGGTGAATAAACTTTTTTCTGAGGTGTTCGGGAAGGGGTCTTTATATTAGTAAAATTAAAAATTATTTTAACCCCACCAAAGATAGAAAAAAATATTTTTAGTAAAAAATCAGGTAACTTTTATCGAACAGTACTGTATGTATGTATGTATGTATTATATGCATGCATGTATGTATGTATGTATGTATGTATGTATGTATGTATGTATGTATGTCTATCTATCTATCTATCTATCTATCTATCTATCTATCTATCTATCTTTATTTTTATATATATATGTGTGTGTGCGTGTGCGTGTATGTATGCCAGCACATATTTTCTTATATCCATTCTGCAAAAGATTCTATAGTTCTCTATTTACTTACATATATATCTGACCGCGCAAAGTAAAGAAAGATATTCACAAATGAAATATCCTGGCTGAAATTTCGTCTTATTCAATACAAAGAACCTCGCCCAAGGTTAAGGGTAATTTAATATACAAGTTAACAAACTGAACCAAAAATCCATTAGACACTTGTGTTATTTATATATATATATATATATATATATATGTGTGTGTGTGTGACCACATATATACGCGTGTGCGAGTATATATATATATATATATATATATATATATATATATACTCGCACACACGTATATATATATATATATATATATATATATATATATATATATATATATATATATGTGTGTGTGTGTGTGTGGAGAGAGACAGACAGACAGACAGATATCAACTGTAGCTAATGGATTCTTTAGTTGAGTTTGTTCACTTGTCTATTAAATTACTCATAACCTAAGAAACTTGCTTTGTAGTGAAGCATGAAGATTGATTGTTTACTACAAAATTAAGAATTTTTATTTGAAATTTTTGCATAGAAGAATTTAAAATTATAGAATAGTTCCAAATCACGAATAACTTAAATATTTAATGAGACTCATGATTTACAGAAAACTAATTCAGTTAGTTTATAACTTTATAACAACACATTTTTAATATAAATACATACATATTTGTTATATATATATATATATATATATATATATATATATATATATGTGTGTGTGTGTGTGTGTATGTGTGTGTGTGTGTGTGTGTTGACGTAATCGGAAAGAACAATTAGATTAATGGTCCAAGGTTCTTTAGTATTTATCCTTATTTTAAACAGTGCTCGATACAAGAGTAGAGCTTAAATTATAATTATTATTATTAATGTGTCGCGATGGAATCAAAATTTTAAAAATAATTATTTATATATACATATATATATATATATATATATATATATATTACAAATATGTATGTATATTAAAATGTCTTATAAAATTATAAACTACTGAATTAGTTTCTGTAAATCACGAGTCTCATTTATATATATATATATATATATATATATATACATACATACATACATACATATATATAGTTCTTAGCTATTTTTTTTTAAAGTGTTCAATATAAAATAGAGGAAAATTTTATTAAAATATTTTTATTATAATAGATTACAATGAATCATTTTACATCGCTACGCAAAAACTTCATGTTTCGAAACTATAATGGCTTCTCTTCGGCCGATGATAGAAAACTCATGATAAAAATGATTTATTTGGGTAATTTGAAAACACACACATATATATATATATATATATATATATATATATATATATATATATATATATATATATATATATATATATGTGTGTGTGTGTGTGTGTATATATATATATGTTGTGTGCAAAGAAATCAAAGCAGTCGCCTGAGGCGTGAAATTTACGGTGGAGAATATATCAAGCTTTAGAAAGCACCAGGGTTTGGCATAACGGTCTTCTTCACAAGTTGAAAGGCTATGATATCTCTGGACGAATCTTTGAACGGAATTACTCTTTCTTATCACATGAAAGTTGTCCTGAACTGTCACTCTTCTAGATCTTTCCCCATTAATACTGGTGTACCCCAGGGCTACAACTTTGGACCGTCGCTGTTCCCAATTTTCCTCAATCACCTTCCTGGTGGCCCCAGTTCTCAACTAAGTATATATGGTGGTGATAGAACGATTTACTCCGGTCTTAATAGTAAGTTTGATCAGTTTGATAAAGTCAAACCGGCAGCTGATCTAAAACAAAAAAACAACACACAGTCTGCTGTTAACTGGGATCAAGGAATGGCTTGTTGATTTTAACACCTTCAAAACGAAGCTGCTCTCTATCAATTATCTGAGAGACCGCTTTCTACCTTCCATCAGCACGACTTATAGTAATCGCCAGGAAAGTGACTCGCTGCGTCTCCTCTGGCTAAAAGTTTCCGCTGCAATGAAATCGAAAGATTATATTGAATCAGTTGATAGGCCAGCAGCTAGGAAAGTTTGTCCACTGTGTCATGCTAGACAATTTTTCTCTCCGGAATCTATTTTGCATATTTATAAGTTTACCGTTTGAATATTGCTGTCACACATTGCCTGGTTCGCCTGCTATACGTTTAGAGATAAAATCCAAAGAAGAATCTGCAATGTTATTTGATCTGACCCTGACCTAAATCCTCGGTTTCAGTTGCCTTCCCACTGCCGTAATGTAGTTTCTCTCTGCCTTTTCTATAAAGACTTCCATGGTAATTGTTCTAATGAGCTTTACACTGTGGTACATAGACATTATGAATTTAAGCCTAGTACTAGATTGGCGGTGAGGTCTCATCATTTTACAGTTGTTATGACTTGATGTAATTGTAATTTCTAGCTTAAGAGACATCGCACTTCTCACTTGTGGAACTCTCTTCCGGCTTATTGCTTCCCAATCAACTTTGATCATCAAAAATGTAAATGCAATATCAATCGTCATCTGTCTTCTTAATTCTTGTTATTTTTTTGTTCTCTCTCCTTAATAGTATTTTTAGCACTCAGTAACCTCTTGTGTCTTAGCGGTTTTATTGCCTTGCCTCTGAGGAAATGATTAAAATAACAAAAGAAAAATAAATATGCAGTAACGATGATTTTTATATATTTTTTTATTTTTCAAATATATGTATCCACTAAAAATAACGTTTATGTGATAAAAGATACACACACATAGAGCTGTATATATATATATATATATATATATATATATATATATATATATATATATATATATATATATATATATAAATTTTGTAGTGCGTAATCAATTTATGTAACGTAAATCATTCAAACGAAAAACAAATACTGAAGCTAATTATACGGCGAGAATCACTCTCACAAACAATATTTACATAAATATTGTTTGTGAGAGTGATTCTCGCCGTATAATTAGCTTCAGTATTTGTTTTTCGTTTGAATGATTTACGTTATATATATATATATATATATATATATATATATATATATATATAAACGTGAACATAGAAGTCAACACTTAGAGGCGACAGTCTGTTTCATGCTAGTGCAATCGTCAGGCAACTATATATATATATATATATATATATGTATATATATACCTTCACTTAACCTCTTTTCGAAAGTTACTCATATTTTGATACAATAGTTGTCAGAGAAAATGAATACCCTACCGCCTCTTGTTAAAATGATTGGATTTTCTCGGATTTTTACAAACTAATATTATGAATGCATGTACTGAATTTCAAAATAAGTTATTCCGAAATTCGCTTGAAAATGAATTAATTGAATTTGAAGTTTTTACTTTCTGTAACATAGTAATTCCTGTGTAGCGAGGGAACCATATTTTTAAATTAGTAAATACACACACACACACACACACACACACACACACACATATATATATATATATATGATGAATAGAATGTGTGTGCGTGGAGACATTGAGACATTTCACCTTTTTACGATAGGTGTCTTCAGGGCGTAAGGAGTCTCCTTCCTGGCAAATCGACCATGGTGAAATTCGAACCCGGGTCTCATGGTCAGAATGCGAACGTTCTAACCATTCGGTTACGTGTCCACATTGTAATGATTGGTGATATCGTACATGAGCTCAGTCTGAGGTTGACTGTAGGCAATTTTGTGATCAGTGCACGTTCAATGAATGTAAATTAGTAAATTCTTTTTTTTGCTTCCAATCAGACTGACATTTATTAGGTTTAAATTGTGGTCAGATGTGTTATGCTGAACTATTAGTGCATTTAAAATGTTATGAAATAGATCCATACGATACTCATATAGTTTTGTTTTTTTAAGATTTCTGGATGCATCGTTGATATATGTCACTAGGCATTTTGAGTAATTTATTTCACATGTTCTTGCCACGTTTTTATTATTATTACAATTCCTTTTGGTTCTGACTATATTTTTTTATTGTTTACGATGCCGTGTTCATGAATTTTAGATCAAGTTTTGACAATTTGTTTTTTCGAAGGTGGCTGTTATGGAGTTGCAAGTATCATTAAGTGCCTAATTTTGTTCGTTTTGATGAGGTTATTATCTGTGAATTTTTTTGTGTCTTCTGTGGATTTTGTAGGCTTTGCGCTTAGCATTATAAAGAAAATAATTTAGGAATTGTAGATATTTGAAAGTGATTTCAATGTTTTTTCTTATTTGGGGTAAAAATTGAGGTTTGCAGATTCTAAGAGCTCTGTATAGCTTTTACATTTTTGTCTTATTATCTCAATTTTTGTTCGGATATTGTTTTAAACACAGATACACACAAACACACACATATATATCTCATTGGAACAGCTACATTCCCTCGCTTATGCATATATATATATATATATATATATATATATATATATATATATATATATATATATATATGTGTGTGTGTGTGTGTGTGTGTGTGTGTGTGTGTGTGTGTGTTATTCATTCAAACAAGTTTGATTATAAACAACCGAAAAATATTTTTGTTAATTTTTTTCATTTTTCAAATAATTTTGTTCTCGAAATTGAGAATAAGGAATTAGCATTTTTTGTTGGTGTTTGTTCGTTACCAATAGCCAGTAGCCGTTATAAATAACGTGATTATAGATTACTGAAAGTTCCAGCTTTCTAAACATTACTAGAATGTAGACAAAAGAATTCTGCTTGCAAGAGAAACGTCACATCGGCTCGGGAACAAAATAATTATATAACATAAACTTTGAACAGTTTATCAAGAATTATGAGCAAAATATTCAACAACTTGTTCGAAAATTAATACTTGATTGTGAACAAAATATCAACAAAATTTAATATTTGGTAACACCCCCTTATTTTCAATGACTTCTCTGCATATTACACGATGAACGACACTTTTAGGCCTATGAACAATATCAGAAATTTCTGAAATTGACTTTTTTTCTTGATAGTTAGCGATAATGAGTTTTTTTCTTCAAAAGAGAGCGTTTTGCGTGTAGAATTTGCCATATTGCTTAAAAATAAAGTCCTAATGATAAAATGAACTTTTACTTATTGTTGAAAAGCTCCATCGAGTTTTTTTAACAATGTAAATTAAAGTCTATGCAAATTATTAACATCGTTCCAGTAGCTTATTTCCTTTGTTCCATTTAATCTTTATTTTAAAAAAAAACTATTATGTACATTTTTGTAACTTTGTATAATATTTATGCATTACACCTTACTCTTTATTCGGTAAAAATGTCATTGCTAATCATGCATTACTTTTTAAGTAATACACATATTTATGTCTTTGTTGTTTCCGTTCCTTATATTATGGCCGCTACTATATATATATATATATATATATATATATATATATATATATATATATAGGCATGGATTAAGGAATCGGAGAGCCAAGTTCGAATTACAGTCGAATCTGTTTCATTCACTTACGCCAAGCAATTTCCAATGGCACGCAGCCGCAAATCACGAAGTCCGAACCAATAACTATTACAACGCAAAGAAGATATTTAGCTGTTTCAAAACTACTCACTCGTTGGACTCCCATTAATAATACAAACTTAAAAAAAAAACCCTTTAAAATAGTTTATTTCTACTAATGTGTTTTACATATTATTGTATAAATTACTATATAAAATATATTGTTTAACAGGTATATTGATTTTGACCTTTATAAAAATATGTATACTGTTGGCACACTGAATGATTTTTAAAACCCTGAGTCGGCACATAGCAAAAGGTTGCCGACTCCTGTGTTCGAGTATGCTCGAACACAGTCGAGCAAAACTGTTGAGCATGCATTTGTGAGAGAATTCGCTTAACATGCACCAACTGCAGTGCAGATTTGGACAGGGCACATAAGCCCAAAGAAGAAGGCTGCCTGTGTAGGGCGACAGGATAAGGACGGCCACCATTAGCGGAAGTGACGATCGAATAATATGCATATTGGAAACTTGTGAAATCGTTCATGAAAGCCACATATCTTAGAATTTTTTATTCATATTTTGATGAATAAATCTCATTAACCCAACTATAAGCCTTTTTAGTTTCATTTCTAGCTACTCAGATATTTACATCTCAAATGAGATAAAAAAATCTTTTGAACTACGCCCTATTTCTCATGCTTGCTAAGGTTTATTTTTTAATTGTAGTTATTCTCATTTTATTTCTTTTGCTTAAAATTACTTGGTTAGGGTACTTTATAAGACAACTGACATCTATATAATTCTAATCTAAATGACACTGCCACTCGTATCCGATGATACCAGTCTACTAGAGCGGTTAGCTAATCCCCATTGCAGACGTCTGCTCAGTCACATTTGTGTTTTTTCGACACCCACAGAGATCACTTGTAAATTATATTGCAATTATAGTGAAGGAAACTTAGTCACACTTTCTAGTAGAGTGCTTGTTTATCTAGCGTGATTAACACTCTGAACAAGGCCGGCACGCTCACATCCTCGGCCATGATGACTTGTGGCTAGACTAGCCAGTTTCACCCACAAGGCTTGAGTTGATTCGTGGTATGGTTTTCAGGCACTTATCAAAGGTGCCGCACGCTGGGATACTCCAGACCAGATATCATCACGAAGTCACCTTCCTGATAAATCGACGCTTTTGAGAGTCGATAGCTAGAAAGCGAACGTTCTAATCACTCGGCCACGTGTCCATCAATATAATTATATATGCATAATAAATAGACATGGGATATTTGATACACTTATTGATCCAACGTACATTGGAGGAAGAAGAAGAAGAAGAAGAAGAAGAAGAAGAAGAAGAAGAAGAAGAAGAAGAAGAAGAAGAAGAAGAAGAAGAGGAGGAGGAGGAGGAGGAGGAGGAGAAGGAGAAGAAGAAGAAGAAGAAGAAGAAGAAGAAGAAGAAGAAGAAGAAGAAGAAGAAGAAGAAGAAGAAGAAAGGTCATGATAATGTTTAGTAACTGAAGAATTAAAATCTTTCCTAACAGGTACATCCCTGAAAGTAGTTACTAACAACCAGTCCCCCGGGGCCTTGGCAGTCAACCCAAGCGTACCCCAGGGGTCACTTTTCGGACCAATCCTCTTTCTGATTTACATAAATGATCTGCCTAAGAATATACTCATATAATTTCTAAAAATGTATGCCGATGATAGGACGATATACGGGCGCATCTCTAAAACTCTTGACGACCAGAGAGTAGCAGCTGACCTCTCTTCCGATCTAACACTAAATTCTCAGTGGGGAAAAACTGGTTAGTTACATTCAATGTCCCGAAAACCAAACTAGTTACATTCCATCACTGTTTTATCAGACCCCGATCTACCACCAGTCATCGTTAAAGATCCCTCGCTAAAGATGCCGGTAAAATAATCGGCTCCCTGTACCGCTCCAGCAAGTACCTGACTCCTCATGCTATCCTCTACCTTTATAAGAGACAGATTAGGCCGAAAATGGAATACTGTTGCTATATTTGAGAAGGGGCTGCTCAGAGCTCGCTTTCCAGTCTTGATTGAGTTCAAAAGCGTCTCTGTGTCCTTGTAGAAGAATTATTTTTCACCCTCCAAACTTTCTCTCACAGGCGGGTTCCATGGAAAGTGTCCGGATGAACTACATTCCTTGGTCTAACCTTTACGACTAGGACCCACCATGACACTTTCATTGTAGCAAACCACCCACATTCCCTCCATATTCCATCGGCGAGAAGTAAGTTCCACTCGAACAGCTTCTTCCTCGATCATTACAATCTTAACCTATTCAAGTCTAGAGTTAAGCGTTATCTTCCCCTCCTATCCATATAAACTACCCCTTAACGTATCCCTCGAGTTGCACCCGAGCTTTGTGTAGGGTGAGCCTTACTGTAAAAAAGTAATGAAAGAGAAAAGGCGGCAAAAAGAAAAGAAAGAAGGAAAGAATGAAAAAGGAAATTAAAGAAAGAAAAAAGAAAGTATAAAATGGAATAAATTAAGAAAGACGAAAAATAAAGCAAAAAAGAAAAGAGAAACAAAGAGAGAGAGAGAGAGAAAGAGAAAGAAAAAAGAAAGGCTGAAAGAAAGGAAAAAGAAAAAGAAAAAGGAGCAATAAACAAAAAGAAAAGAAAAAGAAAGAAAGAGAGAAAGAAAGATAAAGCATGAAAGAAAGGAAAAAGAAAAAGAGGTAAAAGAAAGTAAAAAAAAGAGAAAAAGAAAGAAAGAGAGAAAGCAAAAATAAAGAATGAAAGAATGGAAAAAGAAAAAGAAAGAGGAAAACTAAAGAAAAGGAAAAACACAAGACTAAATAAAGAGGAAAAATAAAGAAAAAAGGGAGAAAGAACAAGTAAGACTGAAAGAAAGGAAAAAGGAAAAGAAAGAATAAATAAAAGAGAGAGTAATGTTCAGCTCGTAATATACTAAAGAAAAATATCAGTTTTGGTCAAAGCAAAGAAAAGTGTATGAGTATGGTAAAAAAAAATTATTAAGAAGAGTAAAGATTCATAAAACAGTTTAATTACACAGGAAGACATAGAAAAAAAAAAAGAAAAAATAAGAAAAATCGAGAAAGATAGAAGACGCTAAGTTAACGAAATTATAAGGAAAAACAAAAAGAAAAATATAAACGGAACAGGAAAGCCAGAACCGCATGAAAAATATTAAAATAATATTAAAATAATAAATAACACATTGACCAATATCAAGAATATTCAAATACAAAACTGGATGCAACTTGGGATAATCACTTGCATAAAAAAAGCGAATAATTAAATAGATAAATAATACCACGAACGGAAATGGTTATCCCAATGAGGAGAGAATTATTCTTGATGGTCCTACTAAAGAGTGGAAGCAAAAGAACAATTTTATAATTTGTGGTAGTCACGAAACAATACTGCTTGAATTTTCTTTGTCAGTCACCAGTCGAAACTAATTTTAAAAAAATTATATTCATTGATAAGAAGAGGAAATTAATTCTAGCAATAGCATCTCTGTTGATATAATAATAATAATAATAATAATAATAATAATAATAATAATAATAATATTGTGTTAGCCCAAAATGCAGGTTCTGTGATAATTACCCAGAAACAATTGATCATCTTGTATCAGGTTGCACGGTATTGGCACCCACTGAATATAAAACCCGGCATGACAGAGTTGGCCAATATCTGCACTGGAAAATCTGCAACTTCTACGGAAAGGAAGCTGAAAGAAAGTGTCTGTCTATATTTCTGAAATGAGGTATTATGTACACTATTTACATTATTCGGACTATTTTCCTCATCTTTGTTGCCATACTTATCACAACGTTTCGGCCGTTGTAAGCTCCGGCCTTCTTCAGGTGGTTGGAATGTCGAACTGAAACCTTTATTTCGCTCGCCGGGGTAGACTGTCCTAGTTCCACGTGCCATGTCTAATGGATGTCAGTTATCAGTTATCTCCTGTTAATTCCTCTCTCCAAGTTCTCCACTGCCTTAACCAGGTATTGAACTCAGAACTCTTTGGGTTCTGTCACTTTATCCACTGTGTCATGTGTCAAGGACACATGGCACAGTGGTTAAGGCAGTGGGGAAATTGGAGAGGTGAATCCTTATTGATATGGCAGTCCCCCGCAGACTGCAATGTATCTTTGAAGATCTTCAAAAAGCTATCAAAATACAAGGACATTGAAATCGAAATCTCAAAAATGTGGCACATCAACAATCTTCGTTGTAGTTGGAGCCCTCGGATTGGTTGAAAAAAATTCCAATAGACTCACTAAAAGGATTCCTGGAAGCCAATTCCTGAAAGAAAATACAAAAAAAATTATTTTCACGATTACAGCCCACACCTTTCGAAGGGCTTTGTCTATGTAAAATATGTTTTTGTTTTTTTTTGTCAGTGGAAAATGTCATGATGCCATTTGTAACCTTAGGTCTCTGGGCGGGACCCGGAAAGAAATGTGTTCTCACCAGAAATCAAAGGAAATAATAATAATAATAATAATAATAATAATAATAATAGCAGCCTCAAGTGTGTAGAGAAGAGGTGCGAACCTTCAGCACCGTCAGTAGCCGAGAATGAACAAATGAATTTCCTGTGAGATATGAGCATTTTGGCGCCAAGTTCAGCCATAAATGGATCCTGACAGACGTTGCGGTATCTTAGGATAAAAAAAAAAACTCTGGGAATGCTGAACAGGCGAAAATACTGTGATACCATGTCCTTGCTGGGTAAATAGGAGAAATGTACCAAACAGCAAGCCATGCTGTTGTTGGTGTACTAGGGAATATCTTCAAGAAACTCTTTACCGAACAAGGCGCCTTCAAGATACTTAACATCATTGGGGTTTGCCGGTGTTTGGGACGAATGTGGCAGCGCTGCTCGGAACCACTCATGACCTACGGAAAATAGTGTCTTTAAGCTCGGTGCAGTAGCTGACATATTAGCATCTTCATTCGGTCGAAGCATGTAAGAGTCGGATAGGATTTCAAATAATAATCATAATAATAATGCGAAAGTTGGTCGGAAATTACGAGGGTCATTCAATAAATAAGGTGAATTTTTTGGTATACGGACTTCTAATACTGCCTTAACCTTTTCCTTACTCTTTTTTATTTTTTATTTTTTGTTTTACTTTTTTTTCACATGGATTTAATTTCTTTTGCAGATTAAAAAAAAACTTTGAGAGTTTTGGCGATTAACAAAGATGGCCGACCAAGAAGCATGCTCCAGGATTGAACAGCGGTCAGTTATCAAGTTTTTGGTTGCTGAAGGGTGCAAACCAGTTGAAATTCATAGGAGAATGTCAACTGTGTATGGTCAACTGTGTACGGTGCCACATGTTTCAGTCCCAAAAATGTCTACAAGTGGGCTAAATTGTTTAAAGAAGGACGGGGCAGTGTTGAGGATGAAGACAGACCCGAGAGGCCTACAGAAGTGAGGTCTCCTGAGGTGATCGAATCAGTCAATGACCTCATTCAGTCTGACAGAAGGGTGACAGCGGATGACATTGCAAGGACTTTGAGCTTATCTGTTGGGACAAACGCAGGGGTCATCAGTCAGTGCATCATGACAACGCAAGGCCTCACACAGCAGCCCAAAAGGTGCAGACCATCAACCAGCTGGGCTGGGAACTGCCCCCTCATCCCCCTTACAGCCCATAACTTGCCCCTTCAGACTTTCACCTGTTTGGTCTCTTGAAAGCGTTCATGAGAGGCACGAAGTTTAAAAGTGACGATGAAGTCAAAAGTGTTGTGTGCGACTGGCTGAGACATCAGTCCAAAGATTTTTACACTGAGGGAATACGGAAGCTTGTGCACAGATGGGAAAAGTGTGTGACAGTGCTGGGAGACTACGTTGAAAAAAAAGTAAGCTTCTGTGTATTAGAAGTCCTTATACCGAAAAATTTACCTTATTTATTGAATGACCCTCGTATTATCCATTTAGGCTATAAAACCGAAATGTTCAAGTGAAATATTTGTAGAATTATTTGTAGAATTAACTTCTTTTTTCCTAACCTTAATCTTCGTAAAAAAATGGCTGTTCGTTTGGACAAACATAGAAAGGAAATAGACATCACAGGATTTCTCTACAGATCGCGTCATCTATCAGAGAGATGAAATTTAAATTTTTATTATTCCATTGTTCCAAAATTTTAACACATCAGCAGATAGCTATTAACGTCAATAACTGAGCACAAATAGTTATTAATTAAAATAAAAATAGTATTTAATGTATAATATTATTCATAATTACATGTACAAGAATGTCGTTTTTGATAAAAGTTAAAAAGTAACCATAAATACGTAAAAAATGCGTATATTGTCGAAAATTCCTCTTTCCACAATATAGCTACTTGTGCTATGTCATAATGCTTATTACCTAAATAATACTGAATAAATTTTTAACCATTAAAGTATATTTAATCACATTTACCTAATAGCTGTCACGATCTGTTAATTATTTTGAAGAAAGTACTGCAAACATTCATAGGAAGTTACCGTATATATTCATGTAACGCGCGATCTCACATATCGTGCGACCTCCAAATTTTCACTTATAAAAAAATGATTTTCTTCGTTACACTGACATTAAGTGGAATGATTATATTGGACCAATCGCTAGGTCTGCTATCAGGAAAGTTGTTTTAATGAGTGGCGCCAGAAAATTTTCTAGACAGAATCCTTCCTGCATGTTTACAAATCTACCATTCGTCCGTGCATTGAATGTTTCTACCATATCCGGTCTGGTGTTTCTGCTATACCTCTCGAGAACATCGACAAAATCCAAAGAATGGTCTGTAATGTTATCGGTCCTGACCTGGTATCTCGAATTCAATCACATTTCTACTGCCGTGAGATGACTTCCTTCTGTCTTTTCTATAAATATGTTCATAGCAAGGAACATATTTTTAATATTTACTCATCTCTTTTGATAATCATTAAATGAAATTGAACTAATTATTCAGGAAGGAGATTTTGGTTATATTGAAATGAAATAAAGTAGAAATATTTAACAGAAGCACTTTTGAAAATATTTAAATCACTTTTTAAGAATAAAATAGCTCATGGTCTCATGGCAAAATGAAATTGACTGTATAAATGTTAAGACAGGGCTTTTGTTAATCTGAAATTTAATAAATCTAAGAAATAATTATGAACCCAATTTTGTTCATATTGAAATTAAATAAGTAGATATATTTTATGGAGGTTCATTTAATAATTTTGAAGAAGAGTTGACTAAACACATTTTATTGCAAATATTGAATTGAAAAAATTAAAATAATAAATTTTATGTAAGTTCTATAGATGCATTTGAAATGAAATTAATTAAATGAATATTAAAGAGGTTTATTAGAAAAGAGAGTTTTAAAATAGTGAAATGAAATTGGCTATATGAATTTTAGCGAGGTTCCTTTGGCAATAATGAAACAAAGTAAATACTTTTAATGGAGGTTCTTTTGTTGCAACTGAAATCAAATTAACTATATAATTTCATGGAGAGTTTTTTTGATAAAAATGAAATAAAATTGATAACATAAATTTTAGGGGGACTCTTTTGTTAATTTTAATGAAATAAACTATAATTAAATATTAGGGCACTTTTGTTGATAATAAACAACGGAGGAAGCTAAATAATTTTTTGTGGGGTGGGAGGTTTCTTTTTTAATATTGACATGAAATTAACTAAATATATTTAAATTATATTAAAAGGAAATTGACTACATTTTATTGGGATACTTTTCATAAGACTTAAATGAAAGTAAAAAGATTTAGGAAGCCACTAATTTTGAAATAAAATTAACCAAATAAATTTTAGGGAGGCTGTTTTTAATATAAAAAGGAAGGGTCTTTTGATAATCTGCGAAATAATCTAATTATATTTATGGGCGATTATCTGCTATTAAAATTCAAATAAGCTCAATAAATTTTGGGGCGTCTCTTGATAATAATGAAATAAATATACTGAATAAATTTTAGTTAGACACGTTTGTTACTATTAAAATGAAATAAAATAAATATATTTTAAGGACGTCCTTTTGATAATAATGAAATTAAGTAAATTTTAGAGAAGTTCTTTTGCTAATATTGGAATGAAATGAAAGAAATATTTGGATGCGGCTCTTTTTTAATGACATTGAAATTGATATAAACAAAACAAACCGATTTGCGATCTATCTCAGTGTGTTCAGATCTATCTATCTATCTATCTATCTATCTATCTATCTATATATCTATCTATTTTAGTCTATTCAGATCTATCTATCTATCTATCTATCTATCTATCTATCTATCTATCTATCTATCTCAGTCTGTTCAGATCTATCTATCTATCTATCTATCTATCTATCTATCTATCTCAGTCTGTTCAGATCTATCTATCTATCTATCTATCTATCTATCTATCTATCTATCTATCTATCTATCTATCTATCTATCTCAGTCTGTTCAGATCTATCTATCTATCTATCTATCTATCTATCTATCTATCTATCTATCTCAGTCTGTTCAGATCTATCTATCTATCTATCTATCTATCTATCTATCTATCTATCTATCTATCTCAGTCTGTTCAGATCTATCTATCTATCTATCTATCTATCTATCTATCTATCTATCTATCTATCTATCTATCTATCTCAGTCTGTTCAGATCTATCTATCTATCTATCTATCTATCTATCTATCTATCTATCTATCTATCTGTCTGTCTGTTTCAGTCTGTTCAGATCTATCTATCTATCTATCTATCTATCTATCTATCTATCTATCTATCTATCTATCTCAGTCTGTTCATATCTATCTATCTATCTATCTATCTATCTATCTATCTCAGTCTGTTCAGATCTATCTATCTATCTATCTATCTCAGTCTGTTCAGATCTATCTATCTATCTATCTATCTATCTATCTATCTATCTATCTATCTATCTATCTATATATATATATATCTCAGTCTGTTCAGATCTATCTATCTATCTATCTATCTATCTATCTATCTATCTATCTATCTATCTATCTATCTATCTATTTCAGTCTGTTCAGATCTATCTATCTATCTATCTATCTATCTATCTATCTATCTATCTATCTATCTATTTCAGTCTGTTCAGATCTATCTATCTATCTATCTATCTATCTATCTATCTATCTATCTATCTATCTATCTATCTATCTATCTATCTATCTAATCAAGAGGTATATGCGCGAAAACTTAGAGTGAAAACGGGCTCTACATAATGTTCTCTATACAGAATGAAGAATGCATCAACGATGGGAGGATGAAAAATATACCATATAAAAAATGAGACTCTCTCCCAGCCAGATCCATTGTATATTTTCAAGTACTTTCGACCACCAAATTCATTATCAAGAGCCATGTGCTATTATTGCAATAGGCAAGATTATATTGACAGAGAATTGAAAGTTTGAATCTGTCCAAAATACGTTATGTGTAACTGTTAAAGGGAGCGAGGACGCGCCAGAAATAATGCATCAAAAATTGTGCGTTTTAGAGCAAACCTTTTTTTTTTTTTTTACTCAAACTTTCAGCTCTCTGCGAAATACCAGAATGCAGCCACCAGAGTCTTGTCGGCACATTGTTCGAGATAATGAGTGAAGTGCTCGAAAGTAACCGAACAAAAACAACGGAATAAACCGGACATTTTATCCACAAATTCGGTCATGATGTACAACATTTTTACTCGATAATTAAACAAATTGCAATAGAAAATGAAAGAGACATTGTCGGTTGAATTTAATAAACTTGTTTGAATAAATACTTGCTGCGTATGTATATATATATATATATATATATATATATATATATATATATATATATATATATATATGCGTGTGTGAAATAACCAGTTACTTTAACCGGTTGCACGATCTTATCTGGTATTACCTTCTAAGGAAAATTTCGTTAGAAACAGTCCTAAGTTGTCCCTGTAGGCGCAATGAGCTACTCTCCGACATATATATATATATATATATATATATATATATATATATATATGTATATATATATATATATATATATATATATATATATATATATATATATATATTTGTGTATTTAGGCAGCAATCCTTCTTTCATGCACATTTCATTAAAAACGACTGACGAGGTGCTTTTATTTAGTTTTTATTATATAATTTCTCGTGCGATCTAATAATGTTTTTCTTTTCAGATGATAAATTACATAAAAAACTGTCCGAATGTTCTTTTTATCCGAGCGCTTTCGGCTATACATTTAGCCATTTTCAAGGATTATATTTCAACTGTTAGAATTAGAAATAGTTTGTTATATGTATGTTTTATAAAATGTTTAATTTTTTTGTTTCAAAACACGGTCAAGATATTATGTCCATGTTCAAAGTTAATATTATTAAGTGTTGGTTTGTTTTGTTTTATTAATAAGGCTTCCATTATTTTTAGTCTTTTTTTGTATGTGGATGATGCTATTATATTAATGTTGTCGACAAGTATGTTCCGAATAGTGTCCGGTAGGTCTCCATGAATATTTAGAGCTATATATATATATATATATATATATATATATATATATTTATATAGGACAGTAGCTCACTGTATCTATTCTGTCTAACTTTTTCCTCTAATATAAATTGTAATGTCTGTATCGTGTCTCAGATAGGAATAGAAACTGCATCCCTTTTTTTTCCCTCCGAGCCATTAAAAAGTAACGTTTATAGTAAAAACAACAGATGTCTGATAAAAAAGCCTTTAATAGCTATGCATACTCACATACACATACCCCCCCACATATATATATATATATATTTCTTTTCTGAGCGTGGCTTAGATGTGGCACAAGGTCGGAAGTATGGGGCACCCAGTAAGGATCGAACCCACTACTCAGCCGTAATTGTTCTAGCCAGAAAAGCTTGTTAAGTATTACACCGCCTCGGGGCGCCCGATATATATATATATATATATATATATATATATATATATATATATATATATATATATATGTGTGTGTGTGTGTGTGTGTGTGTGTATATATATATATATATTTGTGTATATATATATATGTATATATATATGTATATATATATATATGTATATATATATATGTATATATATATATATGTATATATATATATATATATTATATGATGGAATATTGAGGAATTACATTCACTTACGTGCCCTTGGGAAAGGTATTAATCCTCCTCTTGCTATGAGTAAATAGCAGGACTGACTGGGTTCTATAGCCTTGGATGGCAACTGGTCTAGGAGAAGGACAACTTTGAATTCAAAACCTGCGGTGAGTCGTCTGGGGACCTTGTGGCACCTAGTGCACCAGCTCTCTGTATTCGGCCCTTCAAAATGTTTGGTTGGTTTTGCACAAAGTCTTCACCACTATAATGAAATCATTTGTGGTGGTGTCTGGCTGTCGGTAACTAAGGAACTGAGCTGCTTAACCCTCATACGACAGGAGAGTCCACCATCACCATATATGTATGTGTAGGCTTTCAAGGCGTCTTGAATCCTCTTATTTACTCGCGTATGTCATTTTGCTCCAGTCCTCCATTTTACCTCAAGTATGTTTTATTTTATTCGCGGAGTAGAAGGTCTGTATAAATTCAATATTAAAATATTATATTTATACAAACCTTATACGTACAATGTTCAGTATAGGAAATATGATAATGAATACGCTTTGTACATCCCAATGCAGTTGCAAATGCTTCTATGCCTTCATCAATTTATTTCTCTAATCGTTTATGTCTGTTTCATAATTTCATTAAATTATAGCTTTTCAGAATGATATATACTTAACTAGAGACAACAACGTAATAATAACGGGAGTTTCTGCAGATTGGTATGGATTTACGAAAATTTAGACGAGTTATCTGATTATCTTCAACCAGCCTGGTTCAAGGGCTGTTCATAGCTGCAAGGGATTTAATAAGGTTGTCTCCCATACACGCGCAATAAGATTTAAATATGACGCACTGGTCGATGGAAGTGAGTCTCCTGGGACCAGTTTCGTGTCATCCACGTGTGAGGTTTACTTCATTTTTCTGGAACTAAGAATCATTCCCGGAAAACATGATCACTTTGATGGGATGCAATATCAGTTTATATCAAATATAATAGGAGTAGATAGGTTCACCTATCGTCCGGTTCATTCTCCTCCCCGCTCTTTTGAACAGGAGTAGAAGTTTTTCCCTTGTTTGCAGTTTAGGATTGAGTTTCCGACTCTTTCTAAAGACTACTTCAACGTCTCCGCCTGAATTCAAAAATTTTTATTTACTATTTATTTTTTATTTTATTTTTCCTCAATAGGAGTAGATATGTTCGCCTATCGTCCGGTTCCGGTTTTTCCCTTGTTTCCTGTTTAGGACTGACTTTCCGGTTCCTTCTAAAGGCTTCACGCTCTTTTTCATTCTCAATAGGCCCTTCGGTCTTAGCGCCATTATCGTCTTGCTTGGAGTGATTTGATTGAAAAAGAAAAAAAAAAGATTTATGCTACATTTTCACGAGTGGTCTTTGCACAATACCCCACTGGCAAGATGGAGTTATAGTTTCGTAAGGAATTCTCTACATACGACTGTCTGTCGTAAAATTAAATCGCCTGAGTAGGTAACACTGTGCAAGTTTTTACGGTTCTCTGATGATATTCTTCGATCAGGTGAGGCGTAGTAAGTGATGATGTATTGCCGGTATGGATATCTGTGTTGGTCGGCAACACAAGGAATCTACTCAACACTGAAGGATCCGATGACTGACGAGTTGAACGGCCCCAACATTGGGATGAGGTTTAATGCAATGTTGAGTCGTTACGGTCTTTGACAGTCAATGGTGGTCTCGTTCTTGACTTATCTATAGGCACCCATAGTTTTCACGTGCTGCAGATGCCTGACTGTAATACACATATATCTGGTATGCTTTTAGTACTACAGCACGTTTTTATTGACCACATGTATCAGGATCGTCCTTTGTGGTAACACTGCAATTTATCATTTGAATTCGTCAATGTCACGGTATGTATTAAAATTGTACTTTTGCTTCAGAATAAGAATCCTTTGTCTGATAATGTTTATTTGCGCAAGTTGATCTTACTGATAAAAAAATACTTATTTGCAAATGTGGTAAAGAAAAAGTCTTTTGAACAGATCCCCATTGTCAACGTGAGTTATTCACGAATTATCATTGAGACGTTAAAACTTTTTGTTCAGAATATCTGTTGCAAGTAGATAGAGGTGATAATTTAAGAGACAGACAGTGATAGATAGATCTGAACAGATTGAAATAGACAGACGGATAGATAGATAGATAAATAGGAACATGTATATATTGATAGATATATGCATAGATAGATAGATAGACAGATAGATCTGAACAGAATGAAATAGATGGATAGAAAGATAGATAGGAGCGTGCTTATATAGATATGAATATGCTTAGTTAAGATTTATATAGGCGCATTGTGAGATAAATAGTTGGATAGAGTGATGGGAATATGTTTAGATTGACAGGAATATATATATATATATATATATATATATATATATATATATATATATATATATATATAAGCTAAGTCTATAAACAACAGCCACCCGCACTAATGCAAAGCTCTTCAGTAAAATGAATGGAGCACTTTGGCTGATTGGCATTTGTTTACATTTGTAAAAAACAATACGCTAGATTTAGTTGTGTAACTCTACCGAGTGAAGATAGCTCTGGCTGACACCTAATCAGTTGTGTTTCAATCCTGGCTTGAGGCATTCGGAAGTCTAGTCGCACTGAGGAGCTGTGATACAG
>OZ038478.1:90389031-90411531 GCA_964036315.1 Acanthosepion esculentum
TTTTAACAGATATATTTAGCAAAATTACATAAAATTATCTCGAAATACTAAAGTATATTTATTCAATAAAATCATCATTTGCTTCAATCTCCTTCAACTATTCTGGGCGGTCTCCTTGTTTAAGTTGGTGAATGTTGTCATAATCCTTGCCTTCAGTTCAATATAGGTGTTATAAGGAGTTTTAATGGTCTCTCGCTCAACTGCGCCCCGCACATAATAATCAAGGGGGTTACAGTCTTGGAAGTTAGGTGGCCAGAAGAGTTGCTGTGGTCGCAGAAATTGTCTGACAGACATGATTGGATTCTCTTGCTTGTGTGGCATCGTGCAGACACCTGTTGTCAATCATAGGGTCTTCCAACAGTCACCCTCTTGACCTAGGACAGCACTACCTCATAAAGGCACTTGATATAGACCTATGTGTTGAGTCTGAGGCCCTGTGGGAAGATGAATGTAAGCATAACGTCGCCATCACTAATGATCACTCCAAACACCTACGTAATCACGATTAGACTTATCCAACTCTTTCCGAATAATCTGCACTCTCCTCATATTGATACCCAAACACTCTGAAATGTTCATATTGGACCTTCCGGAGCGGATGCCGAGCATGACAGCATGTCGTTCATGGAGTGAATTGAGTCATGGTGATCTTTTTTTCACAATCGGTGACCTAGTGACCCTACTATACTGTCAAGTCGATAAAATAAAAAACAAACAACGTGCATGCGCGAAATTAAAAATAAAAATGGCGACAATTTACCTATTGTACTCTGTATGTATACATACATACATATATATGTGTCTGTGTATATATGTGTGTATGTGTGAGTATGTGCGTATTTATGTGTGTGCGTGTGAGTATTTGCACCAAACAAATTAAAATATCCGTTATTTTACTTGTTTGCTATTAATGGTCTATATCTTAAACTGGGACTCTTTACTTACTGTGACTGCTCGCCTTGAAACCGTTGTCCTCCAGAAATACACATGTGTAACGTTTCTTTCTTGGGGAAGCACACACAGACACACACAAAGAAACACACACAGACACACACACACACAGACACACACACACACACACAATGTATGTGTGTGCGTGTGTGTGTGTTTATGTGTATGTGTCTGTGTATGCTATTTTTTAGTCGTCTCCCTACGGGGACTAACAAATAAATTTAAGCTGTTATTATATGTGACCATCGAATCCTTTATAACCTGATCGACTCCCAGGTACGTAAAAGATATCAATAATTGTGCGGAAATGTCATTGTCCTTTACCTTTCATTATTATTTCCCATTTTTACTTGAAATGTTGTTATTCCATTTTCAATTATTTCTTTTCCCATAATCGACATGATTGTTCGAACTGAGGAAAAAAATCATAAACAATATCGAAAATCAAAAAGACATAAATATAAATTAATTTACGTTCCTATCGAATTGGCTGACATCATTAATAAAAAGAATACGTTTGAAGAGCAATTATTTTTAATAGTATTTTCTTTCATCGATATTAATTCTATGTGAATTAAGTTATTATTTTAATATTAAATTAATGTGAATTAACTATTATTTTAATTATTATATAATAATTAATTATAATTTATTAATTTACTTATTTATCATAAATTTATTGATAATTGTTAATATTTATTAATTTTTTTAGTAATTTATTAATAATTGTTAATTTATTAAGTTATTTTGAAATATTACTTAATGTTTTCATTTGATAAGTAATCTTTAATTATTATTTTAATAATGAATGTGAATTTAATTATTTATTAATATTAATTTAATGTGTATTAATTTACATTCTTATTGAATTGAACAAATCATCATTAATAAAAAAGGATACTTTGGATAAGCATTTTTTAAAAATAATTCGCCTTGATGTTGTTGCTACATTTGCAAATACATCAACTTACAGTGAATATATGCATTTTAATCCTGTATCTGGATCTCCGACTAAAAGTTAAAATTTCTAACTAAATATTCAGTGCCTTCCCTACTGCTCATTAGACGTAAACAAATTAAATTTTTTTAAAATTTGAAACTCAGAAAGTTAAAATTTAGCGTTCCCACATTTTCAGCACTACCCCCACTACACACGTTGCATAAGTATAACCGACGTTCGAATTTATATCTCCTCCTACTCCACATTCACATATATAAGACCATTCATACGTATATTACTTTAGTCAGACGTCTGATGAAGTCCTTTTTAGAGGATGAAACACGTTACACAAACGTTTTTCACTTTGTAATTTATTTACCATCATTATATCTATCTATCTATCTATCTATCTATCTATCTATCTATATATATATATATATATATATATATATATATATATATATATATATAAAGAGAGAGGGAAAAAGAAGTGGTATGAATACATAGGTATATATATATATATATATATATATATATATATATATATATATATATGTATATAATAGTTTTAAGGTGTGCTATATTTATGGGATAAAGTGCTCAATATCAGAGATAGAGCGTATGTAAATATAAAAGTGAACATTGATGTCAACACTCGGAGGCGACAGGCTGTTTCATGCTAGGCTCAATCGTCAGGCCGCTGACTTTCTTTCTTTCTTTCTATCTATCTATCTTTTATCTATTTATGTATCTATTTATCTATTCATCTATATCGCATTTGTTTGTGTATCTCAGCTTGTCCATATCTATATTAGTCTGTCTGCATATATGTGAATAAATATATATAATACGCACAACCATACACCCACACCTACATATATATATACATACATGCATACATATATATATATATATATATATATATATATATATGTGTGTGTGTGTGTGTGTGCGCGCGTGTGTGAGAGAGAGAGAGAGACATGCAATATGCATTGGAAGTTTGACATGTTGCAATGTATGTAGAAAGGCACCGTTTCAAATAAAAGGCTTCTAATCTCTTGTATCCGAATAGGATGACCACGTGATATACGCCGGCTTCATGAATCTTGTTGTAACTTAAGGTGGTTGCAATACCTTTAGACACCTTCACGGTCCGGTGAACTCAGTTACGGTTTTTAATGGAACAGAGAGACAGAATGGATAAACATTGTCATGAGGGTAACATTAGCTTTATTTATTTGTTCAAGTTGCAATAAATGAGATTTTAGGTTCATAAAAAGATTGATAGATGGCGAAAAAGAAGCAAAGGCAGGGAAACACAAAACAGACATTGACAGTGTATTATATAAATCGATAAAGAATATAAAGATATATACACAGAAATAGTCGCCTAGGTCCCTTCGAAGAAACTAACATACATACATACATATATACGTGTTTGTGAAGATGAATATACATAGATATTTATCAAAAGAGACGCGCGCATGCGCGCGCGCGCACACACACACATATGTTTTATAAAAACATGTTGCTTTTTTTCTTTTAATTCTTTTGCTGAGGATTTAAGGAATTCGTGTGTGTACAGAGGAAATATATGGTCTGTTTTTTTATTGTGCGTATGTATGTGTGTATGGAATAGAATGTATATAGAATGGGAACAAATACATGTATACACACACACACAAATATATATATATATAATGTCCACTTTTATGTATGTATATATATATATATATATATATATATATACAGAAATACAGAAATATATATATATATATATATATATATATATATATATATATATATATATATATATATATATATACATATATATATATATATATATATATATATATATATATATATATATATATATATACATATATATATATATATATATATATATATATGTACACACATGCACACACACGTAGAGATTGAAGTCAACACCTAGCGGCGAAAATCTGTATCATCCTTTATATATTATTTATTTAGAAAAAAATAAAAAAATAAAATAAATTAAATAAACAAAATTAAGTAAAAGAAATTCACCCCAAAATAATACAAACCAATAAATAAGTAATTATATTAAGTAAATAATAGATAAATGGACAAGCCACAAATGCACACACAAATACAAGTGAACGTAGCCAATAATAACATGATAATCAATAAAAAAAATATTAACAAACGACACTAAAAATCGAACAGATCCACAATTGTTTCCACTCAATAGCCACTAGAAACATAACCGTTATCGCCCACAAAATTAATCACGAAACAATATATCGCCATGTGTCTGTGCGTGTATGTATTCGTCTCTTATATTCTTAATTGTCATAAATAGGTATTTATTCATTAAACACTTTTCCTCTCTTTGCATATATATATATATATATATATATATATATATATATATATATATATATATGAATAATATAGTCTAAAGATGTGCTATATTTATGGGATAAAGTGGCCTGACGATTGCATCTAGCATGAAACAGACTGTTGCCTCTAAGTGTTGACTTCTATGTTCACTTTTATATATATATATATATATATATATATATATATATATATATATATGCAAAGAGAGGAAAAGTGTTTAATGAATAAATACCTATTTATAACATTAGAGATGAATACATACACACACAGACACGTGGTGATGCATTGTGGGTAGTTTATTGTATTGTTTCGTGGTTATTTTCGCGGGCGATATATATATATATATATATATATATATATATATATATATATATATATATATATATATAAAGACATTTATATTATGTTTAACGTTCTTTTTATAGATACAAGTATTTAAGCAAATGCTCTGTTTTATAATAAACAGTATTAAATAACATTTACCGGCCTGAATGTCCGAGAAATTTTTCATAGAAAATTTTTTGCTCTCCGACAGGAATCGAACCTGTATCCTATACGGAACCATCATTTCGCGTGATGTGCCTTAACCTTTCGGCCACAGAGCGGCGTCTGGTTAGCAAGGTCGATTATATATATATATATCGTGGACTCTCCTGTCTTTCATGGAAGTGGGCCGTTGACCCGCGCCTACCGGGGAACCTTTTACGACGTATGAGGGTCAGGCACCTCAGTTCCTAAGAACCAACAACCAGACAATCTGCTCATATGATTTGATTATAGTGGTGATGGATATGTGAAGATTCAACCATACTTTTTGAAGAACCGAATGCAGTGACCTGAGGCACCGTGTGCCACAAGGTCCCCAAATGCCCCTCCGCAAGTTTTGATTATAGTCGAATCCATTACATTCACTTACGTAAATTGGGAAAGGTATGAATCCTCTTTTCTCCCACCACCCAGATATGGGTAAACAGCAGGATAGACCGAGTTCTATAGCCTTGGGTGGAAACTGGTCTCTCTCTCTCTCTCTCTCTCTCTCTCACACACTCTCAATATATATATATATATATATATATATTACATATGGGAGGTACTTATTGGAAAGCGCTCAATATCATTGAAGGAGCATATTTAGTTGCGTTGATGTGAGTTTATGGTCCTGAGTTTCACGCCCTTTGCGATCTTCAGACAAACGCGAAGGGCATGAAACCCAGGGTCACAAACTCACATGAACGCAAATATATATATATATATATATATATATATATATATATATATATATATATATATATATATATATATAATAAAAAGAAGAGAGAAACCGCAAACGCTTTTGGTTGTAATGTGGATTTAAAAATAAAATGCTTTATATTTACATACGCTCTATCTCTCATCTTAAAGCAATATAGTGTCATATACATATATATATATATATATATATATATATATATATATATATATATGTGTGTGTGTGTGTGTGTGTGTGTGTGTGGAGATATAAAAAATATATTTATATTTAAATATATATATCATAAAAGATGAATATCTATATAAATCTAAGATAACAATATATATTCTTAGTTTCTTCGAATGAAAACGCATTAGTATTTTATTTCTGTATATATATATATATATATACACATGCATATGTATATATATATATATATATATATAATTTTGTATATTTAGGCAGCAATCCTTCTTTCATGCACATTTCATTAAAAACGAATCCTTGAAAATGGCTAAATGTATAGCCGAAAGCGCTCCGATAAAAAGAACATTCGGACAGTTTTTATATAATTTATCATCTGAAAAGAAAAACTTTATTAGATCGCACGAGAAATTATATAAAAAAACTAAATGAAAGCACCTTGCCAGTCGTTTTTAATGAAATGTGCATATATATATATATATATATATATATATATATATATATATATATATATATATATATATATATATATAAATATATATATATGTGTGTGTGGGTGTGCGAGTTCGCGTGTCTTTGTATGTGCGTGCGTGTGTGTACGTGTGTGCCCAACATTACTCGGTCGAACCAGTTTCATTCACACCGCTTTGGTCAACCCGTACTAAGCTATATATATATATATATATATATATATATATATATATATATAAACTACACACACACATATATATATATATATATATATGTGTGTGTGTGTGTGTGTTTGTGTGTGTGTGTGTGTTTGCATGCGTTTGTGCGTGTGTTTCGGTGATGAATTTTATTTACGATGGACATCATTTTGGGAATCACTAATTTGTTTCAGCAAACTTTGTAAAATTCATTTGCCAATATATTCTATTGTTAAGTGAAGCAGCGTTGTGCTTGTCTAACATTGAACATCACAGGAAATGGAATCATTTGAAATACCTACTGGAAGTTTTTTCTTTGCTATGTACTAAAGAGGTATACTTAATTCTTAATGTAGTTACTTCAAATTTTGATGGAGTCCTTCATAGATAATTTTTTTAGAGAAGGATCTCAAAAATAATCTCAGTTTTCATAAAAGACAACAAATATATCTCTCTAAATAGGTTAGTTCTGCTTCCTGTGAATCTATGGAAGTTGTTGCATGCTTCTTGGAGAGCAAATTGGTATTTCCAAAATAAGGGTAATTAAAAAATCTGCGAAGGACCCCGCATGTTACTCGGATAATCTGCTAGTTCATGGAATAATTTAATTTAATTTGTTTTTATTTACAAAGGCAATATTTTTTTTTAGACTAAACTAAGTTTTGTAGGGATAGCTATGAAAAATAATAAGTGAATAAATAAATAAATACATTTCCAGAAAATAAACAACTATGTATATCTATAAATCATATATTTTCTCGTGCCAAAATACAAAATGTTAAGTAAATGCCCGCAGACGTAATTCGAGTCTACATTTAAAAAGTAAAATAATTTAGTCAAATTCTCATTACACGTACGAGCAGATTCGAGGAATAGTCAGTCTAGTCTGATACAAGGTCACGAGTATGGAGCCCACAAGTATGATCAAACTTACTGCAGAAGTAATGTTCTGTGAGATTAATTTAGAAACCAGTGCCCCGCAGGAAAAACGTCCATTCGCGACTGTATATTAATCTTTTCTATTCGAATTTAAATTAATTCATAGTAATGGGAAATAATAATAATAATAATAATAATAATAATAATAATAATAATAATAATAATAATAATAATTATTAAATGGCGAAAATGATAATCTCCACTTTAAAATGTTATAGCCTCCCGACAAACTTTCTCAGCAAGCTGTAAAAGATTTGCTTTATCAGTTTTCAGCGTCTCAGGCGTTGTTGAAGTATTTGTGCCTCGCAACGTTAGTTTCAACCTAAACTATGACGATATCAGACGACGAGATTAAGAAACCCCAAGGACACATATAAAATGAAACAAGTGTAAAATTTATCTTAAAAAGACATTTAATATGAAGTCGATATTTATACCCTTTACAAGCGATGGATTGAATTACATATACTGTGTGCTGCATGGGAACGCCGAGACCCGGGCTAGATAACAGTTCATAGAAGCAATGTCGAACTTGAACCAACCTATTTTATAGTAATATAAGTCGTGGATTATATGGGTGATTGGCAGTCGTTATTGCAATTTTAATTAAATGAATTATCCAAAGAAGTGTTTCTAAGATATTTATCTAATCGATATATATATCACAAATTGCGTGCTGGCGTTATTAAAATGGTGCTCGATAGATGCAATATAACGGAGTTATAAATTATATATCAATAAATATATGAATAAATACACACTTTTCCCCACTGGTAGAACGAAAAATATACATATTTCCTCACCGGTAGTACGACTCAGAGTTTCATGCACAGCGCAATCTACAGCTACTGAATTGAGACTAAGTTCAGTTTCTGAAGATTGCATTTTGGATGAAACTCCGAGTCGTGCTACCGATGAGGAAAAAAACGTACATATACTAACACACACACACACACACACACACACACACACACACACACACACACACACACACACACACACACACACACACACACACATATATATATATATATATAATTTGGTATATTTTGTCGGATGAGTGCTCAATATCTGAGATAAGACTTTTTGTCATATCGACTGTGTAAGCATGTTGACTGATTGTCTGATACTGCGTCATCATTACTTTACCAGAATTTATATATAGGACACTGAATGATTTAGGGAAGTTGTGGAAGTAGGAAACTCGTCCTACCAGTTCTTTTTGTTTGTACCTAATGCTCTGAAATAAAGATTATTAGATTTAGGTTTTTAGATTTTAATTCTTTTTATGAGTGATGTTGTGATTGTAGTTGTCATAGTGGGAATTTGGTTTCTTTTCTAAATTTGAAAATGGGTCCTGTTCTTTTGTTTAGTACTTTATCTTAATCTGGAAAAATACTTATCGCTGTTTTCTTCCTTGGGCAAAAGTCATTTGTTCTAAGGTGTTGTTGTAAGCTGATGTTTGCTTTTTTAATGTATTTTTTAGTTTGAATATACTTTGATAACATAGTGATGTTTGCATATTTTTTGTTGTTAAATGACATTTTGTGTGAATACATTCTCTGATTCCAGGGAACTTCTGTTGTTCCTATATATATATATATATATATATATATATATATATATATAGGAACAGTATATTTTATTCTTCATATTTTTGCTACACGAGTTTCTGGTCTCGTGACTTTCTTCAGGCAAATAAAAGGAATACATTTTTAAAAGGAATACATTTTCCTTGTGTTCAGTTAACGTCTCATTGTTCGTTTTCTGTGTTTGTGAACCTTGAGCTCCTTTCTGATCTGTTGGCAAAAGTGAATTTTTGCCTAAGTGTTAATAAAAACCATTAGGTTTGGTATAAGAGGTGGCGATGATAGATGTGTTGATAAGAGATGACTTCCTATCCCTGTGTGAGTGCGTGTTCCTGCTATCTTGCATATATACATACTGTCTTATAATAAGGAATCAGCATATATATGTATATGCATATACACATGCACATATACATACATACCCACACACACCTGGATATATATATATATATATATATATATATATATATATATATATTCCCGTCGAATTAAACTTTGGGCGTGTGACCATGAGGATGTAGGTCAGCTCATAGGTCTCCCTCTCCCTCCCCCTTCCCAGGCTCTCCTACCTCCATCATATTATTCCAGTAACGGTGCCTCCTTCTCTCTATACCTTCCAATAAGTCCCCTGAAACACCCTCTCTCTCTTTCTTTTCCAACTAAACAGTATCCTACTACAAACTGATGCCAAAAACAATTTAAAAATCCTGCGAATTTTAAAATTAAAATTCGTACGTGAAAATGGCCATTCACTAAAGTTATCTTAATTCCAATTATAATATATATATATATATATATATATATATATATATATATATATATATATATATATATATATTTCTGGTGTTCCTTTGGATTTTACGGCAACTTGGTATACTATGTTAGTCCGTAGGTAGTTAGCGTTTAGTGGGCATTCAATTGGGTACTTATGGGGGTACTCATGATTTTCTGTTGTATGCTTTTTTGAAGTGCAGCATCTTTTCGGTGCTAAATTTTTAGAATATTTCTGTTGAAAATTTTTATGCAGTTTGGAGGATGTGCTTGTCGATCGTTTTGCTGAATATTTTATCTATGTATTTTGAAATATTTATTACATGTTTTGGACAATATGAAGCCTTTATTTCTGTTGAACTTTTTTTTGTTATGTGTCAATGTGAGATTTGCTGAAAAAAAATCCCTGCGTTTTGATGCTATTTTACACGCGGTATTTTTTCTCCCCGAAAATTATATTTTTTGAAAAGATGTCGGATAATTTACGACTGATAAAGGGTGGAGCTTGTTTTGGTTATGGTGGTTGCTTGGTTGAAGGAAGTGTGTGTATATATAGTGTCTTGTGGTTTGTTTTTCTGAAAGGATGGCGTCTTTGTGGAGGTTTAAAGTTACACTGAAAAGTCTGACCAAAAAGTCTGACCAAAAAGTCCTTGTTAAAAAAGTTTGATGTGTGGTCATTTAGTGAAATTTATGGTAGTAGGTCGTGTCAAAAACTTTTCACCTTCGCATTTACACACACACGCCAGTACGCACGAACACACACACACAAATATATATATATATATATATATATATATATATATATATATATATATTATGAAATGGATAAAATCCGACAATTATTTAAGACATTTTTATGTTTATACGTTCTTTTTATAGATACAAATATTTAAGTAAATGCTCTTTTTATAATAAACAGTATTAACAACATTTAGTGGTCTGAATGTCCGAGAAATTTTCAAAGAAAATATTCATCCTCCGACAGGAATCGAACCTGTATCCTATTCCTGTCGGAGGACGCATATTTTCTATTATAGTATAATCGGTGATCCGATTTCAAATTCTAGTCTATACTTTCGCAGTAATGACCTTGGAAAAGAAAAAAATCCGGCTTTTCTACTCCTCTAGACTGAGAACAGCCTAAAAAATTATTAAGTCGGAATTTCAAACAATAGAGAAAGCGATTGAAAATCCCTCTCACTAACTTTCTATGGCAATTCACATTTAATAAAAGAAAGGATCTTCGCCCTGAAAGAACATGACATCGGACCAGAAAGAACTGTCGCCAAAGAAGAGTTGAGTGCTGAAAAGATCACGGTTTCACCAAGAAGATTGATTTGTCTTTTTTTTTAAAGACTTTTCAACCTTTTGTGGTTTAATTAAAGCCGATACATGTAAGAATAATACTTTTTTTCCTAGAAAATATTGCATTAATTTTTCTTTTGAGATCAACAGAGCTTCTTTAAGATACAAGTCTCACGAGTTAATTTAAATCCGTTGGGAGGTGATGTATTCATAGCTTTCCCAAGCTTAAGTGAATGTAACAAACCCGACTGAAATACGAACTCGGATCTCTGATTACTCCTCGCAAGCCACCTTCCATTGCACCACACGCACATCAGCTCGACAGGGAAGACATATTCGAATGTAAATTCTGATGTCTAGATATTTATTCAGATTTGGGTAATTTTCTCAGGCTGTAAACATTTTCGTATCCCATCAGAAAGTCTTTGAGGCGAGAACGGAATCTGATTCAGTGTAAATTTTCGTCCTTTCAATTTTATAGCCAATGGCTGCTTATTCAACATATAATTTTTTTCTCCAATCTAAGCCCCCGACATTCACAGCCTATTCTGACTGGTATGACTTTTGACTTTTAATCTTTAATTGCTTCAGAAAATGATTCAGTTTCTTTTCGAAGGACATATTTTATTAAAATATTTAATTTTTCTGAAACATTTTCGACCGAGAATTAAAAAGAATTCCGATAGAAAAGAAATGCATGAGAAAAAAATATTCTCTGCAAATTGAAATGAAAACCAGATGTATAATATTTTTGAAAATAATCTAATGCCATTTCATTATATATATATATATATATATATATATATATATATATATATATATATATATATATATATATATATATATATATGTATATATATATATATATATATGTATATATATATATATATATATATATATATATATATATACACACATATATATATATATACACACACATATGCGCACAAACTTATATATATATATATATGTATATATATATATATATATATATATATATATATTAATCATATCTATAATTATATATATATATACACGCACACACATATACCCACAAACTCATATATTTATTATATATATAATTATATATATATATACACACAATCAATGCATATACACAATCTCTCTCTCACACACACCTACACACAAACACATATATATATATATGTATATATGTAATTAGTATTAGAAATTATTTCTGATATATATGAGTGCCAGTTAATAAGAGTGGACAAATGCCAGATAACCTTAGTTTTTAAAGATGTATGTATGTGTGTATCTATGTGTTTATATGTGGATATATGTGTGTGTACAGGTGTGTGCGTCTGTGGGTATATGTCTGGCTATATGTGTATGTATATGTTTGTGCATATGTGTGGATAGAATAGTATGAGTTCATGTGTATATATGGGTGTACCCGTGTAGTGATTTTCCAAGCGTAGCTTAGATGTGGCACAAGGCCGAAATTATGGAGTACCCAGTGATGATCGAACTCACTACTCAGTCGTGATTGTTCTAGCGAGACAAGCTTGATAACCATTACACCACCTCGAGGTGCCTGTGTGTACCCGTGTTTGTATGTATGTAAGTATGTATGTGTGGTTATATGTGTTTGTATTTGTTGGTATATGTGTATACGAGTTAGTATGTCTGAAATAGCTTTTTGTAAATTGATCTCGCATGTTGTCCTTCAAAGCGCATGCGTTGTAGTCATGGGTGAATATTTTAAAATGTTTTTTGGATTTTGGTGACTTTGTAAACCTGCAGCTTTATTTTGTCTTAGCACAATAAATATTTTTAACATAATCTTTTACCTTGTCAATACATTTATATGGTGGGCACAAAAGCTTCCGGTTATCTACTGTCTATTTTGTCCCCACCTCTTCTTCTTCTTCGTCGTCGACGTCCTCCTCCTCTTCTTTTTGTTGTTGTTGTTGTTGTTGTTGTTCTTCTTCTTCTTCTTCTTCTTCTTCTTCTTCTTCTTCTTCTTCTTCTTCTTCTTCTTCTTCTTCTTCTTCTTCGTCGTCGTCGTCGTTGCCCCCTCCTTTTGTTGTTGTTGTTGTTGTTGTTGTTGTTGTTGTTGTTGTTCTTGTTCTTGTTCTTGTTCTTGTTCTTCTTCTTCTTCTTCTTCTTCTTCTTCTTCTTCTTCTTCTTCTTCTTCTTCTTCTTCTTCTTCTTCTATTTGCCGCGTCCCTTCACGTACACAGGCAAGTATGGTTCTTCAAATCTCCTATCACTTTTGACCCTTAGCAGTTTTCTCCCGCCCAACGTCCCGCCATCCATTCATACAAGTTGCTCGGGTAAATGACTCGCTGTCTTTTCCTATCTCTTTCTCTCAATATGCTCTGCGTGGGTTAAGTTTTTCCTCTTTCCTCGTTATATGTCAAAGGAATATTCAGCTGTCTCTTCCTGATTCTGGACATATGTGTTCTTTTTGATTTCCGAGCTTAAAAAAAAGAAGAAAAAAAGGACGCTAGAAATTTTTACAAACATCTAATTATTATGTAGCGAATATTAATCACATCACTTGAACACTATAGAGTGAAAAATTCAGATGAAGATTCAGCTAATAATTGGATCTCAGGCTAGAAATGTATCGGTCAATACTTATATGCATTTCCATGCGTGTACATACAGACTCACAGCAACTTAGTTGAAGGCTACACACACATGCGCACAATTATATATATATATATATATATATATATATATATATATATATATATATACATATATATATATATGAATGATAAGATAAAGAATAAATAGGAAACGTTTATCGATCCAACATGTTTCACTTTTATTAAAGCTTCGCCAGGGACTGTGATATGGAGAAAAAGAAGACGGAAATTCTGGTATTTGAGTATTGTTTGATTTTCATTGGTCAGTCACGTGTCACGTGCATTGCACTCTTTTAAAAACAAAACAATGTGTGTATAGTTTGTGGCGTTCTGAAATTACCAAACGTTTCCTATTGGAATTTTATCTTACCATTCCGTTGAATTCTGATCCATATTTGGTCCCAACTCATATATATGTAACACACACACATATGGTTGTCTGATGCAATCCATGAACCAAATTTATTTTTTATTGGAAAATTTAAAGTTTTTTGTGAAGATATCACCTTTAGACAAATACTTAGAGAAACGGAATTTATATTCATACATGTTTCATTAAATAATATAGATAAGTGTTGTCTATATATTTTATGTAAGTTCTTTTCATATCGCCTGATAAGCTTAATAACATTATCATTAAACAATGAAAGAAAATTACAATATTGATACATATTTTTTAATCCAATCTAAGCTTTCGGCTTACATAAGCCATTATCGAAGATGACAATTACACAATATATTAAGCAATACACGAACAAGAAATTGATGATAGTCTGTTTTTGTTTACATGGATGATTTCCTAGCAACGATAAACACGTGCATATAAGACGCTGAAAGCGAAAATCGCACCACAGCTCATGACGTCACATGACCACGCGAGAGTGAATCCGATGAGTATTGAGTATGGAAAGCCGTTGGTATGAACCAATGGCTTCTGTTACTAATTATAGGCATTTAAGGATATTTGTGGAGATTTCATAGTTTATTTTGTTCAGGTTAGGTTTCAACTGTTTTATGTATATAGCTTCAAGAAATTTTAGTTTTTGTTTATATATATATATATATATATATATATATATATATATATATATATATATATATATATATATATGTCATTCACAGACAGTACTGTTTCTCTGTATCACAGCTCCTCAGTGCGACTAGACTTCCGAATGCCTCAAGCCAGGATTGAAACACAACTAATTTGGTGTCAGCCAGAGCTATCTTCACTCGGTAGAGTTACACAACTAAATCTAGCATATTGTTTTTACAAATGTAAACAAATGCCAATCAGCCAAAGTGCTCCATTAATTTTACTGAAGAGCTTTGCATTAGTGCGTGTGGCTGTTGTTTATAGAATTAGCTTATCACTCAACAGTGCTCAATTGAAATGTATTTTCAAGAGCTAAATTATGTCATTCACAAGACAGTACTGTTTCGCTGTATCACAGCTCCTCAGTGCGACTAGACATCCGAATGCCTCAAGCCAAGATTGAAACACAACTAATTTGGTGTCAGCCAGAGCTATCTTCACTCGGTAGAGTTACACAAAGTGATTGGTACTGAACTTTTACGGAATACAAAATTTGAGAATAATAAAGGATTTCCTCTCTAAGGAAAGTACATTCAATACTCAAGGAATTTCGGCACCTTATCCTAGAGTTGAGCTTAGAGATTTGCCCAGGGACGTCATGGTTTTGGGAACAGGACTTCAGAAGCTTAATCTTAAATTGCAAGGACCGTACTTTACTCCTAAACCGGATGGTATTGTTGAGAGTATTAATGAAGTTGTGGTTGTATCGATCCCGTAAATAGGCAAAATGATTTCTCGTGCCACACCATGATAAGGCCAGTTTTAAAATAGGAATCAAATACAATAAATATAATCCCAATTAAAATTGAATTAAATAAACCTTAACGCACCTTTCGTTCAACACTTCGCTAGAAGTAAAAAATATCGTAGGAATTAAATTACTAGATGGACGGTTTATTTAAACAAGAAGAGGGCATGAAGGGAGGGGAGAACGACAAAAAGGGTGGTGGTCAACCAGAATGAATCAATGATACTCCAAATACTTTCAGTTTGTGTTTGAGTTCTCTCGGTCTACACAGGGTATTTACTATGTCTCCCCACTAAGACGAGATGCGACAGAAGGTCAGTTTTTAAGGACCCGAGTGCGTAGACAAGGGTTAGGAAAAAAAATACCCGAGCCCCCGAAACTGTTGATTGCGCTGGCCTAGTTGCGAGCACCGATCCCTCTCTCTGGGGCAATGAGAGGTCGCGGTCTCGGGCAGCTGCTCTCCATGCCTGGGCACCTCTCCGTATAATTTTCCTCAGTTGCGACTCTGTCCTTTGATGGAGCCGCCCCCGAGCGCACTCGGCACAAAGACAGAGACGCAACTGAGAGATAATAAATAATGTATCTCTCTATATTTCTGAGATGGGGTATTATGTACAATATTTACATTGCTCGGACTATAATCCTCATCTTTGTTGCCATATTTATCACAACGTTTCGGTCGTTGTACGCTCCGGCCTTCTTCAGGTGCTTGCAATGTCGAACTGAACCCTTTATTTTGCTCGCTGGGGTAAAACTGTTCTAGTTCCACGTGCCATCTCTAATTATCATTTATCTCCGTTAATTCCCCTCTCCAAGTTCTCCACCGCCTTAACCAGGTATTGAACTCGCACACATATACACACAACATACGCACACATGTATATAATAATAATATGTTGTCTTTCTGAGAAAACGTCTACATCATTCGTCACCAGTGTCCAGTCACTGCATCTAGCTAACGCCTTTATCTACTGTGCTATGTATCCTTGAGGACATCTGCGTATTGTAAACCTAATGTCTTCAGCAACTATTTTTTACCAGTGCTCATATTGCAATTTTTGCTGTTATCATTGCATTTTTTTAGCAGAGCTCATATTGCAATTTTCATTATTATTGCTTTTCTCTGGCACTCCTTATTATTGGTTCCCATATTATATTTGTTTCTATGCTTGGTCGGCTCAGGAGATTTTTACTCTTTTTAATATTGCTAAGTCCTACAAAAGATGGGAAGTTGTGGAGTGCCATTTCTCTAAAATATTCAGCCAAATAATATTAATAAGTTGCAAAACGTTGCGAGGAGCAGGTGCCTTGCAACAAGCAACAAACAATTTCAAAAAGCTTGAAAGCACACTAAATTTAAGGAACCTGATGTTCAAACAGACAGAATGATACACCACCGCCATCCGGATATTATTGTGCTCGATAAAGACGCCAACAGCTGTCAACTGATTTTGCAATACCAGATGAGTTAAACCTAGCAAACAAGGTGATTGAGCAAATTACAAATTAATCTGATTTGAAAGTTGATATGACAAGATTTTTTGGAATGCAAGAAGGGAATGTCAAAGTGATTCCAGTGATTATTGGCGCATTGGGATCAATCCTATTAAAACTTCCTACTCCAGAAGGAGATACCAAAACAAAAATTGGTTCTTTTGGACACTGCGCTTATTTTGACGAAAGTGATATCTGTCTGAGGTTCTTGATGTAACTTGACAGATAACTTAATTTACCTGGTGTATTAAAAATGACACTGTGCATAATAATAATAATAATAATAATAATAATAATAATAATAATAATAATAATAATAATAACAGTACGGGTAATGACATCCATACAGTACAATAAACCAGATATAGTCCAAAAAAACAAAACAAAAAAAAAACAGAAAAAGATTTACTACTTGATACGAGACTGTCTATTTGGCACTTCAAGGAAAAGAACAAATATGTGGTTTACTTTCGTAAATCCCACAAGATGACCATAAATAACATTTTTGTGGAAGCGAAATAATAATAATAATAATAATAATAATAATAATAATAATAATAATAATAATAATGATAATCCCGATGTTTCACCATGTGTGGCTCTCAAGGCTTCTCATATTCACTGAATGACGTTTTCTTGGGAGACACCTCGTCATATCGAGTACATTTAACTGTAATGCACGTGCCTGGTATATCGTTATCAGACTTCCAATATTTCTACCCAAGCGTCACTTTGTTGGCCGGCTGCTCCCTCACTCAATAATAATAATAATAATAATAATAATAATAATAATAATAATAATAATAATAATAATCTCTATATGTAATACGCCAAATGTATATTTACGTTTTTTTTTTATGTGTAACAACTGAGGAGCAGTGTGCAAAATAACGATGGCCCACCCGGTGCCGTGTAAACTTGCTCCCGTAGACGCGTACTGATATCGCTATCGAAGAGAGTTCGTCATATAATACGCCACATATATCTTCAAGAATGCTTTGTTCATTTTTAGAGATTCATTTTAAACTTTAAAAATTATAATTAAAAAAAGTGTGCTGGGGAAAAATTCTTGTAATAATTCAGAGTTTTTTTTTATTCACACTACATACTTCATTTATATTATTTATGATAGCAATTCAAAGCTTATATAATTAAATAATTAGTTTGTTGGTTTTTTTTAAGCGTTTCACGTTTTAAGGCGGGAAACCACTAGCACGCAAGGGGTTACAGAGAATTGGAGTAAGTCCAAATATGAGTGCAGTTTTTATGTTACGATTCGGAGCATATCTTGTGGAATTTGGTAATAGCTTGGGGGGGGGGGGAATCTGATGATACGTTGCTCGTAGTAGGACGAGAAATGAGCAGACTCTGAAATTACAGATTGAATCGACGGACTATCAAGTTTAACTCAGACCTTTCAAAGTTTACACAAAAAATATTGTGCTTTTTGGAAGTTTTGCAGTAAACATAATTTTGGTTGTAGCATTTATGAGGATAAATTACGGATATCTTTCCTTATGTGTTTATAAATTGTCCACTGTTCAATTATTAACGTGAACTACGAACGATTTCAAATTTCAAAATTGTGTTTGGATTAAAGGAAAATTGCTTACAATATAACATATATTACTTATAATACATTCCTTCTTACTGTCAATTTTGACAGCACGGATACACAAGTAGTAGTAGTAGTAGTAGTAGTAGTAATAATAATAATAATAATAATAATAATAATAATAATAATAATAATAATAATAATAATAATAATAATAATAAAAAATTATGAAATATGTAGCTGACATTAGTACCAGTCGTTTTTGACACACTGGGAACGTTAATGTATAGGAAGGTAGAATCAAATTATCTCCATAACGATACGACTGTAAAGATACAGAGTACTGAGGAGAGTCCTTAAGTTTTGAAGAGATTTTTCGTCGCTTAGTCTCTCCTGTAAGCCATCAGTTGGTAACAGGATGAAAACTAAATGAATGTGAAAATAATATAAATTACACTTTTATCTTTCTCTAAAATGTCAAGGTATATATTAAGCTATGTTTCTTTCTTTCTCTAATCTATTTACTTTCGGGGGCTTCGACTGCAGACCCCGCCGACTCATCGGTTTGGCGGGAAGCAGTGGATAGATATTCAAATGAGCGGCTTTCCTTCCTTTTACAAGTCAAGACGTTCACAGCTAGGATCTGTCCTGTTATATACATATATATCATCCTCATTTCCAGTTGTTAAGAAGGAAGTTCCATTCAGACAGCTTCTTCTCCAGAACTGACACTTCGTACAAGAGGCTCTTAAAAGAATTCTTTCACGATTACTATAATCTTAATGTCTTCAAGTCGAACACCAACCGTTATCTATCCTACATGTCCACTTAATATGCACTTCTTATTTTTTCCTTTTACGCTCTTTCAACACATTCATTCAGTAATCGTCTACCTTGAGAGACTCTTGGGTCTTGCATTAGGTGAACAATATTAATTAAAAAACATACACTTTTGACTAAGTCTATTCATATCTGGATGACAAAAAAACAACCTCTGCTTTCATAAGAGGTAATCAATTCCACTACGATGACCCAGATAAGATCACTCTCGAAATGACTAGTAGAGTAATGGCTAACAAGCTGTTCTAGCGGATCATTAACACTATAGTTATTTTGATTCTCACTGGGTGCCCTTCAGTTGTGACTTAATGCCTTGCTCGTCTAAACTTCAAAGAAATATTTTATACCGGTGTAAAATTACTGGATTCAGAATTTTGAAGCAAGCTTGCTCAATCCGTTTGGTCCATTTGCGTAATACATGTTTCTTGCACATCTATTTGGCTTTATGCTTTAAATTTATTAAATCTCAGGAAGTAAAGAGAGATCAGTTCCAAATTCATTTCAGTGCTAAATTAAGCTCGACGACAGTTCACTTTATCACTCATATACCGTTTGGTTATTTTGTAAGCGTAGCTTAGATGTGGCACAAGGCCGAAAGTTTGAGGATCGAACTCATTTTTTCAGTCGTAACTGATCTAGAGAGACAAGCTTGCCAACCCTTACACCACATCGAAGTGCCTAACTCATATACCGTTTGTATCGTTAACATAAATATTCACAAATGATCAGAGTATAAAGTGGATCACTTATGGGAAGTAGAAAGAGAGTTGGGCCGAGAAGCGACCCCTGGGAGACGGCTGCGTTGATCTCTTTAGCATCGGAAGACTGGCCGTTAATAACTACCTACTGTACGGAAGCACTTTATGACTGGGAAGAATTTGCAAGCGATTCTACGCTGTGCAGGAATCCGTTATTCTACACCTTGGCAGAGGCCTTTGAAGTGTAAGAGGAAAAAAAACTAAATTGAATGAGTAATTATTTTTGCATAAAATAACTGTGAAATGATTATTTGTAAAAAAATCTTATTTCTGTATGAGAATACGTAATAAATATTATTGATCTTTTTAGTTTTGGTCTGCTTCCAGTGTTGATTTAGTTTTCATTTCATCTTTTGATACAAACATATATATATATATATATTTGTCCTACACAGACAGACTGTTTCACGGCTCATCAGTGTGGCTAGACGTCCGGTTGCCTCTAGCTAGGATCGAAAACCGACGGAATTGGCGTCAGTCGGAACTTCTACCACTAAGCCGTCGGCTCACGGCAGGGATGAAGGTGAATTTTAGCGTGTTTATTTTTAGATTTAGATAAACACACAGTGACTGACAGTGACTCAATTCTGCCGAAGAGTCATGCAATTTTAGCTTAAATAGTCACTGTTTACAAACTCACACCTCAAACCAAAGAGCTCAACCGAAATTATATATATATATATATATATATATATATATATATATATATAAGTAAAAAGAAAAAAATTCCTCATAAAAAATTTAAATAGAGCTCACACCATTTCAGTTCGATTTTCCAACCAAACCGTTGTGATAAATATGGCAACAAAGATGACAACAATAATCCAAATAATGTCAATAATGAACATCTTTCTTCTGGAAAGAGGATACATATGGGTCGGCTCCCAACATTTCGATTGCTGATAGTCATCGGTAGGGCTAAAGACATTTTCCTTTTGTTGGAAGATACAAATAGGTCAGGCTCAGATCATTTTCTGCTCAATGCAGGATAATTATTGATTAGCATAAGAATATTTCCAATAACCTATCGGATGTGTAGATCTGTAAATAAACAAAGATTTACGTTGACAATTCATCTTTTGAATCTTTACTATTAATCCATCACGCCTCTCTTTTGCCTTTTTCTTTAAACATGACTCCTGTAGAAAATAATGGTTACTTATGAAATATAGATTATATAATCTTATAGAAAATAATTGATATTTATAAGCAAAATGAAAACTTAAATAAGTGAAAAATTAAGGGTGAAAGCTAACTTTGCTTATTTTGGGACTCGAGACTATTGTAAACATCTATATTCCATTTTTGATTTTTTTTTTTAAGCGTATCACCCCAAGCAAGGCTGGAGGCCACTATCACGAAAGGGGTTAAAGAAGGGTTGGAGGAAGAGCAGATAGGAGTGGTAAAGGAGAGGATGTGGAGAAAGAGAAAGACAGTGGGTCGATCTAGGCAAGGGGTTACAGAAGATTTGGAGCGAGAGCAGATAGGAATGAAAAATGAAAGGATGTGGAGAAGGGAAGTGGATAGATCAAGGCAACTGGAGATGTCGATTGATGCTACACTTAAACCGTTGGAGATTGTATTTGTCAAAGAAACAGTAACAGGGAAGGGATTTCCACAGGCGAGATGTGCGAGACATGAAGCTATTGGAGTAGAAGAGACGTCTACATCTAACAGTTTCAACGGTGAAGGGGTTGGAACGGGATGCCAGCCTCGTAGGACGTTTAAATTCACGAGGCCTAGGGACAAGCGAAAGCAGCTCCTCGGAGCAATTACCGTGAAAGTACTTGTAAAAAAGGCAGAGCGAGGCAACATCGCGTCTGTGAGAGAGCGACTGCAGACGAGATGACAGATCAGGGCCAATCAAGTTGCCTATCCGTCTCTGGATCTTATCAAGAACCCCGAGGCAAACAGCAGGGGCCCCAGACCATATATGGCAGCAATACTCCATGCAAGGGCGAATGGTCGATTTATAGACTTGGAGGATCGATTCCGGGGAGAAAAATTTCCTGGCTCGGCACAGGGAACCAACTTTCTGACTCGATGTATTTGTTCCATCTCAGATCAGCAGACAGCGTGAGACCGAGTAGCCGCAGAGAGGAGCTCTCGAGAAGTTGGTCTTCGGACATTCTAATGGGATGCAGGGATGGATCCTTGTGATGGTTAATATAGAGCAGTTTTGTTATAGAGGCGTTAAAGTTAACCATCCATTTCTCGCCCCAGTTCACAACCGATTGGAGGTCCTTTTCAATTTGAGCTGCCAGGTTAACTTTGTCAGCTTCACTAGATTTGTGTTTGAGGCAGGAGTAAATTGTGGTGTCGTCAGCGTAGATGCCGACTTGGGAGTCTATGGCGTCAGGAAGGTCGTTTATAAATATGAGGAACAGAGTAGGGCCTAGGATGGAGCC
>OZ038478.1:90416531-90421531 GCA_964036315.1 Acanthosepion esculentum
AAACAATATTAACATTTACCTGCCTTAATGTCCGATAAATTGAATGCTTTGCTTGGAAAATCTCATCCAACTCAAAACCCTCATCTGATTTCCCTCCTAAAACTGAAACTATACTGAGTGAGATATGCATGACCTCTTCTCTAAATTAGATTCTCACAAAGCAAATGGGGGTGACGGGATACCACCTAAAGAAATGTGCCTCTCCAAACTTTTGCCTCGCCGATTCTTGCTTTCCAGCCTGTTGGAAGTCCTCCTCTGTCGTCCCTTCTGGCTCATCTAACTGCCATCCCATCAGTTCCATACCATTATTCGGCAAAGTCTTCGAGACTTTAATCAACGCCGAAGTGGACCTTATATCCCATGATCCATTATCTGACAAACAATATGGTTTCTGCTTTGCCCGGTCTACCGCTGATGTGCTTACGGCCATAACTGAATAGGTATACCATGCTGTTGATAATAACGTCGACACTCGATCTGTTACTCTAGATATCTCGAAGGCGTTTGACAGGGTTTGGCATGCTGCCTTAAAGTAAGCCCCAGGGATACAGTATAACAGGACGGTTATTTGATTTAATCTAATAATTCCTGTTTAACAGGGAAATGGAGGTTGTTCAGAACGGGTTCTCTTCCAGTTCTTTCTATACGAATGCTGGTGTTCGTCAATGCTCTATCCTTGGTCCTACACTGTTTCTCATCTTCTTCAGTGATCTTCCTGACGTCATCAGTTCTCAAGTCAGCATCCATGCGGACGACTCTATCATTTACTCCTGTCTCACTAGTAAGTCCGGCATTGCTGACAAAGTTATCCTGGCCGTTGACTCGAAAACGACCTCCAATCTGTGGGTCAGGAAATGGCTTGTGAATTTTAATGCATTCAAAACGAAACTGCTGTCATTTGCTCACCACAGGGAAACGTCCCTTCCTCTTATCAGCATGGTTGATGCTCAACTTTACGATAACGCCTCTCTGCGCCATCTTGGTCTCACGTTTTCCACTGACCTGACGGAGAAGAACTACATTGAATCAATAGCTGCATCTACCGCAAGGAAAGTTGGTTTCCTGTGTCGCGCCAGAAGGTTTTTTTCGCCTGACTCCATCTTACCCAACCATACATGGAATAAAGTTGCCATATATGGTCTGGTGACCCCACTGTTCATCTTGAGGTTCTCGACGAAATCTAAAGAAAGATATGCAATGCGATCGGTCCTGACTTGGGGTCTCGACTGCAGTCACTTTCTCACAAGCGTGACATGGCTTCCCTCTGGCTTTTCTGTAAATATTTTCATGGCATCTTCTCTGACGAGTTATTTTCACTGTTGATTTTCACTGTTGTCCCGACTGCATGAATTTAATCGTGCTACTAGGTTGAAATCGCGGTCCCACCCTTTTACTGTCGAAACAGTTAACTGTAACCGCCTCTTCTTCTCTCGCACTTCCCGACAGTGGAACTCTCTTCCTCTTACCTGCTTCCCTGATAACTGTAATCTTCAAAAAATTAAATGTAATGTCAATCGATATCTGTTGCATTTGTCCCCGTTCTTCTTTTTATCCTTTCCTCAATCCCACCCCCTCTACCCAGTCTTTTCCTTTACTTACACTTTCTGTAGTCCCTTGCGTACTAGTGGCACTCTCGCCTTGCTTGGGGTGAATTACTTAAAAAAATAATTTAAAAAAATAGAAAAAAACATGTTCGCGTGACCCGTGCTGTGAAACAGAGCTAAATATTACAACTACGTCCGTGCACAGCATGTAAAAGAATCAAAGAAAATTCTTCCATCTATTACGCTGACAACGGATATGTAACTGTCATAGGGTCTCTCTTTAAAAATGGGCTTCAGTGATACATGCTAAAACGTACTTGATATGTATGTGAACAATTTTTTTAAGAAAATGCAGTGTTCTGTTATTCTTTTTATAATACTATTCCCTTTGTGCAAGGCCCGAGAGACACTTTCAGAGTAAGTGGCATAGTTTACGCCTATATATGTGGGGAAAGATACCGGTTAACACCTAGACTTGAACAGGTTAAGATTGTAGTGACCAGGGAAGCATCCACAAAGCAGCGGTTCGTGGGAAGAAATTGCTCGAGTAGAACTTACATATCGCCAATGGAATATGAAGGGAATGAAGCTGGTTCGCTACAATGTGCATGGCATAGTGGATCTTATTCGTGAAGTTTGGAACTGGTGGAACTAAGGAGTGTAGTTCATCTGAACACTCTTCAGGGAAATAGCGATAGGGTAGCGAGAGGCTTACGACGTCTTGTCTACGAGAAAGTAGGGTGGAAAATAATTCATCACCCATAAAGATGCGGATACAATTTTGGACTCTATCGAGAGTGGAAAGTGAAGACTAGGCAGCTCCTGCTCATATATGGCAATAGTATTCCATTTGGGGCCTGATCTGTCTCTTAGAAGGATAGAAGTTAGCATGAGGAGTCAGGTATTTAATGGAGTGGTACAGGCTTGAGCCGTCTCGTCTGTTGGAACGGGTTTGTAGGGTGAAAAATTATTCGTCAACCCACATTGATGAGGAGACGCTTTTGGACTATCGAGACTGGAAAGTGAAAACTGTGCAGTTTCTGTCTACATATGGCAACTGTAATTTTCGGCCTGATTTGGCTCTTGTAAAAGTAAAGGATTCAACTACTTACTGGAGTGGCACAGGAAACCGACCATTTTTCCAGCTTCTTGAGCGACGGATAGTATTTACGAGTTCCACTTGAGGTTTGGATTGAGGTCAAATCCCAATAAGCGCTCAAGGGATGGAGGAAAATTTGCTCATTGCGATTGGTGAAATGTCTAGGTCCGCTCGGCGGTCATGCAGCCTTATTATGTTTTCAAGGCATTCAAATATGATCAGCCTATTTTTAACCCTACTGAGCTGTTAGGGCAAGGTCAGAGGAAAGATCATTTGGTCATCTAGAGTTTTGAAGGTGCACACATATATAGGTGTCATGATCAGAAGAGATATTCACAAATGATCGCTGTATACTCTTATGTAGATCATTTACGTAAAGTAGAACGAATGTTGAACTGAGAAGCGAACTTTGGCATCGGAGAACTGGCTAATAACTTCCTTCAAGGACCTAATTTTTATGAAGGAATTTATAACTGAAAAGAATCTTCCAGTGATTCTATAGTTAGAAATCCTGTGCAGTAGCCCCTTATTCCTCACCTTGTCAAAGGTATTTGAAATATATAATGCTATCCTCCTTGAGGTGCATACACACTTGACATTTTCACAGACTTTGGAAGAATTTATCCTTCATGCAACGGTTAAATAATTTCGCTAATATTCATAAGGACAACTATTCGTATTTTGTCTGGACCAGTGGCCTTCTTACGGTCAACATTTGATAAATTTTAAGACTTTCCGGGCTGTAATAAAGATATTACTGAGATCGTACTCAGCGAGACGGGGGAAGTCGGAAAGGTGATGGACTTTGTCATCTAACGTTGAGTTAGAGGTAAAGATTGAGGGCAAGATCTTCGCCTTATTTGACGAGGGATAGATGAGCTCAGAGCCATTTATAATAGTAGTCACTAATGTTTTGTCTCTATTCAATAATAGGTTGAAGATATTTCAGAACTTCCGGAATCCAATTTGTTTGCTTAAAACATTTACTCGGACTGCACTTTGCATTTTCTAAAAGTCTCTTGTTATAATTGAGGGCAGTTCTGACGGCTGTAAATATCCATCTACGTCCCTCCGTGTGATAGATATTGTAGTAATGGTTACGATAATCTATAGCTGCAGCGCATTCAGGGGTGAACCATGTCTGGCTGTTCGGCTATTGCTGGAGTTTTTTCTGGGGTAAAAACAATCTCCACTCCAGAAAGGATTAACTCTGAGACGAGGGTAGCAATTTTGGAGGCAGTTGAAAGATGCTTCCGCCATGTAAGATATGAAGCTGTTCCAGTCTGATTTTGCACACCGAAATCTTCATTCTATAGAATGGCATATAAGAAAATGTCTTTGGTTTGGTGCCAACTTTAACATTGGCTAGTAAATGTCCTGAAGTGTCCGGAGATGAGGGTAAAACCGTTAGCGAAGCATTTGGATTAAAGAGACAGCTAGATAATTTGAAACTCAAAAGATAAAAAGGACAGATAGAGGCAGTGGGCTATCTACCCGACTCGGTTATGTGAATGGATATCAGAACGGTGAGTGGAAAGGATGGTAAAAAGACAAAGAAAAGAACTGCCAACGTCAGAGGTAATAGAGAGTAATGATCACCCACCTCTTGGAGGGACACGGCACATAAAATACGTTACACGGTAGTTATTTTGGACAGTCGACAAAATACGCATTCGTAAGATTTACGTTAAAAAACCTGGAAAATAAGTGCGTATTATACACACATAACTGCGGTAATATCGACAGATATTTATATAACGAAGTCAATTCATTCCTTACGGCGTTTCGAACTTGTCTTGTGCTATACTCAAGGCAAATTGATAAAACTCTATATCGGTACGGAAATAATATGTACGTATAGTTTTACTTACTATTTATCTATCTATCTATCTATCTATCTATCTATCTATCTATCTATCTATCTATCTATCTATCTATCTAGCTTGGCTATTCCGCAACCGAAGACAAATAAGATAGATAGATATGAACAGACTGAGATAGATCTATCTCAGCCTGTACAGATCGATCTATCTCAGTCTGTTCATATCTATCTATCTATCTATCTATCTATCTATCTATCTATCTATCTATCTATTTCAGCCTGTTCATATTTATCTATCTCAGCCTGTTCAGATCGATCTATCTCAGTCTGTTCATATCTATCTATCTATCTATCTATCTATCTATCTATCTATCTATTTCAGCCTGTTCATATTTATCTATCTCAGCCTGTTCATATCTATCTATCTATCTATCTATCTATCTATCTATCTATCTATCTATCTATCTATTTCAGCCTGTTCATATTTATCTATCTCAGCCTGTTCAGATCGATCTATCTCAGTCTGTTCATATCT
>OZ038478.1:90424031-90449445 GCA_964036315.1 Acanthosepion esculentum
CAGATTCGAGGTTAATGTATTTTATTATTAAAAATTGTTTGCGAGAGTGATTCTTGCCATATCATTAACTTCATTATCTGCTTTTCGTGTGAATGATTCGCGTAATATAAATTGAACCCACACCACATAATTGATATTAAAATAACCGATCCGACGTGCGAATTCCTGATAATAGCTGTGACATTACTCTAATTAAAAAAACTTGACAATGAAGTAAGGTTATAATAGCTATTAAAAGCTTTAAAGTTAGGGTTTTACTAAAATAGAATTTATTCTAACCAATAAGTATAAAATTATATGATAAAAAAAAAAAAAACGAACTCATGCATACATACCCAATTAAATATGCGTGCATTTTCTATATACACAGACACCGATAAATACATGTACACACATTGACCTAAACATTCTGATACAACCAGTAAGAATATTAAAATATAACTTATACGGGCAAATATGCATAGATAAAAATGGTTAAATAGACAAGAGAAACAAAGAATATGGAAAGGAAGGACATGATTTTTTTGTTTTGTTTTTTAATATATAAAGTGCCGTGGAGATGTCTCCTGTCTCGTCACCTATTTGTGTGTGTATATATCAAAATATGTCTGGGTGCTTATGTATTATAATCTGAGTGTGTATATTATTTTACGCGAGAGGTTAACATCCTATTCATATACTTGGAATTAAAATGTAAACATTTTTTGTCAGGAAGACCAGCTGAAATTAGCGTCCGTTCTAACGTAATTTCAATGAAAAAATAAACGAAATTGAATAACATAAGCATTTTTTCTTTTCTCATCAGTAGTTTTATAATTTTAAACTTTTAATTTAGATTTTAAAATTGGTAATTTCTTACCTTTAATTTTAATATCAAATTTTATCATATAAATTAATACTTATTGGTTAGAATAAATTCTATTTTTAGTAAAACCCCAACTTTAAAGATTTTAATAGCTATTATAACCTTACTTCGTTGTCAAGTTTTTTGAATTCCCGTGTACTTGTATTTTGATTGGTCATTCCTGCTTATGTAACAGCGTTTCCCCTTACGAAGGATCGGTAATTAATTTGAAACTTTTAAAACCCTTTATTCTACATTCAACATCATCACTTGATAAGACACCGGAGGTGTTGAAAGAAAATGGCTATTTTTGTAGTGATTTTATAACATATTTTTTGTTATAATTTTTAAATAAACAATGCTCTACTCTGTATTGAGCACTCTTTTAAGAATAGTAATTGTTGGTTATTGTAATTTATTCCGTATACACCAATCCTAGACTTGTATATATATATATATATATATATATATATATATATATATATATATATATATATATATATATAGGATAAAATGAAATAAAGAACAAATTAGGGAACAGATTCGTTTCCAACAGAAATGTGTTACACGACTTGGGAATGTGTGTCGGTTGACCAACGGTCAGCCTATATCACTGTTCCTACCCGTATTTGAGTAGACGCTCCGTTTATTTTAAACAGTATTATATTTCGTTTACCGGCCTGTCCAGTACAGGAAACATGAAAGTAAATGCGCTCTCCGACAGGATTCGAACCTTCGCCCCACTTTAGAAATTGCTTTGTTTGTGTTTTGGATATGAACGGGAAAAAAATGGTTCAAAGGCAAATAGAAACTTGATTGATTGCTCTCTAGCATTACTCCTTCACAGCTGATGAACCTTTCAGCTCACCTTCCTATGTAACTGGTTTTAGGAAACTTCGTGTTTATATCGTATTCTTTTGAGTATTAGACGAGAAATTCTTAGAAAAAATTAAAGACAAAAAAGGGGTGTGTGTTATAATACACAAGTACACGTTTTCAGAAATTTTTACATAGCTTAAAAAAAATCTTATTTGAAACAACAAGATTACAAATAACCTCAGCACAATAGATAATAAAACAGGTCGGTGGTGCTAACAATTATTTACAAAAGCTATTTGATATGTCGGCAATATTTGTTCCTTGGAAATCAGTGTAAATGAATGTCTTTTGTTTCAAAGACACGAAATTCACTGAAATTGATTAAAAATTTAATAAAAAATAATACACAACATGTCCTGTCAGAACAACGTACCTTTCCCAGAAAACAAGTTTTGAAACAGAAATTGGGAGAAGAAACACGGAATGGCTAAGTATTCGGTTCATTTCTATTCATTAATTTTAATGAAAAATTGAATATTTTAGTGAAATAAATATACGACATGGAGATTGTAATGGATAATACGGAACAAGTTTTTAAGAAGAATTTATATAAAGATGGCTGTAATACATTTTTTTTTTTTTACTCAAGGATGTATTTTATGTCCTGTTTTTAGCTTCAGAAATATGACGTATTATGCTCAAGTCGTAATACGCACAAAAATAAGATAACCCAACGATAAACTGGATTTTGCGATATGCAATTTTATCTTAAATTAAATCAGTTATCCATCAAAATTATTTTGACCGGCAGTGATATATTTAACTTCCCTGATCATCAATATTTACATCTTCGTTAGAAACAAAGAAAAAAAAAAGAGAGTTGAAATGTTAAGTATATGGCAGTGAATGCTGAACAATCTCCCTAAAGATGAAGAAAAGACTTGAAGCAACAGAAACGTTGTTTTACAGAAGGATACTGAGGATACCATGAACAGAATACGATGAAGCTTTAGAAAAAAATGGAAACAAAAAAGAAACTTATGCTATACACCAGGAAGATTCAGCTGATATTTCTAGGACACATGAGGAGGAAAGAGGGTTTGGAAAATCTGATACTCACAGGACAGATTGAAGGAAAGAGGGACAAAGTAAAACAATGGATAACATAGTAAGCTTGAACAAATGGATGTCAGAAGAGGGTTTGGGAGAAATAACAAAACGTCAATATTTATTAACATCTACAAAGTACAGGAAATTGTGGAGAGCCATGATCACTTACGTCCTGAAGGGACGCGGCACATGAAGAAGAAGAATATTAACTAGTTTTAATTTGCCGTAGAATATTGAAACTTTCTCTGTATCCATATTAACTCTACAACTAAGTCCTTTTTACCCTTGAACAGAAGTTCACTCACGTACACATGAAGAAACGATAAACATTTGAAAACTACAAGAAAAAAAAAAAAAAAATGATGACTACTAAATGATAGTAAACAAAAGAAAAAAAAAGGACCCAGAAAGATATCCTTATGAAGAAAGCAAATTGACGCATGCAATTACTGGTTAATTGAGTTGGCTGACGTCTCACGGCTGGCGTTTAAGCCGCTCCTTCGTCTTCATGTCGTCAGCCCTGATAGAACAGTCCGGAGACTTCTGGCGAAAGTATCGGAAAAAAGACCACTACCTGGACAAAAGAAAATAATCTTCATTTGACCAATTTCTGCATTTGTGTTTTTTTTCTCATTTTTTTTTTTTTTTTTTGCAATCACCGCCATCACCATCGCCTTCTTGCCACCAATAACTGCTTTCCTGTTGGTTTCTTTTTCCTCATACTTTCGACATTTTTTTTTATCAACTTTCGTTTCTACTTTCTTTTCATCCTCTTTGTTTTTCTTTTAACCAAGTTTCTTTGGATTTTATTAACATTCTTATTTTTTTTATTCGTTATGTCCGCCTAAATCAGAGGTACCAATCTTTTAAGATCATTGACCCTTCCATGAAATGTTAGATCCTTCTTCAATATCCGGGCATCTACAAAAATACCAATGATATTTTAAAAGAATTGTTTAGAGGTACACATTCCTTTGCACTTTTCCTTCAATACTCTTTCATTTTAATTTTAAATTATATTATTCCTTAGCCGATGTTTATCTCTCTCCCAATAAGAGTCTTTTTAATAATAATAATAATAATAATAATAATAATAATAATAATAATAATAAGAAGAAGAAGAAGAAGAAGAAGAAGAAGAAGAAGACGAAGAAGAAGAGGCAAAAGCAGTATTCTTTCCCTGGCACCGAAGGGGTGTCGAAGAGTTTCATATGGTTGCAAAGATCAACTATTGATAAATAAAATGATCCTGGAAAATTACAGGAAAAAAGCTAGAAATCTCAGTACAGCTTGGATAGTTTACACTAAAGCCATTGATAGCGTGCCATACACTTGGATGTTTAAGGCTTTGGAAATGTACAGTCTCCTCGGTGATAGTAAAATTCCTTAAATAGAGCGTGACACTGTGGAAAACTGCATTATACCTAAATCCCGCCAAAGGCACTGCCATCTCCAACTGATTGAATATCTGACGAGGAATCTTTCAAGGTGACCCCGAATGCAAAGTAAAAAAAGAAAATATTTAATCACCTATTCTACATGGACGATCTGAATCTATTTGCCAAAGACGACAATGAATTGAAGGGCTTACTCAATGTAAAATGTTTCAGTGATGACATAGGTATGGATTTCGGATTAGATAAATGTGCAAAAGTAACATTCCAAAAAAAAAAAGGGAGAATTACAGAAACACACAATAGATCTAGATTCTGTGACAAAGTTTAAGGAATTGGAACAAGAAGAAGCCTATAAATACCTAGGTATCAGCGAAGGAGATGGAATACAGCAGACCCAAATGAAGGAGAAAGTAAGAAAAGAATAACGCAGGCGTATACGTCTGCGGTTAAACAGCGAATTGAATTAAAAAACAACAAAAAAAAACAGTATGTCATCCATAAATATTTTGGCTGACCCTGTGGTGTAATATATTCCCAACATCCTTAAGTAAACCATAGCTTATATTACGCGAATGGATGCACAAAACGTGAAAGTTTATCACTTGCCACCGCATGCGTTGTCTTAAGGCTGATGCTGATCGTCTGTGTGTGTCTAGAATAGGATAGTTCAACTAGAACTGTCTTACAACACTGCGACAATCCATTTTCAAAGATACCTGCAGGCTACAGAAGACTGGGTGATCATCGGTGTCAAACGTGAAAGAAATAAGAAACTTTATTCAGTAATAAAGGAAGCCAACAAATTGGAAAAGGAATTTCAAGTAGAAGAAGTGCACGTAAACCCTAATACACCTACTGCAGCGGTAAAGAACCTAAAAAAGAGAGCAAAAGCAAATGCAATGTACCAAATGCAGAAACGACGGCAAGGTAAGCCAATAGTCAATACTCTGCTCTTACGAAACAAGTTGATGTAGGTAAAACCAGTAACGATCAGTGGCTACGTAGTGCAGAGTTAAAAGCTTACACCGAAGGTTTTATTCTTGCTGCACAAGACCAACTAATCACTGGATCCAACTAACGATATTATCCACTGTGTGTCCTTGGGGATTATCCGTGTATAAATTTTAGGGTCTTATAAACCAAGGACATATGGATAAAAAGTGAATAAAAGCGTTGGTTGGATCCATTGACATGACCCAAAGAGCTGTGAGTTCAATACCTGGCTACTGCAATTGATGAACAGAAACTTGGAGAGTTGAGTTAAAGGGAGATAACTGAGACATCTGAAAGATGCGTGACTCGTGGAAATAAATCCCGATAGACGAAATAAAGGGTTTCAGTTCGAAATTCCAATCACCCGAAGAAGGCCGGAGCCTACAACGGCCAGAACGTCGTGAATATGGGAATAAAGGTGAGGACAACAGTCCGAACAATGTAAATAATTAATCGCCTACAAACAATCTGAACTCTATCCAGGCTTGAAAGAAAAGACTGTGTAGCTCCGGCCCATTATATGACATCGATGCTCCATGTTTCTGATTTGAGGTAGAGTTTGGGATGGTATAAGGTGTTGACCTTTTTTTTTCAGCGTCTTTACCGATGGATCGTATCAAGTTAGTCCTGAGGTCTGGGATGTGCATGAATAATAACAGGCGTTCACCGCCAGTGACCTCTTTGAGTGTGCCACTCTTCATCGTGACAGGTGAGAATTTAGGGTCAACTGGGTGATAATGAGATAAAGAATCTATGTAGTATTTGTTCCACTTCCTCTGTCGTACTATCATACTACGGTACGGAATAAAGTGTCGTGTTTGGGCATTTCGTGCCGAGCAATGAGGTGAAGCTTGCTTGTAGACATTCCAACCATAGAGCAATACATTCCTCATTGCAGCAAAGAGGAAGGGACACGTTCGTTGTATTACACACCTGAAGATACCTTGGCTGCCGAAACCACGATCTTGTTTCTGTCTAGCGTCTAAAGATTTTGTTACCTATATATTTATTAATAGCCCTACAGGTTAGTGATTCTACCATGTTATTCAGCAGTTTTTTTTATTACATAAGTTTTTACACAGCCCTTTTTAGTGTTTGTTTACTTGTTTATACATACATACATACATACATACATATATATATATATATATATATATATATATATATATATATATATATATATATATATATATATTACTTATTGGAAAGCGTTCAATATCAGTGAAAGAGCTAACATATTTAGTTGCGTTGATGGGAGTTTGTGACCATGGGTTTCACGCCCTTTGCAAGCGTCAGGCAAACAGTTTGTTCGACGATCGCAAATGGCGTGAAACCCAGTGTCATAAACTCATATGAACGCAACCACACACACACACACACACACACACACACACACACACACACATATATATATATATATATATATATATATGTATGTATTCCATTAAATTGTTTTATCTTGATAATATTAGTTGCACGACATTATCGGAAAATAAGAGTAGTAAGAATATTAGATTTTACATTTTAAATTTATTGGTAATTTTCTAATATTTCTTCAACAAGCATCTTTGTAAGTCAGACTATCAAGGCAACATACCTAAAATTCAATAAAATATTATACATGCATACATACATACATACACACACACACACATATATATGTATGTATATATATGTGTCTGTGTGTGTGCGTTTGTATATATATATATATATATATATATATATATATATATATATATATATATATGTCATTCACAGACAGTACTGTTTCTCTGTATCACAGCTCCTCAGTGCGACTAGACTTCCGAATGCCTCAAGCCAGGTTTGAAACACAACTAATTTGGTGTCAGCCAGAGCTATCTTCACTCGGTAGAGTTACACAACTAAATCAAGCGTATTGTGTTTACAAATGTAAACAAATGCCAGTCAGCCAAAGTGCTCCATTCATTTTACTGAAGAGCTTTGCATTAGTGCAGGTGGCTGTTGTTTATAGAATTAGCTTATCACTCAACAGTGCTCAACTGAAATGTATTTTCAAGAGCTAAATTATGTCATTCACAGACAGTACTGTTTCGCTGTATCACACACACACACACACACACACACACACACACACACACACACACACATATATATATATATATATATATATATATATATAAAAGTCGCTCATATTATATTCTTCAAGTGATTTTTACATATATACTCCCAACCCGTAAATATAAGTCTATCGAGATAATTGTCAACACCATCAAAACATCCATCTCCATGTTATAAAAACTTCTTTTCTGTGATATTTTAAACTCAAAGTAAGTAATACTTGCTTTGAATTAGATAAATTAAACTTTAAATCTGCTAATCTTCCTGAAAATATAGTTTCAGAAAAAGTATATTTTATTTTTGAAATATATTTTAATAAAGAGTATCATGGTGTGTCGACAGATTTGCTAATATATCTTATTTATTTTTAGCAATTTTAACGATTTAAAATAAAACTCATTGCAATAACTTTAAATTTGGTTTGAAATACATCAAAGAATTTTGCCTATTGGATATATTAAATCTAATCTATTAGCTTGGAATTAAAACTAAAATAAAATATTCAAAAAGATGTTAATTTTTAAAAATGCATTTTAAACCCTAGACATCGTTTTTCTTTGTCGGTAAATATATATAGAGAAAAATAATACAAGTAACCAACTTGATAAAAACAAAAATAAAGACTCCATTAAATTGTTTTATTGGAATCAAATGTATCCTAATGATAAACAAGACGAGAAAGCTATTAAAATTTAAAATCCACTAGTAAATAAAAGTTATTGCTCCTAACACATATCGTAGATTTATCTTCTATTATAAAAATAAAAATGTCTAATCTAATTCTTAGAAACAATTCATCACCTCAAACATGTTTCCTATGTAAAAATAAATGTTGTTTATTAATTCTTATGTCATTTGGGAGAGTGTATTTCCGATACTAACAAATCACATCAGATTCTTACACTGGCTACACATGTACCACACTCTCTCGTAAGTTGACTTATCAAAATTTAGTGCAATTCGCGCTCATATAGATAAAAATATAAGAAATAAGCAAAATAATATTGACATAACACCGTAATCTTATATAGAACACAGTGCAAAGAAATACTTAAAATTCTAAAGGTTGTTATAATCATGCTGTGTGTGTGTGCGTGTGTGCGCGCATGCGCGTGCATGCGTGAGTTTGTGCAAGGATGGATTAATAAGCCTGTAGCTTGACACAGTTATTAGTTGAATTCTGATCTGAAATTTTCACTGTATTATTTCTGTTTTACGTAATTCACATTTATTATTGCGTTTGCGTTGTACCTCGGCGTGGTGTAATGGTTAGCAATATGGCCTCGCTGAAACAGTTACGATTGAATTGCGAGTTCGCGCCTCACTGGATGCCCCGTATTTTCGGCAATGTGCCACATCTAAGTCACGCTTAGAAAATCAATACTATTGGGTTGGTGCATAATTATTAGGCGTTTTTAAACACTATTTATTATGGAAAAAAAAAGAACATAACAATACAACAATAACATTTTTAAGTGATTATTCCGAAGCGTATGATTATCGACACGCATTTTTGAAAATGAAATAATATTCTTATTAAAAAAGTAAACAAAACAGCAATTTTTATTAACAAATAACTCGCCTACATAATGCCTGATAATTATGCACCAACCCAATACGTTGATAAGTAAGGTGATTATTTGGAATAATAAATATTTGTTGTGAAATAGTGTTGATGTTTTTTTTACAATCCAGTCATGTACTTATTGATCCACCCTGTGTGTATATGTTGGTATAGATTTATTTGATTATTAGAGATTTTTTCCATCACTTATTTTTTCATTTCTACTTTTACTCTTCGTTACTTCCGTCTTATGTCGTTTCACTCTTTTTATTTCGATGACCCCCCCTCTCTCTTTTTCTAAAATCTAAAGCTAAAAATAACAAAGCTTTCATGTATAATAACTAATGATGTCCTTAAATTAATGACACTCACAGCAACTGACATGCAAATTGAAACGATAAATATCATCATCAGCGCCACATCGCCATTTTCATTAATACTAGTACTACTACTTCTAACAAAATGGAGATCCTAGTTCAACGTATGATAGTGATTGATATAAAAATAGTAATATTGGTAAATTTGTGCTAAAGGAGACAGACAAAAGAAAAAAACATAAACTATGAAACAATAACCGCAAAATTGAAATAATTATTGGCAATTATAATCACAATAAAGAAAAAGAAATAGAAATAAAAAAAATTAAATCAAAGAATTACATTATCTCCCCGGACCACCATCAATAAACTATAATAAAGAAAAAAACGATCATGCTGACAATAATGTCATTGGTGAACATGATTTTGTATGGACAATACTTACAGTGATTAAAATAGCACTAAGATACACAGTTAAAGGCTTTTAAAGGATTAATAGACGTAATTTCTTCATTTTCCCCTCGTTTTGAGGTTTTGTGTGTACGTGATGATTCGCATGAAGCTTTATAGAGCTTCAGTTGAATTAGTTGTTTTTTTTCAGGCATGTGGGTTTCAAGAAAGGAAAATATTTAAAAAAATTAATAGCCTTAGAATCAGAGATGTGTATTTAACGGCTAAAAATAAGAGCAGAGAAGATGCGTAAAAATAATCAAATTCTGCTTATCAACAAAAGCTTTTCACTATTTTCCTACGATTTCAGTTTTAAAATTACAAGATCGGCAAGTCATTTTGGACGCCTGTTAATACAAAGTCAACCTGTGATATGATTAGAATTTTTCGATAGTTCAAAATAGGTAAAGTTGTACTGATAAATCATCAGTTACCTCCCCATAAAATTTAGTGGGTATAAAAATCACCCTATCCGCCAGTAGACGAGTAGTCAGAGTAAAGTGCAATAAAGCTTTGGTATAAGTTTATTCACTGGTTCTGTTTTTACTACAAAAGTATTCTTAAGCAATACAATAAAATCTTTGTTTTTTTATTTTAATTTCTGAGATGAAAAGTTTTCATTATCTGAGTCAGTCTATTATGTGCCTTGCGTGATACACACTTAGATGATCCTGTATTTTTCCATGATTGACTGACGAGGCAGATCTTTTCCCCGCAGTATGTTGCCTTTTTTTTTTCTGCGGTAGGCCGGTTGCCATCCAAGGTCTATCCTGCTATTTACCCATACCTTGAAGAAGAGAATTCATACGTTTCCCAAGGGCATTTGCACGTAAGTGAATGTAATGGATTCGACTGGAATTCGAACTCGGTCCTCCGATTCCTCAATCAGAACCGCTATCCATTACTCCACCGTGCCTCGTTAGCTACACTATTTATATTCGGACTATTTCCCTCATCTTTGTCCTTATCACACTATGCCCTCCGGCCTTCCTCGGGTGTATCTGGTTAAACTACAGGGAATTTTGGGACTGAACCTTTTATCTAATCTACGTGGGTAGACTGTTCTCGTTCCGCTACCCATGTCTGGAGATATAATCTAGTTCTTTTTATTTTATTTTCACTCGTTTCGGGACAATGACCCTGTGGATAAAAGCGTTGGTTATTTGGTGACATAGTGGTTGTATGTTACTGGGACTCAGTGAAAACAGACGAACAATAACTGAACAAAGTTTGAATGCTTGTCTCCGTTTTAACGCGTTTAAATAAGGCATGGACCTCGTCAAAAAAAGCGTATGCCCTTACTATGTAAACGTCATCAACTCGTTTTTTTTATTGATATGAATTCTTAAGGGTTTCTAGTTTCTTGACATTGTTTTACTCAAATTAAAGGAGTGACCAAGTCTAGCCACAGCTAGTAGAAATATTTCCATAAAATAAATCATTAGTTGGAACTAGAAGTTTTCCTTTTAATTATGCAACTACCAACGGAGACAACTTCGATACGAATAAGGTATGGACCTCACTAAAAAAGTCAACTCGTTTTTTTTTTATTGATATGAATTCTTAAGCGTTTCTAGTTTCTTTGCATTGTTATACTCAAATTAAAGGAGTTACCAAGGCTAGAAATCGCTAGTTGAAATATTTCCATAAAATAAATAATTCGTTGGAACTACAAGTTTTTTCTTTTAATTAAATAACTGAACAATACTCAATAAATAAGAACGAAACGATATCCCTAGACAGTAATATCAGTTCTCCTGTGAATGTTGGACAATCTCATCACAGATGAAGAAGAGAAGTGAAACAACGAAAATGACGCCCTACAGAAAGATACTGAGAATACCATGGAGCGAACATGTGAGCAAGGACGAAGTTATAAGGAAAATGGGAACAAAAAGAACAGTTATACTTATGGGAAGAGACAGTTGAAATTTCTAGGGCACATAATGAGCAAAGAGTGCTTGGAAAATATAATACTCACAAGGCAGGTTGAAGGCAATAGGGTTAAAGGAAAACAACGCATAACCTACATAGCTAGCTTGAATAAAAGGATGTCAGAACAGAGATTAGGAAAGATAACAAAAAGACAAAAATTATTAAGCGCTACAAAGTACAAGATATGGTGGATATCCATGATCGCTTATGTCTCCTGAATGGGCATTGCACATTGAAGAAGAAAAAGAAGGAAACTAAAAAGAAGAAAAATACATGTTCGAGGTGGAAAAAGTAGTTTATTCAATAAAATCGGAGAGAATCGTGATCGCCAACGTCCTGAAGGGACACGGCACATAGAAAAAGAATATGCAATAATTAAACTTAATATTACCATATTGAAGACGACATGACTTATATGACGTAACAGCAATAATAATAATAATAATAATAATAATAATAATAATAATAATAATAATAATAATAATCCACCAGGCATGGATTTTGATATTAATTGATTGAATGTGTTCACATGTATATCAAAGTGTCTCTTGTATGTTGACTGCCTTAACCAGTTGGCCATATTCCCCTAGAGACTGACACAAGGGACATCTCGGTTCATGAGCGAGGGCAGTGGGGGTGCATCATAGCCAGGTGTTGAAAGTGCTGCTTTTCCTATGTTTGAAGGACTTGGTAGTCACATCTCCATCCTTGAGAACACAATGAGTCGGAGTCTGTCTGAGCAGATTTGATTATCTAACCTGACAGTTATTTCAATCTGGGTCCCACATACGAGGTTATGAGCTGCGTGATATAAAAAAACCCGCTTACTATTGCACGTATTTTAGTGTGACGAATGTCTCAGACCGTGTTTCATAATTGGCATATTGAACTTCGTATATATGCAACCCGAGCCTCACTTTGTTGGCGTACTGCTCTCTCGGTTAATAATAATAATAATAATAATAATAATAATAATAATAATAATAATAATAATAATCCGACCAGATAAACAAACGATAGCAAGCTAAACCGCTTCACGGTCAATACTCTGCCCGTACCAAACAAGCTTATGTAGACAAACCTAGTATCCATCAGCGGCTACGAAGTGCAGGGTTAAAAGCTGAAATTTAGGTTTTATTCTTGGTGCACAGATACAATGCTTGCTAACTAGAAATTACCATGCCCACATACTGAAAAACTGTGTTAGTCCTATATGCAGATTCTTTGAGAAATATCGAGAAACAATTGACCATCTTATATCAGGTTGCGCGCTATTGGCACCCACTGAATATAAAACCCGGCATGACAGAGTGGGCCAATATCTGCATTGGAAAATCTGCAACACTTACGGAAAGGAAACTGCAAGAAATTGGCATGAACAACCTGACCCGGTTACGGAGATAGAACCTGTTACAATTTTATGGGACTTTACAACGCACACAGACAGAACAATTAAAGCTAATCGGCCAGACAAAATATGCCTCCTTATTGACATTGCAGTTCCTGCAGACTGCAATATATCTTCCACAATCTATCAAAATACAAGTACCTTGAAATCGAAATTTCCAAACTGTGGCGCATAAGGACGCTAACAAATCCAGCTGTAGTTGGAGTCCTCGGAATGATTGGAAAATATCACAATAGACTCAGTGAAAGAATATCTGGTAGAACATGCCTTAAAGAAATGCAAAAAATTGTATTCACAAGTACAGCCCACACCCTACGAGGGGCTTTATCAAAAACTGCTTAGAAAAATAGCTATTTCAAAACTGCTCAGTGGAAAATGTCATAATGCCATTTCTGACCTTAGGTCTCTGGTCGGAGCCCGGAAAGAAATGAATATAAACCAGAAACTGAAGGAAATAATAATAATAATAATAATAATAATAATAATAATAATAATAATAATAATAATAATAATAAAGATAGAAATCTCAGCACAGCTTGGATAGATTACCGTTAAGCCTTTCATAGCGTGTAACAATCTTAGATACTTAAGGCTTTCGAAATGAACAAAGTCTCCTCGGTGATAGTAAATTAAATATATCATGATTCCAATAGACTCGTTGAAAGAATTCCTGGTAACCCATGTCTTAAAGAAATACAAAAAAAAGTACTCACAATCACAGCCCATATCTTACGAAGGGCTTTATCTATGCAAAATACGTGCGATCTTTTTTCAAAATTGCTCACTGGAGAATGTCATGATACCATTTCTGAGCTTAGTTCTCTAGTCTGGACTCGGAAAGAAATGAGTACACACCAGAAACCAAAGGAAACAATAATAATAATAATAATAATAATAACATATTGTTTAAAGGTTATGAACCAAAAGTTTTCTTACAGATATAATAGTACCATTAAATGAAATATAAAATAAAATTAAAATGTCGCCCCTTAAAACAACTGTTATACCTCTAATAATTGGGGCGCTAGCTGTAATCACAAACAGTAGACACAAAACCATTAAAAAGGACAGCCTCTGTTTGCCAGTGATTCAAAAACTTGCACTGTGTGACACTTCATCTACCCAGTGAAGTATTATTTATGTAAAGCAAATATAAACACGGGATCATTGAACATCAAAATTTGTGCAAAGAGAATGCATATATTTATTACCTTGCCTGAACCTAGCTCTAGGGTAATGACCCGGTCGGTGACTGTCGTGAAAAAGAGAGGAAAAGAAGATAATAATAATAATCATAATAATAATGATAATAATAACAATAATAAGAAGAATTAATCCCAGTAATTCAAACAGATTTCAAACAATATTAACAAAAACTTTTAAATGTACTTAAATGTCTCTTATGAGCTTCGTCTTCGAAAGCTAGAAATTGAACACGCAATAGAAACCATTTTCTTTAAATAGTAAAAACGCGGTAATTTTTTTTTTTTTGCATACACCTAATAATAAAAACGAACTTAAATAAAATAAGTTCTAGCCAACTTGAATGGCACGGTTGATACATCTCGCCAGATTGTCTCTTTCATAGTTATTGGTGCGTCTTGATTGATTTGAATGGCTGGATTTTTTTTCTTCTAGTATCCGGTTCCGAAGATTGTGAGTCGACTGCAGGCGTGGAGACAGTTGTCCGTAAAAATATTTAGAACTTGGCGATTTTGTGTCTGTGAAGCATATTTTTGGGATTGGCCTTGGTTCCGGCTGACGGGACAAAATGGCGTTTAGGATAAATAGAGTAAGCAGACATATCGACTGGAAAGCAGTGAGTAGAGCACTTAACAAACGCTTATGGATAAATTAATGATCGCGTATTCAAATGTCTTCCTTTATGTATGCATCTTTGTGCCCCGTGCGTCTATGGATGTGTGTGTTTAATATATGTATATCTGTAAAATTGTGTGCACTGCTAAATCGATGATTAGTGTCTTCTGGGAATGACTTCTGTTTTAGCCATTGTCTCTCTCTCTCTCTCTCTCCTTCTCTCTCTCTCCTCCCCTCTCTCTCTCTCTATATATATATATATGTTTCTCTCTCTCTTCCTCTCTCTCTCTCTATATATATACATATGTGTGTGTGTGTGTGTCTCTCTCTCTATATATATATTTCTCTCTATATATATATTTCTCTCTACATATATATGTATATATTTCTCTCTCTCTCTCTATATATATATATACATCTCTCTCCCTATATATATATATACATCTCTCTCTCTCTCTCTATATATATATATATATATATATATGTTTCTCTCTCTCTTCCTCTCTCTCTCTCTATATATATATGCGTGTGTGTGTGTCTCTCTCTTTATATATATATATATTTCTCTCTCTATATATATTTCTCTCTACATATATATGTATATATTTCTCTCTCTCTCTCTCTCTCTATATATATATATATACATCTCTCTCCCTATATATATACATCTCTCCCTCTCTCTCTCTATACATATATATATATATATATATATATATATATATATATATATATATACATATATATATATATATATATATATATATATATATATATATATATATATATATATATATATATATTAGTTACCTCCAATAACAAAACGAGCCTAACGTAATGAAAAAGGACCTAAATTTAAAAAGGAAGTTTTTTCGTCAAAATGTCCATGTGGTTATTAAGAGGGAATACCAAAGTAATCTTTGAATTATTTTATTAAATTTTTAATACCTTTTTGGGTTAAAATATTGTTTTTCTTGCGTCAGCGGGGGCAACAAAGATTTGTATTAGGAAGTTTAGCGCAGTTTTCAGGTGAAAAAAAAGCATTGATTTCGAAATTCTTGCAAAAAATCAAATAACTGTCGGATTTTAATGAAACTATCAGGACTTATTCATAAATGAATGAAATTATTTTAGAAAATGTTGGTAGAAATATCTTTTTACATCTGTCACCCCGTTTTACTTAATGAAATTTCAGGAGATTAATTTTTTTCTTACTTCATATTTGTATTAGTTAAAAGCAGGTCTCCAGGAGAATATAAATCATTAATAATCTTTTTTTCAACCATTACTCATTTACGGAAAATCTGCTCTGAACCATAAAATTAAAATTTCAATCAAACTATGAAATTATTCTATTATAAAAACTTTTAATTGTTTTTTTATGACTAAGACACATTATGGACATTATTTTCTCAAAAAAAATGTTTTTTTCGATGAATAATGACTTCTTACAATTTAAAAAAAATTTAATTAGAACAAGTTGTAAAATTTTAAATCTTTCAAATTTTTGTATTAATTTGTACGGGTTAGGAGATATTGTTATTAAGTAAAAACTATATTTACTAATTATAAATCGAAAAGATTAGTACAAATCATCACGCACAAATATTTTAAAAAGAATTTTGAAGGTTTTTTTTATGTATAAACATGCCAATTTTATATTATACTGTCGCCCAGACTATAGTAAATTTAAAGCCAAAAATGTTTAAAATTTAATAAAATATTAGATTACGGAGAATAGTTTCTTAAATTTTTAAGATTACTGAGTACTTAAAAAGTAAAAATAAAAGGCGCTCACCTTAATTCCATTACTTTATTCAACGCCTAAATCCCCCATAGAACATTGGATACATCTGTTTTCAAGCAGTCAAACCCACCAACGCATTAAATAAACAACTACTATCGGGTTAAAAAAATCATTTTTGCGATATTATAAACTTAAAGTAAATAATATTTGTCTCAAATATTAATTACACCGTAAATCAGATAATATCTCACAAATAAAGATTCAGAAAAGTATATCTTATTTTTGGAAGATTTTTTTTTAAATAAAGAGAATCAGATTGCGATGAAAGACGAATAAATAAGCTATTTTAACAAAAAAAAAAACAACAGAAAAGAAAAAAAAACAAAAGAAAAGAAAAAAAACAAAAAAAATCTTCCAGTCAATTTCCTTTTAAACGTTAGGTTTAAAGTTTTTTATTTCTTGGAGGTACCTAATATATATATATATATATATATATATTTGAATAAATAACACCGACAAGGTCTGACATTAAAACTTTTTATATTGCTATTCCAATTTCCGATTGTGGGGTCTTGCATCGGGATTAAAATTATTAATATACTATCCAAAGTTACTTTTCGTTAAATTCGTGTAATTACGACTGAACAAAAAATACATACAAATATATATATATATATATATATATATATATATATATATATATATATATATATATATATATATATATGTATGAGAAAACTTTTTTAGAAAATATAAATCTATCGCAAATTGGTTTGTATTTTTAAATTGCATTGCGCCCTTATTTTTTGTATAAATAGTTTATTTTGGTAAATGGGTAATTTGCCGGTTTGATTTTGAATTGAATGATATATATATGTATATACGTGTGTGTGTGTGTGTGTGTGTGTGTGTGTGTGTGTGTGTGTGTGTTAGCCGACGCGTTTCGTACTCTGTCCTTAACCTATGAAGTCCCGCTGAGGATAGAACGCATTGGCCAAAATAAATTTTCTTTACTAATATTGTCCTTTTAATGATACATTCTATCTGAAATGTTATATGTATATATATATATATATCTATATGAATAATAAAATATAGTTTCAAGGCATGCAACATTTATGGGTCAAAGTGCTCAATATCAGTGATAGAGCATATATAAGTATAAAAGTGTACATTAAAGTCAACGCCCAAAAGTGACAGTCTGTTTCAGACTTATATATATATATATATATATATATATATATATATATATTATAATAAATATTGACATAGGCGATTATGTTTCTCCACATCTTCCTATACTTTGTAGCGCTAAGCAATGTTTGTCCTCCTACTCTCCCTCACAGTCCCTGATCTGTATTCCATTTATACAATATCGTTATGCAACTTACTCGTGATTCCCTCTACCACTTCTTGCCTTCAATATGTGAGTGTTAAATTCTCGAAGCCGTCTTTCCTCGTTATTATTTCATAGGAAATTCACCTGTCTCTTTCTAATGCAAGTAAAAGTGTAAATTTTCCTCCAGTTCTTCTTCACTCACATGGTATTCCCAGCCTCAACTATATCTCTTGTGACCTAAGTGTCCTCTTTACGCGTGAGGAGATTATTCAGCACCCACTGCCATATAGAAGGACCGATATTACATAGCAGAACTTCACTAACGAAGTTTATCTGTCTCTTAATATTTTGCTTAGATTTCGAAATGTTTCTTTCTCGCTTCCAATGCAACTTCATATTTTTGTGTTTATATTGTCCATCCTCGATTGTTACATTTCCAGATAATTAAGTCTCTGTATCTGATTGATTATAACGGCTTCGATTTGTACGTCATATGTTCGGCCTCTTGCTAACGAACACATATTATGTCTTCTTACAGTTGATGTTAGTCCTTTCTTATTCTTTTCCTTTATTACACTGTCTAAGATTTCCAGCATTGTTTGTTATGTGTCTAACATCAACACAGTATCATCAGATGTACCTTATGTTGTTAAGATTGTCTCCCCTAATAATAAATCCTGGAAGGACTTCTAGTTCTTTTAGGATTGTCTCGCTACATATTTTGAATAAATCTGGTTAAGACGACACATTCTTGTTCTATGCCCTTGTGTTCTTGCTTAATTCATTTTCTAATCTGTATGAAGGTCGTTTGTTTCAAGTAAATGTTCAGGATGATTCTAATATATTTTCCGAATGAATAAAGTTTCCCTAGCAGTACAAATAGGTCTTTGTTCTTTACCTTATCAAACGCTTTTCCATGATCTATGAAATATAGCCATAAATCCTTCCGCAATTGTATAGTTCTTAATACAGATGCGCACATGTATTTAAAGACAAAAAGTTAAATATTTAAGGGAACACATACTGTGAGGTTTATTTTTATTTAGCGTGGTCTGGTTAAAGGTCATAATCGTCGGGCACCCAATATGAATCAAAGTCACTATAAAAGGTGTACTAATCTGACCTGTTAAATGTTAATTTGAGAAATCAGTGCATTAATACCAATGTTCCTTTTGTTTTTATCGCTCTGTCGAAATTAGTCTAGGTCACTTGTCATGGAGTGGTGTTTGGTAAGCCAGCACCGCGGACCATAGACTTGTGTAGCAGGTGTTGCCAACTTCCTAACATGATAACAAGAGACAAGAGATGGGGACTGTAGTTTCCCGTCAAAGGGTAACAGGTACCCAAACATGGGTTCAAAGACAAACTAAGTTGACATTTCAAAGCGATAGAACGTCACATGTATACAATTATCATTCAAGAATTTAATGCAAAATAACAGTTCAATTAGGTTTATTTAAAAAAATCAATTCACTCCGAACAAGGTGATAATGCCACAAAAGTGCAAGGAATTATTGAGAGTGAAAGAGAACGAGAAGATGTTAGAAGAATCTAGAAACCTAATCCTAAGCAGGAAACAAGACATAAACTTCTACTCCTGTTCAAAATAACGGGGAGGAGAGTGAACCGTACGATGAGCGAACCTCGAGTGAAACAAATGTATTCTAAGAAAAACAATAGTCATGGTGAGAATAATGCTTTTCATTGGTTATTGGATTTCAGTGTGAAAGTGAAAGAGAAAGAGAGAGAGAGAGAGAAAGAGAGAGAGAGAGAGTGATAGAGAAAGAGAGAGAGAGGAGAGGGAGATAGAGAAGAGGGGAGAGAGCGAAAGGAAGAGGATATTCAGGCAAGATATTTAACCTATTCCAGCCGTTCATGATTATTATGTACATTTTTTTTTCAAACGTAATTTTTAAAAAGAATCAAACATTCTCGAGATGTCCCCCTCCACACACATTTTGCAGGGCAATTGTCAACCCTAATTTTGATCTTCATAACTATGAACTTATGTCAGACGTCGCAGCCTCTATCGCTATTTCCGTGGCAAATATTCGGACGGGTTACAGTCGTTAGTTCCCCCCCAGTTCAGACCATCACAGCTAAAACTCGCCACACCACATACACGGAGACGAATCATCCCCATTCTCTTCGTCAGGAGAAAGTTTCACTCTGACAGCTTATTTCCAAAAACGTCTACTTTGAGGACCAGGCGCCTGAGATAATGTTTTTTCCGATCACTATAATCTTAACCTCTTCACCGTTATTTTTTCAGCGTAATCTCATATACCGCACTTCTTATTTTTCTAATATCATAGCCAAATATCAAAAAACAACCAGAAATTGAATATAAAAGGCCCCCAAAACACACTGCTAATGTTCTTAGTGAATATAGAAATTGGTTATAGATGTGTTTCTGTCATCTCGTGGGTGTGAGTTCAATCCCTGAATCAGCTAGTAAAGCACCGGTTTAATAGGAACTAACAGTAACTATCTTCTTTTTTTTTCTTCTATGTGCCGTTTTCTTCAGGTCGTGGATTATCATAACTCTCCACAATTTCCTTGGTAGCTCTTAGTAAAGTTTATCTTTTTGCTGTCTTTTTTCATCCCTGTTCTTCCAGACATTTACTCAAGCTCATTAGGCAGTGGTTATGCGCTGCTCTTTCCTGTCCTTGCCTTCAATAAACGGCACTTCTTGCCCCTTACCCTTATACAGTAACTACATTCGGTAGCCTTTGAATGACTCTTGGGTATTAGGTGAACATTAGCAAAAAATAAATAAATAAATAAAATAAAAAAAATAAAAAAATAAAAAAAATAAAACCATAACTGGATAAAAAGAAAACAACCGATTTTTCATTTTGCTTTTTAATCTATACGCGGGGGGGTCAGTGACCATACCATTTTACCAGCTGAGCAAGAATGCTTGCCTTTTGAGAGTTCAATAAGTAGGGCTAACTAGAGCTGTAATAAGCTATAATTAATAACCAAATCGATCGCATTTTGCGTCTCCGCTGGTCGAAACGGATAGAGACTTGGTGTCTGCCGACTGGTCAATATGCTAGGTGAACTGACTCGTTCAAACAGGCTGAATGCTCTTTCGTAGCCATGTTTTACAAATTTAATTGTGATTGAATATTTTGTAATTTTGTTTTCCTTATTTGTTATCGTAGTAGTAATAATTTCAGTTTATACTACTACTACTACTACTACTAATAATAATAATAATAATAAGAGTGTAGTAGTGATTTTAGTTAAAGCAGTAAATAAAGTAAATAAATCTTGTTATTATCAATCACATTCTTAAAATGATAAAGATTTTAAGATATGCTGTCAATTTAACCATTCCACCCCAAGTAAGGCAATAAAGCCACTAAGACGCAGGTGGTTATAGAGTATGAAATAATTTAAGAAAAGGAGAAACATTATTAAGGTGCGAGAACAATAAAAGGACAAGAATTAAGAAGATAGAATATAACGATTGACATTGCATTTAAAACTTTGAATATCAAACCTGACTGGGAAGTCGGAAGAGAGTTCCACAAATGAGAAGTGTGAGAAAAGAAGCTGTTACCATGGAACTTACGGTTACATCTATCCATTCCAACTGTAAAAGGGTGAGACCTAGACGCCAACCTAGTACTGCGTTTAAATTGATAAAATCTAGGTACCATAGAGGAAAATTCATCAGAACAATTACCATGAAAATATTTATAGAAAAGTCACTGGGAAGCTACAATAGGGTGATGGGAAAGTGAATGAAGCCGAAATGTCATGTCAGGATCGATCAAGAATTTCTAATCTAATCTTTGGATTTTATCAAGAATTTCTAATCTAATCTTTGGATTTTATCAAGAATCTTTGGTGCAGCAGCACTATTTAAAGCATGGACGAATGGTAGACATGCAAGTGTATAATGTGTATGGGTATGTCTGTGCTGTGCGTGAGTGGCATACATGTGTTTGTGCTATTTAATGTATACGCAATCAAACGCACGCACATAATAAAATGTATTTGCATACAGTCAAAAGTACATACATATAATTTCAATAGAATTGAAATTACATCTGTGCCGCGAAGCTGAATATCTGGGTAGCAGGAATAGAGTAGATTTTAAACGGAATATACAGTGTTATTAAAAAGAATGAACCGATTTTATGACTCATTACTTCAGTTCTCAAAGCATCATCATGGAATGAGTCAGTGACCATTTGAAAGAGGTGTTCTCTAAGTTTTCAGTGGCTGCTACAGGGACGCTGGAGTCGCATCGTATCTCCGGCAACCTTCAGTTTTGATTTACCCCCGGAATGGCGAATCCTCAGCAAAAGGCGCTCCGCGTTCTCGAGTTCTTGAAAACAAATACGGTTGTCACGGTGCAGCGTACTTTTCGAAGGCAATTCGACATTATTCCGCCCTCCCCCTCCTAATAACATTCGACGGTGGTTGAAACAGTTTCAAGAGAGTGGGTGTCTGTGTAAAGGAAAAAGTCCAGGATGACCACGAGTTTCGGAGGAAAAAATGGCGGGAATCCGTGCTGCGTTTGAGGGGAGTCCACGGATGTCCACAAATCGAGCTAGCCGTGAGCTTGCGTCCTCTCAATCCACTATATGGTGTGTGCTAAGAAGACGTGTACATTGGAAACCTAACAGACTACGCCTGGTTCAGACACTTATCAAGACCTTCCTCTTTGTGCTTGGCCTTTCAGATCCCTAGACATCACCGTGCGTGATTTTTTCTTGTGGGGATCTCGTTTATGTTCCACAGCTACCCACTAACCTCGATGAACTTAAAAATCGAATAACCACAGCGATCAACTCAGTGGATCGTGATATGCTGATACGCGTCTAGGAGGAATTCTCTTATTGCATTGATGTTGCCGTGCTACAGGTGGCGGCAACATTGAACACTTATAAGACAAGAAATAAAAATTGATTATGAGTGGAATACTTGTAATTTGGCAGGAGTTTTCTATTGCTTTTCCTTATAAAAATATTTCGTATTGAAATCGGTTCATTATTTTTGAATAAACTTGTATTTTCTAATATCATAACCAAATGTCAAAAATCATCTGACATTGAATATAAGACTCGAAAAACAAACAACTAATGTCCTTAGTGGATATAGGAGTTGTTTATACATATGTCGTCTTGTGGCCGTGAGTTCAGTACCTTGATGCGATAGTAAAGCGCCGGTTCATCAAGAACAAACAATAACTAGCTTTTCTTGTCTTTTATGACGTGCCCCTTCAGATCATGGCTCTCCACAATTTCTTGTCCTTTGTAACTTAGTAAATATTGTCTTTTTGCTATCTCTCCTAAACTCTGTTCTGTCAACATTTATTCAAGGTCATGAGGTAGGTTATATGCTGTTTAACTCCGTTACTCTTGCTTTCGATATGTCCTGTGAGTGTCAATATTCTAAGCCTTCTTTCCTTATTATATGCCCTAGAAGTTTCAAATGCTTTTTACTGGTTCGAAATACAAGTGTCCACTTTGTTTCCATTTTCTTTAAAATATATCGTTGCTCACACGTTCAGTCCATGATATTCACAGTATCCTTATCTCATATCAGCCAAAAAATGTTAACTTGTTGAAAAATTGTGTCTATTATGACGACTGTATCAACCAAGACAAGAAAAATAGTTTGCAATAGTATCAGCATAAACGTTAGTCCATTTTAAATAATAAAATTTAGATTAGAAGTTTGATCGTCTTGTCGTTAGCCAGCTACGGAACACCAATAAAAATGGAATAGTCAGTTATTTATGAGGTGTTAGCAAGAGACGTTAAACATTTCCAGCTTTCCTTCTTTCTTTTTTCACTGAAACCAAGTAGCATCTCTGATATGCCATTTCCGTCTCTTCACGCGGTCAAAACGGAATAATCAATTATTTATGAGTATTGGTAGGGCGTAATGGTCCTGCGAAGTAACCTAAAGAACTAACTAACAAAGGAAGAGACAATCAGAATCATTATATGATATTTCTTTATTGTTATCGGTATCATATTCATGCTGATAACCAAGTAGAATCAAGGCTCCATGAGGCGCTAACATTACCATAATAATAGTAATTATAGTCTACATACTACTACTACTACTACTACTACTACTACTACTACTACTACTACTACTACTACTACTACTACTACTACTAATAATAATAATAATAATAATAATAATCTGAAGAAGAAGAAGAAGAAGAAGAAAGAAGAAGAAAGAAGAAGAAGAAGAAGAAGAAGAAGAAGAAGAAGAAGAAGAAGAAGAAGAAGAAGAAGAAGAAGAAGAAGAAGAAGAAAGAAGAAGAAGAAGAAGAAGAAGAGAAGAAGAAGAAGAAGAAGAAGAAGAAGAAGAAGAAGAAGAAGAAGAAGAAGAAGAAGAAGAAAAGAAGAAGAAGAAGAAGAAGAAGAAGAAGAAGAAGAAGAAGAAGAAGAAGAAGAAGAAGAAGAAGAAGAAGAAGAAAAGAAGAAGAAGAAGAAGAAGAAGAAGAAGAAGAAGAAGAAGAAGAAGAAGAGAAGAAGAAGAAGAAGAAGAAGAAGAAGAAGAAGAAGAAGAAGAAGAAGAAGAAGAAGAAGAAGAAGAAGAAGAAGAAGAAGAAGAAGAAGAAGAAGAAGAAGAAGAAGAAGAAGAAGAAGAAGAAGAAGAAGAAGAAGAAGAAGAAGAAGAAGAAGAAGAAGAAGAAGAAGAAGAAGAAGAAGAAGAAGAAGAAGAAGAAGAAGAAGAAGAAGAAGAAGAGAAGAAGAAGAAGAAGAAGAAGAAGAAGAAAGAAAGAAGAAGAAGAAGAAGAAGAAGAAGAAGAAGAAGAAGAAGAAGAAGAAGAAGAAGAAGAAGAAGAAGAAGAAGAAGAAGAAGAAGAAGAAGAAGAAGAAGAAAGAAGAAGAAGAAGAAGAAGAAGAAGAAGAAGAAGAAGAAGAAGAAGAAGAAGAAGAAGAGAAGAAGAAGAAGAAAGAAGAAGAAGAAGAAGAAGAAGAAGAAGAAGAAGAAGAAGAAGAAGAAGAAGAAGAAGAAGAAGAAGAAGAAGAAGAAGAAGAAGAAGAAGAAGAAGAGAAGAAGAGAAAGAGAAGAAGAAGAAGAAGAAGCATTCAGTAATAAAGGAATGCAAAAGGGAATTTCAGATGGGTGGAGAAATGCAAAAAAAGACCTAATAAAACTACTGCACCTGTAAAGAACCTAAAAAAAGAAAGCTAAAGAAAATGCAATGTACCAAATACCCATCAGTGGTTACGTAGTGTAGGATTAAAAGCTGAAACCGAAAGTTTTAGTCTCAAGACTAATACTTGCTAACTAGAAATTACCAAGCACACATAATGAAAAATTGTGTTAGCTCCCAATGCAGATTTTGTGATAAATATATAGAAACAATTGGCCATCTTGTATCAGGTTGCACTGTGTCAGCGCTTACTGAATATAAAATCACGGCGTGATAGAGTCGGCCAATATCTTCACTGGAAAATATGCAACTTTTATGGAAAAGAAACTGTAAGAAACTTGTATAAACGTCACCCACACCCGCTTACAGAGATAGGAACCTATAACAATTTTTATGGGACTTTAAAATACACACAGACAGAACAGTCAAAGC
>OZ038478.1:90449645-90454645 GCA_964036315.1 Acanthosepion esculentum
CAAAGCAGCTTAATGTAATATGTGCTTTCTTATTGATATGCCATTTCCCTGCAGATGGTAATGTATCTTTGAAGATCTTCAAAATACTATCAAATTATAAGGATTTTAAAGCGGAAATCTCATAAATGTGGCATTGATTTCCTTGATAAGATCCAAAGAAGAATCTGCAATATTATTGGTCCTCATCTGGCGGCTAGGCTTCAGTCACTTACTCACCGCCTCAAGGTTGCCTCTCTTTTATAAATATTTCATGGCAATTGTTCGGATGTGCTCTTCGCTATGGTACCTAGAATTTATTTAATTCAAGCGCTGTACTAGACTGGCATCGATATCTCAGTTGAGCTGGTTAGATGTATCCGTAAGTTATATGCTAACAGTTTATTTTCTCGCACTTCTCGCCTGTGGAACTCCCTTCCAGTTCCATGCTTTTCAGCCAACTTTAATCTGCAAAATCTAAATGCAATGTTAATCGCTATCTACTGTCCTTCTTATTACTCTTTCCTTTTTCTGCCCACTATTAATGTTTCTATTCCGAATTCTTCCACATCATGCAACTCCTTGCGTTTTAGTGGCTTTACTGCCAAAACATGGGGACAGCAATAATTCCAGTTGTAGTTGGAGCCCTCGGATTGATTGAAAAAGGTTTCGATAAACTCATTGAAGACATTGCCTGTAGCCCATGCCTTAAATAAATACAAAAAATTGTACTCGCAAGCTCACACATTACGAATAGCTTTATCTATGTAAAATTTTTTACGATAATGATCAGTGCAAAATATCATGAAGCCATTTTTGACCTTAATAATAATAATAATAATAATAATAATAATAATAATAATATTTCAGCATGTCCTGAACTAGCAAAAAGTGCATATACCCACAAATATAACTAGGTAGCGTCACATGTGCACTGGAAGACATGCAAGTAACACAAAATCGAAACCACTGAGAGACGGTATAAGCACCAACCAAACACAGTTACCGAAAATAACGATGTAACTATCCTTTGGGTTAATTCAAACTGACAGGGAAATAAAAGCTAACAGACCTGATATTATCATAAAAGACAAGAAATTCTGGAAGTGTATGCTTATTGACATAGCAGTACCATCTGAGAGAAACACCTCCATGAAAATTATCGAGAAATTATTCAAATACGAGGACCTGGAGATCGAGATTAACGGGATGTGGGGAATGAAGACTGAAACTGTACCAATAGTAATCGGAACTCTGGTCCCTGTGAGAAAAGAAATGAACAATTTTACTAACCGCTTCCCAGGTAACATCAATATACCATTTGCTCAGAAGATCGCCCTACTAGGAACATCCCATATACTAAGAAAAGTGCTATCAATTAAATGACAATTCTCCTATAGAGCCTAAGGCCCATAGTTTCCACCCGGCTCTACAGGATACAAAGCAGGAAGCATAACAGACAAATAATAATAATAATAATAATAATAATAATAATAATAATAATAATAATAATAATAATTATTATTATTATTATTATTATTATTATTATTATTATTATTATTATTAAGTGAGAGAGTAGCACGGCAACAAAATGAGGCTGGGGTAGAAATATACGTATATGAGAAATGAAATCTCAGTACTAAAGAGGAAAGCTCACCAGAATAATTACTATGAAATTGTTAAATATTAATATATTACTATTAATTATTATTATTATTATTACATATTTTTTGCATCATTCTATACCTTCATTATTTTCATTAACATTCATATGGCTATTTGTAAAATTATCTTCATTATTAATATTATTGTTATATGATTATTTCTGTTAATTTAATTAACATTATTAGAAAAGGTATTACCATTGGCCGGCATCATATGTAAATAATTGAGTCTCAGTAATCATTTCATGTTGTTTTACGTCATTAGTCCATATTTTGTCCTGTATCCCGCGTTTTCTTGATCGTTGAAAAGTTTTTACGCATTGTTTGTCTGTGAGTCCGATAGATAAGAGCCATGGTGTCGAGTAAACGTGGAATCAAGTAAGGTATTTTGCGAGATGAGAACAGACGCGTTTTGATGGCAAAAAACTGCGACGACGGATTATGAGTATAAGGACGTTTGTAAAAGAGTGGGCGTTGCGGAAAGCAAAAGAAATGAAATAGCAGAGAGACTGTTAAAGAGTTGAAAGAATAAAAATTTAAAAAAAAATAAGATGAACTATTTTGTTAGTGAAATAGTTCAAAACGAGATGTCGGTGTTCGAGTCTGGGTCAAAGCCAAATTTGCCAATAGTAGGTTTTCAAGGTTGGGAACCTAGAAAAAGATAAATTACTCATAAAAAAGCACAAATTACTCGTAAAAAGTTAAAAGTTTTTTATCAATAAATTTTTTTGTTATTCATAACAATATCGTATAGGAAAATTAGAAATTAACTTTTTGTGTCAAACAATGGCATTTTTAAATATATTTCGCAGTGTAAAAACCGAATCGAGAAAAAATATCTAAACTTATATTCTAGAATACATTCCTCAAGGTGTAAGCTACATACTGGGAACGTGAAACTCATGCAAATACAGAAATTTAAATATCTGTATAATATTCCTGTTTCCCTGACAAATAAAATCTCCAACTATTTAAGTGTAACGTCAATCGACATCTCCAGTTGCCTTGATCTATCCACTTCCCTTCTCCACATCCTTTCACCTTTCATTCCCATCTGCTCTCGCTCCAAATCTTCTGTAACCCCCTTGCCTTGATCGATCCACTATCTTTCTCCACATCCTCTCCTTTACCACTCCTATCTGCTCTTCCTTCAAACCTTCTGTAACCCCTTGCGTGCTAGTGGCTTCCAGCCTTGCTTGGGGTGATAAGCTTAAAAAAAAAATGTCACAGGTGATGAAGAATGCTATACGCATATCCGAATGTGCATAGAAATAGCTAATGATATTTTTCAGAACTTAAAGTAGAATCAAAGAAAAGAGTGCAGAACTGCTAAGTGATATCAAATCTCCTATATGTGAATGTTGAACAGTCTCCTTGTAGATGAAGAAGAGACTTGAAGCGACAGAAACGTGATGCTACTTGTAGAGAGTGCAAAATAATAATAAATTCCTTCATTCACTCCCTTCAAATTAAGAGGATTGAGAAAAAAGAAGGAATAAATTCGCGAGCCTATGTGAGATTTTGACTTTCACAGAAATTAACCATTGAGCTGACGAAGAAGGGAAGAAATTCAGGAGCTTATGTGAAATTCCTTTTAATATAAAATGTGGAGAAAAATTAAATTAATCAGAGAAGAGTGTCTGAATTTATGTGAAATGTTCCGTTTCAGTTATGCGCGACCAGTGTTGAAGTACTTGCCAATGTAAAATTACTCCCCATTTATATTATCGGCCTCTAACCAGGACGCGGCACTTGAAGGAATTTTCTCTCAACACTTCAAGAAAACTAAGTATTTCAAACTATCTCTGTCATCTACTTTTGAACGTATGCAAACCATATATCACATCAGTGAGCAACAAAGTCTCTTACCTTTGTCTTAAACATTTTTGAATATCATTTTGTGTCAGATCATTTAATCTGTTGTATGAACATTTCCTCTTCATGCCAATAAAATTAAAAATACGGACTTTAATAATTCTGATCCATTTTCCTGAAACGAGATACTGATACAACTTCAAGCGTGTAAATTCGTGTATTCCACATTTCTTTTTGTTAAAATTAACCGTGTGTTTCCTCGTCATTATTATCCTCAATTAATCTTCTTGTGGTGGGTAAATCATCTGTTCATTTTAACTCGTAAGCCTCACGACACTGGATACTGAGCAATACTGATATATTATGGGCAGATTATACAACAAATAGTTTTAAACGAATATAGGGACAAAAAGATAATATATATTTACATTAAGAAAGAAACATATGAAATGTATAGGACACATAGTGAGAGGGCCTGTAGAACTTGACATTTGAAGGACACACAGAAAGCAATAGATGCAAAAGAAATAGTGACTCATATATCTAACGATTTTGTGTATGGATGACAGAACAAGTATACAAAGGAATGGCGGTGGGTCAAGTATTACTTAGAGCAACAAAAACAGGAAGTTCTGAAGTTCGCCCATATTCATAAAATAAGTAGGAAACCAGTCCCCAAACCGTCTAATGCTTTTTAATATCTCTATTAGAAACTCATATTTTTATTTATTGTAGACATTAAAGATGTCTTTATCTATAAATCAATAACAATTAAAAAATAGTTTAAGTCTTATTCACCTTTCTTTTCATGTTTCTTGAATAGACTTTGAAGATGGAAGCCAAAGTATGAATGTTGGTACAATTTCTGAAGACTTGAATGGTCTTTTTCTTCTTACCATTGCTCAGTCGAGAAGATAAAGTAGGGCTGACACAAAATGATTTTAACTAAGTTAAGCCTCTCATCTGAAAAACTGGGAAAAAAAGAAACTCACGTAATTTAGTGTTTATTCGATATTAAACATTTTGTGGGATGAACAATTATCCTATGCTGTTACACGATCTGGACAGTTTTGCTATTACACCCCGCATATATATATATATATATATATATATATATATATATATATATATATATATATATATATATATATATATATATATATATATATTCAGTTGTATGGATATGAGTTTGTAACCCTGGGTTTCACGCTTTTGCGATGCTTTACAATAAGTACCGCGCATATATATATATATATATATATATATATATATATATATATATATATATATATATATATATATATAATTGTATATAACTGATCGTGTTCACACACGTTTTTAAAAATTACCATTACAACAATCTCAATTACAATAAGTTTACTGAAGATGATCTCGGGGGAGAGCGAAAGTACTTGGGTTCAAAAAAACTACTGTACCTTCATTGATGAATTTCACCTTAACATCAAGAAACTGATTAGAGAACTAGAAAGGATTATTAAAAAAATAAATAGACACTATATGTTATTCGAGGAAATTATTTGATGA
>OZ038478.1:90459645-90479645 GCA_964036315.1 Acanthosepion esculentum
TATAGTGTGTGTGTAGACAAGTGCAGGGTAGAAAAGTTAATATTAATGAAGAGATAGCCGTTTCCATAAAGAAAACATTAGGTATTGATTGACCGAAGAGTTAGTTATTTTTGTTGAAATTTTTGAAATCTTTCCTTGAAAATAGTTTTGCAGGAAATAGGCTTTTACATTAACTATTATCACTCTTTCTTGTATTCATAGATGTTTCCTTCTTAACTTTTTGTTTAAGGTTGTATGGGAAGTCAACATCTTGAGTATTTTCTCTTCTATCTTGTTTTTAATCAATTCACCCCAAGCAAGGCGATAATGCCACTGACACGCAAGTGGATACTGGAAGCGAAAGAGAAAGAAAATACTTTAGAAATAACCGGAAACCCAATAATAGTATAACTTTCAGAGTTTAGGCAGAGCAGTTAGAAGTACAGATTTGATGAAAAGGGAGTCTCTAAAGCCTGGAAACATAGGAAATCTCATTAACTATATATTTCCTTTAAAGATTAAACATGGTTTTCTCGAAATAAGAAAGAATTGACTTCTTTTTCTGAGGTATGCTAAAGGAATGTGAATGCAACGAACGACTGCAATTCGAACTCGGCTCTCTGATTTCTCATTCCGAGCTGCTATCCATTACACCACGTCCATATAAAACCCTCATTCATTAGCCATCTACCTTGAGTGGCTCTTGGTCCTTGTACTTCTTGAACATTAGTAAAATAAAGTCTACCTGAGTCACCTACCTATTATCATAGCGATGCCAAAGAAACCAGGTGCAAATGAATGCAAGCTTCATCAGACAATCAAGTTAATGAGCCACATATCTAAATTTATCATTAGAATTCTAATAAATACAGGTCTTCGCACAGGTGTTCCCAACCTTTTGTGCGTCACTACTCACTTTCAAATTGAAAATGTTTTCATCGCCCATCTGTATAGTAAATATTCAAAAACATACCAAAATTGTTTAGTAAAAGTTCGTTATTGGTTCGTAAATTAACTTTATGATGTAATAACAATACGGAAGGGAAGTAACAAATAACGCTGACTTAAGCGGCTGCTGCTACTGCTGCTACCGTATATTACAAACGGAAGCAAACCTGATCATTGAAAACTATATATACAATTTAATTTCATGGTCACGGTTATTTTTCTGGTAAATGTTAGCCTTGCGAGTGTTGACAGAATCGAAACGATTTTTGCTCATAATTATATAATTAAAAAGAATATATACACTACAAACAACTAATAAAAATTTGTCGAAAATATTTTTCGCGTGTCTAATACTGAAGAACTATTTAAATGTTAGTGACTCTTCTCCAAACTATAGAAAATACCAATTTATTCCTGGTTTGTGGAGATATTTATATCTAGGAATGTCACCCAGCTATTCCCATTTAGCCTCTTGCTTTTTTTATATATGTTCTTTTCATATATCCTTTGAATATTCTGTGAGAGTAGCATATTTTAAAATACATTTTTAATAATCAGAATCTTGTATTGCCCACCTAAATTTACAATCGTCCACCATTTTCTGTCCAGTTGCTCCTCGCCCACCCACCATGTGAAGTCGCCGACCGGTTGGTAATATCACCCAAGTTGGGAATGCCTATTCTAGCAGGATGCAACCAGAAAATAAGATTGAGATAATAAATAATATCAAAGCGGGTAAGGCACATGTAGAAAGATCTGTACCTGTGATTCATAGATTACACAAAAGACATTCGATAGTGTACGAAATGTTCTATCTGAAATAAGATACAAGCTTGATATCCACATAAAAAGATATTCGAGTAATTTCCATGCAGGTAGAGAACGAGTTCAACAACTAAAAATAGAAAGATGAGTAAGACGAAGATTCGTTTTGTATTCGGATTTATTTAACAAATACAGCGAAACAATCCTTAAGAGAACTAGAAGACTTTCCAGGATTATTTATTGGCAGATATAATCTTAATAACATAAAATACGCAGATGACTGTTTATGGATAGGAGACTCACAAATAAATAAATAAATGAAAACGTCTTTCTTTAGGAAAGGAAAGCAAGAAGAAAGACAGAATGAATAGACAGTAAGAAGAGAGGAAGTTTAATCTGTGAGTTACATATTGGAGAATTTAAAATCAAGACACGTACCAAAAATCAAGTGTCGTGAAAAACAACGAAATCTTTTCTTTTCATGCGCCATGCCCTTTCAAGACGTAGGCGATCATGGCCCGCCACCTCCCTCTATCCCTTGCAGTTCTCAACAAGTCCCTTCCCTCTGCTTCTTCCCCCAGACCACGTTCTGTCATCCACTTGCTTGAGCCCGCCAGGTATGTCACTCGTTGTTTTCCCTTGTCTCTCTTTCCTTCTATTCGACCCGTGAGTATCAGATTCTCCAGGCCCTCCTTCCTCGTTATGTGTCCCAGAAACTTCAACAGCCTCTTCCCGATGTTAAGTATAAGCCTCCTCTTTGTTTGCATCCTCTCTAAGACCTCATCGTTGTTCACACGCTCGCTCCATGATATCCTTAGCATCATTCTGTAGAACCAGATCTCTGTCACCTCGAGTCTCTTCTTCGTCTTTGAAGAAATCGTCCAACATTCGCTACCGTAAAGAAGGACAGATGTCACGTAACAGCTCAGTATTCTTTTCTTTGTTACTTGCTTAAGCCCACTAGGTATGTCTCTCTCTCCTTCTGTTCGACCCGTGAGTATCAGATTCTCTAGGCCCTCCTTCCTCGTTATGTGTCCCAGATCTTCATCTGACACTTCCTGATGTTAAGTATAAGCCTTCTCCTTGTTTGCAACATCCCTAAGACCTCATCGTTGCTCACATGCTCGCTTCATGATATCCTTAGCATCCTTCTGTAGAACCAGATCTCTCTCACCTCGAGTCTCTTCTTCGTCTTTGAGGAGATTGTCTAACATTTTCTGCCGTAAAGAAGGACAGATGCCACGTAACAGGTCAGTATTTTTTTCTTTGTTACCAAAGAAATCCTCCTGTCTCGCAATACTCTGCCCAGCTTTTGGAATGCGTCCTTGGCCATCTCCCAAAAAATTCGAATGAACATAGAAATAACTAAAAATACTTTTAAAAATCTACGTAAAGTAAAGATATAAGAAAATGTTCTTAGACACAAAGAAAAGACTGATGAAGTACGCAATATATTAAGTTGGTCAAAAAAATCGTTCGGTTTATTGAGTACATTTTTACCTAATAAACGAAGGAAATTTTTGGCCAAGCCATATTGGCTTGGCCAAAAATCTGCAATATATTAGAGAACGCTGGACAATCTCCTTCTTCATGGTTTCACTAGGAATGTCATAGACAGAACATGTGAGCAACGAGAAAGTTGTAAGGAAAATAGGAACTACTAAGAAACCTATACTTACTATAAGAACGAGACAGCTGATATTTTTTGACACATTATAAAGAAGGAGAGCCTGGTGAGGGCACACTGAAGTGAAAAGTGGGAAGAATCAGAGATGATCGTCCACTGCCAAAAATTAACTAAATATGAGGTTTCGATAAGCCTTTCGCTATTTATAATTGAATGTATCATGAAAAGGCTATTTTAGAAGAAATGATTACGGAAATAATATTTAAAGCCAAGACCTTTATTTAAGATTATGAAATTTACATAATGTATCATTGGTGAGTTAAACTATAAAAAAAAAATATGAAGATAAGTACCCGGAGAAAATGAATCAGGTGAAGTTTTATTTGTGTCTTGAAAACGAAAAAGAAGCAAAAATATGCCATGAATCGCAAGAAAATATGATCCAAATCGGAAATAATAAGATAAAATCGGGATAAATATACCCGAATTCAGAAAGAATCGGAAAAAAAGTTGCCTGAATCGGAAGGATTCGGAAAGAATCGGAAGAAAACATTAGCTGAATCGGAAGGATTCGGAAATAATCGGAAAAATAAACCTTGAAACGGAAAATAAAATATGCAAAAATAAACTATAACATTGCTTGTAATATTTTCAGTTTATGGCTGCTTTTATTTTATTTATTTATTTTTTTTTCATTTTTTTTTACTTAAAATATGTTGTATGTCTACGTTTCGTTTGATAAGTAAAAATGTACGCGCTGAAAAATTATTTTTAATGATTAATTTTCAAAAATGAATATTTTTCAATGCCTTAAAATTATTTTCAAAAACTTAAAATTTTTCACCGTCTTAAAATTATTTCTTTCTTTCGTTATTATACGTGCGTAAATAATAATAATAATAATAATAATAATAATAATTCTTTTTTTTTTTTTTGCATATACATAAAAGAATGTGCAGGTAGCTTAACGGTTAGCGACCCGTAAAGAGAAATCGACCTCAACTTCCGGTCGAGTTCTTTCCTCTCATTTTCTCAGCAATCAGTCAGTTATGTGCCATGCGTAATACACGCTTAGGCGATCATGTACCTTTCGATACATGATTTTTCCCAGCAGTAGGTAAGACAAATAAAATTAAGTAAAATTGGAATCCAACTGAACTTTTACAATAAGTGGACGGATCTCTCTGCAACTCCAGTCTACATTCACTTCTATTTATTACGCCCTCAATATTTCATAATAATAATTTTCACTCAATACAAGGCCCAAGAGCCACTCAAAGTAGAGTGTTACTCTGTGGCGTTGTATGAGCGTAAGAAGGGAAGCTCATGGGGTTATGAAAAAAAGATAGCGGTTAAGCCTAGACGTGAACAGCTCAAGTCTGTTGTGATTGGAAAAACATGCTGCCGCGAATCTGTTGCACAAAGTTTAGATCTTGGAAAGAAACTGTCTGAATGTAACTTCTTCCTTACTAATGGAATACGAAGGGAATGGAGATGGTTCACTGTTGTGTGCGTGGCATGGCGGGTCCCAGTTGTAATGGTCACGGGTGGGAGGGCTCATCAGAAGACATACCACAAAAATAGTGTTAGAGCAGCGAGAGCTTCGCAACTTTTCGTCTGTGGGAAAGGGGCTGTATGGTGGAAAACAATTTATGACTCACAAGGCCACGTAGAAGCTTTTGAACTCTATAAGTATTTATATTTGAAATTTCCTACATTTATGATAATAAGTTCTCAATATTAAGAATAAGGCATTTGTATATATATTATTTAAATATTAGTTAAATGCAACAGTTTCGCGTATTTTATAGCGAACTCTTTTATTCGTATAAGAGCACACAGCATTTAGTCATATAATATATTCCCCTCACTGTTTATAGCCGTACACCAATTTTCGGCTCAACTTTGCAATGCAATATAAACGAACAATTCCAGTTTTCATTTGATGACTTCTTTGAGCGATTTTTCGACAAGTTTTAGAGAGAATGGAAACAAAAAGTAAACAGTTGAAATTTCTAGGACGCATAATGAGGAAAGAGAGCTTGGAAAATCTGATACTCATTGAAATCAAGAGGGACAGATGAAACAAAAAGAAAAGGAAAGTATTGTAAGAACCGTTACAAAGACTATGAAGGTTGCTTGAAACGAAACAAGGCACAGCCTGAAGTTAACATGTCTCATGTGAAATGAACTGCCCATTTTCAGCTTGCTGCGTCACCCAGTCTCCATCTAGACGGTAAGCACAATATCAACGGCTTATTTCCCTTGCCAATGCTTTATTCACATAAACCAGTTGCTCATTGTAGCGTTGCACAGTTCAGAGCTTGTCCAACTTTCATAATACAGTGTAACCCGGATATAAGAGAGTTGTCGGGACCGGAGAAGAGGTCTCTTATATCCGGGTTTATCTTATATCCGGGTTTGGTCTATTATACAGTGTAACCCGGATATAAGAGATCCTGATATAAGAGAAACCCGGATATAAGAGATATTTTCTCTGGTCCCAAATTAGAGCCTGTGTTAATGTATATATAATAGACCAAACCCGGATATAAGAGACTTCTTCTCCGGTCCCAACAACTCTCTTATATCCGGGTTACACTGTATATACATTAACACAGGCTCTAATTTGGGACCATAGAAAATATATCTTATATCCGGGTTGCTCTTATATCCGGGTCTCTTATATCCGGGTCTCTTATATCCGGGTTACACTGTAATAATAATAATAATAAAAAAAAAACGTTTTGGTCTCAGTAAATACGGAAGTATTTTTTCTTTCATTTTTCTTTTTCCTTTTTGAATTTTCGTGATAAACCTTGGCACCAAACGGGGCGAGTAAAATCTGTGCTGGGGGCTAAATCAGATATTAAGTTTTAAAGATAATTAATTTTATATTTTTTTTATCTGATCGTCATCTTGTCTTTATGGATCCTGTTCTCTTATTTTCCATTTTCTTCAATAACGTTTTCACAGTTTCTTTCACTTACCGTAACCACCTTTGTGTCTTCGTGGTTTTATCGTCCTGTTAGGGTTGAAATAATTTTTTAAAAAGTCTTAAAAGAAAATTACTTGCATTATTTACATTATTCGGACTGTTATCCTCATGTTCATTGCTATATTCACAACTTTCGGTCGTTGTACGCTCCGGCCTTCTTCAAGGGATTGGAATTTCGAAACGAACCCTTTATTTCGTCCACCGGGGTATATGTTTCTTGTTCTATGTGCCATGCCTCTTACGGATGTACAACGGCTGAAATGTTGCGAATATGGCAATGAAGATGAGGATAACAGTCTGAATAATGTAAATGATACAAGTAATCATAATACCTCATCTCAGAGATATAAAGAGATATCCCAAGAGGATGTTTCCCGATCACTACAATCTTAACCTGTTCAAATCTATAGTTAACCGTTATCTTACCCACTGGTGGGCCTCCGATGGCAACGCCAGCGGTCTTCTGGTCGCAGTGGGACTCTAGCAGTCCGCCAGTGGTAAGAAAATGTTTTGCAACAAAAAAAAAAAAAAAAAAAAAAGAGAAAAAAAAGGCCGTGGAAGGACTAAATAAGATGTTGAAATAAGATGTGGGGTGGATGTTAAATCAGATATTAAATTTTAAAGATAACTAATTCTATATTATATGATTAGGTCTCCTCATAAATTTTTTTTAGATTTATCACCCGATTGTAAACTTTTTTTTTAATCGTTGCAATATCCAAAGAGCCACTGATTACTGAAAGGAAAAGAAACTGAGAAAATGTTGACAGGAGAGAGGGGATTAACAGACCAGGATTCAATAATAAAGAAGTTTAATGAGACTTGAATTTATATCATTTTTGTTTGATCCTATTATGAAATGATTTAAAAAAAAAATGTTATCCTGCAGGATAAATTTGATTTTAAATACAAAATAGTTTTTTTTTTTTTTTTGCTTTTCGTTTGTACTTATTCTTCGTAATGGAATCTACAGATCTGAAATAGAAAATTTATATTAATTGTTGTGGTGTCCTCCCTCTAAAGAGTCTATGTTGGACTCTTCCGCCTACTATAAGATAAGTAGGAGAGAAGGCCTTGGGGGAACATTCGACCAGATTGTTCAACTGTCGAACTCTCTGCCTTGATCGGAGAGGAACCCGGACGAGGCTTTGCCGAAGGGCAGAGTTTCGTCCGGGAAGGTAGATAGTCCCTGAACACGTTTATGCGGCTTCAAAGGGAATATTTTTGGCCGAGCCTGCGGGCTCGGAGAACGCAGGGTAAACTTGGCCTTGTGCCACATACATCCCTCGTGTTTGTTAAATATTAACAGTCGACCAGACTGTTAGTAACTGTCGAACTCTCTTCCTTGGGAGAGAGGAACCCGGACGAGGCTTTGCCGAAGGGCAAAGTTTACTCCGGTGGGGGCGGGGGGGTAGGCAGACCATGAACCCGTTTATGTGGCTTCTAAGGGAATATTTTTGGCCGAGCCTACGGGCTCGGAGAACCCACGGTAAACCCGGCCTTGTGCCACATACATCCTGAGTAGGGGGTGGGGGTTGTTAAATATAACTGTCGAACAGATCTGTTCGGACTGTGCTGTCAAACTCTGTCTTTTTCAGAGAGGAACCCGAACGAAGCTTTGCCGCAGGGCAAAGTTTTGTCCGGGGTAGCAGACAGGCTATGAACCTGTTTATTTTGATTCGTTTTGAAAATTAATTAATGGCAGTAGTTATTTTATATATATGATAAAGCACAGCTCAGTAGCGTTGTCATAGATTAGGACCAAGAGGCCAAATTTAGTCATTCTTTCCCAGTGTCAGCAAAAAGTGGGGAGATAGCGACGTTGATAGGTGGACGTTGTTTCATTTCTGTCAACTTTTATAAACCTATTTTCCCATCGTCTGGATTTTCTTAACATTTGTAAACAACCTTCCAAAAAATTGAATGGATAAGTAATAAATATCTGAGTAAAAGACAATTCAGACACTTAAAAAAAATCTGCTTAAGATTAAAATATATGGGAATAAAGGATTAAATGAAAATATATAAATTCTCTGTGAAAGTTTCCAGTGTCAAGTGCTGAAAGAAAATATGACATTCGTGCTTATAAGATACAGAAATTTTTTACGCCTAATGGATATTTTATGAAATAATTTATGTCATAAAATATGGTTCTTTGTGAACGTGATTTGGCGTCCGATTAACTTTCAAAGTTTGAAGTCAACTTATACACGAAGCATATAATGAATTATAATGATATAAAAATCACACGAGATTGACTTACTCACAAAATATGCTGTATTAAGTGTAAGAGAGGGTGTCAGTTGGTTCCAGAACGAGGCATAGAAATATATGCACATTACTCTCTTAATATGGACTGTTTGGCGACGATCATGATGGATGAGTTCACTAATGTTTTCCATATTTTTTGTGTTTTGCTCGTGATTGGTTGTGATGAGATTAAAGCTCATCATCTTGAACTGACATTCGACCGGCTTTGAAATGCACGTTCCACTAATGAGCGGGATAAATAATGTTAGCCAAAATCGTGACGAAGTATTTCGATTGTCTGGCAAAATTTGACACTGTTACATTATTCGACTCTGTCAAATCGTAAAGATCGCAGAGTCGTTCCAACACAGTGGGGAGATAACACGAAACCGACTAGGAAGCCTGACTCAGTAGACAGTGTATCACACGCTTTTCCATTGTACAGTCCGGTAATTTTTTCGATGTCAAGTTATATCCATGTACGACATAGGTACAAAAATTTAAATATCTGGAAAGTGTTTTAAATGAGGACGAAAAGTGAGACATCAAAATTCGAATGGGCATTGTGATAGTAAAAGATACCTTTCAAAAACTAAGCAAAATATTAAGAAAGGTGAAAATTCCATTAGAAACAAAGAAAAGAGTTCAGAACTGTTACGTAATATCATTTTTTCTACACAGCAGTAAATGACTTGAGGTAGCAGAAATGTGGCCCTACAGAAGGATACTGAGAATACCAGAAAGAAAATGGAAACAAAAATCTGAAAGTGACAGTTGAAATTTGTAGGGTAGATTATGAGGAAAGTAGGCTTGGAAATTTGACACTCCCATGATATAATGAAGGCAAGATGGACAGAGGGAAACAGCGTATAACCTACCAAATGAACTTATCTAAAGGATTTAGGTGAAATAAAAAAAGACAAACTTTATTAAAAGCTACGAAGGACAATATATTGTGGAGAGCCATGATCACCAATACGGTATATAGAAGTATATTACTGGAAGTGTGTGAAATCTGTTAGTGGGTGTATATAGTTTTGGAGATTCTACACATACAAAGGATGAGTCTTTTCAACGTACTGTTCATATTAGTCGCATTGATCTTTAATAAAATATTAAATTTGATACTCATCGGGAACTCCCCACTCGCTGTCTTGTGCCAGACTAAACTAAACTTATTAAAATATACACAATGTCTAACAAAAGTTACCTAGGTGATTTGAAAATCGAACAGTATTTGTCTTTGATAATTATATTTCTAAATTTATATTTTTTAAGAAGAAAATCATGAGATCAGTTTTAATTATGCCTTAAAAGACCTGAAAAAGGTTATTATATTACACTCAGCGGTCGCTTTAAGTGTCCAGCTAGTGCATATATTTGGTCTCTTCTGTCAATCATTATCATGACTCCTGGGCACATGAGCAATTTCCTCCACATATCTGGTTTTAAATACGAAGAAGAATCCATTCATTGGTAACGTGTCTTGCAGCCCATCTAAGACCACAGCGGATACCTTCCAAATTAATCACGGCCATGTGGCATTTTTAAAAAATCGGTATCACCCGTTGCAAGGCAGTAAAGCTACTAAGACACAAGGGGTAACAGGGTGTGGAAGAATTAGGGACAGAAACATTAATAATGAGCGGAAAGAGAAAAGAGTAATCAGATGGACAGTTGCTAACGATTGACATTGGGTTTAAATTTTTAAAGATCAAAGTTGGCTGGAAAGCATGCAACCGAGAAGAGAGTTCCGTAACCGAGAAGTTCACAGAACTTACGGCTACATCTAGCAAGCACAGCTGTAAATGGAGAAGATCTTATCCGAAAAAACTTATCGAAAGGACACAGAGAGGCAACCTTGCGGCGGTGGGAAAGTCGCTGAAGCCGAGACGCCAGGTCAGGACCGATAATATTTTGACTCCATTTGGATCATCCTAAAAACCTGGCCGTTGACTTCAACATAGGAAACCTTCCACCCGGCAATGCCATGTCATCATGGAACTGGCTGCGTACATTGCTATAGCGGCCCGGTCTACTACTTTATCCTAAAAGAGTCGTTGTCCCTATAAAAAGTTTCATCCACCCTTTGACCGGTCCTGTTATTTTTTTTTAAAAATCCTGACACGTGTCTAGCCTCACACATCACCAGAAACATCTGATGGAGAATCAGTTTGATCACCAATGACCAAACCGCATCAAGGAGGTGGCAGCCGTCATGAATGGATATACTGTTTTCCCAACGTATAATACGCGCCGACGTATAATAATCATCAACGGGCTTTTAGGTGTTAGTATATTTACCATTACTCTTATTATATGCCCAAACCCATCTATCGAGTATGGTCTTAAAGAGAAAATGACAGCTAATATGTCGGCAAATACAGCACACACACACACACACACACACACACACACACACACACACACACACACACACACACACACACACACACACACATAAAGACACACATATGTATATATTATGAAATAGACAATTATTTAATATATTTCCTGTTTATACGTTACTTTTATAGATATAATTTATTTAAGTAAATGCTCTGTTTTTTTAATTAAACAGTATTAATTACATTTACTGGGCTGAACTTTCGGGAAATTCAGGTCAGTAAATGTAATTAATGCAGTTTAATACTTTAAAGAAATGACAAAATGAGAAAAACGACAGTTAATTGCTGAAAGCTCCTGAAGAGCGGATTGAACAATTACAAAAATGCGAAGCCATGAAATTCTAGAGTCGAGCTAATTGACATATTTTATTTGTATTAACCATCTCTCTCGCTCCACCTCCCTCTCAATATATATATATATATATATATATATATATATATATATATATATATATATATATAGTCATCCACAGCTCCTCAGTGTGGCTAGACATCATACGCATATGTACGTACTGCAGTTCATACAAAACATATGTATATATAAACAGTGTGGTAGTGGGTGCAGATATGTGCACATGTGTCACTTGGCCGCTGATTTTCGGTGTTGGAATTATGCATGTGGGTGTGTCTCCATCCCTCGGAGCACACAGACGAGAATTTTTCCTGCCACTACCGCCAACCAACGAAAACACACAATCATAAATGGATTCAAAATTAAAAAATTAATCAGTTTGTCTGACGATCGCAAAGGGTCACAAACTGACATCAACGCAACTAAATATGTTAGCTTTATCACTGATATTGAGCGCTTTCTAATAACTACCGCGCATATATAATATATAAATAATATATATAAAAATTGCACATATATATTTATATTTATATGCATACATATTATATATATATATATATATATATATATATGTGTGTGTGTGTGTGTGTGTATTTTTATATATATATATATATATATATATATATATATATATATATATATATATATATATATATATACATATTATATATATATATAAATATATATAGTTATATATAGTCTCTCTCCCCCTGATTATAAATACTGGCTGACCCTTCTCTCTCTCTCTTTTTCGACTTAGGCCTTGGACCGCTACCTCGCGCGGAGGCGAGGTAAAATCTCTCTTTTTCCACTTACACCAATTTGTGACCTCGCACAGATACAGCGTTTCCCAAGTTCTGAGAGCGCGCTAAGAACAATACACGTACGTACGAACACTAACAACACACACACACATAATTTCTCCATACAAACACTATGTAACAGTCCATGTCTTTGTTTAACTTGTTTTGTTATTAATATATATTTGTTTACCCATGTATCTCGGTCTTGTTTGTTTTCTTTGTTTTCTTTGGACTTAATTAAAGTCCGACATTCCCATGTAGCTGGACCCGCCAGCAGGAAAGTTTAACCTTCTGATATCTCTTCACATCTTCACCCCCACGGTCCGCTACATGTAAATTTCTAATTTCGTTTATAACTTCATATTTTTAAAAACGATTTATAATTTTATTTTCATTCACTTTTAGAACCCTATTAATAATGATTACACAAGAACGCAATTTTCCTCCGCCTTGACTTTCTTTGCATGAGTTTACAAAATTTCATCGCCAAAAGCTGAGGTTACAGAATGCATTCCGTTAGCAGTGTAGCAGAAAACTCCTGAAATGCTAATAAATGTTTCGCAACGCAAAGGATAGATTTGAAATTTGCAGGGCTACAGAGAGAAAAAAGTGTTGAAAATTTTCAGCAAAGTTTTGCTGTAAGATTTCTAAATCAATTTGTGTTGTATCATAAAAAACATAAAAATAAAATTGTGGCAGTTTAAACGAAAATGCACGATTTCATTGAAATAGTTAATTTTGGGACACCCTACACACAAACACATACATACACACACACACATATATATAGTTGTATATTTAGGCAGCAATCCTTCGTTTATGCATGTTTCATTAAAAACGACAGACAACGTACTACGATTGAGCTTTTTATTTAATTTTTCTTGTGTTCGAACAAGAGCTTTCTTTGCGGCCTAAATATACAGCTATCAAATTACACGACCCGGCAACCAACAAGGAAAATAACACCACTACATTCAGAAAAAACCTCGTCTTACGACAAATAAAATCAGCTCAAAATGACATCCAACATTTAAACAACGAAATCCACAAACATAACATGATACTAAAAAACACCTTGACCGAACTCGGATATAATGAAGCATTGCACCAACTCAACCTTAGCACCAGCGAGCACCAACTTACACACAGACAAATAATTACTAAAAAGCTTTGTAAATTGTACTAAGGAAACATTTTACTACCCAAAAGCGAAGACAAATATATAAATTTGTTCAGCCATAAATTAACAGATGACCAAAAAGAATTTTTAAATTTAGGGCCAAACTGTCATATCCAACCTAAATTTGAGCTCACCACTAAGACAACTGAAATCGAAATTCTAGACCAGTCACTATCCTAACTGGCTACGCATGGAGACATAGTAGTTCACCCAGACTTGAGAGACCTACTCAAAGCCGAAGGCTTGAACAATCGATCCCCTGGCAACAACCACAGTAGTATCTTAACACCAAAATTAAAAAAACGCCGCGAAAGAGTTAAAAAAACAACCTCGACATCGTCATCAGACGAGCCGATAAAGCTAACACATACGCTATTCTGGATAAAGCCGATTACCACCAAAAATTTAAAAATATCGTTGACGATCGAACTAAATTCACGAAACTGAAAATAAACCCCACTGAGACTTTAAAAAGTTCCGTCAACAAACTAATAACAGCTCACAACGCGGAAGTCGGTTCCCTGAAAATTCAAAAAGTAGTCGGAGATTACCAACCGGGATATTTATATGGAAATATAAAACCCCATAAACCAGGATACCCGCTACGACCAATTATTTGCCAGATCCCAACAGCTATCTACGAGCTATCAAAATTCTTGAACGACATTATCACTCCATACCTACCCACCAATTACAGCATCACATCCACCCACGAATTCCTTCAAATTTTAAAATCTACAAAGAAACCAAACCAAGGTATAATAGCGTCACTTGACGCCGAAAACTTATTTACAATCGTCCCCGTCGACCAAACTATTGACATTATCCTCAATTCTATATATACTAATAATTCTATCCCTCCGCCATCCATCAAACCATCCATACTAAAAAAAAAAAATACTACACGCATGCACAACAAAAGTTCCATTTTATGACCACAATGGGAATATCTACACCCAAACTAATGGCGATAGTATGGGAAATCCACTCGGTCCATGCTTTTCCAACTATTATATGTCCCACGTAGAAAATACGATATTAAAATAAGTCCCTAAACTAAAAATATATGTTCGCTACGTAGATGATATTTTTATTTTAGCAAACAACATTAAAGAAACAGACACACTTAAGACCACATTTGAGAAAAAACTCCGTCCTTAATTTTACTTATGAACTCAGCCAAAAAAACAAACTTCCATTCTTAGATGTCCCTGTTGAATACAGCAATAACACTTTCATTACATCATTATACAAAAAAAACACCAGAAAAAACTCCTGCCACCTTAACTATAAAAGCGAATGTCCACTTGGGTATAAAATAGCCGTAATAAAAAACTTTCTAAAAAGAGCACACCAGAATTCATCCTCTCGAATACTCTTCCTCAAAGAACTTAATAACGTTAAACAAACACTAATCAACAACGGCTTCCCTAACCACCTTATAGACCACCAAATTAGACTATTTCTCCCTAAAGTAAATAATAACGATAGTGAACACACAGTCAACAATCACATACACATTTATTACAAAAACCAAATGCATAGAAATTACAAACAAGATAAATGCTCAGTAAGACACATTATAAAGAAATACACTACCCCAATTGACCCGAATAAAAAAATCAAATTATTTATCTACTATAAAAAATTTAAGACAACTAACCTTATCCTCAAAAATAACAGCACACCAGCTAAGTCAAAATTACAAAGAACGAACATTATCTATGAGTTCAAATGCCCCTTAAGGAACTGTGTTCCTGATCAAACAGGAGTCATGAATAATTACATCGGTTACACAACTACATGCTTATCCAGGCGTCTTACGTTACACCTATCTGACCACAGCTCCATTAGAACGCATTTAAACACGCACACAAATTTACCGGATTCCATTAGAAACATACTCGTAGAAAACACAAACATATTAACTGCATCCACATGCAAAAAAAAAAAGATTAAAAATAATGAAGGCTTTAATAATAAAAAAGAAAAAGCCAACTCTTAACAATATTAACTACGAACAAAGCCACAATGTGCTCACCGTATTCGGAAATTAAAACATCCCTACTACACACTAAGACATACACATAATGCACACACTCAATTAAGCTGAAAAATGGAATCATCGTTGATAATGGCTAAAGGTATAGCCGAAAGCGCTCGAAACATAAAACATTTGGACAGTTCTTACACAGCCTTTGTCCTGTAAAGAAAGCTCTTGTTCGAACACAAGAAAAATTAAATAAAAAGCTCAATCGTAGTACCTTGTCTGTCGTTTTTAATGAAACATGCATATATATATATATATATATATATATATATATATATATTTTGATCTGCATTTCTTAGACACGGACACCCCCCCATATATATATATATATATATATATATATATATATATATGTAAGCAAATGTGTGGATGTAGATCCGACGGTATGATGAAAATGTGGAAAAGACAAAGCAAAATCCGAATATGTGAGTTTACTGTTTTTATTTTGTTTTTGTTACCTATAGTTTTAAATAAGCCCCCCCCCCACCTTCCACTTAGGATACAATCTTTTCCTTGTGAGCAGGTTTTCGTAGCGCCGCCCACGCATTCAAGAAAGAATACCCTGACTTAAGAATTTCAGTTTTTCTGTTTCTGACCAGTCCTGTACATATCGTCTCTTCGTCTAACTTAAGTCTAATATAAATATGTCTCTATTAACCATGTCCTGAAGAAGGACCGAAACGTCTGACGTCGACAGAATAACAAAAACAAAAACAAAATAAAAACAGTAAACTCACATATTCGGATTTTGCTTTGTCTTTTCCACATTTTCATCATATATATATATATATATATATATATATATATATATATATATGGGGGGGGGTGTCCGTGTCTAAGAAATGCAGATCAATTCATTTTAAAATATTAATACAAAGATCTAAAAAATTGTTACACAATTACAATAATGTTTCAACACTATAAATGTGTTTCCTTTTGTTCTAATTTTACCTATGCATATATACATATATATATATATATATATATATATATATATATATATATATATATATATATGTATATATATATATTTATATATATATATATATATATAAATATATATATATATATATATAAATATATATATATATATATATATGTATAAATATATATATATATATATATTTATATATATATATATATATATATTTATATATATAAATATATATATATATATATATATATAAATATATATATATATATATATATATATATATATATATATATATATATATATATATAGATAGATAGATAGATAGATATATGTCTAAGAAATACAGATCAATACATCTGAAATTTGACACGGCTATTAACCGAATTTTAAACAGTGGAAAGCATGTGAAACTTCTCCACTATATTTCCAAGGAAGCTTTGCCAATTTCCGCTTATTATAAGAGAAGAACGAAGTTGTGTTGATCATTGAAAGTTTTTATATATTTTTAAAAATACTAACGCAGTTTAGACTAACAAATACACGCAAAGTAATACTGAAACGTTGTGAAACCTAAAACAAGATATTATTTTTTTTAATTTCCTGGTGAAATAATTTCAAGGGATGTCCGATATGTCCAATGAGACATAGAAAAGCTTGACAATGAGCAGATCGAACAATTTGTTGAAACTTCTTAGAGGTAGTCCATTATGTGCGTATCTTGATTCTTTACAATGTTCAAAGAAGGATCTGTAATGTAATAAATCCTGACCTGGCGTAGTGACTTCACTCACTTTTTCACTAACGTCACGTGGCTTACCGCTGTCTTTTCTACAAATATATTAATTGCAATTGTTCTGATGAAATTTCCTCCTTGCTGTCTCGACTACATGAATTTAAGCGTGCTACTAGATTAGCAACTGGGTCTCAGCGTTTTACCGTTGAACGAGATAGATGTAAGCATCGGTTCTTTAATAACAGTTTCTTTTCTCGCACTTCTCCTTTGTGGAATTCCCTTCCGATTTCTTGCTTTACCCTCACTAAAGTCTCCTCATTCTCTTTCAGTCTCAGTAACTCATTGCGTCATAGTGGTATCATCGCTTTTCTTGAGTTGAAATCATAACATATATATATATATATATATATATATATATATATATATATATATATATATTGAGGTATGTGTTATTAAAGACTATGGAACTTTTCCGTTTAATAATCATGCTTTCTGATTTTCTTACTTACTTGAAAGCTTCTTAATATTTGAGTCTAATTTGTTGAATGTAAATCCCTCCCCATTGCTAATGAACTAATCCAAGAACACTGCCTGACTGCCCCAAAATACTATCTATGAAAAATAAAAATAAAAAGCAACATACTTCAGATCAAAACAAACAGCCATGATGACAATTGACGACAACCGAAAGCGTTCGTCAAAAAAACAAAAACTCTAGTTTTATATATATATATATATATATATATATATATATATATATATATATATATATATATATATATATATATATATATATATATATTACCTGGACCAATGATTAAAGTTGTTGAAAAAAAGACTCGAGTTCTTATTTTTATATTTTATAGATAGTATTTTGGGGTTTCAGGCAATGTTTTTTAAACGGAAAAGTTCCGTAGTCTTTAATAGCACATGTCTTAATAATGATATGCTGCCAAAATATACATACATGGAGTATATATATATATATATATATATATATATATATATATATATATATATATATATATATATATATATGTGTGTGTGTGTGTGTGTCAGTTGGGGTAATGGTTAGTTTTTGAACTCTTTATTTTACTCGCAACACCACCACTGAACAAAACACCCGTAGTGATGTTATAACATACATGTGTTATACTTTTTAAATAAATATTATTCGCTCTACTCTGTATTGAGTTTTTAAGTGGTCTATAGGGAATTTTTGCCCGACCATACGGGCTCGGATACCCCACTTTTAAACTCAGCCTTGTGCCACATCTTGCTGCGTGGGACAGCGGGTAATTACTCTGTGTTGATCACTATTTAAAAAAAAATAGTCTTTTTGGTTACTGGAAGTTTAAAGTTATTCCATCTACACCAACCTTGTATATATATATATATATATATATATATATATATATATATATATATATATATATATACATACATATATATATATATATATATATATATATATATATATATATATATATATATATATATATATATATATTACGTGAACCAATGATTAAATTCACAATTAATATGTCACCAAATGCCCCAAGTCCTACACATAAAATTTTTTCCAGGGTACAAAAGCCTAGTGAATTGAAGCGTTGGTCCATTAATTTAGTAATATAGTAAATTGTGATTTAGTGGGGGAAAAAGTAGCAATAATGACCAGTACTAAGAATAATAACTAGACGTGTTATCCCTAGACATGGACAAGGGAACGAGAAAAAGCCACCTTCGTAGATTAAATAAAGTGTTCAATTCACAATTCTCTGTCGGTTAAGCAGATCAATATACACCTGATGAAGGCCGGACGGTACAACGCTCGAAACAGGGTGATAACAACAACAAAAAAGATGAGGACAATAGTCTGCATTTAAATAGTGTAAATAAAGATTATGCTATCTGCGATATCATGCGTAGGATTTAGCAAAGAAATACGTCAAAACATTCACTCGATCTAATTATTATGGATGCAGTGACACAGCAAATCCTAGCGAAAAATGAGACAATAATCACGGACGTAGTTTAATGTTGTCTACATTTAAACATGATATACGTAGGTAAGATTTCAGCATCTTGTATTAGTGACCATTGTCTTTACAGCTGATCCATCACTCCATGCTTAACTGCAGTCATTTTGGGATTGACAAATATTTCTGGCGCTGGAGACAATTCTATTCATGAGGAATTGAATTTAGCAATTTTTAACTTAAAAACCATTTATGTTGTATACTGATATTCAAATAAGAGTTGACGATAAACTACATCCGGAAGCAAGGCCTCTGATGATGGATTGGAATTTTTGAGGAACGTGGAACCACCTCTAAAATTGTTGTTGTTCCCAGGTCTAACCTGACCTGAGATGATAATAACTGTTAGAGTCCCAGCTATGGGCAAATAGTGAACTGCTATACAAAAATTAAAATACATTTTTATAATAAAAATGCCAGCAATACATTTTTATATTAAAGAGTATTAATATATTTTTATAGTAAAATTACCAGCTATACATTTTTAAAGCAAAATGACTAGCAATACATTTTTATAGTAAAATGATAATCGATACATTTTATAGCAAAGTTGAAATCAAAAAACAAAAAAAAACCCAAAATAAACAAAAAACAAAGTCAATTTCCTACGATTTTTTGGAAGGAGATACAAGTTTTCATTCCTCGTTTGAGTTTGTAAGATTATTCGGTAAAAATACAGCTATGTAATTATAATTTAATCATGAAATAATGTCATTCTCTTCAATTATAAAGTTTTATAGTGAAAGAGATAATCAGCTACCTCGAAAAAGAGTTCGCGTTTTGTGTGCTATCTTCCGAAGAAAAATTACCAAAAAGTAGTTAGCAAAAATCTACTTTAAGGACCAGAATCTATGCTAATGTTCTTCCCTCCGATCAGAAAATTCTCTCGGTGAAAAAGCCGCTGTTTTTCGCTTATGTGAACAGATTTGAT
>OZ038478.1:90484645-90509645 GCA_964036315.1 Acanthosepion esculentum
CCGAAGGTACGAAGATCTATATGAATTTGACTGCAAATATTGGTCAGACGCACGTAAAGTCCGTCTATTGCTAAGAAAATTAGGCACATCCGAATATACCAAATTCGTAGATTGTATCCTTCCAAGAAAAGCAAGTGAGTTAACGTTCAAAGAATCCATAAAACTGCTAACAGAACTTTTCAGCCATAATACTTCACTATTCCACAAAAGATGGAAATGCATGAACCTTACAAAAAAGGACAACGAAGATTACATAACTTTCGCGTCCATTGTCAACAAATATTGTGACGACTTGTTGAAATGCAAAACAGAAAAGTCAGGCTACAGCTGGATTCTGGCTCAGACTTAACTATTATAAAACTACAAACACGGAGAAAACTGAATAAACCTGCCATGTTAAAAACGAACAAAATTGCTAGATCAGTTACGGGAAGAAAAAATAAAATTCGAAGGTGAAGTAATTACAAACGTAACATGTAATGGAATGATGGAAAAACTAAAAATGTACGTCTTAAGAAATACCGAAAACCTATTCGGAACGGACTGGATGCAAAAATTCGAACAGTGGGATCAACCTATAAGTACGTACTGCCAAAATTTTAAAAAGCTTACCAACCGAGGCAGACAAATTAAAAGAAAAACTAAAAACGAGTTTCCCCGAAGTATTTTCAGCAGGCCTAGGAAGATGTAAGAAAATGGCAGCTAATATCGGCAGCTAATATCGAAATTAAAGAAAACGTTCAGCCTATTTTCAAGGAAAAAGGAGCGTATCATTTGCGTCAATTGAAAAAATTGATCAAGAATTAACCAGACTCGAAAACAAAAGTAGAATACAGTAAATGGGTCGCACCGACGGTCTACGTAAAAAAAAAAAATCAGTCGAAATTCGAGTTTGCGCTGATTTTTCTACAGGTTTGAACGCAGCAATAAAGGACTACTACTATCCTCTACCCAGTCCAGAAGAAGTATTCACTAAATTCAATAGCGGAAAATTTAAAAAAAAATTTGATTTAAGTGAGGCGTACCTGCAAATTCCAGTCAATGAAGAAAGCTCAAAACTACTATGCATAAACACACACAAAAGACTATACAGATACCAAAGACTACCTTTTGGAATTAAGGTCGAGACGGCTATATTCCAACAGACAATGGATACGATGCTCGCCGGACTAGAGTACACAATTGCATACCTGGATGACGTATTGATTAATAGCGAAAGCGTTGAACAACACAGGAAATATTTAAAAGAATACAAAGCTATGGATTCAAAGTAAAAGAAAATAAGTGCGATTTTTTCATGAAGGAAATCAAATACCTTGGCCATATAATAGATCAAGAAGGTAGACGACCAGACTCTGAACGGTCAACAGCAATTAAAAAAATGCCAGTTCCTAAGAACATAACAGAACTACAAAGTTTTCTAGGATTAGTAAGTTACTACCAGGAATTCATACCTCACATGCATAAACTTCGCGCACCACTAAATGAGCTGCTAAAGAAAGAAAAAGTTTGGCAGTGGACAGATCAATGCCAAAAAGCACTTGACGAAATAATCAAAATGTTAACTTCAGATTTATTTTTGGCGCACTACGATCCCAAACTAGAAATTATTGTAGCGCCTACGGAGTCGGAGCGTGTATATTAAAATGCCAGATGGGACAATAAAACCCATCGCACATGCTTCTCGAATCGTACTACCAGCGGAGAAAAATTATTCACAAATAGAGAAAGAAGCTCTAGGGATTATCTTCGCGGTCACGAGGTTTCATAGGTACTTCTATGGTAGACAATTTACTCTTCAGACGGATCACAAACCGTTACTAACAATTTTCGGTTCGAAAAAAGGTCTACCGGTTTACACCGCAAATAGGTTACTTAGATGGGGAACAATTCTTCTGAACTATAATTTCAGATTGGAATATTTACTAACGAAAAAGATCGGGCATGCGGATGGTCTGTCGAGACTTATACCAACGAAGACAGAGCCATTGGAAGATACGGTAATCGCAGCCTTAAGAAACGAAGAAGATATCAGAACAGTACCATGTTGTACAGCTAGAAACCTCCCATTCACATTGCAAGACATAAAAAATGAAGCCAAAAACAAGGAATTTATTAATGAAACAAAAGCAAAACTAGCTGAAAAAAATGAGCAAATATCGGACTGCTTTTCTCTATGCGACAATGTGTTACTTTACAACGAAAGAGTTGTAATTCCCAAAACATTACAAAAGCGGACTTAAAGGATTTCCACAGGGGCCATCCTGGTAAAAATAGAATGAAGTCGCTTATGCGAAGCTATGTATATTGGAAGAATATGGACCAGGATATTACTCAGATGGTGGAAATGTGCAAGGGTTGTAATTTAGCAGCCAAAGCACCGCCAATCATACATAAGCCATGGCCAGAGACTGATGTCCGTTGTCAAGAATACACGCAGATTATGCAGGACCAATTGACGGTTTTTACTATTTAATCATTGTGGATAGCTAAAGTAAATGGCCGGAGGTGTTTCGTTGCAAAAATCCTACTTCAGAAACGACCATAAATTGCCTCCACGAGCTATTCGCTCGGTTTGGTGTAGTGGATTGCCTAGTCACAGATAATGGAACGCAATTCACGTCAGCAGATTTCCAAGAGTTTTGCGAAATTTATCAAGTAAAACATATAAAATCCCCGCCTTATCACCCAAGATCGAATGGGAAGGCGGAGAGATTCGTTGATACACTCAAAAGAGCGCTATGAAAAGCCTACGGTGTGCCTACGGAGAAAGCATTACAGCAATTTCTTCAGGTATATCGAATTACGCCAAATAATGCTACACCATCAACACTATCACCCGCAGAAGTGATGTTTGCTAGAAAAATCAGATCACCATTTGATAAATTGCTACCAAGTAAAACGAAACTAGTAACACAGTCAAAAAAAGAAAATTTCTCCCAGGAGAAATTTTTTTTTTAAAGCCTATAAAAATAACACATCTTACTGGGAGCAAGGCACAATTGAGAAAATAATTGGCAAGATGGTTTACATACTACAGGGACACAAATTCTCAGACAGAAGACACGTAAACCTAATAAGGAAAAGACTGTTACAGGACGCTAACGGTCCACCTCAATAAGAGGTAATGGACACGATTTTCGATACGTTTGATATAAAAAGATCGCAAACAATGCCAGAACCAAGACAATCGTCTCGAAAAAGAAAATTTACGGAACCTTTAGAAATAGATCCAAAGAAAAAGAGATATTAAAAACCCCTGCTACGCAAAAGCTTCGAAAGCGGGGGGTGTTAAGGGAACTTACACATAATAATAATAGACTACCCCGTACATCATAAATACAGTAGTGAGACACAGAGGCAGTGAGTGAGTCAGGCAGTCGGCCAGGCAGTCGGCCAGGCAGTCAGTCAGTCACACAGTCAGTCAGAGACAGAGTCGCGTCAGACGATTACTGTAAGACATTGGAATAGTGATACTCCGAGACAACATAGTTAACTCTAACCTAAACTAATTGTTATTACTAACACCTACTTCTTTGTATACATATTCTGTTTGTAATATATCTGTGTTATTCCATGCCTGTGTTCGAGTTATTCTTCATTAGTTCTATCTTGGACCATCACCGTGGCACAAGGAACCTTGGCAATAACAATATGCAGATTCAAAATTCAAGGTTATTATAAATTTAATATAATATCGGGGTATAAGTTCAAAATATTGAGTGTTGGTAGGTAGATATTTAAAAAATGATCATGATATATGATATAAACTTATATAGATATATAAAAAAAAAAGAGTAGGTATTGTCTAAAATGACGCATAAAAAAGGTGGGGGTGTTTATTTAAAAATATATTAATCCTTAGCTCGGTGGAGAGAGGGTTCATACATTTCCAAAGAGTATTTTCCCATGAGTGTGTAACGAACTGGACTAGAATTCTAACTCGGCTCTTCGATTTATCAATCCGAGTTTGAAAATGTATCAGAAAATGCCAAACACGAGATAACTCGTCGTCGGCATCATAATAAAGATTATCAACCACGATATAACTTGTTAAATGGATTCACATAGCAAGCCGTTCATACGAGATGCTATACTGTTTTCCTAAATCCTGTCCGACGTTATATTATTTTTATAAGATTTTCTGTACTAATGCAACTTGCCTATCTATAATTATTTATATCGAGTATCGTCGTCGTTGACTTTATCTCGTGTCCAAGAACTTAATTTCTTCTTTTCTGATCGCTTCCTTCGCGATGATGGCATTGGTGACTAAGTAGACCAATTCTTGCATTTGAAGAGGCGACGGCAATGACTGCATAATAATGCTGGTGGAGGGCGAGGTCGATATTATCGAACCTTTCTCTCTTGTTTGACTTCTTCCTTTTCTCTTCTGGTGACTTCGAAATTTTTCGTTCTGATGGTGAGGAACATCGCCAGTTGGTTGGTGAGGTTGCTTGTATTTCAAACAAATTAGGCTCAAGCCCAACGGCTTTTGGTGGTGTTTTGATTTGTTCCTAGTATCTTCAAAGAAAGTATATCTCGTTGTCTTTTCCCTGAAGTGATCTCACTGAATAATAGTTGTCGTGGAAACCTTGACTCCTCCATTCTTGCTACATATTCTGATCATCGAAGACGGTCAGAAGAATGATCAAAGTTCCGATGCTTTGACTGATGTCGCTTCCCAAGATTTCAGTGTAGGTCACGTAGTAATTCCATTTGATGTTCGAGATTGAAAGAAACTTTTGATGGCGAAAGAGTTCTAATTTTAGATTGTCGCGAAGATAGAGTCCAGGTTTGGCAACCATATAGTAAAGTTGAAATGACAACAGCATTATAAACCATATTTGTTTGTTTTTTAGTTCATATCTTTGTTGTTGAAGACCAGTTTGGTTAGCTTTTCAAATGCACATGTCAAAACCCTTATATGACAGCACCAACTATTATTGAGTCCATTCTTAAAGAACACACACACACACTATCACGAATATACATTATCATCTGAATCCCACATAATAGAATTATCATACACTAACGTACAAAAAGCAACACTTACGGTTTTTCAGTTGGGCTTGGAATCCGTCAATTTCTAGCAGCTTCTAAGTGACGCGTCGTCTCTCCTTGAATTCAGAAAGTAATAAATTATACTAGCCTTTGTTTAACAAGTCGAATGCACAGGAAACCTTATTGACCAATGAAAATCAAATAGCACAAAAATAAAAACATAGCAGAATACCATTTTTTCCTTTTCTCTATATCTCAAGCTTTAATAAAAATGAAACATTTCAGATTGATAAACGATTCCTAGTTGTTCTTAATTTTATTCTGTCGGATTCCAATCCATATTTGATCTGTATTTTATTCCTATCTATCTATCTATCTATCTATCTATCTATCTATCTATCTATCTATCTATCTATCTATCTATCTAAAACAGTTCATTATCTATCTATCTATCTATCTATCTATCTATCTATCTATCTATCTATCTATCTAAAACAGTCCATATCTATCTATCTATCTATCTATCTATCTATCTATCTATCTAAAACAGTTCATTATCTATCTATCTATCTATCTATCTATCTATCTATCTATCTAAAACAGTTCATTATCTATCTATCTATCTATCTATCTATCTATCTATCTATCTATCTAAAACAGTTCATATCTATCTATCTATCTATCTAAAACAGCTCGTATCTATCTATCTATCTATCTATCTATCTATCTATCTATCTATCTATCTATCTATCTAAAACAGCTCATATCTATCTATCTATCTATCTATCTATCTATCTATCTATCTATCTATCTATCTATCTAAAACAGCTCATATCTATCTATCTATCTATCTATCTATCTATCTATCTATCTATCTGTTCTTAAAATGATACAACAAAAATCAAATACATAAAATGCATATTTTCATTGTTCGTTCTGTCTTATTCTTGTCAGTTGACGCATTTCCTCAGTTATTTCTGAATGTGTGCGGGCGTCTATCTTTACATCTCAAAATAAATAACACTGAATAATAATTGATAAAGAAAAAATAAGTTAATCTTTTCCTCTCCAGCACATGTTTCTGATGTATGTATCGTAGGAATATCAAAATACAGATCCTGTTCGGTAATATCATCATAGAGATTTTTTTCTTGTGAGTTTCGCGATGGGTCTTCTGAAACTAGGAGCTTTTTTCCTTTTAAATCTTCACCCTTTTTATTCTCATCATCTCAGGTAATATACGCGTTTGAATATTTCGTATTAAACACACATTTTAATAAAGTATGTATTTGAATAAAAGCTATATAAAAAGTGGACGATATAATTTCATTTTAATATACAAAAATGTTTTGGGGAACAAGTAAAAGTGAACTATAATAGAATTTTCCGTGTTGTCAATATTTATCTGAGATCAATTTGGCAAATTTATTTACGTTAGGTCAAATAATATTAGCGGGAAGAAAGAAATAATCTACTTTTTAAGGAATCAAAAATGTCATCCTGCAGAACGATGCTGTGAATACCATGAACCGAACGTGTGAGCAACGATTAAATTCTAGAGACAATGGAAACAAAAAAGACACTTATACTTATCATCAAGAAGAAACGATGATAATTTGATACTCACGTGATAGACTGAAAAGAAGAGGGACAGAGGAGAACAACACATTGATGGCGGAACAAAGTTTTGGGAGATAACGAAAATACAAAATTTGCGTGCAGCGTAATTGTTATAGCAGACCTACGGACGATAATGGGTATGTCCCCATTCACATACAGTAGGCTATGATAAGTTTTTAACCACCATTGTTTACAGAAATTTTGGCTTGTGTAATAACATCTCTTCTTTTGTCAGACAATACTGTGTTAGTATCAAGCTAATCTCATCTATGAAGGATAGTTGACTTATATTTCGCAATGAAAGTTCGTGGAAGTAAGGAAATTAGTGAATTTCAACAAGGGAAAATAATAGGATGGCATCAGTGTGGCAAGTCAAATAGAGAAATTGCTAGGTTTTTCCAGGTTAATCATCAAACGGTTAATAATATTGTCAAAAAATTTAATGAAGAAGGTCATTGTCGCATGGAAAAACGTTCAGGAAGACAAAACATCGTGTCTGAGCGAAGGAAAGGAGTGCTGAAGAGGGAAGTCATCAGAAATAGTCTTCAGAGCGTCAAAGATGTCGCCAACAGCATGGAAATGTCGCCATATTCGGTGAGAAAGACTCTAAAAGAGCTAGGCTATAAAAGAAGAGTTGCAAGAAAGAAGCCCTTGATTTCAGAGGTTAATAGGAGCAGGCGTATGGACTGGGCAAGAGAATTCGAGAGCAAAGATTATGAATTTTTGCAGGCTGTAATTTGGTCAGATGAAAGTAAATTCTGCCAATATTCGAATTCGAGACAGGTTTATGTTTGGAGAAATCAGAATGAGACTTGGAACACTGAATGTCTGCAAGTGACCGTGAAACATGGAGGGATTAGAGTAATGGTGTGGGGTGTTGTCTGGTTTAAAGGGAAATCTGAGCTGATTCTTGTTGACGAGCGGTTGAATGGTCTAAAATACTGTCAAATATTAGAGAAAGGATTACTCCCACAATTTGAACCAAATCAAATTGACAAGAATGCTTATTTTTTTCAAGAAGATGGAGGGCCATGTGATACGAGCAAAGTAGCAAAGTAGCAAAGAAGGAATCGCAAGGAATCAAATCAATGCCATGCTAACCCAAAATCCTGACATGAATCCAGTAGATCACGTTTGGGATCACCTTGACCAAAAACTTTGAGAGCGTGCAACCAAAATTACGTTGGTAGCAACCCTTAAAGATACATTGCCAAAGGAGTGGCAAAATATGGATCAGACGATTGTTGATAACATGATCAAATCCATGAAAAATCGAATACAAGTATTGAAACTAGCAAATGGAGGACCTATTCCATACTAGTTCCAAATACTCTTTATTTATGTTGAATAGGGATTACGTAATTAAATTTTGACATTAGATGTAGTTTATTTCTCCTGGCTAAAATCTTTTCTTGGACCATTGTAAATACAGTAGTAAATACTATATGTTGGTCTGCAGTTGGAGATTCGTCTCCAGTTGTGCTGGTCAAACTCCGGGTAGAGAGTATCCCCAGAGGAGGCTCTATCGAGGGTAGAGTCTCCTCTCGGGAAACAGCTACCCGACCCCGTTTTATACAGGGTCTACGGGGAATTTTTGGCCGATCCTACGGTCAAATAAAATTCGACCTTGTGCCACATCTGATCACGTCGGGCGGTTGGTAGATATCCTGCTATTAGAGATTCATTGTGGAATTCACTCGACTCACTTTTCTAGCAGTTGACGACTGCTTCTACGCGCCGCTGGCAAATCTTATATGTGTTGTTCTTGCCCTAAGTATTATCGTTCATTACCAACCTTCGTTTGATTATTCTACTCAGTAACCTTCTCTAGGTTACAACAGTAATATTACGTTAGGTCATCTATCATTCACGGAGTGCTATATATTTTAAATATTTTCTTTTTTTAATCATTTCACGCCAAGCAAGGCAATAAAGCCACTAGTACTCAAGGGTTAGAGAGAATGAAAGTGAGAGAAATGGTTAAGGGGGGGGGACTGAGGAAAGGATAAAAGATGAACGGGATTCAAGAGAGATGGCGATTGGCGCATTTACATTTTTGAAGTTTCTAGTTTTCAGGGAAGCAAGTAAACGGAAGATTGTTCTACAGGCGGGAAGTGCGAGAAATGAAACTGTCAGAATAGAAGTAGCGGTTACATTTAACTATTTCAACAGTAAAAGTGTGGGACAATCTCGTAGCACGCTTCAATTCGTGTAGTCGGGACATCAGAGATAAAAGCTCGTCATGGCAGTTGCCATATTATTGTCTATTTGTAAAGCGATATCACATCTGTGAGAAAATTGACTGAAATCGAGATGCCATGTCAGGATCGATTTGATTGCAAATCCTTCTTCGGATTTTGTCAAGAACCTCGGGGCGTATAGCAGGAGACCCAGACCAGATATGGCAGTAGTATTCAATGCACGGACGAATGGTAGATTTGTAAATGACTCTGACGAGAAAAAACCCTCTGGCTCGACACAGTGACACAAATTTCGTTGAAATAGTTGCAGCTATTAATTAAATGTAGTCTTTCCACTTCAAGTCAGTTGAAAAATATGGGTCCAAGAAGGCGCAGTGTGTTGTTTTCTACGAGTCTAGCATTTGCCCTGCTGATGGCGGGCAGTTTCTGTTATGGTGATATAAATGAAATCAGTTTCGTTTTTGACGCATTAAAATTTACAAGCCATTTCCTGCTCCAGTTAACCATTAATTTGGTGTCCTTTTCAATAGCAGCGGCCGGGTTAATATCTGCCGTGTCCCCTCAGGACGTAGTCGATCGTGGCTCTCTACAATTTCCTATCCTTCGTAGCTCTTAATAAATTTTGTCTTTTTGTCATTTCTCCTAATCCTTGCTCCGCCATTCAAGTATGTTATGATGTTTTACTCTGCCCCCCTTGCCTTCAGTCTGTCCAGTGACTATCAGTTTTGCCAAGCCATCTTTTCTCATTATGTACCCTATAAAGTTCTACTTGTTTTTGTTTGAAACGCACCACACTGCCCCACCTTTCGGCAATGCAGGTGCCGCCCAATACCAAGAAAACAGTTCTGAGTGATTTAATAAAGAGCTATATGGGTGAATAAAGTCTACTCATGCAAATTTGTTGGGCAGGTCCATTCTAGTAAAGTGGACTAACCCACCGTATTACGTACTCTCCTATAAATGAGATAGATTAGCTGGTCTGCCTTTACAAGGAGCCCCAAGTCAGTTGTTGGTTTTGTGGTTTCTGAGCGTGTTTTAACGAGAGTTGGTTATATTTCGTACGAACTGTTAAGTTTTTGATTTAATTTTCTAAAAACTCTTTTGAATTTTTCAGTTTTGTTTTTCAGATTATTTGTTCTTATATATTTGTGCATTTTTGTTCTTTTCCTTTTTGTTTATTTCCATTCTTGTCTTTTTACCCTCCCCACGGTTTTTGTTTTCATTACTTTTTCGTATTTATTTGTTTGAATTGTTTATTGTCATTGGTTGTCCACGTTTCTTCTTTCGTTTTATTTTGTTTGCTTTGACATTGTTTTCGTAGTCAAAATAATTAAAAATAATTTAAAAAGAAAAGAAACAACTGGTTACTATTCGGTCGTGGTGGTCGTTTCGGGTCATCATGAGCGAAAACAATGCAGACACTATACTGCCGGCGTCTTCAGTAAAAACGTCATGGTGGGAGAATAGGCCGAGAAAAAAAGACGCAGAATATTATGCCGAGCAAAGAAAAACTTTTGAGGATTCCTTTAAGGAAAATGAATTCCTCACTATCCCAGAGGTGTTGGAGGCCGTGACTAACAGAATAGTATCCCTGCTGACTTCCGACGTCAAAAGCCGTAAATTAATTGGAGTCAGCAGGGAAACAATGAAAGAGGTTTTAAAGACCTTAAAAATCAATCCTAAAGTGCTGGCACGACGAACGAATGCCATATGGGACATTCTCCTTCTCAGGGAGCAGGAAGCGAAACAGCAGGCAGTGTGCTCACCACAAGAAATCTAAGACTGTAGATGGAGTACATGGGCACTCGTAGGACAAAGATAACAGTCCACGGCGTGCTCGTGGATATTTCGGAAGACCGAATGGGGGCCTTCTCAAAATTCGGTAAAGTGGAAGAGATGAAGGCTATATTAGGCAAGTCAGGCATCGCGACAGGAGATGTCGAACTGCAAGTCACATTGACCAGAACAAATTTTGGACAAATACCCAATATTTTGTTGTGAGAGAGAGAGGAAGATGTGGGTCGTAGTGGGCAGGAAACCGAATTGTTGCTCGTGTGGCGAAAGATTGCCCCGCGAAACGTCCTCAGCCTGCATCTCGGCCCACAGCTACAACAGAATCAGCAGTAGTTGCAACGACCGTGGTAGCGGACAAAGACCCTAATGGCGCTTAGAAGGAGGTGGGATGTAGTAGGAGGGCGAAAAACGTACCGTCTCCCCCCAAAAAGGAGACTACAGAGAAACCTCAACCACCATCAAAGCAGCAGGAGATAAACGACAATAAAAAGAGTGAAAGTAAGAAGGAAAGTAAGAAAAAGCCCGAAAACGAGGTAACGCAAAAGCAGTCGACTAAAAAGCAACAACAACAACAGCAACAGCAGCAGCAAGCTGAGGTGGGGGTGGAGATGGAGGTGGACAAAATGCCTTCACCTAGAGCAGCCTCTCTAAAGAGAAGTAGAGAGGAGGAAGAGGAGGTAGAAACAAAAGCACTCTGAGCGTAGTAGGGCGGAGAGGGGCATGGACAAAACCAGGTCCCTTTCCGTCCCTGCTTCCTCGAAACAGTTGAAGCACCCAAAGCTAGGAGCCTCCCTAATTTCCCTTCGCGTGCTCCATCCCCCTCTCCCTCAAACTCTTCCCTTAGGTCCCTATCAACGCCCCCTCATTCGTCAACCGCTTCCCCTCCCCACCACCCCAAAGCTATTAGGAAGAAGAAACTCTTTTCGGGACCGTAAGCAATTTGTAGGGTGGACTGGGAAGAATACAAGAAGGGCCTGTCCAGACAAAAGAGAGCCCAATTGGGTCTCTTGTACACGATGACATGTGTGGATGGGAAATTGGTGGAAAATCCCCGGAATTTTCCAAATGCCTCGGGAGTCATTACGCGCATAAGGGACACTGGGGCCTATTTGAAGGTCTGGAGTCATGTGACAGGGGGCAAAGGAGACTTTTTCCAACATGAGAGTTGCTGAAACAGACTCTCCTTATTTGAGGAATTTACGCCAGTATCGTGCTAGGAGGGTCCCTGTTCTTCTCCACTCCTCCCTATATAGGTGTCTAAAATTAACCTATCCCACGGATGTCGGCGGTATTGTCCTGGAAGGACGAATGACGTCAGAGCTAGGTGTAGCGAGCCTAGGATAATCCGTCGGGATACTTACTAACTCAGATTTTCGTCCCGTATGTGAGTAGGTTTTTGCTTTTATTACTCTTATATTTTGCAGGCCTAATCGATGTCTATCAACTTAGCCAGACTGAATGCGAAGGGCTTGAGGAATCGGGGTAAGGCGGCCCGCCTGCTCCGGGATCTCTTGTCTTTCGGCGTGGGTGTCGCTGCGATCCAAGAGACTCACTTTGTTTGCAATGTCGATGCGTGTGTGCTGGAGAACGACTTTTTCGTTTATTCAGCACCTGGGGAACGACAGGCCAGAGGAGTTTCTTTGTTGGTTAGACGTACTCTTGATGCGAATGTGGACCTTGTGCATACCGATGCCCAGGGCCGGTTGATCGTGGCCGATATTACCGTGAAAAGTGGTTCGTTCCGAGTCATTGCGGTTTATGCGCCCAACGACCAGGAGGAGCCAGTCTTGTTTTTTTGGCGGTTGGAGCCGTTCCGGGTGGATTCAACGCGCCTAGTGTTAACGGGGGACTGGAATGCCATTCTGGACCCAAAGTTAGACAGGGGGAGAGGAGCTAGTGGGAGGAGGGGCATTCGTAGCCTGGTTGATCTGATCAACGATTTTGGTCTCGTTGATAGATACCGGGTCGATCACCCCGGGAGGAACATGTGGACGTGGGCTCTTAGTTGGCCTTCTGATAAGGTGGTTAGCTACCTTGACAGAATGTTAGTTAGAGGAGCCGACGTAGACTTGATAGATTGTCCCACGTTCCACTGGGTTGGCTATTCGGATCACAAACTCGTTTGTGCTCGGATGGCGTTAGATCGTAGGCCTAGAATGGCTGGTTACTGGAAGTTCAATCTGTCCTTACTGGACAGGCGGGACTTCCAGGAGCAGCTAACTAGCTTAGTGCTGCGAGAGCTAGTGGGGGCGGTTATCGAGAATAAGTGGTGGGGGAGACTTCAGGATAGGATTAGGTCCTTCACCACTGATTTCAGAAAACGGCTCGCTCTAGATAGAGCCGAGAAGGTGAAGACGCTTAAGGCTAGTTTTTCCCGGACGGTGGCTGGGGGGATCCCCTAGAGATAGTCCTAGCTAGGGAGGACCTGGAGCGCTTGAGTAGCGAGCGCTATATGGGCCAGGTAATTAGAAGCTGTGAACATGGGCGCAGATCTGCGCAAGGAAGAGATTAGTCGAGGTTCCGATCGTTACATTCGTGAGGTCAATTCACGTATCCGCTTTTCTGTCGTCCCGCAGCTACATTGAAGCGGTACTGAAGGCGCTTGATCGGTACGAAAAGGTGACAGGGGTCAAGATTAACCGCGACCTGTCGTCCGGCTTGCGGTTAGGTGCCTGGAAGGAGGTCGATCTTCCGTGGCCCTTTGGTTGGCTGACCTTCAACTGGAGAAAAATTTGTCTGAAGTACGAGCAAAGGCCGACGCGGTTGTTCAGACTTGGCGTCGACGGAGGTTGTCCGTGAAGGGCAGGGGGGAGGCGTGTGCCACTTACGTTTTCCCTCTTGTCCTTTTATCGATTGTCCGTACTTCCTCTCTGTAAAGACCATCGGAAGCCGCTCGAGCGCTCGCTATCCTCCATTTTATGGAGGGGACGCGGGAATCGGGTCGACAAACGAGTCTGTGCACAACATCCGTGTCATGGGGGGTGGGCTGGGAATGCCACACTTGGTGAGCCACAAACTCGCCTCGAGGTTGGCTTTCCTACGCCGCGCATTGGCAGGAGATTCGATTATAGCGGGGATTGTTAGGGACGCGTTCCCTTTCCTTACTATCAGTCTCTCCATCTCGCGGGTTGTGCGCCATCGTAGACCCCGGGATCAATCGGATTTCCTTCGCGAGTGTCGGTCCGCCTTGTTGGCTGTTCGTCGGTCCAGTGACCTTTCTCAGCCTAGGAAGGTCTTCTATCGTCATCTAGTGGAGGGGTCGCCAAGGATTCTGTACGTGAGCGGCTCAACATGTCGGAGGAGGAGTTTTGCTCTTACAGGTCTTGGGCGCCAACGGCGGATTACCTCAGTAACCCTGAGTTTCTGCTTACCTGGCGATTGGCTCGGGATCGGCTGCTTCTCAATGACAAGGTCTTCATATAGGGCTTTGTGAATTTGCCAGATTGTGAATGGTGTGGTCTTTGTTTAGAAGAAACGGCTTCGCACGCCTTCTACCATTGACCCCGGGTCCGCCCCTTATGGGACCATGTCGGCGAGCTGACGGCTCGTCTCGTACCCGAAAAGCTCGTGCTCATCGATCGCGTATACGCGTGTGACAATGTGTCTACCCGTATTCTGGGTTGAAACGAATGGTGTTTTTGACGCTGCTGGCCACGGCCCGAATGGTGATTTGGACGACTCGTCTGGAGGAAGTCTTGAGAGGAAACCGTCTTTCTCATCAGGATCTGATCCGATTCTTTGAACATCAGCTCAAAATGAAGATCAGAACTGATAGAAAACGCTTGCATTCGACAGTCTTTAGCGAAAGGTGGGTGACTGAGGCGAGCTTGGTTTGTTTGAACGGGGCTAGTCTTGATTTTCTCTTTTAGGTCTACCTATGTCACATCGGGGTGGTTTCCTGTGGAGCACCCCACCCCTGGTTAAGTTAGACAAGCTTTGTGTACCTAGTTAATGTGAATAAGTGTTGTTCCCCGCCTGTCCTCGGCCACATCTTTGATTAAGACCCAGGGTGAGATTCCCAACCTCCCAGTTTGTTTTTGGCCCCTTTTATCTCGACTGGGCCAGCTTTATATTTTCCCATGGCCGTATAATTTTTTATCCTTTTCCCAATCCCTTAGCGAGAGAGTCTCTTGATTTTGTTCAATGGGCAGAATACAGCGGCCTCTCTGTTTTGAGGGTTGGACGGGCCCTACTAAAATCAGTTATGCTTAGTTTACTTTGTGTTGACTTTTAGTTTATTATTGGGTTTCTCCAGCCCCTCTCATTCTTCATTATTAGTTTTTTATGTATTATTTATTATCGTTAAATTTTTATGGCATTGGGTGCGTTTTATAGGTCCCCTCTTGAGAGAATGCGGTATTGTGGTGTATGAAGGATCGAGTGGTAACGAACGAGTATTATGGTGAATGTAGAAATTGTAATGAGTGAATAGGTCGTGAATCGGATTAGCTAGGTATAGGATAGTTAGTGTTGACTAGCCTCAAACCCTTCCTCTTTTTAGGCCATGTGCCAAAATTGTATTTATATACAATAAAAATATACAAGGAGACACAAGGGGGCAGTCATGTTAGAAGGTAAGTCATTTGACATCTACGCTGATGTCAAGTATAAGTTTCCTTTCTGTTTCCATTTTCTCTAAAACTTCATCGTTGCTCACATATTCGGTTCAAGGTATCCTCAGAATCCTTCTGCAGAATCACATTTCTGTTGCTTCAAATCTCTTCTACATCTTTGAAGGGATTTTGCAGCATTCACTGCCATGTAGGCGAACAGATATCAAGTAACCGTTCAGTAGTCTTTGTTTGTAACGAAGTTTTCTGTCTCTTAATACTCTGTCTAGCTTTTGGAATGCTTTTTTCACTATCCCAATGCGCCTTCGTATTTCAGTGTCGCATTTTCCGTCCCCTGTTAGAACACTTCCCAGATGTTTAATGAGATATTTTCTTGTTTTATTTTGCTATCTCCAATTTGTAATTTGCATTTTGGGCTCATCCTTTTGCAAACAACCATGCATTCTATCTTCTCGCAATTGATGTTTATTCCTTTCTTGCCGCTTTCCTTCACTGTTTTCCCTAGGAGTTTGCATCAGACTTTTAAGGATGAGAAGCGCGGGTATTTTCCGCCATTGTTCCTTATTATCTCAGCAGTAGTTTTATTAAGGAAGGAGATATCCATATAACATGACTGAGTAGAGATCTTCCGATAAATACAGGTATATTTGTATTTAGACATATATATGCACATGGTATCTTGAGATATAACTGAAGAGGCCTCAATTAAAGGGAATATAAACCTGACATCACTTTCGGGCCATCATGCTAGGAATGCTTAGTTGGACATCCTGCAGATATTTTTCACCAGATAAATTATATAGATATGCACGAGTGCATTTCTGCATTGGCGCATGCGCATATCTGACTTGTTTTTTGCATATTTGCTTTGATCTCCCCGAAACCGAAACAAAGTACAGTGTTTTGAAACACGTGTCAACAAAGATAAAACAGTGTCGCGAAAATAATTTGTGTAGCTAAATATCTTACATGAAACCGTATGAGAGTGCTTCGTTTAAGATATTTCGCGAAATATCCTTGTAGTGTACAGTGAATTTGACTTATTTTTCCTGGGTAAATTGTCGTCTAAATTACGCAAAAATGAAAATAACACCGCCATCTCATTTTAACAGATAGATTTACCAAAGTTACACACAAATATCTTGAAACAATAACGAAAAGATTTATTCAATAACATCGCCATTGGCTTCAACCACGGCCTCCAGAGGACTTTGGAATGTCCTGCAACTCTTCAGGATGGTCTTCTTGTGTAAGTTGGGGGATGCGGCCATAATTCTTGCCTTCAGTTCATCTTTGGTGTTACAAGGAGATCTGTTGGTCTCTCGCTCATCTGCCCCCCCCCTATAATAATCAAGGGGGTTGCAGTCTGGGGAGTTAGATGGCAAGATATAAGGGGTGATGTGGTCGCAGAAATTGTTTGTGAGCCATGACAGGGTTAAAATATAAAATGGCGACAATTTATCCATCGCACACTGCATATATCTAATATATATATATGTCATTCGCAGACAGTACTGTTTCGCAGTCCTCAATGCGATTAGAAATCCGAATGCCTCAAGTCAGAATTGAGACCCAGCCGTTTTGGTATCAGTCAGAGTTCCTACCACTGAGCTACCTTCATTCGACCGAGCAAAGTTGCTAAATGTATCGTATTGTTTTTACAAATGTAAACAAATGCCAAACAGTACTGATTGGCATTTGTTTACATTATATATATATATATATATATATATATATATATATATATATATATATATATATTGTGTGTGTGTGTAGTAGTAGTAGTAGTAGTAGTAGTAGTAGTAGCCTTAGATTGGTTGATTACGTGATAAGTATGAAACACATGTTATGGTCCAAACACGCGATAAAAAGTAATAGTTTGCTTGACAAGATATCTGTTACAACATGACTTGGTAAGTCACACGACATTTTTCAACCTACCTGCCTACCTATCTACCTGTCTATATATATTTATATATATATATATTTATATATTGAATATAGATGTATAAGTGGCCGAAAGCGTTTGGGACAATAAAAAATTATGGACAATTTTTATGTTCCTTAACTCCTATGAAACATAAATACTAGGGTGCTGGAAAAAACTTAAAAGTTTAAATCTTGAGTGAATAGAGTTATGGTGCGCTTTTTCTCACAGACGCTGCCCAACTGAAATTATTATTCTACCCACTAACAATTACAACCGAAAAGAATTTATCTAAACTCAACATTGTTATAGGAACTTACCAATGGACTATTCCGAACATCATAAATACTGCGCCTCAAGAGGGAGCTGGAGACAGTTCCGAGTCAGAGACAGAGTCGAGTCAGACGATTACTGTAAGACATTGGAATAGTGATACTTGTCGAGACAACATAGTTAACTCTAACCAAATCTGATAGTCATTACTAATGCTTCTACTTCTTTGTACATATTTCTGTTTGTAATATATCTGTGTTATTCCATACCTGTGTTCGAGTTGTTCTTCATTGGTTCTACCTTGGACCATCACCGTGGTACAAGGAACTTGGACCATAACAAACATAAAATTTGTCACAACTACGTCTGAAACAATCAAAGACTTAATCAATAAAGAACAAAACAAGATACCAAAACTTGAAGGAGGAATTTCTTCTATCAAATGCATGAATTGCCAGAATATTGGAGAAACATCAAGAAGTTTAAACAAAAGACGATATGAACACAAAAGGGAAATTTTAAATACAACACACAAAACGCATTGGTTGTTCACCGAAACGAAAACTGACTTCAATTTTGAAACAGGGAATTCTAATTTGATTAAAAGAGAAAATAATCCACTAAGACGAAAATGTCTGGAAAGTGCCTTGATCACTAGTTCAACCACGGTAAATTTTGCGTCTTACAATATATCACCATTCTTGGGAGATTTTCTGTTGTTGCAATGTGGGATAGTCAGGGACAAAGGTGATGGGGAGAGTAAAAAAGAATACAGTCTAGATTGAAAAAAAATTCTTTAAAAAAAAAAAATTTTTGAAACTGCCAGCGCCTCTCGTTTCGTGCACATGCGTAGACGTGGTAACATCAACAAAGTCCAGTCCGATGAAATCCTAAAGGATGAAACGCGTCACCCGGTCTGTCCTGCTACTTACCCATAGCTGATGATGGTGGTGGTGGTGGGCTGGTGGGGCTGAGGATACATAACTTTCCCAAGGGTATGTAAGTGAATGTAATGGATTCAACTGGAATTCGAACTCGGCTCTCCGATTCCTCAGTCCGAGCCGTTATCTATAACTCCACCGTATACCAAAATGTTAGATTCAATCGATCATTTAAGTTATACCAATAGTATATTTTGTTAAAGAGTGTAATGAGACCGACAAATATTGATGACCTAGAATCGCCACTGATATATATATATATATATATATATATATATATATATGTGTGTGTGTGTGTGTGTGTGTGTGCGTGTGTTTGTGCGTGCGTGCGTATATAACTTAATTATTCCTTGCTTGTTGATTTTTTAAATAATTTCTGTCAGATTTTTCTTTTTTTCTAATTTGCTTTTTTATTATTTATGTCTGTGTTTTTCTCCGTATTTTCTCTCTTTTATTTCCTTCTTTTCAATACATCTCTCTTCTTTGTTCTTTTCCCTTGCCTCTCTCTTCACTCATCGCTTTCTTTAGAACGCCCACCTTTTACCCTTCCCTACCTCTTCTCGCTCTCTGCCGTATTTTCCCGCCATACAGTTCCCGCCCAACGTAGACAATATGGCGTCATTACTTGGACGGTCGACTTAACTTTTTTTCGTTCAACTTTTCTTCAGAGGAAAATTTTGCTTGAGTGGCTCGCTTACACTCCTCAGTAATGCCCACCCTTTTGCACAAGGATATGACAACCTTTCTGTGCAAATAAGTCAGTTACTCAGTCCCATTATCCTATGACACATGCCTTTAAAACAAGCCCACTATGTCTGTATATAAACTTTATCAATTCTCTAACGAGTAAGGTTATTTTATTTATTCATATTGGTTGCTCTTTTATTGAGTTTTGCTTTTGTTTCAACGACATTGATACTTTATATTTTCTTTGAAATCCATTTATTTGCTTTCGCTGGGCATCTTCTTGGTAAAGGGTGGGTGGACAAAGAAATCTTCTTTTGTTTGCTTTGAATGAAGAAATGCATTATGAACGATTTTAGCCTCATTATCTTTATTATGTCGTAGTCTGTTAAAGATTTAAGAGAGCTCTGTTATAACGCACAGGATTTACTGAGGTAAAACGAATCTTTCTGTTCATTTGCATGTAATACACAACTGTATATAAAAGCAGATTTTGAAAATCATAGCCACGTAGGTCGAGGTCGAAGATGTCAAATGAAATTTGAGTTGTGATCAGAAGTTCCATTCAAAACGACGATTCGATGTTCCTTAACAGTCATTCGGTTTCAAAACAAGAATCTATCTATCTATCTATCTATCTATCTAAATTCATAACCATTTTACTTATTCTTTTAGCACGTCAGCCTATTCCAGTTTATATCAATCTATTTCATATTTTTTCTATCTACCTACGCAAAGATCAAGTAAAGTTCATATTTCTTTATCTATCTATCTATCTATCTATTTATCTAATTCTGTTCGTATCTATCTAAATTCATTTCCATTTTACTAAATCTGTTAGCAAGCCAATCTATTCCAATTCATATCAATCTATTTCATTCTGTTTCTGTATACGTAAAGATCAAGTAAAGTTCATCTATCTATCTATCTATCTCAGTATGTTCATATCTATCTATCTATCTATCTATCTATCTATCTATCTATCTCAGTATGTTCATATCTATCTATCTATCTATCTATCTCAGTATGTTCATATCTATCTATCTATCTATCTATCTCAGTATGTTCATATCTATCTATCTATCTATCTATCTATCTCAGTATGTTCATATCTATCTATCTATCTATCTATCTATCTCAGTATGTTCATATCTATCTATCTATCTATCTATCTATCTATCTCAGTATGTTCATATCTATCTATCTATCTATCTATCTATCTCAGTATGTTCATATCTATCTATCTATCTATCTATCTATCTCAGTATGTTCATATCTATCTATCTATCTATCTATCTATCTCAGTATGTTCATATCTATCTATCTATCTATCTATCTATCTCAGTATGTTCATATCTATCTATCTATCTATCTATCTATCTCAGTATGTTCATATCTATCTATCTATCTATCTATCTATCTATCTATCTAAACAACAATTATACAATTATGCTTTAATATTTGCTACTCTCGATTTATTTATATAATCCGTATAGAATTTCCAGGAGTATATAGATCCAGAGAGAGCTCTATGTCAAGAGACAGTACAAAGTTATTATTAATTAAAGAATACTAAACACTTAAAGCCCCTTAGGTAATAATATTCACTTCATGAGACCTCTAAAAAGCAGCTCTTAATCTTCAAGACCTACAATCAAATCACAAATGAAATGGAAAAAAATATTCCCGTTTAATAACAAGAGATATTGCTATTTCCCCCCTCACTTTCTAAAAAAGATACCACTATCTCTTGTTTTTAACCCGTAATATTTTTCCATTTCATTTGTGATTTGTTTGTAGGTCTTGAAGATTGAGAGCTGCTGTTTTAGAGATCTCATGAAATAAAAATTATTACCTATGGGATTTTAAGTGTTTGGTATTGTTTAATTATATATATATATATATATATATATATATATATATATATATATATATATATATATATATATATATATATATATATATATATATATATATATATATATATATATATATATATATGAATGTACTTAGCCATGTACTGTTATGAATACATCGCTGCCTCGCCCCTACCCAAGGGCAACTTATTTCGTTGAAACGTTGTGTCACCGATCACCACCTGGACACTGTCGACACATCATAGCTATGCTGCGTGTTTTGTCTAGCGATCCCAGTATATTTTGCAACATATTTCCCTTCTATCTTAATACTTAATATCTCCCGTATCCCGATGAAAAGCGCGTTCACAACTGCAAATTTTATATATAAGTTTGGATAAGTACGCATGTACATCTGTATGTCTACCAATGCGCAACTCAAACATTCCTGGACTTGTACTTATATTTTATACATACGCACACATAACTAAAGCCGCCAACACAAATATGCTTCTGTCCATCCAAGAAGTTGGCGATCATGACTCTCCACGAATTCCTATTTCTTGTCGTACTAAGTAATTTTTGACCAGTTACTATCAGTCAGTGTTCATGTTCTGCCATTTATTTACAGACGCACGTTCGGTCGCCGTTTCTCTCTGCTTCTCTTGCCTTTAAATTCTCCTGTCATTGCCAAATTCTCCAAGACTTCTTTTCTTATTATGTGTCCAAGAAATTTCATTCGTCTCTTTCTGATCTTAATCAAAAGTGATGTTTTCTTATTTTTAAACACACACACACACACACACACACACACACACACACACACACACACACACACACACACACAGTGTATCCGAAAAATTTTGAATTTTCTTTTGAATAAACCATTTAGGTAAAGCAAACAAGCATACAAACAAACAAAATTTTTTTTCTTTTCCTCAAAAATAGAAAGTAGAATTCTAGAAATTTAAAAACTGAAAATTTCTTAAAAATTTTTAAAAGTAAGTTTCATTAAAATGATTTTCAGTATTTTTATTATATTGAGCTAGTGTTTCAGAAGCGAATGTTGGTGGTAAAACAGCAGAGGCAGAGCAGTCTCAGTCATTGACCATAATTTTTTTTTTGCCATTTTGGAAATAACAACTACTCTGCAGTCTGGCAGAATGGCGTCTGACATGCAAGAGTGTACGAACCAGAGGCGTATCATTGTTTCCATCCGTGTGGAAAGTTTACATCCACTGAAATCGATCAACGCTCGATAGGCGTTTACGGAGACCAAAATGTAGATGTAAGCAGAGTTAGGCGGTGGATAAGGCATTTTAAGAGTGGCAACGTCATCGTGTGGCTATTCACCCACGAAATGGGTACCATCTCATTGGATGTTGTAGCTGAATATCCCGTATTAATGAACGGTGTCATTTTGCTTCGTGTATATGTTGCAGTTTACGTAGAAACAAATAGGACGTATTACTTTCGGAACTACTCTCGCTTGTGTGTGTGTGTGTGTGTGTGTGTGTGTGTGTGTGTGTGTGTGTGTGGTACTTCTAAGGAATTGAGTGAATTTTGATTTTGAAACATTAAAATAATAGAGTGGAATTACAGGTCGAAGGAAGCATTTGCATGTCTATGACAATATGGAACATAAGGGTCGGTGTGTCTATCATTGTTCTTATACTTGAAACACACTGAAAGTATTTGAATCCCCCCCCCAAAAAAACCCTAAAAACAAACAAGAATCGAAACCATTCAAACGACAGCTTTATAAGTATCGATCAGAAAAGTGAGAGGGAGCGATGAATATTTGAGAGGACTTGCTTCCATTGAAAGATAACAGAGCAAGAAAATGAAGAAATTGTCGTAGTCGTAGTCGTAATAGAAGCCGCAGTAAGACAAAAAGCGTAAGCTAGCTAACCTTCTTTGATATGATATATATTCTTCAGTTTTGATATACATTAACTATAGATTCAACGGAGTGGCTGATTATCAATTCTTAACCGACCAAAGAACAGACACATTTCCCTGAAATCATGGCGAATGGCAGATAATATGCAAAAGGAATCGGTGGAGAACCATTATTCTCTATATACCGAAGCGACAGATCATTAAAAAGTAACGTTGGTTTTCAAGGTAAATCAAGTAATAGAAGTCTCTTATCATTTGTCCAAGAGTAACCTTAATATTCCAGCATTTTTCGATAATACTGTTGTATCACAAGTCTCTACTCTTCTATGGATTCCCAGGGCTTTTACTAAGATAGATAGATAGATAGATAATGTTGTTTTAAATACATAACCTCGTTTCTATGTGGGAATCTGAGAAAGGAGTGTTGGACACTTGAACAGACTTGTCACTATGTTTCTATATAGAATGGCTAGTAAACTGAATGATTGCAAAAACGATATAACGATGGTAATGAACATCCAATGTTGTAACCATCTTTAGCCTTGTGCCAGACTTATCAAAATATATTAATTAGTTTCAGCAAACCAGCGAGTAAAACATGAACTAAATTATAAGGTTTCCGAGTTTACAGGTTCTGCAACAGTATGCATGGTGACACTGTAGCCCTATACATGACAGGGGTGTTTACAAGGTCAGCAACAACAAGTATGGTGATGCTGTAGCCATATAACCCACATGGGAGTCTACAAATTATTATCTTTAATTTTTACAATTATTTTCAATAATTTCGTTTTAGGATTTTTCATTTTTTTTCTTTCTATCACTGTCCCAATTTTTTTTTTTTTAGCATTTTTAAATTTTTTTTCGTTTTTCAATATTTTCATTTTTTCTTTTATATTTTCTTAATTTTTCTTATTTTTAATTGCTTTTCTGTTTTAATGTTTTTTTTCCTTTTCATAAAATTTTCTCACTTTATAATTAGTCTTCTTTGGTAATATTTTCATTTAACTGTTTTTATTTTCGCATATATTTTTGTAATTTGAAATGTTTTTCTTTTGTCAATATTTTCATTTTTTCTTTTAAAATTTCTTAATTTTTTTATCATTTTTAATTGCTATTCATTTTTCAGTATTTTTATTTTTATTTTTAATTTTTTATTTTTCTTTCATTTGTGTCCAGTTGTCTTCATTGATTTATTTTAAATATTTTTCCTACTTCCCCCAAAGTTTCGCGCTAAGAATCTACCAAACCTTCAGTTCATTGAGGGCTTGTAGTCATATCTATTTCTGTTGAAATATTGTCAGTCTTTTCTGGATGGAAGGAACGTTTATTGATGCGCTTTTCTCTGTCTCGTATTCAAATCTATCTATCTATCTATCTATCTATCTATCTATCTATCTATCTATCTATCTATCTATCTATCTATCTATCTCAGTATGTTCATATCTATCTATCTATCTATCTATCTATCTATCTATCTATCTATCTAAGTATGTTCAGTTTCTATCTATCTATCTATCTATCTATCTATCTATCTCAGTATGTTCATATCTATCTATCTATCTATCTATCTATCTATCTATGTTCAGTTTCTATCTATCTATCTATCTATCTATCTATCTATCTAAGTATGTTCAGTTTCTATCTATCTATCTATCTATCTATCTATCTATCTATCTATCTATCTCAGTATGTTCATATCTATCTATCTATCTATCTATCTATCTATCTATCTATCTATCTCAATATGTTCATATCTATCTATCTATCTATCTATCTATCTATCTATCTATCTATCTATATATCTATCTATCTAAGTATGTTCAGTTTCTATCTATCTATCTATCTATCTATCTATCTATCTATCTATCTATCTATCTATCTAAGTATGTTCAGTTTCTATCTATCTATCTATCTATCTCAGTATGTTCATATCTATCTATCTATCTATCTATCTATCTCAGTATGTTCATATCTATCTATCTATCTATCTATCTATCTAAGTATGTTCAGTATCTATCTATCTATCTATCTATCTATCTATCTATCTATCTATCTATCTATCTATCTCAGTATGTTCATATCTATCTATCTATCTATCTATCTATCTATCTATCTATCTCAGTATGTTCATATCTATCTATCTATCTATCTATCTATCTATCTATCTATCTATCTATCTATCTGTCATTCTTATTAACTTTAATCAGTAATCAATTTATGTCTA
>OZ038478.1:90514645-90517145 GCA_964036315.1 Acanthosepion esculentum
GGAAAATAGGAAGTGACGTTTTACATCCGGGCTTGCCTACAAACAGGATCGTTCATAACCATTTTCGACCCTCACCCGTAGATGTGCAGTTAAAATGCACTGAAACCAAGTTGCATCTTTGTTGTGAGTAAAATGGTTTTGTCTATGTGATAAAATTATAATATATATATATATATATATATATATATATATATATATATATATATATATATATATATATATATATATATATCATATGTAAAGTTTTGAAAATCAAATTACACAGGAACACAAACGCACACATAGAGACGTTTCAGCCGTTGTACGCTCCGGCTTTCTTCAGGTGATTGGAATTTTCGAACTGAACCCTTTATTTTGTCATTAAGGACACATGGCCCAGTGGATCAAAGCGTTGACTTGAGTTGCGAGTTCAATAGCTGGCTATTGCAGTGGTGAACACAATCTTGGTGGACTGAGTTAAAGGGAGATAACTGAGACATGGCACGTGGAAATGGAACCATCTACCCCGGTGGACGAAATAAAAGGCTCAGTTCGAAATTCCAATATCCTTGAAGGAAGCCGGATCGTAAAACGGCCGAAATGTCGTGAACATGCCAATAAAGATGAGAACATAAGTCCGAAGAATGTAAATAATTACAATATCTCATCTCAGAAATAGAGACAGAAACTGATAGCCAATTCGACAGAAGAACAAACTGAAGAACAAAGCAAGTTCTAAGCATTAAGAGTAGCTAAGGAATATATCGTGAATAATGTTTTTCCTTAGCCTTTTTATACTGGTAATAATCCGGACAGTGACTGAAGCCAATTCATAGATGATGATTAAAGTAGTGAAAGCAGTGATTATCAGGCAGGGGAGGATGTGATATTTTCGTTGACTGATACGGTAACCCAGACAAATATATTCCCTCCCCAAGTGGTTAATTTATTTACTATATCTATGTTTTGTTTTTTCTTCAAATATATCTATATAGATTTAGGTAAGAAGCTATTTATGTTTTGTGAATGCCTATTATTATCTTTGTGTACAGACACGTAACGCAATAGATACAATATTTAAATATAAAGAAACGAAGAATGCGTATGTGCTTGTCTTATTTTTTGACTGGATTTTATTTTGTATCAGGTTAAGTGTGTATATGTGCTTTTCATATATCTTGTGTAATGAACCGTATGTTTGGATGCATATGCTTATGCAATCATTTGTGTAATATATACATTTATGAATATTAATATTCGTAGATACATTTTTATAATCTATCTATCTATCTATCTATCTATCTATCTATCTATCTATCTATCTGTCTGTCTATCTATCTATCTATCTATATATATATATATATATATATATATATATATATATATATATATATATATATATCACATGTGTAGAGTTCTGAAAATCGAATTACACAGAAACACAAGCGCACACATACAGGCTGCAATGTGTAAATTGTCGCCATTTTATATTTGTAATTTCGCGCGTGCCCTTTTGTTTGATTTTAAGTATAGCAGGGTCAGTTGGGCACCATCTGTGAGAAAAAGAGCACCATGACGCAATTCACTGCACCAGAAATTTGGAAACGTCATGCTGTACTGCTTGGCATTCGCACCGGAAGCTCCATTACGAACCTTCTAGAGTGTTTAGGTGTCCATCGGAAGACACTGCGAAGGATTTGGAAAGAGTTGGATGAGTCTAATGGTGATTACGAAAGTACGGCAGGTGAGGTCCTCAAATTCAATACGGAGGCCGACATCAAGTGCCTTGAAAAGGTAGTGAGGACCTGGGTCAAGAGGGTAGCTGCTGGAGAACCCTATGTCTAACAACAAGACTCTTCACCGTGCGACGCAAACAGGAGAGCCCAGTCATATCTCTCAGAAAATTTCTCCGACCACATCATCCTTTACATCCGGTTACCTGACTCCCCAGACTGCAAGCCGCTTGATTATTATGTATGTTGAGTGGGAGACCAACAAAACTTCTTGTGATACCATGGCATATTTCATCAACTTAAACAAGGAGATTGCACAGAAGAAATGCAGGAGATTCCGAAGTCGTCTGGGGGGTGTAGTTGAAGCCAATGGTGATTTTATTGAATAAATTCACTCTTTAGTATTTCAAAATACTTTTGTTTAGTTTTGATTTAGTTAGGCTTGGTTTTCTTTACGGAATATCAATGTCAATAGGTTATTTAATGCCCACAAGATTTTAAATTAGATACGTATGAATATAATATATATTCTTTGTAAGGAAAGAATTTGTACATCCGGTTTCATTGATATACTTTTGTAAAGAGGGTTGTTGACGAGAGTCTGTTTTCATTGATGTATTCTTTTCAGATAGACGATTTGTAGAGAAATTGATTTTGATCAATTTGGTTGATAATTTTTAGTAGGTTTGGTTTCCTTTAACGGCATATCAACCCCTAAGCATTAATAGTAGCTAAGAAATATATCGTGAGTAATGTCTTTATTCCATAGCCTTTTTATACTGGCAATA
>OZ038478.1:90524645-90549645 GCA_964036315.1 Acanthosepion esculentum
GTTCCCGTGTGTTTTTAAATGGGTTCTAATGGAGCTATGGTCTGAGAGATATAAAGTAATAAGCATGTCGTGGTATCTTCTACTAAACTCTGTCCGCAGCATAATTTTAGAAAATATCGCCATAATAGCCTCATCCATATTAAGAAAATAAACAGTTAAAATAATGGAATCATCAATAATAACCTTGACCGCGTTCAGAAAAAAAATCCCTTCCCTATAGACACACACATAAAAATCTACATAATCAGTTAAAAAAATTGATAATAGCTAAAAGATTGGCCTTAAGCTCTCCTATCCATAGTTTTTACTCACTTTATTCCCAGAAAAGAAGATCACCAAAGTTAAGCAACGTCGAGCCTGGTCAGTACCTAGATGGGTAACGACTTGGGAATATCTAGTGCTGTAAGCTTTGATATGCGGATGTTGTAATGGGTAATGACTCAGAAGTGTTAAGCCAAGTTTCAGTTCCATTTGGGTTCTTGATATTCATTTACGGAAAAAAACCCTTGGGAAAGGTATGGATCTACCTTTCTCCCTCGCCAGCGACGTGTTAATTAGTAAGTATCATTAAATCATTATTATTTAAAAATAAAACATCTTCTGATTCTAAGTAGCCTGCAAAGGGTTGAAAAGTTGTAGAAATGAATCAATAAAAAAACAAACAAACCATTAGAGGATGTGATACGTATGCAGAAAAGTGTTCTTCCAATTCTTCTCAAAAGCATTTAACCTCTTTGTAATCTGAATCTTCACAGTGAATATAGACGTAAATAAAATGTCATTAAAATCTCCTCGTAAAGGTTTTGAAAGATCGACGGTTTTTTCTTCTCTTTTTTTAGTCACGCCATCGTCTACAAATATTTACATGAAAAGCCGGCTAAAATCGCATAAAATATGAACCTACATTTTCTGTTTCTCTGTGGGAAAGTTTTGCCCTTATTTTTTATTCCTGTACATTTTTTTTTATCTTATTTGCATATTGTCCGTTTCTGGGTCGATAAAATATAATTGTCAATAAAAGTTGATTATCCGAGCTAAAATGTTTACAGTTTGACATCTGACCTACATAATGAAATACACACATATATAATAGTTCAGCTTAAGTTCAGGGAAGCAGACATTTTAACCATTTAAACGCTTCCAGTATTCTGATAGCTAACTATTTTTTAAAAAATGGAAATCACCCCATGCAAGGCAGTAAAGCCACTAAGACACAAGGAATTACTTAGTGTGAAAGAATTAGAACACCGAAACATTATTGAGGAGCGAGAACAAAGAAGAGTAATCATGAAGACAGTAAATAACGATTGACATTGCATTTATATTTTTGAAGATCAAAGGTGGCTGGAAAGTATGAAGACAGAAGAAAGTTCCACTAGTGAGAAGTGCGAGAAAAGAAACTGTTAGCATAGAAGTAACGGTTACATGTAGCCAATTCAACTGTAAATTGATGATGTCTTTTTGCTAATCTAATCCTGCATTGGAGTTCTCATAAAGTCTAGGTACCATAGCAAAGAGCTCGTCCGAACAAGTACCATGAAATTCACAGGGAAGCAACTTTATTAAGGTGGGAAATCAACTGAAGCCGAGCCGCCAGGTCAGGACCAATAATATTGCTGATTCTTCTTTGGATTTTATCAAGTATCTCTAAATATATAACAGGAGCAATGGACTATATGTGACAACAATATTCGAGGCATGAACGAATGGTAGTCGTATAGATATGCAAGACAGATTTTGAAGAGAAAAAATGTCTAGCATGACACAGCGAACCAAGTTTCAAGCACGAAAGATAAATTTTGTAAAAATAAATATTTTTTTTACTGATTTTACGAATAAAAATTTAACGATAAAATATATTACTTTAATATTACTTCATCATTTATTAAAAAAGATAAAAAATGAAACCGTCCTGGGGATGACGATAAACTACATCCGGGTCTTGGGTAAGACGATAAAACTACTTCAGTAGCAAGGCCTCTGATCAGGAGGTTTTGAGGAGCGTTTTGCTTGTCTTCTCAGATCCACCCTGATCCGGGGTGGTAGCAACTGTTAGGATCCTAGCTATGGGTAAATAGTTAATCCCCAAACTGGGGTCAAAACACTATGAAAATGTAAAAATAGGTTTCAATAACAACAATACATTTTTGAAGAAAATAAATATTACCAGTAAAGAATTTTTTAATGAATTATTTTTTATTACCAGCAATATATTTTTGAAAAAACTTTTTTACCAGCAATACACTTTAAAAAAAAAATCTTACCAGCAATACATTTTTTGAAAAAGTACCAGCAATACATTTTTTGGGGGAAAAAATTACCAGCAATTCATTTAAAAAAAAATATCAGCAATACATTTTTTGAAAAAAAAATTACCAGCTGTACATTTTTGGGGAAAAATACCAGCAATTTATTAAAAACATATTACCAGCAATAAATTTTTTGAAAAAATATATATATATTAGCAGCAATACATCTTTGGAAAAATTATTACCAGCAATAAAAATCTTGTCGGTATTGAGGTTGATATGCCGTAAAACAAACAAAAAAAGAAATTAAGACAAATATTTGAATGATATTCCGTAATAGTAGTTGTAGTTATTCGTCCGTCTCATACGTTAATGGCACACTCTTGATCGGTCACGATCTTTTTTTTTTGTTGCTGAGAGTGACTCTGCAATCTGGTACGATAAAGCAGTCTCTTCCGCGGGCATTACAGCTTAAAACTGGAGTAAGAGATTAGCGGTCAAACTTATCTTCTTTCAACGCTGTCTTCTGTCCTCCAGGCGTTGGTTGCATTTTACCTCGCACCTCCTGAATCTTTCACGAACATAGCTTACGGGCACACACACACACACATACACACACACACACACGTGCTCACACACACACACACGCTTACACACACACACACACACACACACACACTAAAGAGTAAATTTATTCAATAAAATCGCCATTGGCTTCAGCAACGGCTTCCAGACGACTTCTGAATCTCCTGCATATCTTCTGGACGGTACTCTTCTTTAAGTTAGTGAATGCTGCCATAATCCTTGTCTTCAGTTCATCTTTGGTGTTACAAGGAGTTTTGTTGGTCTCTCGCTCAACTGCATCCCACACATAATAATCAAGGGGGTTGTAGTCTGGGGAGTTAGGTGGCCAGATGCGGTTGAAGAAAATTGTCCGAAAGCCATGACTTGTTTCTTCTGTTTGTGTAGCATAGGGTATACATTGGGCCATCACTCAAGGCAATTGATGTAGGCAACCGTTTTGAGACTGAGACCCTGTGAGAAGAGGAAGGGAGGCATAACGTCGCCATCACAGGTGATCACGTCAAACATCTTCGTAATCACCATTAGACTCATCCAACTCTTTCCGAATCCTTTGAACTGTCCTTAGATTGACACCAAAACACTCTGAAATTTTTGTAGTGGAGCTTCCGGCACGAATGTCAAACAGTACAGAATGCCGTTCCAAATTTCTGGCGGAGTGAATTACGTCATGGTGCTCTTTTTCTAAGAGACGCCGCCCAACTGATCCTGTACTGTACAGTTGAGAAAATCAAAAACAAACAACACACGAAATTAAAAATATAATATGACGGCAATTTACCCATCGCACAATATATATATATATATATATATATATATATATATATATATATATATATATATATATATATATATATATATATATATATATATATATATAATGATAAAATATAGTTTTAATGTATGCTATATTAAGTGATTAATCTCAGGGATACAACGTATGTAAATATACATTTCTTTTAGTCTGATTTAGGTTGAACTGTTGAAAGTTGTCTTTGCATTCATCAACGATTTTCTTCATTTTCGATTCTTGGAAGAAATCCGGTTTTCATAGCTAGTGAGTATCTTGTCCAAAAACAACAAAATAATAAACTAACTGACGAAGACGAGAATGATAAATATTACAATATTGCTCAATTTTTATTTGTCTAAGTTGACGCTGAATCAATTTTCCTCGATTCTAAATTTTTTTTAACATTTGACTGATTACTTGAATAATAAATAAAGATTTCTCTAATATTGCGCAAAAGATGGCGCTGTGAACTTTTGCGTTAATATAATATCATATTCTGCGTGTTTCTTTCTTTTTTTTTACTTATTTAGTTAGTTGGTGCGTTCCTCATGCTTGTCTAGTACCAGATATTTAATTGACAATACCGTCTTGATCGCCAGAAAAAAACAGAAAAGTCATATCCGTGACGCTGTGAGTAAAAAGTGAGAAAGAAAGAAAAAAAGAAAGAGAAAATTGAGGAAACAATAAAGTTTGCTTCAGTGAAAAGGAAAATCTTGCCAGTTTTAAATCATTCTATTTGTACTGTCTTAATTCATTAAATGACCCGGGGTGGTAGCACCAGTTAGGGCCCCAGATATGGGCAAATAATGAATACGCTAAACAAAAACAAAACACTATGAAAGTATAAAAATGCACTTTTATAGTAAAAAATACCAGCAATACATCTTTATCTAAAAAATTACCAACAATTCATAATTATAGGTCAAGACGGTATTGTCCATTATATATGTGGTACTGGACAAGCGTGAGGAACTCGTCAACTATCTAAATAAGTAAAAAAAAAAAAGAAACAAGCAGAATATAATATTATATCAATGCAAACGTTCACAGCACCATCTTTTGCGCAATATTAGAGAAATCTTAGAAGTGTCTTTGAGGTTTTCTCAGTTATTTATTATTCAAGTAAACTTTAAACAAAAATTCAGAATCGAGGAAAATTGATTCAGCATCAACTTAGAGAAATAAAAATCGAGCAGTATTGAAATCTCTATCTTTCTCGTCGTCTTCAGTTAGTTATTTTTTGTTTTTTGGATAAGATACTCGCTAGCTATGAAAACCTGATTTCGTCCAAAAATCGAAAATAAAGAAAATCGTGGTTCAAAAATGCATTTTATTTGTAGTTAACGGCATACAATTTCGTTCAAACTAAATTTAGTTGAAGCCATAAAATTGTCTTCAAAATATTTAGATTTCGGCATTAAAATAACTCACAGAGTTAACGAAACCAATCCTTATTAAATAATGACCTACAATCATGCATTATGATCGTTATTGTAATATTTTATTAAAGTTGGTAAGCTCAAATATTTAACGATGCAACAGAGGTATTTTCACGGGTATTTTGTAGCTATGCAATGAGATTATTAAATACATTACGTGTTATGATAGATCAGAAAATTAAAATAAACTACAAGATTCAGATTTCCGGTTTCATATAAAAATAGATTAAACGTAAAGTTAAACTATTTTGTCAGTAATAAGAATTAATAAGTAGATTTCTTTCTTTTTGGTTTAAAGACGAAAAGAATCTCTATTAATTTCGAAGACGATGCGTTGTTTATTTTTAATTGTATTCTTTTAGTAGACTATTCTCACAGAAAAGTGGTTCGACCGAAGAATTCTAAGAAAACTATGGTCAGGACATGGAAAAGAAGACAACGAGGAAACCCGAAAGAAAATTATGAATAAGAAGTGAAATAGATTTACAATCAAAAAGAAACATTTAAAAATCCTGAGACTGGAAAAGAAAGAGTGTCTAGCAAATTCAACACCCACAGTATACATTGATATCAAAAGAAGCAACCTCAATCAGTCAGTTATGTGCCATGCGCAATACACCCTTAGGCGATCATGTATCTTTCGATGCATGACTAACAGATTTTTTTTCCCGCAGTGGGTTGCCATTTTTTCTGCGGTAGACCAGTTGCTATCCAAAGCTATAGAACCCGGTCTGTTTTGCTATTTACTCATAACTGGCGAGGGGAGAAGAAGAGGATTCATAACTTTCCCATGGGTATTACCACGTAAGTGAATGTTATGGATTCGAACTCCGCTCGCCACAATCCGAACCGCTATCCATTACTCCACCGTGCCTCCAAGTAACCTATCGAACGACTGAGTGAATAGGCGGTAGAACGGACAATTCGAAGCTCCAATGAATTATACGCTTGCAATCATGAAACAGCTGACTTTTCTGGGACACTTAATGAGGAAAGAGGACCTAGAGAATATAACACTCACAGGGTATACTGATCGCAAGGGAAGTAGAGAAAAACAGTGAGTAGACTATCTAACTGGTTTGTTTTAATGGAAGGCAGAACAATGTCAAAGAGGGATAGTCAAGAGTCAATAATTACTTAGATCAACGAGAGACAGGACGTTGTGGAGAGTCATGATCGCCTTGAAGTATATTGCTCCTGAATACAGGGCATCCATAAAGTCTCTTTACAATTTTAAAATATTATTACAAAAGCAAATGAACAGACAAATATATGAAAATTGTTACAAAATGAGGAGTAGATATATTTTTTTTCAACTAATAAACCACTATATAGGCACCATTAGTTGCACGAATCACATCAAGATGGTACTCGATTTCTTACCATGTTCGCTGTAGCATAGCCTCAGCAATGGTGGCAATGGCATCAATGAGATCAGTGATGTCCCGTATCTTTGTTCGATACACGGCATCTTTAATATAACCCCATAGAAAGAAATCCAGGGGAGTGAACGAGGAGGCCAGGGAATTGAGCCGACCCTTCCAATCGGCCGGCTTAGAAATGTTTGATTTAGGAACCCACGAACATTCAGTCCCCAAGATGGCGGTGCATCATCTTGCTGGAAAATGATGGTTGGTTGAAGTTCACCTACATGTGGTTTCACATCAGTTGCCGTTGTAATATATATTTTTAAACTGTAAAGACACTTTATGGACATCTTGTATATTGGTGTACAAAAGGAGATCCTGATTTCTGTTGTTTCCGTTTTAAGGTTTTTGAACCGGCTTATTGTATGTCCTCCTTCAGGCGAATTCTGCATCCAGTAAAAAAATAATTTGAAATGGCGTCCCATTTTCTATCCATTTGGGCATGCTTTCGTGATATGCTTTTAGGATCAGGAGCATGATTCCTAAATGTATCCCTTACTGTTTCTTAGATGTAATGATGCTGGTCACCTCTCAACGTTTACCAACTGTTTACGTCTGCATAGAAAAAGGATCGAATTCACCACTTGAAGGAATTAAGCTAATCGATGTTTATTGTTCTTCCATTAAAAAAAAAACAAAAAAAACAACTCCGAACGACGCAATCTGACTGATCTGATATCTTACGAAAAATTTTGTATAGGAGTAAAGTGTCGCTGCCGACAGTTGAGTTTGAACACAGATCACCGGAGAGCAAACACTGTCGATCACATTTTGAATAAGTAGATCACGTGATAGTAAGAAAATGTATATAAGTGAATTAGCGCGGCGTCTAATTGAGCACCATCTCTATTCTATCCTCTATTACTATACGGTTCACCATTTCTATTCTATCTTCTATTACTATATGGCTCGCTATTCTCAATGCTATTCACTATCTCTCTACACTATTTCACTATCCTGATCACTATACGGATTACTATTCGGTGGTTACTTTTCGAGCGAGTATTATCGAGCAAGTACTGTTAGTGCGAGTGTTATTCGAAGGCGTCTGACACCAGTATTGTTCAACGGCGTTACTATAGTTGTATCTGCGATTACAAAGTCTCTACTACAACGAGCATTTCGAAAGTGACAACGAGTATTCGTTGACATTGCAAAAGTGACGAGTGTTCGTTGATATCACAAAAAAGATAAACGGCCAATTCTTTTGGAAGACCATTACCTTTCGGGCTCTTATCGATCTCCATAACTCTACATGGTGAATATGCGTTTATTGGTATGGCGTCTTGAGAACGATAGTGGAGAAGTTTACTTATACCTTTTTCACAGTTCTGAATTCAGAGTTGTCATTTTAGACTGGTTTCCACCTATATTTAAAAGGTTTGTGAGAATTTATGTCAAAACAGGTTGAAAGGGTGATCGTGAAGAGTCAAAAGGCACTTAGTGTAACAAAAGACTGGAAATTGGCAAGAGCCATGATCGCCAATGATCTGAAGGGGAATAGCATTCAAAAAGAGGAAGAAAAAAATCTTCATTATTACGAATAAGAATTTCCATTAATAATTTTGGTTAGTCTTTTCTTCATTTTCTTTTCTTTTATTCATACCCATTTCTCTGTTGATTATAAGTAGCGTGTTTTATGCTTTAATAGCCAAAGCATTGGGACTCTAAAATTCTGTTTATAGGGGAACTATTTTTATGAAGTTTGTCGTGCTCACACAGAAGACATCCGCGTCCTTTTCTTTCATGTGTTTTGTTTTTGTTCTTTCATTTTCATTCCTTGGAATGATTTTTTTTCTTTTTTCTTTCTTTCTTCTACTTTAGTGTCAACGTGCACGGTCAAAAAATGGATAGCGACCCGGATTGAGGATTCGGAGAGCCGAGTTCGAATTCAAGTCGGTTCGATTACATTCACTTACGTGCTAATATCCTTGGGAAAGGTGCGAATCCTGTTTTCTCCCAGCGTGCTATATCCTCGGGTGGTAACCAAGGAGAAGGTAACTCTGAATTCAAACGTAGAGAGTGTTCGGCTTCGTCAAGAAACACGGTTGAAGTGCGTGTGGTGCCCCTGCGACTCTGATGGGATGTGCGATAGTGCTTTTATTTTCACTGATTCTTCTTTCGCTTCCTCTCTTACTTTTGGTGTTTTTCTTTCTTTTTTCTTCTTTGTTTTCGTTTTCGTTTTTTCTGTGTTTTTATTTACTTTCATGTTTTTTATATTTCCTATCTTCTTTCTTTCTTTCTTTCTTTCTTTGCTTGTTTTTTCTTTCTTTTCGTTTTCCCACTTTCTTTGCTGTTCCGCCTTTCTTTACCTCCTTTTTTTTTCTTTCCTTTACTTTAGTGTCGTACGCTTTTCTTTTCACTGATTTTCTTACACTGTCCCTCTTACTTTCAGTACTTTTCTTTCTTTTTTCATTTCTGTTAGTTTGTTTGCTTTTTTCTTTTCTTCTTTCTTTCCGTTTTTCTTCCTTCTTTTCATCTCTCCGGCCTTCTTTTTTTCTTTACCCACATTTTTCTTTCTTTCTTTGTTTTTTCATTTTTTTCGTTTTCCTACTTTCTTTCTTTGCTTTCCTGACATTCTTTCTTTCTTTCTTTCTTTCTTTCTTTCTTTCTTTCTTTCTTTGCCTCATTTTCTTTAATTACCTCCTTTTCATTCTTTCATTCTTTACCTCCTTTTCATTCTTTCTTTCTTTCTTTCTTTTTGTCCTTCCTTTTCTTTCTTTCTTAGTTTTTTAAGATATTTTAAAGGTCAATATATTATTGGGCATTTATGAAATTCTGAAATAAGATATAAAAAAGATAACAAAAATAAACAAAGAAAATAGGACAGGCACACATATACACACGTACACATGCATATACACATGCATACACACGCACACATGCATATAAACACACACACACAAACAAAAATGACAGAATAAACATCGCAACAAACAGACAAGCGAAAGAGGTCCGCTTCAAGCAATTTTCGTGTCTCTAAATATGGCCTAACTCATTTCTATCTTGTTCTCTTTATTCTTATGAAATCAAAAGAAAAGGAATAGCAATGAGGATTTTAAATTCTATCAGAAGATTAAATTTCCATGAAATTTGAATATTAACCAAATTTGATATCACTGCACCGTGCAGTTATATTATTCAGCTGTAGAACTCTCTTGTTGGGGAGGAGAAAAGTTGTTTTGCTTGGTAACTCCCCAATATCATTGGGATGAATGCATGTGTTACCTTTGATTCTTTATATTCGGTTTATTCACACGACGCCTTTTAATACGTCGCCTCATTTCTTGTCATTTTAAAAATATTCATAATTCAGAAAAGCGCTTTATATATATTTGTATTCAATAAACTTTCCTCTTAAAAATAATCTCTCTACTACCCACTCTCCCTCGTTCTCTGTCTATAGACAATTTTCTTTCTTTCTTTCTTTCTTTCTTTCTTTCTCCGTGCATTAATATCTATCTATCTATCTATCTATCTATCTATCTATCTATCTATCTATCTATCTATCTATCTATCTATCTTTTGATGTTTGCACAAGAGAATAAAGATAAATATTCAAAGTTTTACGACAGTATACTGTGATCAAATGAAAGGAAAATCAACTCATTTAATCTATATTTTATCTAACGAATTTGTTGGCGTCAGGAGAAGGTTGTCGAGAAAAATCATTCGGTTCCAAGAGTTAAATAAGTGTTGAAAACGACATACTCAGAAGTTATATGAGATCCAATGTTACGGGTGATCTGCAATTCATTGACGGAATCAAGATATTAAAAAGAAAATATGTTAAACACTTTGGAGTAAAAACCATGAACTAAAGGATCCCACAGATGAGATCAGACCTTATGAAGCAGTAAATGATAAAACTGCTTGATTGGCCAGACATTAAAATCAACTGAGAACTGGAATGTACGAAAAACGATCACAACTAATGAGAAAGAATTATCGGTGTTGAAAAAAACATTCCATTTCAAATCTCGTGAGGTCAATGTCGACAATACTACAAGCAATAAGGTAGACACATCAAATATTGGTTTCACTAACTTTTTTCAGTAGTGTACTTAAGTAGTAAAATAGTACATAACAACCTGCAATATTTAATTTTCCACAATCACATTATACAATGTATGCATGTTTCATTAAAAATTTTAAAACATTTTATGGGAAAGGAATGGCCAATACTGTATATATGCGGGCGTTTGAGAACAAACAAATGAAGTACTGGCACTTGGTCTGAGTATCGCAGGGTTAATCCCTATGTATAGATATATCTATATCTAGAAACACTCTCTCGGGAACTGAACGCTTTCTTTCTATAAATATAGAAAATTTGAATATCTATATGTGCACATACACACGCGTACGCAACACACATGGAGGCGGGAACACACAATGGAGAAAAAAATTAACCTAATACCAATAAAAAGCGCATAAATCATTTTTAACTTAATAAGAAAATAATGAAACTGAGAAAATCGGCAATTAGTTGTTCATACCTTCTGACGAGTGGACCGAACGATTACAAAAAGTTTCGTCTACGAAACTCTGGAGTCGGGATTCAGAATAAACATCAGATCAGCTAAGTGACAAATTTCATATTTGTATTAATCTTTCTACCCCTAAGCCATAAACACTCGGCAGAGAGAAACTGCTAATTCTAGCGTATTGTTTTTACGAATATTCATGCAAAGACAGGCAGTTTCAATGTATCAGTGTGACGAGAACATGCGACAACTTCAAGCCGGAATTGAAACCGACCGATTTGACAACAGTCGGATACACTCACCACTAGGCCATCAGCGCATGCTAGGAAAAAAAATGGAAATTTTAACACATTATATATAAGATATATATTTAGGGCTCACTTCCTCCAACCCTTCTGTAACCCCTTGCGTGATAGTGGCCACCGGCCTTGCTCGGGGTGATATGCTTAAAAAAAAAAAAAAAAAAAAAAAAAAAAAAATTCATAACGAAGAGTTTAGCATTAATCATCAGCAGCAGCCAAAATATTCTCTTTCTTACAAAAGTGCTCAACACATATTTCCAAGTCATTTCTCAAACATTAAGTTCTTCATAACAGGTAGGCCACTGAAGGTCGTTGCTAACGGCCACTCGTCAGAAGCCCATAAGATCAATCCCATCATTCCTCGAGGTTTTCTCCTTGACATTATTTTCTACTGTATATTAATGATCTGCCTAAGAGCATACTCCGATCATAAGTTAGTATCTATGCGGGTGATACAATAGTTTCTAGGTGCCGCGTTAAAAATCTGGAAGACCGGGCCCCAGTAGCTTATCTCCCCTCTGACCCAGCCCAAGGGTCCTCAATGAGAGTAAAGACTGCTTTGTAAAGTTCAATATAGCCAAAACCAAACTAGTAACATTCCACCGACAGACCACAAACTTTCACCTGTCATGATGGATATGTCTTCTAGCAGGATGGTTCCTTGCCTTGAACGTTTATTGGGACACAAGCTCTCCATAGACCTCAAGTGGTACTCACATATCCGATCTATTGATAAAGGTGTCGGCAAAATGGTTGGTTCATTTTACCCCTCCGGTAAGTATCTGACTCTCTCTGCTGTATGATATCTCTACAAGAGCCAGGTCAGACTAAAAATGGAGTATTGCTGCCATATCTGAGCTGGAGTTGCCCAGTCCTCACTTACCAGTCTTGATAGCGTTGAAAAGCGTCTACGCGGCCTTGTGGATGATGAATTGTTTTCCACCTTGCAACCCCTTTCCCACAGACGAAATATCGCGAGCCTATCGCTACTTAATCAATACTTTCATGGCATGTTTTCTAACAAGCTACGTTCCTTTGTCCCACCATTCTGCACCTTTACAACTGGAACACGCCATGTCAGACACAAGTGTGAGTCATCCCCATTCCCTTCGTATTCCATTAGTAAGACGTAAGTTTCACTTGGACAACTTCTTCTCAGGAACTGTTGCTTTGTGGAACAGACTACTGGCAAGATGTTTTCCCAATCTCGAATGGTGTACCCTGCCGTTGTATTCGACGTGCGTGGGTTAAACAGCTCAGTTCTTAGGAACAGACAGCCAGACATCAGCACACATGATTTGATTATAGTGGTGAAGACTAGTGCCGAAACAACCACTCTTTTTGAAGGGCCGAATGCAGTGACCTGTGCACTACATGCCACAAGGTCCCCAAACGACCTTCTGCAGGTTTTGAATTTAGGGTTGTCCTTCTCCTAGTTCAGTTGTCATCCAAGTCTATACAACCCAGTCTATCTTGCTATTTACCCATAGGTGGAGGGAGAAGAAGAGGATTAATACCTTTCCCAAGTTTATTTGCACATAAGGGAATGTAATGCATTAGACTGGAATTCAAACTCTGTTCTCCGATTCTTCAATCCGAACCGATATATATATATATATATATATATATATATATATTAGGTCATCCCATAAGTTCTGTCCGAATTTTAACTTTTTGTTAAAATGAACGAAATTTAAAGAGTATTTTATAATATCTAATGGAGCTGAACATTATTTTTATGTTTAGATGCATTTAGACTGATCAAATTTTATTTCAGAGAACAATAAAATTAAATTTTGTTTGATTAAAACCCTGCTAACATGGAAGTACCCAAGAATCATTTGAGGCACATAATGCTTTATGAGTTCAAGAAAGGAAACTCAGCAGCCGAAGCGGCTAGAAACATTCACTCAGTTTATGGAGAGGAATGTGTGAATGAAAGAACTTGCAGAAGATGGTTTTCAAAATTCAGAGGTGGAGATTTCACCCTTGAAGATAAAGATCGAACCGGACGTCCAGTTGAGTTTGGTGAAAAGCTTCTTGAAGCAGCCCTTGAAGAAAATCCTGCTTTATCAGTTGAGGAATTGGCAGTGGTTCTCAGTTCAAACCATACAATTGTTCATCGTCATCTTCAACAACTTGGAAAAGTTCCTAAACTTGGAAAATGGGTGCCTCATGAATTGTCTGAAAACAAACTCAAATCTCGAGTTGACATCTGCTCTTCTCTCCATTCTCGTCAACTTGTTTCGCCTTTTTGGATAGACTTGTGACTGGCGTTGAAAAATGGATCTTTTTTCGAAATGTTAAGCATTGTAGACAGTGGCTTGGTAAATTGGAATGACCCCAGCCACAGCCGAGAAGGGAACTTCATGGGCAAAAGGTCCTTCTTTCAATCTGGTAGGATTGCCAAGGAATAATCCACTTTTTACCACCTAATGCAACAATTGATGCTCAAATATACTGTCAGCAATTAGAGCATTTGAACCAAGCTTTGAGGAAAAAAAGAGCTGCTCTAGTGAATCGAAAACGGGTGATGTTTCATCAGGACAATGTGCGACCACACACAGCAAGAATCAGGTCACGCTTTTGTAACACTGACATTTGTGAGTTCTTCGAATGATTTTACAGTAATGGAATTAGTAAGCTTGTTAATAGATGGAAGGAATCATAGATAATCAGGGAAAATACATTGTTGATTGAATCTGTAATTAAATGTAACATTTGGTCATTTGTTTTCTTTATTCAAAATTCGGACAGAACTTATGGGATGACCTAATATATATATATATATATATATATATATATATATATATATATATATATATATATATTATGAAATGGACAAAGTCTGACAATTATTTTAAGACATTTTTATGTTTATTCATTCTTTTTTATAGACACAAATATTTAAGTAAATGCCCTCATTATTTGTGGCCTTGAAATGTTAATACTGTTTATTATAAACAGAGCATTTACTTTAAATAATTGTTGGTCCATTTCATAATGTGTGACGTCATTTGTTTACATTTGGATACGCATCGAGCAGATACGAATGTACGAGAGAAAATCATGGAGAATTGTAGTTTAAAAACAGTAAAATCGACGTTGCTAATATACGCTCCTCTGTGGTTAAATTGGTAAAGCACGTCAGGCTATATGACGGTTCCGTATAGGATACAGGTTCGATTACTGTCGGAGGACGCATACTTTCTATGAAAATTTCTCGGACATTCAGGCCGGTAAATGTTGTTAATACTGTTTATTATAAACAGAGCATTTACTTAAATATTTGTATCTATAAAAAAATAAAAGAAAAAAGAATGTATAAACATAAAAATGTCTTAATATATATATATATATATATTCATATGAATGTTTTCAATTGTCAGAATTAAAACTTTTTTTCGGGATTTCTATATCTTATTTTAAAGCATGCACACACACACACATACACACACACACATACACACACACACACACACACACACACATATATATATATATATATATATATATATATATATATATATATATATATATATATATATATATAAATATATATATATATGTATGTATATATATATAAATTGCCATTATGTAGCGATCTTTATCATGTTTTAATATCCCAAAATAATATATACATATATATATATATATATATATATATATATATATATATATATATATATATATATATATATATATATGAATTGAGAGAAAAATAAACAATATGTCTTATTGTTTGGGTGTTTTCGAAAATCAAAACAATATATATATACATACATACATACATACATACATACATATATATATATATATATATATATATATATATATATATATATATATATGTACCCGTGTGTGTTAGAATACAATCATTGAAACATATCAAACAAACACACATACATGCATTCATATACGTGTGGTATTTCTGGGCGTGTTTCTGTGGTTTGTTTACATGCGGGGGTGCAAATATGTCAGACTTGAAAACACGAGATTACATATGTATATCTGCACGTGTGTGCGTACACCACCGCCATTGCATCAATTGTCAACGCTTTTTCTTGTCCCTCTGTCAGCCTAGCAGGACGGCCAGCTGGCGGGGCGGGTGAACAGACACAGAAAGAACATTTACTATTGTGAGCAGATGCTGTTTCACACATAATTGTCCGTATGCATCTAAGTATGTCTCGACCTGGGTGTGCGCAAGTGGCTTGCCTGTAATTTATATCTAAATGAGCAACTTCTAAGTTGTAAACACACACTGAGTAAACAGAGACCAGTTCGTCTCTTCTTCTTCTTCTTCTTCTTCTTCTTCTTCTTCTTCTTCTTCTTCTTCTTCTTCTTCTTTCAATTAAGTCCCATTAGAACGTTGTTAATCATGACTCTTCACAATTTCCTATCTCTTAGTAGCTCTTAGAAAATTTTGTCTTTTTGCTCTCTCTCCTAAACCTTGTTCTACCAACCATTTACACAATCTCGTTAGGTAGGTAATGCACTATTCTCCTCTGTCTCTCTTGCCTTCCATATGTCCTGTGAGTGCCAAATTTTCTAATTCCTCTTTCCTCGTTATGTGGCCTTGAAATGTCAACTGTCTCTTTCTGATGTTAATTATAAATGCCAGTTAGGTTCCATTCGTTTCGTTGTTGTTCACACTTTCCGGTTTTAATTTAACTTTCTATATTTTGCTTTTATTTTCTGGCTGCAAGTATTTCACTTTCTTAAAGAGAAAACATAGTTTAGTTGAAATCTTTTAACCCAAATTAAACTCAACATACTTTCACTGAATCCTCAGAAAATATGAGTTACGATACGGACAATTTGAACGTATTAGATTTTTTTTTAAAAAAAGAGATGTATGTATTTTTTTATGGTTATATAGATCCCATCCAGAAATCTTAGTACCAGGAAAAAGGAGTTTTCATTTATAATTAAGGGAATCAATCTCAGTTAGTCATGTTTTTTTTATAAATATAAAGTTCCTTAAAATTAAAAATATTATCAAGACCGACTGTAGTCGGGATCATCATCATCACCATCTTCAGGTCTTTGGTGATCATGATTGTCCATAATCTGCTGTCGTTTGTAGCTCATAGTAAATTTTCACTTTTTGTTATCTCTCCTAAACACTGTTCTGTCATCCATTTACAAAAGCTGGTTAGTTTATGCGCTATTCTCCTCTGTCTCTCTTGCCTTCCATATGTCCTGTGAGTGCCAAATTCTCTAATTCTTCTTTCCGCATTATGTGTCCTAATAAAGACAACTGACTCTTTCTGATGTTAAGTATAATTCTCCTTTTTATTTCCATTTTCTCTAAATTTTCGACGTTGCTAACATGTTCTTCCCATGGTATTTGCAGCATCCTTTGGTAAAACCACATTTTTGATGCTTCAGATCTCTTTTTTAAATCTGTGGGGAGATTGTCCAAAGTGTAATGCCATATACGAGGACTGACATTACGTAACGCAATCAAACGATTATAAGCTGCTGGATGGTGCGAATTGTGTTATGGTCTTTTTACGTTCACTTTCGCATAAATACTTTTGAATAAGAGGATAGACAGGACACTCTAGCCTTGGATAGCACCCAGACAAGGAGAAAGAAAATTATTAGTTACAAACCGTAGAGAATGTAATTGGAAACCACTCCACTATCTTTCTCCACAAAAAAAAGATAATAAAAAAAAAGAACTGGTGGAGAGCTATGATCGCCTACGTCCTGAAGGGACATGCTATTTAAAAGAGTTATTCATATTGATATCATTAAGAATAAAGTTAATAATAAGTATAGACGTGATGGACGCACAGCGTAACAGCTAGAAACGCAGACAATGGAATCAGCGAGTAAAGTTTAGATTCGCACATAGTCTGACATGTTCACTTTATCACAAACGCTCTTTGGAAAAGCACGAATTCATCTATTTCCCACCCCAGTTATGGTCTAAATAGCAGGGTAGACTGGGCTCTCAAGCATTGAGTGGTAACCAGAAAACTCTGTTATTCGATATCGTAAAGAAGGAATCAGGAGACCTCACCACTATCTTTCATTGGAAGTCATGACACTTCATCTATATAATAAATACGAATGTCAGTGTGTCACTGTGTCACAGTTTTTGAAATTTACTCCTAGAGGATGTAGCCCAACATGTCACACCATTTTGGCCTCAGGCCAAGTCCATGAGCAAATTAAAAATATTCCGGGTCGGATTCGGACCCGCAATTCTGAAATTTGGGATTCCAAAGTTTTCATTACTGCGATTGTTTTCGGATACTTTCATTACTTCTAATGATAAAAACAATTAAAAAGTCAGAATTCTCTAACTTTCAATAGCTGATATTCAAATGAAAAAGATACTCTTCTCAAATTACAGCGTTTCAAAATAAAATTGTCCGTGTTTTCAACTTTACTACTAAAGGCCGTAGCCCAACATGTACTATTTTGGAATCGGGCCGACTCCGTGAGCACATTAGAAATGCTCCGGGCCGGATTCGATCACGTAATCCTGAAATTTTGGTTTCCCAAATTTTCATTACTGCGACTGATTTCAGCAATTTTTTTACTTGAGTTTTTTGGGACAATTTTTTTTTTTTTTGTACAATATAAATTTTTATAAGTTGGAAATAAATTTGGGAATAATCGAAATTATTAGCGAAAAGTCACCCACGAAATAAAAATAATTGCTTGTACGGAAAGTAAAGGCCTACGTACATAAAATTGTCTTTAAATTAAACGGCGGCAGAAGAATTATCGTTGAACTTTTAAAAGGCAAACTTAAATCTTAATGTAATACTTAAATGCAGCGCTCAATTCTGAGTTCTGTAGTTTATTGTGACCTATCGCATCTACTCTTCTCCACCTACTGCGAAGGCCTGATGATGTGCCCTCCGCAGGTTAAATGTCGTCCGATGTCTATGACCTGGACATATAAAAATGAATAAAATCTGTGGAAAGAATACCGGATGCTTCATATACATTTACCTCTTATTCATTTTATCAGAAAATAAAACGTTTAAGTTTTGGTTAATGAAAATTTACAGATTGCTATATTTTACATATATCTAAAATTAAAAATAGCCACACTTTGCTTTCACCACAGCCCTTAATCTCTTTTCAACATTTAAAACCGAATAAGAGTAATTTATTAAGAATCATTTTTTAATACATCACATTATTTTTAATTTAAAAATTTATTGAATGCAATTCCCTCCAAATATTCAGTTGGAGACGGTTGTCAAAAAAAAGAAACAATCTGCAGGCTGGTGGTGATTTGTCAAGCATATGAGTTGGCCGTTGTTGCCTCGGCAGTGATGAAATGTCCACTCCCGAGACTTTGCTAAAAGGCCCATATTGAAGGTCGATGATTCACATATCACATACACAAGTGTGTTGCTAAAAGTCCCATACTGAAGAGCGATGATTCACATATTACATACACATGTGTGTTGCTAAACATCCCATATTGAAGAGCGGTGATTCCTATATGACATACACAAGTATGTTGCTAAAATCTCATATTGAAGAGCGATGATTCACATATCAATACACAAGTGTGTTGCAAAAAGGCCCATATTGAAGAGCGATGATTCACATATCACATACAAAAGTATGTTGCTAAGGCCCATGTTGAAGAGCGATGATTCACATATTACATACACAAGTGTGTTGCAAAAATTCCCATATTGAAGTGCGATGATTCACATATCACATTCACAAGTGTGTTGCTAAAAGGCCCATACTGAAGTGCGATGATTCACATATCACATTCACAAGTGTGTTGCTAAAAGGCCCATATTGAAGCGCGATGATTCACATATCACATACACAAGTATGTTGCTAAGGCCCATGTTGAAGAGCGATGATTCACATATTATATACACAAGTGTGTTGCTAAAAGTCCCATATTGAAGAACGGTGATTCATATATCACATACACAAGTGTGTTCCAAAAAGGCCCATATTGAAGTGCGATGATTCCCATATCACATTCACAAGTGTGTTGCTAAAAGTCCATATCGAAGCGCGAGAATTCACATATCACATTCACACTTGTGTCAGACATGACAGAATGTCTTATGAGGTTGTTGTACAATTTGATCGAAAAAGTCGTGCACTTCAGGTGAAAAAAAAAAATTAATAAAAGCCCAATCGTAGTACCTTGTCAGTGGGCTTTTTAAATGCATATGTAGAAGTGTGTATGTAGGTTGTTAATACCTACGATTGAGACTCATGTTTATCTTTCTTGACTTATTACCTGGTGAGAGAAATCGGTCCTGTCGCCAGCAACAATATGTCTCCCCTGTTCGAGGGTATCACCAGCAGATCTTATAATACGGCAATAGAGATCAGGTCTTGTTTTGCCCTGCTCCGTCCATTAAATGTCTCAGCCGGCCTCACAGCACCGAAGTCATCTCGCTGAAACCCATTTTAGAGCCACTTTCACTTCTCATAAAAACTGATATGCAATTGTTATACGTTATGGCTTGCACTACCCTTGACATATTGGTCTAATTTCATGCAGAAAAAAAAGCTGTCCTTGGTTACTCGAGTGGATAAATTCTGAAGGGGCTTGGATAGATCAAGGATGGGTGTATTGTGTTGTGCGAAATATAAAAGAATTTGGAAGATTATGAGGGATAAATTAGAAGGCGAGAAAAAGAAAGAGAATTGAGACAGAAACAACGAGAGTACGGCGTAGAAAGAGAGAATGTGAAAGATGATTTTATAAGCTAATAAAATTGTAGAAAAAGTATAGAAAATGTTAATCGTTAAAAAGAATTATAATGTCTCGGAGAGAAAAGAGGAGGGAGCGACATGCGAGGTAACAAGTATACTGATATACGAAAAAGCATTTTTTTTCCCTTCTCCAATTAGGATTTCAGAGTTTTTCTTCTTATAGATTGATTACCACCCAAGGCTAGTGAGATCAGTGTACACAGCTATTTAAAACCTAGAAAATAATTAAATGTCACAAATTACATTCACAGTTTTTCGCTGACATTGATAATGACCAGAAATAGGTTTCAAAGTGTTTGTAAAATATTTATATCTAAATATACTTTATCCTCGACGTAGAGAAGAAAGCATAGCTAAAGGGAGATTTAAAATTCCTCATTTGCGGATTTTAATAAAAATTGTATTAAGGACACATTGCCCCCACCCTATATATATATATATATATATATATATATATATATTAGATTATAACGTTTATACTAAGTGAATTTTTGGCATTTCAGTTAAAACAAAATAAATAACAAAACATGGATTTTTTCCTCAGTTTCTTCTTTAAATAATTTTTTAGATTAAAATTAAATTTTAAAATTGGTAATTTTTAATTTTCAATTTTATAGTAAAATTTAATATTAATTCGTTAGAATGATTTCTATTTTAGTCTAACCCTAACATTGAAGCATTAATTATTATAACCAAGGTTCGTTGTCAAGTTTGTTGAATTCTCATATACTTGTATTTTGATTGGTCATTTCAGCTTATGTAACAGCTTTTCCTCTAGCGAGGGGTGTTTGATTGATTTGAACCTTTTAAAATCTTTTATTCTACATTCAACACCATCACTTGATAAGACACCAAAAGTGTTGAAACAAAATGTGTATATTTGTAGTGATTCATAACATATTTACGCTATAATTTTCGAATATATATATATATATATAAATAAATAAATAAAAAGTGTCAGTTGCGTTACCGTGGAAAGGGGATGACGTGTTGAAAAAACTGAAACACCTATTGATCTTCGGCTACAAACTTGGCTGATGATGTGTGCCAAAGCAACAAACAGATATATTTCATTCTATATATATATATATATATATATATAATTCCACCCGTATCGTCCTATTTGGTACGCATCAGCATTGCGCATCCACTACCGAGAATCGAAACCGGACCGTTTTGATACAACGCAAGCGTCATGCCAACTATACTAACGGGCCCCCGGTGACAAAGATATTTATATATATATGTGTGTGTGTATGTGTGTGTGTGTGAAAAAGAGAGAGAGAGAGAGAGAGCGAGAGAGAGACTGCGCGTGTATATTAATTCATCTGGTGAATGATGAACTGAGTACACTAAATGATTAGTTTGTAAACCATCAATTTACGTGTGTGAGTATCCGTGCTTGTGTGTATATGTACGCGTGTACTATCAATATATATAAATATGTGTGTTATGTAAATTCTACATATGTTAAACCCTAAAAAAAGTTATGTTTTACACGCATATACTCATTTATAGAAATGTATTCCCTCCCATCCGTAATTTTTTCTCTCTTATGCGTGTATGCTCCCACATTTACTTTGATGTACTGATTCTACAACTCACAAGCTGAGGAGGGACGGTGAAATCGTCATCGTAAATTGAAAACCAGTCATATTTTAGCCGACAAGACAGTCATGTCTCTTCTGATCACCTGACAAAAAAACAAAAACAAACCCAAAAACAACAACAAAAAAAACAAAACAAAAACAAACAAAAAAACAACAAAAATACAAAACAAAAAGATATCTAGCTTTGGTTCAACCCTTAAGCGAGGGTGGCCATTGAAGAAGACGTTTTTTAGTTATCGCTTTCTTTTGGCGGGAAAACAAAAAATAATTTTCAGCGTCAGAGTTCATGAGTGGGAGGCGTGACCTAGATAGGTTTTTAAAGGTAAACGCCTTCATTAAACAAGGAATTAAAAGGAATATATATATATATATATATATATATATATATATATATATATATATATATATATATAATTAGGAAAACACTTTAAAGTGCATTGTCTGTAACAAATTTATTTCTATGAATATAAGGATATCCATCTCATCAGATCGAGTATTTTTTATGAAAAAAAAAATCGGTCTGATGAGATGAATATGCTAATATTCATCGAAATAAATTTATAATTGACAATGGATTTTTAAGGTTTTTACATAATTATTATTATAATTTGCCCTGTATCATACATTGAGCTCTCATACTGACTGAAAGTCCTTATTGGAATAATCCCTACTAATAGCAGTTTGGTATTGGATATATATATATATATATATATATATATATATATATATATATATATATATACGCAATTATTTTATAAAATATTTATATATTATATATCGCGGTACTTATTGGAAAGCGCTCAATATTAGTGATAGAGCTAACATATTTAGTTGCATTGATGTTTATTCACATCAATGCAACTATATATATATATATATATATATATATATATATATATATATATATATATATATATATATATATATATATATATATATATATCCAAGTATAGGATTGGTGTATACGGAATAAATTCCAATAACCAAAAAATACTTTTCTTAAAAGAGTGCTCAATACAGAGTAGAGCAAGTATAATTTATTCGAATATTATAAATATGTTATAAAATCACATATAACTTATATATGTTATAATTTTCGAATAAATTTTACATATATATATATATATATATATATATATATATATATATATATGTGTGTGTGTGTGTGTGTGTGTGTGTGTGTGTTGGAGGAGCTACGATTTCATAAAAGTATTTTTTAAGTAAACTAAAATCCCAAACGGGGTAAATATATACAGAATTTTTTAGTATCTGTCTATATTTCTGAGATGAGGTATTATGTACACTATTTACATTATTCGGACTATTGTCTTCATCTTTGTCGCCATATTTATCACAACGTTTCGATCGTTGTACGCTCTGGCCTTCTTCAGGTGGTTGGAATCTCGAACTGAACCGTGTATTTCGCTCACTCGGGTAGACTGTTCTAGTTCCACGTGCCATGTCTAATGGATGTATCAGTTATCTTCTGTTAATTCCCCTCTCAAACCAGGTATTGAAGTCACACTCTTTGGGTCCTGTCACTGGACCTAACTAATGCCTTTATCCACTGTGCCATGTGTCCTTGAGGGCATATATGTATGAATTTCTGGGTATTATAAACCTAATGTCTTCAGCAACCGCTTTTTACCCGTGCTCATATTGCAATTTCTTTGTTATCATTACACATTTTTACCAGAGCTCATATTGCAATTTTTGTTGTTATTATCGCTTTTTCTCTGGCACTCCTTATTACAGGTTCCCATATTGTATTAATTTCTATGCTTGTTCGGCTTCGATGTCCATGTCCATCGCCCTCATGTCGCTTTTTGAAGGAAAAAAAAAACTTTGATTTTAAACCTCCGCTACGATGGAGTAATGGATAGCGGCTCGGATTGATGAATCGGAGAGCCGAGTTCGAATTCCAGTATTAAGTGCTAATACCCTTGGGTAAGGTATGAATCCTCTTCTTCGCCTTCTTCGCCTTCCTCTCTCTCTGTCCTGCTATTTATTTGTAGCTGGGTAAATAGCAGGGCAGACCGGGTTTTAAGCCATGGATAACAACCGCAGAAAGAAATGGCAACCTACCGCGGGGAAAAATGTGCCTCGTCAGTTATGTATCGAAAGATACATGATCGCTTAAGCGCGTATCACGCTTGGCACATAACTGACAGACTGCCTTGCGGCGTTATGCAGTCATAGGAAAAGCTGTAGTTGCGGTAGTTATTTGCCTAGGATTTAGCTCATTAATGCTCACCGCCCCCAAAAGGTGACGGTGTGTATTAATAGTTTGTAGGTAAAAACCTATAGTTAATACTGATATTTTATTGCCTTTATATTGAATCAATTGCTAGGTTTGCCGCTAGGAAAGTTGGTTCAATGTGTCGTGCTAGACAACTTTTCTCACCAGAATCTATCTTGCACAATCTATAAATCTACGATTCGCCATTCATCGAATATTGCTGCCACATCTTTCCTGGTGCTTCTGCTAAGTATTTAGGACTTGAATATAGACATACAAAAACATATTCTGCAAAATGATGCAGTAAACAATAATTTCTATCACCGTTTTGACTATTTATACTGATAAATCTTGAATATTTTTTAGATTCATATCATGAAGTCTGAAATTTTATTTCTATAAATTCATACCATGGAGTGGTTTAATGTTAAAATCTCTATATATCTGTAAAGTGTTATTTTGCCACTGGAAGTAACAAATTTCTTTCTTTCCAGTAATAAATCTTGTCATTGTTTTTGTTGTAACCTAAGAATCTTAGGTTACAACTAATAATCTTTATAACATCAACACAATACAATACTCGCCAGCGGCGTGATGTAGGTAAACCACTGCTTGTGGTGGACTACTTATACAGCATATTACTACCCACTTGCAATAGTGTCCAACGTATTAATGAGGATTAGGACATAGTGTTCATAGGTACGATATATAACAGTTTTAATGTTATTTGGAGGTTTATCCTTTGATTCCTTTTTAGGATTAGATTTCCGCTTCCTTCTAAAATCTTCTCATTTTCTTTTACTCCCTGTAGCCGCTGCCGACACATAGATCGCCAGTGAGCAAACACAGCCGATCCCATTATTGAATTAAGTAGACCACGTGACCATAGAGGAAACGCATATATGTAGGAAGTAAATGACGACTAACGATCGTTATTCCTAGTCTATCCTCTATTTCTATACGGACTGCTATTCCCTACTCTATTCCCTATACTATTTCTCTATTCGGATCACTATACGGATTACTATTCGAGCAAGTACTATTAGTGCGTGTGTTATTCGAAGGCGTATGATACCAGTATTGTTCAACGGCGTTACTATAGATGAAATCTGCGATTACAAAGTCTCTACTACAACGAG
>OZ038478.1:90554645-90594645 GCA_964036315.1 Acanthosepion esculentum
AATTATCATATACTTGTATTCTGATTGGTCATCATAGGTTACGTAACAATTTTTCCCTATTGAGGGGGTTTGGTTGGTTTTTAAACTTTTTAAAATCTCTTCATTTTACAATCAACACCATCTACAGAATTGATCTATAGAACACCAAAAGTGTTGTAACAAATTGGCTATTTTTGTAACGATGTTATAACCTCCTTATGTTATAATTTTTGAATATATATATATATATATATATATATATATATATATATATATATATATATATATGTTCATCAATTTATTTGTTCTTTTCCCAATAAGAATATGCAATAATTATGAAACTATAGGTTATTTAAAAAACAACAACTTTAGCCTAACCAACAATGTGAGATACTCAACATCTGTCAAATTAAGATAACAGAGGCTCGTTTCCTTCTAGAAAATTATGCCATTCTGATACGTTGTAATAATATCGACAAGTTGTGTCTATCAAATTTTATAGTTGTTTTATGTTATCGGTAAATTTGCCAAAGTTCATATTTATTTTTAGTTTATATTATTCTTTACCGACTACTTTCGAATGTTACTATATTCATTTTCAATGATTCTTCACTGTATGTTTACGTAAATGTTTTCATTTAATTTTACCGTTCTCACGTTTGATACGCACTGATAGCGGAGCGGCCATGTTTACACTGGCGCAATCAAGTTCAAAGTTCTATCACGTGACGACCACATTAATTCCAACTATAAGCACGCATCAACAGAAGACGGCGTAACAAACTTAAAGACATGTTATGCCGAAAGTGCGGATAATTTTTGACTTTTTCAAATTTCAGAATAAATTGTTTTATGTTATCGGTAAAATTTCCAAAGATTTATTTTTATTTTGTATTATTTTTCCCGAGTACTTTCGAATTTTGCTACATTCGTTTTCAAATATTGTTCTGTGTATCATTACGCAACTGTTTTTGTGTAATTCCGGCGTTCTCGTGTTTGCAGAAAGTCACTGAAAACATTTAAACGGTCAAACTGGAATTTTTATGTGGATTTTTTTTAACACACTTCAATATAGGATCCACTATGGAGAAAGATAACTTATTTAACGTTATCTTCTTCTCTTTACAACAGACTCCAGAATTTTGTGTTTTTCATTGCCCTGTGTCCTATATAAACTTTTGGTGTTACATATTGAACCTTATTTTATGTTATTTTGCTTGCCGTAATTCCTCACGTATAATACGCATTTTTTCTAAAAAAAAATAATAAGCAAAATTAGACGTGGGTATTATGCAGAGCTACAACAAATCTTAAAAAAAATGCCGTTTCATTGGTCGATTTCAGTTGCGAAATCACTACTCACCACAGACATACAACATTTTGACACTAACATTCGGCGATTGCGACCCCATAAGGATGTCAAATACAATCATATGAACCTAACAAATGTAAAATAAAATAAGAATTATCATAAAACTAAATTAGAATAAGATTATTCTAAGTTTAAAACCATTTTTTTAAAATAAGAGTAGAAAACGCTGGCCGTAATGAAATTGGAGAGGTACAATTTATAGAGTTGGATTACCAAACAAGAGGTGCGTATTATGCAGAATAGTAGAATAATTTTCCCATATTTCCAGTACAATTTTAGGGGTGTGTATTATGCATGAGTAGAATCATTTTCCCACATCCCAGCACAATTTTAGGGGTGCGTATTATGGATGAAAGCGTATTATACATGGGTGAATTACGCATTTGTTATATGTTGATCTCTCTGTCTATATTTCATCATTTACATTATTCGGACTATTGCCCTCATCTTTGTCGCCATTTTTATCACAACGTTTTGGCCTTCTTCAGATGGTTGGAATGTTGAGCTGAACCCTTTTCGATGTTTAATGGATGTCAGTTATCTCCTGTTAATTTCCCTCTGTTTCATGTTTTTACTTTTGTTGTAATTATCGCTTTTCTCTAGCATTCCTTATTACTGGTTCCCATATTGTGTGTTTAATTTCTATGCTTGGTCGGCTCAGGAGATTTTTGTCGCCTAGCATATGTGCTGATTCCTTTAGTTTACTTTATCAACATAAACAAACCTAATCCGATGAAGTCCTAAAGGACGAAACGTGTCACACCAAAACTTTTTTCACTTTGTCATACATCTTCCCCCACAATTATTACTTCCTCTCATTATAAACGTTAGACTTAGTGGCGACACGTGTTTGAGTTTGAGTTTTTTTTGTAATGAGAAATAAATATCTGCCTGTCTAGAGACTGAAAGTTCTCATAAAATGATTTGGCAACTGTTCAGAAATTTTCGATTCCTATCGGGAGGCACATTTTCTTTAATAGGACTTTTGATCTCTAGGCCGGTAGATATGAATGTCACTATTTTAAATTTATTTACATATTTATATATACGCAGATATAATAAAATGAAATAAAAAATGCTTGCTACTAATACTATCACAAAATATACGGCAAAATTAATTCAAATTTTAAATAACATCTATCAACAAAACCTCAATATAAAACTCAATCAATTAAGTGCCGTACGTGATATACACTTGGGCGATCATGTCCCTCTACAACTTCCTCACCTAAATACCTGATGACTATAAACGTATATATTATATTTTTAATTTTTCGCCAAATAATTACATTTACCTGACTTTAGAAAATAAGAAATAGACATTTTCAAAGATTCCACTTGGCTGTTCATAAAATCTTTCATTTTGGATATTATAGCAAATAATACAGTTGCCATTTAAAAAAAAAGACAATCAGACAGCAAAGTTCCATACTTGATACACGCTTGGGCGATCATGTCTCTTTCGATTCATGACTGACTAGGCAGAAGATATTCCCGCAATAGGTTGTGATTTCCATCTGCGGTAGACTGGCTGCCAACCAAGACTATAGGACATAGTCTGTCCCGCTATGGCTTGGGGAGGAAGTAGTGATAGATTCGTACCGTTTGCATCTTTTGAGTATTCGCGCATAATTGATTGTAATGAACTCGATTGGAATTAGATCTCGGCTATTAAGAATTACACGACGGCGCACATCACTAGACCGTGGGTAATGTATACGTTAATTCCTGAACACTGCGATTTTTTGTCCTATTTTGAATGCGCGAGATACATAGTGAAAAGATTTTCTCCAAAAGATTTCAATACTTTCCCCTGTCACTGAAAATGGAAACACCGTACAGAACATTATTAAAATAATGAAACCTAATTGCCAATTTAGTTGTATGGGCAAGGACCATTCGTTCGAGAAGTTTAGATAGAAATCATGTATGCATGTATGCGCGTCTTATACTACTGCAAACGTTATATTTAGTGAGAGAGGGAAATCAAGTCAGTCTAAATCGTAGTCAGTTATATAAGTTGTTATGCATTACTCGCAACGAAAACTGTCCACTTCAGACTAATCAGTATATATTATATATTTTTTTAATTTTTCGCCAAATAATTACATTTACCTGACTTTAGAAAATAAGAAATATACATTTTCAAAGATTCCACTTGGCTGTTCATAAAAACTTTCATTTTGGATATTATAACAAATAATACAGTTGCCATTTTAAAAAAGACAATCAGACAGCAAAGTTCCATACTTGATACACGCTTCGGCGATCATTTCTCTTTCAATTCATGACTGACTAGGCAGAAGATTTTATCGCAATAGGTTGTGATTTCCATCTGCGGTAGACTGGCTGCCAACCAAGACTATAGGACCCAGTCATTCCTGCTATTTAACCCATAGATGCAGGAGAAGAGATGTTTACATACCTTTCCTGAGTGAATATAACGAACCCGATGGAATTTGAACTGGGTTCGCAGATTTCACATTCCGAGCCACAATTCATTACATCACGATGCACATCCCAATATAGTCTCTCTATTTACCAACCGCACCAAAGGGCAATATGTGGCACAAGGCCAGTTTTTAACGTGAGGCGTTACAGCCCGTAGGCTCGGACAAAAACTGCCGATGGAATTTGAACTGGGTTCGCAGATTTCACATTCCGAGCCACAATTCATTACATCACGATGCACATCCCAATATAGTCTCTCTATTTACCAACCGCACCAAAGGGCAATATGTGGCACAAGGCCAGTTTTTAACGTGAGGCGTTACAGCCCGTAGGCTCGGACAAAAACTGCCGATGGAATTTGAACTGGGTTCGCAGATTTCACATTCCGAGCCACAATTCATTACATCACGATGCACATCCCAATATAGTCTCTCTATTTACCAACCGCACCAAAGGGCAATATGTGGCACAAGGCCAGTTTTTAACGTGGGGCGTTACAGCCCGTAGGCTCGGAGAAAAACTGCCGATGGAATTTGAACTGGGTTCGCAGATTTCACATTCCGAGCCACAATTCATTACATCACGATGCACATCCCAATATAGTCTCTCTATTTACCAACCGCACCAAAGGGCAATATGTGGCACAAGGCCAGTTTTTAACGTGAGGCGTTACAGCCCGTAGGCTTGGACAAAAACTGCCGATGGAATTTGAACTGGGTTCGCAGATTTCACATTCCCAGCCATAATTCATTACAACACGATGCACATCCCAATATAGTCTCTCTATTTCCCAACCGCACCAAAGAGCAAATATGTGGCACAAGGCCAGTTTTGAACGTGAGGCGTTACAGCCCGTAGGCTCGGACAAAAACTGCCCGTAGACTCCGTATACACGGAGTCGGGTTTGTCAGCCTCCCCAAACAAGACTCTGTCCTTCGGCATAGCCTCGTCTGTGTTCCTATCCGCCCGGAGGCAGAGAGTTCGACAAGAGAGGAAGATGAAGAGAAAGCCTCCTCCTCGTTCTCAATATCGTCTCAGTATAGACTAGAGCGATAATTGTTATTAAAAGATAAATAAAAGCGTTCAATATTTATCGAATGTCATCACAGTGTTTTGTAATATTTGAATCGCTCATCGAGGCTGCAAACGGCAGCATTGAACGCAGAAATTCTATATTATAAATGCACGTTTATACGCTAACGTACAAATTTAAATTCTACAGTTACAAGACACGAGTTTAGAGATTTAAGAATGTATGTATTTACGAATATCATTGAACAATGTCCGCTTTCTTTCTTTGTTTTACTGAAACCAAACAGCGTCTCTAATATGTCTTTTCTGTCTTTCTTCGGGATCAATACGGAGTAGTCGATTATTTACGATCTACTGGCAGGGCGTAACGTGCACAGTAACTAACTGTAGAACGAGCGAAATTATAACTATATTATTTACAGTCGAACTAATGTTACGGCTGTTATGCCCTCCGACGTTCTGTCTGTCGATCCGGTGATCCGTCAATGAATTTCGAACTGAATTCTTTATTCAATGGAAGCGGATAGGTTGTTCTCATTCCGTTATCCATGTCTCGAGATATCTCGACTTATGCAATTGTTCCGTGATTACGTGTCCTGTTTTCATTAGATTTGAGTTTTTCCATGTTAACGCGCCCAGGGACTGAACTCATAACTATTATGTCACTAAATTCGCTTTAATTACATAGAAATTGACATTTGCTCCAACAGGGAAAATGATTCCGTGGGACACTTGAGATGTAGAGACAACAAACATTATCTCATCTTCGTGCTTGCTTCAGGATGGCGAAAGGCTTATGGCCATATTACATTAAAACACCGGTTCCCGTACGTTCACCGTAATAAGTAACGTCGAACCGCTTGGGAATAGCTGGTGCTGTAAGCTAGGATGTGCGGATGGTGTAATGGATAACGACTCGCAGTTGTTAAACTGAGATCCGAGATCTCATTCCTGTTTTGATTCGTTATATTCACTTGCGCGCAAATACCCTTGCTAAAGGCATGAATCCACCTCTTTTCCCCACCAGCTATGAGTTAATTAGTAAGACTTGTATCCCTAAACAATTATCATAGAAAAAATTGTTATATTGTCGGGCTTTAACTAACCTGCAAAGTGTTTATAAGCCGTAGAAAACGAATCAATCAAATCTAACGAACCAATTCTATATTCTATATGGCTTAATAGACACTTCTTTTTCAGTCGAAATAGGAGAGTAAGGCAATGTTGATCTCCATGACTTTAAGACAGAAACCTGAGCCTAACCAGCTTAGGGAATGGTTTGCTATAAGTGGAACACCTGTTACAAACAAGGCGATCGTTTGCTGAGATTTACTAATGTATGCTTTGTACAGCACAAGACCAAGAGACGCAGAAATTGGTAGAGGGAGATGAAAAACCTTTCCTATCTGGATCATCAAAGCTTGATATTATTTAACTGGAAAACAAACAAATCTTTTGAGCATACCACTTATGCACACGTGCACGCGAGTCGTATATAACGCCTATTATAAGAATAAACTAACAATGCCTTGGTCGCCTAAAAGAATAACGCGGCAAGGAACAGATCGCCTGAAAATAAATAAATAAATAAATAAAACAAAAAACAAAAAATTAAAATCCTTGGCGTTATTAAAAACAAAATCAGACATATTTGAATAAACACAATCATTTAAAAAAAATGAAACATCTTACCTCCCAAAAATATAAATGTCAAATTATTCATACGCAGAATCCTCTTTCACCCTCGCGATATATTTATCTGGCTTACAAGACTAATATATATATCTGGCTTACAAGACTAATATATTTATCTGGCTTACAAGACTAATATATATATCTGGCTTACAAGACTAATATATCTGGCTTACAAGACTAATATATTTATCTGGCTTACAAGACTAATATATATATATATGGCTTACAAGACTAATATATATATCTGGCTTACAAGACTAATATATATATCTGGCTTACAAGACTAATATATATATCTGGCTTACAAGACTAATATATTTATCTGGCTTACAAGACTAATATATATATCTGGCTTACAAGACTAATATATTGATCTGGCTTACAAGACTAATATATATATCTGGCTTACAAGACTAATATATTTATCTGGCTTACAAGACTAATATATATATCTGGCTTACAAGACTAATATATATATACTTATCATAAGGAATTTTCCTTATGGAGTGGGGTAAAAAGAAACTCGTATCTCCATCAGCACTATTCCAGATAAGTAATTTGGATAAAAGATCGAAGAGTTTACATTTAGGAAGAGTGAATTCTTAAATATGCCGTCTTGGTCAAAAAATGGAAGCGTATCTTCTCATGGTCAACGCTGTCTGAGGTGAGAATCACATTCTTAGGGGAGAGATCACTCTTTCCATTTGATGGGTTTAGGAGGGAAAGCAAATATGAATGAACATTAGGTATTTCATCACGGTTTATCTTTATTTGAAGGACAAGAATCTAGGTAGGAGCGTGGCTAAAATATACAATCCCCAAAAATAGGATTTTTCACTTCAGACATAAGCCAATCAGTGTCTGTCTATATTTCTGAGATGAGGTATTATGTACACTATTTACATTTTTCGAACTATTGTGCTCATCTTTATTGCCATATTTATCACAACGTTTCGGCCGTTGTACGTTCCGGCCTTCTTCAGGTGGATGGAATGTCAAACTGAACCCTTTATTTTGCTCGCTGGGGTAGACTGTTCTAGTTGCACCTGCCATGTCTAATGGATGTCAGTTATTAGTTATCTCCTGTTAATTCACTGTGCCTTGTGTTCTTAAGGACACATAAGCACAGTGGATAAAGGCGTTGGTTAGATCAAGTGACAGGACCCAATGAGTTATGAGTTCAATACCTGGTTAAGGCAGTGGATATATATATATATATATATATATATATATATATATATATATATATATATATATATATATATATATATATAAAGGTAAAAGACAATAGGAAATCTGTATTATTAACCGATGACTTTCGTCCAATGCGGACTTTTTCAAGGCAAAAACGAAATGAATTTATTAAAAACTAAGTAACTATTAACAACAAAATAAAATGTCCTTAGCAACTGGAATAATTTAGAAAATACTACTGTATTCATATTGTCAAATGAAAATTACGTCAAGTACTATCGCCTGTGGAAATATTGTTTTTATTGTGTTCACGGATTCACCCATTTTCTTTTGATTTCTTGACACAGTTGTGTACATTGGCTTGGGAGAGTAGTAGTTCTGTTAGGAAAGGTTATATTGGGAAAAAGTCTGGGCGTAGATTAATATTTGGATAATATTCAATGGCGGCACTCTAGAGGATTTTCCTTCTGAGTGAGTTATTTTCTTTTTTATTAGTGTATCATTTTTAAAATCAAAATTGTGGTTAAATTTATTTCTCTTTATGACTAGTGCATTAGTTAAATTGTTTTTTGTGAGGTATCTTTCGTGCTCATAGATTTGTTGTTTTTTTTAATTTCTGCTTGGCAATTTATTTTATAAATGCCTGCTTCATAAATATTATTGCTATTAGTGTTTGAGGATCTGAGTATATCCATAATGGTTTTGGAAGTGTTTGTGATTATTTTAAGATTATTTAGATGGGATAGGCTGTTCTGGATAGTGGACGTGACTGTGTTGGTCGGTAGTATTATGCATGTTTTCATGTAATTTATTATTGCGGATTATGTTATTTTTTTTGTTTTGGTTGTACACTTTGTATGCATTTCTTCTTGCGTTGTGGATGAAATGATATAGTTATTGTAGGTTTTTGAATGTGTTTTCTATGTATGTTTCTTCTTAAGGTAAATATTAGGGGCTACAGATTCTTAATGCTCTCAGATAGAAACCTATAATAATTCCATATTTAATTTTAGAAGAGTGGTTTGAGTAGAAACTGATCAGGTCAATTTTGTTTGTAGCCTTTCTGTAAACGTCAAAATTGAGTTCGTAATTGTTTCTATGTAACAAGATATCTAGGAAGAGATGAGTGTAGTTGGTTTCAGTTTCAAAAGACCTACAATAGATTTCACTTTTAAAACCGAAACCAACTACACTCAGTGGATAGGAGAGCTCGATTCTAGTTGAAGAGCATTGCATTAGCAACCGCAGCCACTCTTTTATAATATCACCCCTTCCTGTCCGAGAGCTCAATCGAATTATTTCGAGAACATATTTTGGTTTTCATACATATATATATATATATATATATATATATATATATATATATATATATATATATATATATAAACAGAAATTTTGTACTACAGAATTTATATATGTTTTTAAAAATGACGGAGCGTATTCTTTTAAAGAAACCTTTTTCGTACAACACTTCTTCCGAAAGATTCTTTAGAACAACAATAATCAAAATGTTGAAACTAGAAAAGGTGAACACGGGAGGTAAATAAAGAGTCAGGAATAAAATAAATTTATTACTAAAAAGAACAAATTAGTGTAAATAAGTTCATAGTCAGTGTAAAACAGAAGAAAAAAAATTACTCACGACCCACCCATGAGACACAGAGTAAGAAGATGGTTCTTCTTCTGACTGCATAAAGTTGGTCGATGAAGATTGATTTAAACCGCTTGTGATACCCGTAAATATTTAACCGATCGAACCCTTATTTTATTCCTTGTTGATAGAATCTGTGATTATAAACAACAAATCTAGCGTCTGGGTAAGACGATAAACTACGTCCAACAGAAACATCAGGAGATTTTGAGAAGCGTTCAACCACCTCTTAATTGCTGGTGTTCCAAGATCCACCCTGACGCGGAGTAGTAGCAGCTGTTAGGGTCCCAACTATGGGCAAATAGTTAATCCCTAAACTGGGGCCAAAACACCATGAAAGTGTAAAAATAGGTTTTAATAGAAGCAATAAATCCTTTGAGGAAAATTATTGCCAGCAATGCATTATTACCAGCAATATATTTTCTAAGAAAATAAATATTACCATCAATACATTTTTGAGGAAAAAATATTACCAGAAATACATTTTTGAAGGAAAAAAATATTACCAGAAATACATTTTTGAAGGAAAAAAATATTAGCAGAAATACATTTTTGAAGGAAAAAAATATTACCAGAAATACATTTTTGAAGGAAAAAAATATTACCAGAAATACATTTTTGAAGGAAAAAAATATTACCAGAAATACATTTTTGAAGGAAAAAAGTATTACCAGAAATACATTTTTGAAGGAAAAAAATATTACCAGAAATACATTTTTGAAGGAAAAAAGTATTACCAGAAATACATTTTTGAAGGAAAAAAATATTACCAGAAATACATTTTTGAAGGAAAAAAATATTACCAGAAATACATTTTTGAAGGAAAAAAATATTACCAGAAATACATTTTTGAAGGAAAAAAATATTAGCAGCAATAAAAATCTTGTCGGCGTTAAATACCCATTGATGTTGATATTCCAAATCAAACCAATCCAAACCAAACCAACAAATCTATGTCAATATGTAAACCCAAACTTCAACCATGTAAAGTGTTCAATTGGAAGTTGGTGGAAAATGGTAGCCTTTGTCAGTTATGAGTTCTAAGAATAAAGTTAATTAAAGGATCTGAGAAGTGTGTTAATAGAGGCTGGAAAAAGTGATACCGAAATCCTAAAACGCATTGGACGAGCGGAAGATATATACGAAAAGATAAGTAAAATGCTGAAAAACAGAAAAAGATTGGTAGACAAAGAAAATGAATGCTGGCTTACTACGCGATAGGCATCTTCTGAAATGGTAGTGAATGCTGCACCCACAGATGAGGAGAAAACTGGAAGCAACAAAAAATTGGTTCTACAGAAGGATACTGAGAATTCCATGGACGGATCTCTAAATCAACGAGGAAGTATTAAATAAAATGGCATATATTTATTCGTCTGTGAATAATAATTAGTTATTTTTATGTATTTTTATTCTATTTTATTGTTATTTATTTGATCTAATTTTATTTTATTATTTGATTAATTTATTTATTTTTATTTTTATACTTTATGTTGAGAGAAATAGCCTACGGTCAAATCACGCTGAAAATATCAATTTGCGTTAAATCATCGAAGTAAAGCAACGTCAGTTGCTTGACTGCCTAGTCAGTACTTAAATGGGGGACCGCTTGGGAACACCTTCTACTGTAGCAACCTTCTACTATCCAAAATATGTTTCACTATAAGAATTGCATAACAACTGCACATTAGTTAACACACACACACACACACACACACACACACACACACACACACACACACACACACATTGACGCTGCATTTAAATTTTTTGAGATTGTAGTTATCAGCGAAGCAAGAAATCGGAAGGGAGTTCCATCGATGGGAAGTGCGAGAAATGAAACTGTTGGAGTAGAAGTGGCTATTTCAAGAGTAAAACGATAAGACCTACATTTGCCAATCGAGTAGCACCCTTAGATTCATAAAGTCGGGGCACCAGGGAAAACAGCTCTTGAGAGCAATTGCTATGAAAATATTTGTAGAAAAGACAGAGGGAAGTCACGTCACGTCACGTGACTGAAGTTGACCTCAGGTCAGGATCGATAACATTACAGATCCTTCTTTGGATTTTATATATGTATATACTACTAATAAATATATATTTATTCATCACCATATGGTACAGTCTTTGAGTTTCATGCACGTGCAAATCTCGGGCCCAAATTGGAAACTGACCGTTGTAAATTTTAATATTGTTGTGGTAGGATCCACCTAATTTGCATAGTGGAGTACCGACCATATAAATATGGTTGGTACCGGGAAGAGAGGGGAACGAATCAAGAGATTCAACCAGAGACTCTGCCCGACTGCGACTCAGTCAACACATTCTCCAGGAACGGTCTTCCCAGGAATATACAAAAGACTATATGTAAATATTGTGTACACTTTCTGGTTTCAATACATTTTGTTCTAAGTACATTTTGTGTTGCATTATTATTCCATGCATTAGTCAAGTTTCAACAAATATTAATATTTATAATCTACGATAAATGAAAATAACACTGGCATCTCCTTTTAACAGATATATTTACCAAAATTACACAAAAGTATCTTCAAATACTAAAGAATCAATTTATTCAATAAAATCGCCATTCCCTTCAACGAGGGCCTCCAGACGTTTTCTGAATCCCCTGCAACTGTTCTGGACGGTCTTCTTCTTTAAGTTGGTGAATGCTGCCATAATCCATGCCTTCAACTCATCTTTGGTGTTACAAGGCATTTTCTTAGTCTCTTGCTCAACTGTGGCCCACAATTAATAATCAAGGCGTTGCAGTCAGTCTGGGGGGTTAGGTGGCCAGATGTAAGGGGTGATGTGGTCTCAGAAACTGTCTGACAGCTATGATAGGTTTCTCCTGCTTGTGTAGCATGGTGCAGAGTCATCTTAGACAGACATAGGGTCTTCTAGTAGCCACCCTCTTCATGGATACAAGTAGAAATCAATTCAGACCTCGTATTCGGCGTTGGTTATCATGTACATTCACTAAATCTAAATTACACAAAAATGAAAACACTGACATCTCATTTTAACAGATATATTTACCAAAATTACACAAAAATATCTTGAAATAGTAAAGAGTAAATGTATTTAATAAAATTGCCATTGATTTCAACCACGGCCTCCCGACGACTTCAGAATCTCCTGCATCTCTTCTGGACAGTTCTCCTCATTTAAGTTGTTGAATGCTAACATAATCCTTGCCTTCAGTTCATCTTTTGTGTTACAAAGAGATTTGTTTGTCTCGCTCAACTGCGCCCCACACATAATAATCGACGAGGTTGTATCTGGGGAGTTAGGTGGCCACATGTAAGGGGTGATGTGGTCGCAGAAATTGTCTGATAGTCTTGATTGGGTTTTCATGCTTATGCGGCATGGTGCAGAGTCCTCTTGCAAGACATATGGTCTTCCAGCAACCATCCTCTTGAATCAAGACAGCACTATCACGTTAAGGCACTTGATGAATCCTCCGTGTTGAGTCTGAGATCCTTTGGGAAGATGAATGGAGGCATAACGTCGCCATCATTAGTTATCACTCCAAACACCATGATGTTGACGGGATATATCATCCAATTCTTTCCGAATCCTCTGCGCTGTCCTCAGTTTGACACCCAAACACTCTGAAATGTTCGTATTGGTGCTTACGGCGCGAATGCCAGGCAGTACAGCATGCTGTCTCTAAATTTTCGTATTGAGTCATGGTGTTTTTTTACTCACATATGGTGCCCAACTGACCTTACTATACTGAACTTTCGACAACCTGCATGCGCGAAATTAAAAATATAAAATGGTGACAATTCACCCATCACACCCTGAATATATATTTCATTTTTCCAATTTTGTGCAATTTTGGTAACATTATTTTTACGTAACGTCACTTTCTTCCCTAATTTTAGTATCCATGTGCATGTAAATAAGTTTTTTCAGAGTGCTCTTTTCTAATTGAAGCCAATTTATATGATCTTTTGTCTATCATGCAATTATAAGAATTGTTTTAATATTGTGTGCCTTATTTATATGCAAACTTATGTAAATCCGTAATAATAAAAATCTATTTTGCCACATAGAATCTAATAAAATCCTTTCGATAGTAATGGAAATGGTAATATTAGCCGTTTCTCTACAAGGAAATATTTGGCATTCATCAACTGAGAAGCATGTTCTGTTTTCGGTTGAAATTTATAAATTCTTTCTCTTAGGACACTTTTTATTTTTATTTTTTTTTAGGAAAACACGCTTATCAAGTCCAGTAGCTGTTATCGTTCTTTCCAATATTGATGAGAGTTATCTTACAAACCTTTTATTTGAAGTGGTGTGGAATGTTAATATCTTGATTATGTCGTTATTTTCTCTTCGACTTTCATTAGTTGTTGCTGCTGTTTGTAGTCCTCAAGTGATGTGGTTTCTTTTATTTAGTGTTGTTCTTTGTGATTCTGTAACGCCAGACCACAATGCTCAAAGAAGGATGATCTTTGCCATGTTCGAAACATTTTTTCACCATTGATCTTCGGAAGCAGTTGCACACTGGTGACAGCTTAGATATATGTGAACGGGTTTGGCGCCATGCCTGTCACCCATATGAATGTCTTGATCTGACGAGGCTATTTAAGAACATGACTCGAGTTTTCAGTTTAATGTTTTGATTTTGTCGCAGTTTGAGGTGTTGGACGAATCTACCTCTGACTTAGCCTATTCTATGTTCAATTTCTTTTTTCTCCTATACTAAATTTGTTATAACTGATACGCCGAGGTATCTGAAGTCTTATAATAGCCAGTGTAGCTTACGATCTTCGACAAATAAGGCGACTGTTCTTCCAGCTCTACTTGTACTGACACTGGTTTGAACGCGTTAGTTTCATGCTAAGCAGTTTTGCCTTGTTTAATTTCATCTCCATTAAAACACTTTCTGCGCATTATTCAAAGAACTATTCTAATTAAAAATGAATTCGTCATTATCTTGAAGAAAAGAAGAAATGGTTTCATTTTTAGTAGAGAATTGTCTAGCCCAGTGTTTCTCAACCTTTTTACCCTTGCGCAACCCTTAAAATAAATGACATGTCTCAAGGAACCCCTGCGCAAAAACATTATTATATACCATATTTTTCTCATTTTATTTTCATTGTAGTTCACGTGGTAAATATCATAGTATATATTTTTGAATAACTGTTTCGCTGAGTGGGCACTGACTGGTGAAGGTGGTTTCACACTGGCGCCGTACAAACACCACTGAATATATTCCCAATGATTGTTATATTTTTTAATAACATAATAGGTTAGATAGGATGATGTCTATATTATAATATTACAATAACGAAGAATAGATTGTGTGTGTTTAGTAATATTACGTATATGAAATTAAATAAAAAGTCAAAAGTTCGTTGATTTCGTAGTAATTTGCGGTGTTGGGCGAAACTAACTCTGCCACAATTTATTCTCTGTTCAATTTCTTCTACTCCTATACTTAATACCCTTTATTTTTTAATGGATTCAGTGTAGGCGGCATCAGAGCCATTTATTCCAATTCCAGACCATAGTTTCTGTTTTGGAAATGTTTATCGCTAGTACCATTTCTTGGAATACTTGATAGATGATTTTCTGTTCAAGATCATACTTATCTCGACTATGAACACATTGGCCTCGTGAGAGAAAGTAGGATTATTGTCATCTTTTCGTAGACGCGTTTGGGATGCGGTATTGAATGTTTAAATGGTCAGTGCCTATCTCATCATATGTGTGTTTGTAAAAACGCAGGGGATATTTTAGGAAGAAATCAAAGAGACTGGAGATCTCATTTCTTCCTTGTCGTACTCTTGACGAAGTCTGAGTTTAAATTCTGTTATAACACGCGTCTTGCCGTGACGCCTCTATTACTTAGTCTGAAGACTGACCTCAAAAAGCTTCTGGTATTTACCAAAATTTCCCACAAGGCAGGATGTGGCACAAGGCCAGTTTTATGCGGATCTATTTCGAGGCCGTAGGCTCGAGCAAAGATTCCCCGCAGACCTCGCATACACATGGTCGGGTTTGTCTGCCTCTCCCGACGAAACTCTGCTCGTAGGGAGAGCCTCGTCTGGGTTTCTCACCACCCGAAGTCAGAGAGTTCGATGTCAGCCCCAAGCCTGGCAGCGAACTGTCTGACTCCGAACGTTGTAGTTATGAATTAGTTAATATAGTCACCGTGGGTGTACTATTTACTCCACAACATCCTTAGGATTTCCGCTCTGGCATTTTAAATTGGTGGCTTGTCCACTTACGTTTTTACAATAAGCTTTTATCCGTAAATCCCAAAGTTCAAATAGTTCCATCCAGTCAGTACCGAATAAATTCGTAGCATTTTTAATACATAAACATTAGTTTTTACATGCTTATTACGGAAGGAGACATTTGAAAAAAAAAAATAATAAAAAAATAACTTCTCACCAGAAACTGGAATCGCGACTTTGGAATACCTCTTTCATAAAGGCTTTCCAATTTTTTTCTGCTTATTGAAATATCACTACCAGTGTCTAGTAGCATTTTCACACACACAGTATTTATTTTCACATTCACAAATTTCATTTTGTTTTCTGTGACCATTTTCCGTCCCAATACTGTGTACAAATTTGTTCCTGTGGGAATTTGTTCTGGGTTTGGTTTACAGTGTGACTTTATATATCTGTTAACACACTTGTAACATTCTGCATTTTTAAATGAACAGTCATTTCCAAGATGTCATTTAACACATTTGAAAGAAGGATTCAGTCTTCTTTTTGTACATTTGTGCTTTGTGTGTACCAATTTCTTCAGACTTAGAATTGTCTGGCAATCGTCCACTATTCCTTGCAGTGTAATATTACTGTTTTTGTTCCATTTTCGTTAGAATTTTCGCTAGCATTTAGCATCTTTTTGAGCTGTTAAACCTTAAACGAAAATTAACCCTTTGAAAATATCTGAAGTCATTTTCTTTATTCTAAACATTTAACATTCTACGTGACAAAATCTTTCTTCTTATTTTTGTTTAGATTCATGCATCACCAACTTTCTTTAAGTAAAGTGTTCTTGTCACTAAAGATTATTATCATAATGTGTACCGTGACTTCAAACTCGGTTTCACCTGTTTTTTCTGTAATATGCAATTGCAGTGTTTTTCATACGCTATCGGAGCTATTTTCCTCAACAACAATCTCGTTTTTCTCTCATCATCCCAGCCACTGCATTCGTGACTGAATATTTTTCATATCTACGAAAATATGCAGAAAAACCCAGTCCCTCCACAGGATTGTATAAAATTTCTGATATGGCGTTTTGGATAACGTCTGATGTAAGAGACGTTGAAAAATATTTTGTTTTCTTTATATCCAACAACTCCTGTTGTTTTCTTTATATCCAACAACTCCTGTTGTTTTCTTTATATCCAACAACTCCTGTTGTTTTCTTTATATCCAACAACTGTTGTTTTCTTTATATCCAACAACTCCTGTTGTTTTCTTTATATCCAACAACTCCTGTTGTTTTCTTTATATCCAACAACTGTTGTTTTCTTTATATCCAACAACTCCTGTTGTTTTCTTTATATCCAACAACTCCTGTTGTTTTCTTTATATCCAACAACTGTTGTTTTCTTTATATCCAACAACTCCTGTTGTTTTCTTTATATCCAACAACTCCTGTTGTTTTCTTTATATCCAACAACTGTTGTTTTCTTTATATCCAACAACTCCTGTTGTTGTTGCTGGTTCTGCTGTTGTTGACTTTCAACCATCGAAACCAAAATTTGCCCCATATTCGCAAGAATATGTTTTGTTCCTACACCCAAGATAAAAGAAAAAGAAAAAAAAATAACCAATGTCGTTGAAATTCATGTCGTCACCCGTATTCTTGCCTCCGAAGCAACAAGTATTTTTCCGTACTTTCCGCAGTATGATTTTCCAAAATCCTCGTTACTGTTATAAGTTTCGAATCCCACGTCGCCACTGTTATAACCTCGCTTCGTAGCGCTTATAATATAAGTAATGCTTCCGTGACGCCTATATTAATTAGTCGGAAAACTGAGTGCAAACAGCTTCTTTTTTCTTTTCTCTGATCGGGAAGTCTTTATTTATAGTTGTGGAGAAGTTCATATAGTCACCGAGGGTGTACTATTTACTCCACAACAATTTCCTTATTGGGGTTTTCGCCAAACATGTAATATTCTGCAGATCGATACAGTTCCTCTATTGGATCAATGCTTTCAATGTATTCGGAGCTTGGAAGGCGGTTTTTAATGGATGAGAAGAGGAAGTCTCTATTGGTGTGATCATATGCAGATGTGAGATCGATATACAGTCTCCTATTATGGAGGTAAGGAATCTCTTAGAGTTGTTTGATGACATATGCCATTGTTGCATACCTTTCCAAAACGAAAAGAAAACTGGGTTGTGAGGAGGTGACTTTCATAAACCAATGAGAGCTAAGTTAATATAATTTTCATTAATACTTTCACCATGATGAATCCAACTGAGATTCCTCTTCATGTGTGTGTGTCTTGTATATATATATATATATATATATATATATATATATATATATATATATATATATATATATATATTTTACAGAATTTTTGTTAGATTTTAACCAAATGTGCATAAATGTAAAAATGTTGCCCAAACCAATGTAAAAAAAGTGCTTGAAAGTTTTTCAAAAATAATTTTCTTTTTAATCCTTCTTGGTTGGACCTTGAACCTTGCAGTACTATTAAATATTTCCAAAGATTAATGTCGTATATTAATTCTCGTCTGGTCAAAATGGGGTGGGGCTAAAAGTTATTCTAGAACCATAACAAAGGAATTCACATTCATTTTCAAATTCCAGACTTAACCACATAAATGTTCCACTGGCTATCTTGTGACTTCTACTTTCCTTGAGAATGACTACTTGGAGCATTAGAAAGAATTTCGGCAAGTTCTCTTATTAGTTTCCGCCCGACCTCAAACAATTTAGTCGGCACGGGGAGAAACTCACCAAAAGGTTTAAAGAATATAAACTGAGGGAAAAATGGCATATATATTGTTGTGGCCTTGTTAGGACCAGGAATAAAGACACAAGAGATGAATTGAGTTAAACAAATATATTAACAGAAAAAGTAATACAAACATAAGAGTGTTACAGCAAGAATGTTCGGTCCGACTCTCAGAGCTGACTGCTGGAAACTTCACCCTCCAAACGGCAGAACTTGCTCCTATTTATAGCTGACAGAGTCCATGCGTGCTTCGGTAAATTAACATAACATATATACTCTTATCAAATTTTGAAAATACTTTTACTTGTAAACCAGGCATACCGGAATTTTATTTTTTTCTAGTTTGTTTGTTTGTTTAGCGGCACATCAACTCCTTATGGGCCATTTAATGACGAAATTTAATTTTCTTGGGAACATTAATAATTTATTTTACAAAAATATATTGCTGGTAAGTTTTTTTTTTTTTTCAAAAATGTATTGCTGGTAACATTTTTTCTTATGTACAATATTGTAATGTAGGTAATTTTTTTCATTTTTAAAAAAATGTATGGCTGGTAATATATTTTCCTTACAGAAATGTATTGCTGGTAATTTTTTTATTATTTTTTACAAAAATGTATTCTGCTTCTATTGCCTTTAGTAAGTCTTATGTGTGTCAAATTCTTCAAACCATCTTTCCTAATTATGTGTCCCAGAAATTTTATTTATCTGCTTTCTCATTCCACGTATAAATTTTTGTTTCCAACTTCACTAAAACTTCCTCGTTACTGACATTTTCAGTCCATATTATATATATATATATATATATATATATATATATATATATATATATATATATATATATATATATGTATACAAGGAATAAATCAATTAATTCAAACCAGAATATGAGGAAACGAAAGTGGTGCTTGCTAATAACAAAAATAGTAATATATATATATATATATATATATATATATATATAAGTGTGTGGGTGTGTGTGGAGAGAAAGAGAGAAAGAGAGAGTGAAATAAAGAGATAGAGGAATGACAAAATAAAGTAAAAAGGTCAGGATTTCAAATAAAAGGAGTGGTTGTCATTATATTGCTTACAAAACACCTGCAAGGTAACAGTTGCTTTGATCTGGTTTGATAAAAATTAAAATGCCGGCTTCCAAAAGGAACTTCATACATATGGATCTTTCACGATTTGACAAGAAAATCTTACACCTGTTTCTGTTATATGAACGAAAGTTCTTGCTTGAGCACATGTGAAGCGTGTAAACGTGCATATATATGCTTATCTCTCTCTCTCTCTTCCTATATATATATATATATATATATATATATATATATATATATATATATATATATATATATATATATGTAAGATTAATGACTAAGTGGAAAAATGGGTAAAGATTTTTGTGTAACGCGTTTCGTCCTTTAGGATTTCCCCGGACTAAATTGCTGTTTACGTTGATCTAACTACAAATTCGGACGAAGAGAAGGGGACACTGAAATGTTAAACTTTTAAATAATACGTATTTGTGCATATAGTCTAGCTAATTTCATGCATTTCTATTTTTGTTTAGCTTTTTATCACTTTTTTTAATAAGTATTTCATTTATTTAATTTTCATAACATTGATGAAGTATATAAAAAATTATTTTCTTCGATGTACCAGGTACAACAGTAAAATTGTCCAAATCATTTTGCAGCATAATTGTCAACCCCACAAAATGATTAATATCTAAAAAAAACTACTAAACTAATTGAGTTTCTTTTTTTCCAGGTTTTCAGATAAGACGTTTAGCCACCTTGACACCATTTCTCGTAAGAATCACTGAAAAGCCCATTGATTCATTCAGCTAGAAATATAACAGACTGAAATTGTTTTGCGTCAGCCCCATTGTCTTCCCAAATGAACAAAAGTGAAAGGAAAAAAAGATCATTCAGGCCTTCAGTAATGATACCAAGATTCATATTCTGGTTTCCATTCAAAGTCTATTCAAGAACCATCAAGAGAACGGTGAATAAGTTTAAAAGGGAGGGAACAACAGGGAAGAAAACTGGATCAGGAAGTCACAACAGTAAGAGCGATCATCATTTCAACTTAGAGCTAAAGAGATAAATTAGAAAAGATCCAACTCAATCCTTAAACCTTTGACACATGAGAAAGGAGTTTCAGTCATGACAGTCCAAGAAAAATTGAAAAAAGACTTGAAAATGAAATCGTACGTGAAACGTGTGAGGCACATTGTTACTCCAGGACAGAAAGTTAGAAAGTTAGAGAGAACGAAGATCATCTTGAATAAGTTGAAAAATGATCCTGGAATAATACATATGTATAGATATATATATATGTTTGAACTTAATTTCAATCCTTCATGAGCTTCCGATCTTTAGCTATGATTAATTAATGATGAACATGTTATTTTCGCTTATGATCGATCTCATCGCGATTCTTCTGTTAATTCTTATTACTCAAAGTAGAGTCCAATAAAATTATAAAATCCTCGGAGAATTCCAGTAAGATATCTTCAATCTTTTTTAAGATACAACAATTCAAAACTTAATCTAACAAATGGAAAATTTTGCTTTTACAAGATTTGGACGATTTTGCTGTTATACTTGGTATATGTAAATATCTATACATAAATACATTTAAAAAGAGGCTCACACGAATTCCAGCTGCGCGCAACAAGTGAAGTCTCGGAATGAACGCCCCTATTCAAAACAACACATAAATAAAATTCCTCTTAAACAGACAAAACATGAGGAAAAAATAACAACACCAAAGATAAAATACCCTAGAAGTGACCGAAGGCGCCTGGGATAATAAAAATTATGGAAAACTTTTGTACTCCCTACAAAACGGAAAAACGTAAGGATGCTGGCAAAAACTTAATAAAAATATAATCAAATCTTCCTTATAGGCCGTATTTAATGAAAGATGTTTGGAAGAAAGGATGCTGCCATATATATATATATATATATATATATATATATATATATATATATATATATATATATATATATATTAGAATTGGACATAGTCCGACAATTTATTTAAAGACATTTATATATATTAAATAAATAAATAAATAAATAAATTGTCGGACTATGACCAATTCTAAAATATATGACGTCATTTGTTTACATTTGATACGCTAGAACAGATATGAATAGAAGAGATTCATGGAAGATTTAAGTTTAAAGATAGTAAAATCGACCTTGCTAACCAGACGCTGCTCTGTGGCCGAAAGGATAAGGCACATCACGCGAAATGATGGTTCCGTATAGGATACAGGTTCAATTCCTGTCGGAGAGCGAAAATTTTCTATGAAAATTTCTCGGACATTCAGGCCGGTAAATGTTATTTAATACTGTTTATTATAAAACAGAGCATTTGCTTAAATACTTGTATCTATAAAAAGAACGTTAAACATAATATATATAAATGTCTTTAAATATATATATATATATATATATTATAAATCAATTGATTTGAAATATGTTTTTTTCGCTACACAGTGATAACCATGTTTCAAAAATGGAAGCTAAAGCCCTTGAATTTAATTTTGTTATTAAATTAAAGACATTAATTCCATTTCCTCGTCAAGCGAATTTTGGAGTAACTTATTTTATTAGATTTACGGTTTTAAAGGCACGGCAAAGATTCATAATTGAGGATTTCCAAGGATACCGAGAAATCCATTCATCTAGACAAGGGGTGGTAGGGTGTTCGATATTTTAATTTTCATTGTATCAGTTAATAGTTACATTCGAAAGCGGGGTTATGTTTAGGGATGGGTAGGGATGTATTTTTCAACACATTCTGACATCCGCTAAATGTATGTCGTCTGGGTTTTTTATAAAGAAAATTATTTTTAACGGCAAAAATTCTTAAGGTATTTTTTCTGTTTGTATACTTAAAGATTGGGGGGGCTGTTCAGGCTAGAATATGTTTTAACTACATTTCTAAAAAAAATTAATTTTTAATATTTAATATACTATATTTCTGTTTAAAACCAAGTAAATGTATTAGAATTGCTTACAGTATGTAAAATTATTTTTTCTTATCGTGTATAAGTATGTATATTACCAGATTATTTTATTCATTTTTTTAAAGTAAACTTTATGAGAATGACGGCAAAGATAGCTAAATTATTTCACTAATTCAGTAAACTTTTATTTTTATAAATTTAGTTATATACATTTTCCCATGTATGTAAAAAGGACATGGGTCATTTAATGTCCTATATATTCTAACTTATCAGATTCATTTCATTTGACTTTAGGTGTTCTATTGGATTCTTTTACGTGTTTGAATTGCTTTGAGAGAGGTGTTAAGGTTAGAGTACGTTTTATTTAATTACAATTTTAAAAGATGTTTAGGTTAGAATCCTTTTTATTTAATTATAATTTTAAAACCAATTTTTTAAAAAATTCTACTTTTAAATTTAACTTTTAAATTTAATTGGCTATACTTTTTTATAAAACAAGTAAATGTAATAGAATTACTTACAGTATTTAAAATAAAACACCTACAGTAATATATATATAATGGCTACTTTTGTCGTGATTTTATAACATATTTATGTTGTAATATTCAAATAAATAATTATATCTGCTCTACTCTGTATTGAGCACTCTTTAAAGAATATTAATTGTTGGTTATTGGATTTCACTCCGTATATACCAATCCTAAACTTGGGTATATATATATATATATATATATATATATATATATATATATATATATATATATATATATATATATATATATATCCGATGCGATGAGAACGAAATTAATATATAAATTCCAACGGTCACAACATTAATCCAAAAGAGGGCTCGATACCGATAGTAGAGCGATAATTATTTATTTATTATAATTTTATATAGACAAAACCGTTTTACTCATTTCACTCAATTTAGTTAAAATTTGGAATGTGATTATGTCTTTTTTTATATGTTTAGTTGTACTGCGTTGCACCATATATGGCTTATCGTTCTATCTGTAAGATTAATTTGCATTTAATATTTGGTATTAATCTCCTGGTAGTATTAGTAACATCATGTACGGATGTATTGGTATTTGGTGGCTATTTTTGACATTTTACATTGATTGGTTAGTGTTATATCTTATATGAAGAATTTTTATTCAACAGTTGCTTATTAATTTACCAATTAATTCTATACGTTTAAATTATTTACTAATTTCTTAAAGAAGCTATTTATTTATCAACTATACAATTTTTGTTGGAAATTAACAAAGCATATTACTTGTTTAGCATTTTGTTAAATTACCACTCCACCCCATTTTTATTTCTTAGGAGTCTGCATTGAATTGTCTGGTTTGTATAATTTATGTAACCATTTGTATCCGCTTTAGTTTATGTCTGTCTGTCTTTAGTTGCCAATCATGGCAGTCATGACTCATTTCTAAAAATAATTTTTAATCTTTGCTTCTTCGCTTAGTTTAAATTTAACGTAGGTCATATGTGATTGATTGGAATCAAACCTTATAACCCCCTTTTTTTCTTTTCCTTAAAAAGGTTGTATTTTGCATTTAAATCTAAATAAATCATTCACTCTCCAATAATTTACAATCGCCTAATGAGATGCAATTATAAGCATCGAAGCACGACTGCAACTGTGTAGCGTTTTTGACACGTTTAAGGTGTAATATCCTAAAATAAATAATATTGCTCTACTTTGTATTGAGCCCTTTTCTAAATTAAATGTTACGAACGTTGGAACTGTACTCTTTTTCTTCTGATCGTACCTGTATATATATATATATATATATATATATATTGGGTCTACCCATACGGATTACCTAGTTTTTCGTAAACTATATATATATATATATATATATATATATATATATATATATATATATATATATATATATATATAGCTGTTTTCCGCTATCTCTCTTGCCTTTAATCTGCCCTGTGAGTATCAGTTTTTCCAAGCACCCATTCCTCATTATGTGCCCGAGAAGACACAACTGTCTGTTTCTAATATTAAGTATAAGTTTCATGTTTTCCATTTTCTCTAAAACTTCCTGATTGCTCACATGTCTGCTCCATGGTATCCTCAGCATCCTTTTTTAGAAGCGGATTTCTGTTGCTTAAAGTCTCCTCTTCATCTTCGAGGAGATTGTCCAGCATTCACTGCCATACAGGAGGACAGATATCACGTAACAGTTTAGTGCTCTTTTCCTTGTTTCTAGTGAAGTTTGTTTATTTCTTAATCCTCTGCCTAGCTTTTGGAAAGAATCTTTGGCTATCCCAATACACCTTCGGATTTCAGCGTCACACTTTTCGTCCCTCTTCCCGAGAATACTGATGTCAAAACATTATAAATATGGCCGGAATCTGAAACTTACAACCAGAAAGATACAGCTGAAATTTCTGGGGCATAAAATGAAGAAAGAAGGCTTAGCACTCACAAGATTGTAAAGAGTCAAAAATTATTTAGGGAAACAGAACAAAGTAATTTGTCGAGAGCGCTCTGATAGTCCAAGACCTGAAAAGTCATCCGCTCATAACAGGAGTTTTTGGTCATTTAACAGCCAGTTTTTTTGTCAGCATTTGGCACCTTTTTTTCGTTATACTCTAAGCAATGCGATAATGTCACTAAGATACAAGAGGTTACTGGGAGTGAAAGAGAATGAGACTTTCGTGAGGAGAAAATACAATAAAAGAACAGAATTCAGTTCTGTAAAGGTATCTTAGTTCAAAATATCCGAGAATTAGGAAGGTCGTATTTAGAGAGAGTATTGAAAGAACACAAGACTACGTAGAGGAAACAAAGGAAAAGACGTTTATTAAATACTCATATATAGGAGTTCAAGTATCCGAGAATTCGGAAGATCGTATTTAGAGAGAGTATCGAAGGAACAGAAGACTACATATTGGAAACGAAGGAGAAGACGTTTGTTAAATACTCATATACAGGAGTTCAAGTAGCGGTGAATAAGGAAGATCGTATTTAGAGACAGCATCGAAGGAACAGAAGACTAGGTAGAGGAAATAAAGGAAGTGGTTTATTAAATACTCATATACAGGAGTTCAAAATTTAATAAGAGCTTCAAAAATTAGGAAGGTCGTATTTACAGAGAGTGTCAAAGGAACAGGTGACTAGATAGAGGAAACAAAGAAGATGACGTTTATTAAATACTCATATATAAGAGTTCAAGTAGCCGAGAATTAGGAAGGTCGTATTTAGAGAGAGTATCGAAGGAACAGAAGACTAGGTTGAGGAAACAAGAAAAAGAGGGTTATTAAATACTCATACATAGAACGCAAATACTTGAGTAAATCAAATATTACTCAAAATGTACTTTAATTTGGCTTCTTGCTATATTTATAAATAGGTCACAGGAGGAAGAGGAAGAGCAGGCTTTACGCTGAGTCCTACTCTACAACATCTAGGAAGACAGAAGATGGCGAATGGCGTTGCGATTAAGTTTTTGAAGAATGGAATTGACAAGGAAGCAAGAAATCGCAAGAGTGTACGAGAAAAGAAATTATTATAATAGAACAGTTGCATCTAGCTAGTTGAACAGTATAACGGTGGGACCTAACTGCCAATACAGTATCGCTCTTAAATTCATGCAGTCGAGGCACCAAAAGAAAAAAGGGGGTGGGCGGGAAGACTGGTCGTCTTCTGTCTTATAATTATCCTCGCTAGCCACAATTATTGACACGAACGTACAACAGTATTGCATGTGTGTATAGTTGGCCACTCGTATTCGGTTTACTAGTGTGGTTAGACAATTCCTATTGCAGACGCTTACTCAGGCGCATTTGTGTTTAATCAACAGCCACAGAGCCCACCTGTGGTTTATACTGCAACTATGCTGAGCAGACCGTAGTTACAGTTTCTGGGAGAGAGCGTGTTATCTGGCTTGATCAACAATTTGAACAAGGCCAACATGCTCAAGCCCTCGGCGACAATGTCACGTGACTTCGTGCTCACACAATTTCACTCACAAGGGTCAATTCGTGGCATGGTTTTCAGGCACTTTCCAAAGGCGGCGCACGCTGGCATCGACCACGGTGACATTAATAAAAACAACAATTAAAAAATATCTAACAAGGAGGAATCTCATCAGAACAACTGCCATGAAAATATCGGGTTGGTGCATAATTATCAGGCGTTTTTGTAGGCGAATTATTTGTTCATAAAATTGCTGTTTTATTTACTTTACTTTTAATAAAAATATTATTTTATTTTCAGGTTACAAAAATGCGTGTCGATAATCATACTCTTCGGAATAATCATGTAAAAATATTATTGTTGAATTGTTATGTTTCTTTTTTCATAATAAATATTGTTTAAAAAAGCGCCCGATAATTATGCACCAACTCAATATTTGTACGAAAGACACCATAAAGATACGCGACGTCGGTGAGAAAGTGATTGAAGTCGCGCTTCCAGAACGGGATCGATTCCATTAGTGTCCTTTCTTTGAATTTCAGGATATATAGTAGGAGAACCAGACCAGGTATGGCAGCGGTATTCAATTCACTGACGAATGGTAGATTGATAGTTAAATATGCGAGATGTATTCTGATACAAATATTGTATGTCACGACACAGTGGACCAATTTCCTTAAGCACTGTTGTCTTAGTTATTTCTCATTAATCTAATACGTACCTACGCTATCAGATCTTATGCTTCTAGCGATGTTCTACCTTTGAATAGTACAAGTTATTTCCTTGTAAACAATTATATTGTACTTAAGATATTACTTATTAATTTGTCATTCGTTCTTGATTCCGGCTATTTCTCAATGTTACAGTTGTCAATAACTGACTTGCAAATCTCATACGAGACCGTAGCATACGTAATTCACGTAGAAAGTGGTTGTGTGCGGGTATTATTCACTTTGTAGTCATTAAAGGGCAGCACGGATTGAGGAATCGGAGAGGCAGGTTCGAATTCCATTCGAATTCATTACATTCACTTATGTGTTAATAAACTTTGGGAAAGGCATGAATCCTCTTTTTACCCCATGGCAGGGCAGACCGTGTTCTATAGCCTTGTATGGTAACTGGTCTACCGCAGAAAGAAATGGTAACCTACTGCGGGAAAACCCATCTGCCTCGTCAGTCATGTATCGAAATATACATAATCGCCTAAGCGTGTATCACGTATGGTACATAACTGACTGAGACATTAAAATATTTCATTGTAAAGATGGCAAGATGACAAAGTCAGTCTATATTTCTGAGATGAGGTATTATGTACAGTATTTTACATTAGTCGGACTATTGTCCTCATCTTTGTCGCCATATTTGTCACAACGTTTCGGCCGTTGTACGCTCCGGCCTTCTTCAGGTGGTTGGAATTTCGAACTGAACCCTTTATTTCGATCACTGGGGTAGACTGTTCTAGTTCCACGTGCCATGTTAGATCCAGTGACAGACCCAAAGAGTGTGAGTTCAATACCCGGTTAAGGCAGTGGAGAACTTTCAGAGGGAAAATTAGCAGGAGATAACTGATAACTGACATCCATCAAACATGGCACGTGGAACTAGAACAGTCTACCCCAGTGATCGAAATAAAGGGTTCAGTTCGAAATTCCAACCACCTGAAGAAGGCCGGAGCGTACAACGGCCGAAACGTTGTGACAAATATGGCGACAAAGATGAGGACAATAGTCCGACTAATGTAAATACCATGACAAAGTCAGCAGCAGTGGCAAGTCACTTCTCCAAGACAATATTTATAAAAAAATACCCAGAAGATTATGAATAAGACATCTATCTGCATTTATAAATTGTGAAGTTTACATTATTTATTTTCGGAATGTCGTGATAATGGTATAAAGAGGAAACATATAAATCTATATTATAAAAGATCTGATATTATCTGCTCTTCATACATCGTCTGCGTGTAACCTTGTATTCACGTATGTAATGTATACGCGTGTGTGAGTACATGAATAACATGCGCTTGTGCCATTAAAGGTATACACAAACACACGCACACATATATACTCACACATTCTTTCATTTTTCACATTTATGGTCTCAACCTGATCATATCTGTATATCTAAGTCTTTTCCTTTTCCTATCTATCTATCTATCTATCTATCTATCTATCTATCTATCTATCTATCTATCTATCACAGTCTGTTCAGTATCTATCTATCTATCTATCTATCTATCTATCTATCTATCTATCTATCTATCACAGTCTGTTCAGTATCTATCTATCTATCACAGTCTGTTCAGTATCTATCTATCTATCTATCTATCTATCTATCTATCTATCTATCTATCTATCTATCTATCTATCTATCTATCTCATTCTGTTCAGTATCTATCTATCTATCTATCTATCTATCTATCTATCTATCTATCTATCTCATTCTGTTCAGTATCTATCTATCTCATTCTGTTCAGTATCTATCTATCTATCTATCTATCTATCTATCTATCTATCTATCTATCTATCTATCTATCTATCTATTGCCTAAATATGTTAGAAGATATTGAAACAAAATCGTAAATCCGATGTTCCATCTATACTATAAAAGAAAAAAATAATCCTCTGCCCGTCACCAACTGTCTGCTTGTCACTTTGCATGTGCATATATAATGCCTATGTTGCACATGAGTGACTTACATGCGCTTGTGCCATTTAATTTATGCATAAACACTACACACGCATACGCAGTTTGATTGTGTTTCAAATAAGACACCATAATAATAATGCATTTCCCTGCCATTTCGTCTGAGCAGCGTCTGAGCTGAGACCTAAAAAGATAAATTTGAAAACAAAAAGTTAACCTCTCTCACTCCTACAAAAATACAGATTTTGTTGAATAGTTTTTAAAGCTTTTGTTTTAAGTTTTGTATGGTAATGATAACATTAGCCGTTTACTTACAAGGAAGAATTTGTCATTCGTTGACCGTGCGGCCTGTACTGCTTTCAATTGAAATTCATGAAATCTTTTACTTAGAACACGTTTTTTAGGAAAACATGTTTCTCAAGTGCAGTAGCTGTTATTACATTTTTCCGGTACTGATGGCGGTTTCTTTCCGAACCTTTTATTTGAAGTAGCGTGGAATGATAAAATCTTCATTATATCGTTATTTTCTCTTCGATATAGATGTGCTATCCATTTTATATGTTGCTTTTGGTGGTCCTCAAGTTATACAGTTTCCCGTTATTTGGTATTGTTCTTTGTGATTCTGTAGCGCCAGTCCACAATGTTCAAAGTAGTATGATCTTTACCAAGACCCTCAGGCTTTACTCGATCAAAGCCTTTTTTTTTTCACCATTGATGTTAGGAGAATATTCTTAGTTCTGAATAAAATTGAAATGGTGCTGTGAGAGCTAATTAACATTTGTGTCTGGCAACAAACCCTGCGTAACTAGTAAAGTATAAATCATGCTTATGATTTCTTTCTTTTCAAGTAACGATGAGTAACAGAACAGGTCTTAATCTGAAAATAAGATTTTTTTTCTTTTTAAAAAAGGCTGATCAGCAGTACAGACCTTAATCTGAGAATATGATTTTTTTTTAAAATAAGGATGAACAACAGTTCAGGCCTTAATCTGAACATATGAGTTTTTCTTTTTAAATAAGGCTGAACAGAAGTACAGACCTTAATCTGAAAATATGATTTTCTTTTCAAATGAGGATGTCCATCAGTACAGGCCTTAATCTGAAAATATGATTTTTTTTTCTATTTAAATAAGGTTGAGTAACAGTACAGGTTTTAATATGAAAATATAATTTTTTTTTCATATAAGGATGTCCAGCAGTACAGGCCTTAATCTGAAAATATGATTTTTTACTATTTAAATAAGGCTGAGCCAAAGTACAGCTCTTAATCTGAAAATATTCAAGGTGCATTCAAATGTCAGTTTTGTTGACCATGATGGAGAAATATCAACTTTACAGGCACTTAATCCTCAACATCCGATGAATAAGCGCTTTGTTGTGTTAGTTAACACCTAATCAGTTTCACCATTTAGTGTCTTCAGGGGGGGGGGGGAGAATTGAGCCACCCACCTGACCTGCTTGTGTGAATAGATGGGTGAACGTGGTTCGGGGGGTATGTTAAAAACAAAAAGTAAGAGTATTTACATTAGTCGGACTATTGTCCTCATCTTTGTCGCCATATTTGTCACAACGTTTCGGCCGGTGTACGCTCAAGGACACATGGTACAGTGGATAAAGGCGTTGGTTAGATCCAGTGACAGACCCAAAGAGTGTGAGTTCAATACCCGGTTCAGGCAGTGGAGAACTTTCAGAGGGAAAATTACCAGGAGATAACTGATAACTGACATCCATCAAACATGGCTCGTGGAACTAGAACAGTCTACCCCAGTGATCGAAATAAAGGGTTCGGTTCGAAATTCCAACCACCTGAAGAAGGCCGGAGCGTACAACGGCCGAAACGTTGTGACAAATATGGCGACAATATGAGGACAATAGTCCGACTAATGTAAAATACTGTACATAATACCTCATCTCAGAAATATAGACAGACCCAAAAAGTAAGAGATAGGAAATTGTAGAGAGCCATTATCGTTCATGCCCTAAAGGGACACGGCTCACAGAAAACGAGCAGATCAGTCACGAGTTTGGTGATGATCGATCCCACTCGTAATATTGTGTCGGCCATGTTTGACAACGACTTTACCACAACAAGCGTAGGCGACTCTTTGTATTCGTCTACTAATCTCAACGAAAACAGAATGTCAGGAATTCTTTTCTGTCTAAAATTAGCTTGACATACTATTGGTTTGCATATATTTCAGTTGGAATTCCTGTCGGATTGGCAACTTGAATGTTTCTGCAATATTCGCCTTTGTATAAATATTTTCAGAGTCCGGAGTTAATTTGTTTGCTTTCAGAGCGACAGTTTAGGTTTGTATATGAGCGTATAAACCTTCATGCTCACGGACGCATACACTTTCGCGACTAGGGATGTAAGTGTGTCGACTATATTGTGTGCTATATTTTGATCCGGGGGAATAACTGTGTAGGGAATTCAAAGAAGGTCCAGATTCCCTACCTGCAATATATTGTGAAGTTATTAAGGAACTATGTAAAAAGTGTTTGAACAAGAAAGGGAAAATTTAAATAAATATGAGTTACTTTGGTTTGGTTTGGTTTGTTTTATGGTATATCAACATCAATGGGTTATTTAATGCCGACAAAATTTTTATTGCTGGCAATATTTTTTTTCAAAAAATTATTGCTGCTAATAATGTTTTACAAAATATTTCTGGTATTAAAACCTATTTTTACACTTTCATAGTGTTTTGACGCCAGTTTAGGGGTTAAATATTTACCCGTAGTTGGGATCCCCTAACAGGTGCTACCAACCCGGGTTAGGGTGGACTTGGGAACGCCAGCAATTAAGAGGTGGTTCCACGCTCCTCAAAACCTCCTGATCAGAGGCCTTGCTGTTGAACGTAGCTTATCGTCTTACCCGGGACGCGGATATAGTTTATCGTCATATCAAGGACGCGGATATAGTTTATCGTCATACCAAGGACGCGGATGTAGTTTATCGTCTTACCCAGGACGAAATATGAGGTAGCGGTATACTTGATAATTCGATCATCCTACTTGTAGAAACGAGCTCGGCTAACGTAATGAGTAAAAACGTTGTTAGCTTTGACAGTATAGATGTGGCAAAGAACGCGAAGAAGATCTAATAACATTTGACTAACGAATCATTGTTTGGACCAAGAAAAATATGGCACAATCTCCAAGATGACAACATCCTCAGGTTTTCCCTGGCTACAGGATCAAGTGCATGCCAGAAATATGTGAATTCTGGACGCTTGAAATCTACCGGAACAGACAGGTGACGTAATAAGTAAAAAGGTTGTGTAGCTTTGACAGTGTAGTCATGACAGCCAGATAAATTGAACAAGATCTAACAGCATTTAATCAATAAATCATGGTTTGGGACAACAAGAAAATATGACACAATCTCGAAGATAATATCCCCAGGTTTCAGTATCACGTGCATGCTTGGAGTAAGTGAATTCTAGACTGATATCAAGGTTTTTTTAAAATCTGCGCGAGCTCACAGCTGATTAAAGAAATAGACCATCAAATGCAATGCGGCATCGAATCGGATAGAAATTCAGTTCTGTTCACATTCAGTCCAACAGTACAGTGCACACCGCATCCCACTATCTCATACAGATATTGATTTGCACTTATGTGAATTTATTCATGGAGAAAATCATTTTTAGTCGTATAGGCCACTAACAGGAAGGTTTAAACTAATATTATTCATGACAATGCCCTTCCCGTGCTACAAAATCGAGTAATAAAAACCTGCAAAAATAAATAAATAAAAGACAATAAATTAATAGAGTGGTCCTCAACCGGTCAGATGATTTGACGAATTTTTGCAAAGCGTGTTGAATAAGATTATGTCAGCTGTAATTATCCTATGGGAAGAGCATATCGCTTTCTTGTTGCAGGATTGGCGGCAGAACAGGTTGAACGTACATAGCACTGTGCAACATTCCCGAAACAAGCACCAAAGGCAAGTGGGCGATGTAATATATGGTACACTAATTCCATAGTGTCAGTGGTTGGACTTGTGGGCGAATGCATTCTGGAAAATGTCGTTCCCCAGGTTTAAGTCACAGACATAAATGACCATTAACTGCATGAAGCCAGAACCTGCTCTAACCAGGAAACTTTACAGGACAGCATTTGGTTTCCTCAGGTGATCAGTTGATGACATGACTGGAAGGATGCACAATGGTGCTGCGGCCGCAAGAGGAAGTCTGGTTAAAGGTAAGTCGTCCTGCTGCAAGTTAACAAGTACCAAGATTTCGTGGTGACAATTCTGGTGTCCCCATTTATCCTCATCCCTACTTCGAACGCCTAATCCCTGCCCCCCCCCCGTAAAATGCATCGATTCGGACAAGCATTTGTACTGTGTGACCAACCCGAAGCTGATTTACGTGTACAGGAAGGTTTATTTGCCAATATCATCTTTAACACCAGCAGCAATTTACCGAAATCAACATCCAGTCTAACGATAATCTGACCGCTCTGTCAAAAGTTCTAATTTGAACACAGGGAGGTGTGCATCTCTGTGCAATGTCACAGGCAGATACTCCACCTTTTCACTACATTAACATCATTACAATATGCAAAACAGTGAAAAGATGAAATAATCCTTATATGAAAGACAGCGTTTCTAGTATCTTTTAAGACACTAGAAACGCTGTCTCGGGTTTGCTTACCTGGAATAGCGTGTACGTTTCCTCGCTATGGGTCATACATGTCGGTCACGATGAGAACTTTTAGCAGCAGGCCATTATATATAGAGGGTGCGAAAAAAGTGGCGCCCTTTTTTTCCATTTGTTAACTTTCATTAAACAAAAAAAAAATGACAGTAGTTTAAGAAATTTTGTAAATATTGTCGAATGAAAACAAACTATTTACCATATTCAAAATGCACCCCTTCATGTCCAGTACAACACTGAAGAATATCAGCAACATTTCTACGAACCATTTGATACATTTCTGTATTAATTTCACAACATCTTTTAGTACATGCGACAAGAAGAAATCAAGTGATGTTAGGTCTGGTGATGTGAAGGCCACCTCCTTGCGCCACATCATCCTATCCTCCTCACCTCGAAAAAAGGGCGTTATTTTTGTCGCATATATACACACACACACACACAGACACAGACACACACACACACACACACACACACACACACACACACACACACATATATATATATATATATATAACTAAATATGTTAGCTGTATCGCTGGTGTTGAGCGCTTTTCAATAAGTACCGCGCATATAATATATATATATATATATATATATATATATATATGTGTGTGTGTGTGTATATATATATATATGTATATATCCTTACTCTGTCCTGGACATTGAGTTCTACCTGGATCATATCCTCTTGGAATTATTTTTATACATATATGTATGTGTATATATAATTGCATGTGTATGTGTATATTTACCACTAATATTGTTTCTCTCTCTCTCTCTCTCTCTATATATATATATATATATATATGTGTATGTATTTGTGTGTATGTATTTGTGTGTGTGTTTTGTGTGTGTGTGTAAAATTTAAGATCTGATTAAAATATATCTGTAAAAGGACAATTTAAATAAAGACAAAAGGGAAACTTATCCTCGCCGACCCGTTTCGTCCTCTGACGCACTTTATCAATGCAAATGTGAAGATTTTATTTCGAAACAAGTATTTATAAACAAAAGTAAAAATATTAGTTTTTGAATTTTTTAAATTTAAGAGACGCTCATTAATAGTCATCAGGTTAACTAAATTCGAAGGTAAATTATGGAGGACGCTAAGCGACGTAATTTAATGTCAAATAAACGAAACTATGCAAATGATGTTGTTGAATATTTTTATGCAGTTGATGAATTATTTTAGCATGGGATAAATTTATGTATTATATGTTTTAAATGACAGGAGGTTGTGAATTTAATCGTTTTCTTCAATTTAAAAAAAAATATTTTTGTCATAAATATTGGATTGGGAAAGAAGTAATTCTTTCAGAAATGGAGATATTTGAAAAATAATAGTAAGTTTTGGAGATTAGGCGATAGTTTTTGTTTAAAGACATATCAATCTCTATAGGTTATTTAATGCCGAAATGTAAGTATTTTGTACGTAACTTTATTTTGGGGGGTTCATAATGGTTCAGTGATACAAGTCTTTTAATTAACCCATATCTAGGGGAGAAGATGCCTGCCCATACCTTCCCCGAGGGTATTTGCGCGTAAGTGAATATAACAGACCCGAATGGAATTGAAAGTCGGCTCTATTATCCATTACGCTAGCCTAAACTACAAGCTTACAGTACCTGGAATTTCCAAGCGGTTACACATCTAAGTAATGACCAGGATCGATGTTGCTTAACTTTGGTGATCGTACAGGAACTGGTAGCCAAGGTGTGGAGTGGCATGTTCGCCTATGTCCTGAAGGGACTGGGTTCATAGAAGAATTAGAAGAATCGCTGATTTCTTGCCGTCTGTAAGTGTCAGAATCTCTAAACATTCTTTCCACAGTATGTGTTCCAGAATCTTCTACTCACTGTTTCTGATTCTGAGTATAGCTGTTCTTTTTGTTACCATTTTCTTCAAAACTTTTTCACATACCTCATGCAGTGTATGCTAGCATCTTTTTGTTAAATTACATCTCTTCTGCCTTGCCTTATGTCGCCTATTCAACATTGCCCAGTATTCATTGTCATGTGGAAGGTTTCCTGTTACATATCAGTTCACCACTTCTTTGTTTCTCAGGAATTTTTGTTTTTGTTTCTCAACACTTTCGCATTCGGATTTCGCTGTCACATTTTCCGCCATCTTATCAGCCTGAAAAAAATTCTATTCAAAACTCTAAATTTTAACTGGGTTTGATCAAGAGGAAATTACGCAACTACTTCACCCACCAAGCAAACCTTAAACAATTTATAGGCTATTTGCTAAAATTAACTTTGACACGAAGTTACAGTAGTTGGCAACCAGTTTGGATAGAAATCACTATATCGACGTGGGATGAACTTGTAAATCATCTTATTAACATTTGGCCGTCAAAACGTGAGTGCATGTACCCCGACCTCGCGTCCATACATATGAATGCATACATACACACATACAAATACACACACACGCGCATGCGCACACATACACACATGTAGCCAAGTCGTATAGATTTCTTCTTATTTTCGCTATATTTATTTTTAATTTTTTTTTTTTTTAATTTATTTTCTCTCGACCTATCTTCATCCGATTTTCACAGAGCACCGTAAAGGTCGGTAAACATAAATCCAAGCGCAAACGGCAAGCAAACATGAACCAATTAAGTTGTCGCCATCGGAGACGAAATAAACGTCTAGCCACCCGTACAAAGAATAAGACAAAAAATAATGTAGAATTGCATTCCTTCGCGAGCTCGGCGTGCTATAAGGTCAAACGGGTGGATAATGTGTTATTTGCTAAGCGTAGCTTAATTTCGGCACAAGGTCATAAGTATGGGTCACCCAGTGAGCCTCAAACTCACTAGTCATGTTGTACAAATCCAGCATAACACCACTTTGAGGAAGGCTAAGTTGTTATTTATCGAGTTTTTGTTTAAAATACAGTCACAAGTATGCGGCAAGTAGCCACTATATATATATATATATATATATATATATATATATATATATATATATATATATATATATATATATATATATATATATATATATATATATATATATATATATATATATATATATATATATATATAAAAATAAAAATAAAAGTGAGCATTGATGTCAACACTCAAAGGTGACAGGCTGTTTCATGCTAGACGCAGTTGGTCTGACGATTGCGTCTAGCATGAAACAGTCTGTCGCCTCTGAGTGTTGACATCAATGTTCACTTTTATTTTTACATACGCTCTATCCTTGATACTGAGCACTTTATCGCATAAATATAGTACACCATAAAACTATATTTCTTCATATATATACATAGTCATCTACAGACGGACTGTTTCGCAGCTCATCAGTTTGGCTAGACATCCCATTGACTCAAGCCGAGATCGAAACCCGACTGATTTGATATCAGTCAGAGATTTTACCCCTAAGCCGTTGGCGCGCGACATGGAGTGAAGTTGAATTTAGACGTATTTATTTTGAGACAAGCATGACAGTAACCGGAGAACTCGATTCGTCTTAACGAAGAGTCTTGCTTCAGTAGCACCAATAGTCACTGTTTACAAATTCACTTTTCTCCGGGAAGAGGTCAACCAAAATAATTTTTTCAGGAGCATGTTTATATATATATTGTCATCCACCGACAGAGTTTTTCGCTGTTTCACAGCTTATCAGTGTGGCTAGACATCCGATTTCCTCAAGCCGAGTTCGAAAACCGACTGATTATATATATATATATATATATATATATATATATATATATATATATGGTTTATCAAAAATACTTTTCCAAACTTTGGGGTGGCTTCCTCACACCAAATCAAGGACAAAAGTCCGCAAATCTTTCGTTTTTGAGTTATTAAGTTTAAAGAAAGCTTACGGTAGATGGCGATATGTGTTGTCATTTAGACTAGTAGTGTGTGTCGGATGACCCAGCGTTCAATCTATTCGACTGTTCCCCCGAGGCTTCTCTCTTACTAATCTGATAGTAGGCGGAAGAATCCAACATAGACTCTTTAGAGGGAGGACACCACAACATATATATATATATATATATAATTGGAGGCGGGTCCCTCAGACAAAAACAAAGAGAAAATCCATATAAACATATGTCCGCAAATCCTTCCTATTTGATTTATTAAGTTTAAACTTTACGGTAGACGCTGTTAAATGTACCATCCAAGATACAGTTCAAAAATACTTTTACAAAATTTGGGGCGAGTTCCTAACACCAAAGCAAGGTAAAATGTCCATGTCCTAAAGGCCATCCTTGTCCCTCAACACAGCGACTCATGACAAATGTTCAAAATGTCCGCTGCTTGCTTCTACACACGCTTTCACCCGTCGGATCATTTACAGGTGGACCCTTTCAAATACTCCCGCAGGCCCCATGACACAATGATGAAGCGTCCCCTGCAATATTAATATCTACTGCAACAACCAATTGTTTTAGGTAGCTCCACAGATAAAAATCCAAACGATTGAGGTCAGGGTAACTTGCTGCCTATGAAGCGGTCTTCCCCTACCTATCCATCGTTCATGGTAGATGTCAGTCAGTTCATTTTAAACAGTGTGTATAATATGCACCTTTGTGCAGTAAAGCCCAGGGGTTCCGCAAGAAGTTACACAAGTACTATGATTGACACGACCCAATATTAAAGATTTGTGCCAGAAACACCAGGCTCAAGTTTCTCATTGAATTCTTAATGAAAATAAATGCAATCCATTTAAACAGAAGTTTTTAAATACATGTGTAATAACCGTAGAAGCAAGATTAAAATTGCATATGGACGTATACAATATTTTTACAGTTTGTATTTGTATTTTTTTGTAAATAAATCTGAAGATGAGTATTTTTATTTTATTTTGATAATTGAAAGCTTTTTGTTTTTGCATAAGACAATTAATTTATTGCAGGGGTTCCTCGAGCCACTGGAATGTTTCCATGTGGTTTCGCTCTAGCAAAAAGGTTGAAAACTACTGCTCTAGAGACAACCTCATTAATAACACTACCTTGAGAGTTCTTGGGTCTTGTATGGGGTGAACAGTATAAAAAATATAGCTTCAGGAATTTTATACAACCTTTTTTGACAGCGCTGTAAAGGACACTGAATCAAACAGTTGTTTACCTTAGTAAGTAGGCCGGCGGTTCGAGTACATTTTCTTTAATAAAATATTTTGAGTTAGCAGGCCGATAAACCCACTGTTTAAATTAATATTCATGAAAAATCGGGGCGTCTATTTCAAAAACGGGTATCCATTAAAAAATAACATTTGAAGTAATATATATATAGATAACGAGAGAGAACTACAAACACACACACACACACACACACACACAGAAAGAGAGAAAGAGAGAGAGAGAGAGAGATCGACAGAGATCTCAACACACAATTTAATTTGAATTTATAGACAAACTTATAGTTTTTTGTTTATTAACTTTAAAATGGCTACAGCTATATTCTTTTACTATTCAAGACCCAAGAACCACTCAAGGTAGAATATTACGAAATGAGGTTGTTGTAAGGGCGTATAAAGACGGAGCAACAGATGCATATTATGAGGATATGTAGAACAGATAAAAGTTGATCCTAGACTTGAAATGTTAACATTGTAGAGATCGGGGAAGTATCCAGCCGGGAGTCTGTTCCACAATGCAACAGTTCTTGGGAATAAGCTGAGTGGAACTTCCTCCTTACTAACGAAATACGAAGAGAATAAGGATGAGTCAACTCAGTATACGTGGCATGGCGGGTCCTAGCTGTGAAGGTCTGAACTGGTGGAACGAAGAAATGTAGTTCGCTCGAATATTTATCTTGAAAATGGCAAAATATAAATTTGATTTTCAACATAATCTTCTTTCTTGAATGCTGAATTTTAATTAAGGCTGTAGATTTCTATTTAATCTTATGTCAGATCAAAATCCAAAAACTACATATCTAACTGCAGACTTCTGGTGCTACTCAATTCTATATATAAAATACGTCATATTTATATTCGTATTCGTATATATATATTCGTATATTCATATATATATATTCGTATGTTCATATATATATTCGTATATTCAAATATTTATATTATACATATATATATATATATATATATATATATATATATATATATATATATATATATATATATATATATACATATATATATATGTATATGTATATATATATATATATATATATATATAAAAAGAAAGAAGAGTAAGATATAAAATCCAGTGTTCTTATAGATATTTTTATTTTTACACAATAGTGTTCAATGTAAATTTACAGAGCATTAATATTATAAATTAATTGAATTAAAATGTTTTTTTCGCTAGCGAAATAAACATATTTTAAATCAATTAATTTATAATATTATATATATATATATATATATATATATATATATATATATATATATATATATATATATATAT
>OZ038478.1:90597145-90647145 GCA_964036315.1 Acanthosepion esculentum
TTTAGAAAAATGGAAAAAAAAGTGAAATAATAAAAATAAAATTGTAGAAAAAAAAAGAAATTTAAATGAAATTTAGAATAAGAAAAAGAAAAGAGAACTTGTTTTGTGTCTGTGGAAATACAAACATGGTAAAACTCGCCCTGCCTGCCTACATAACTTAGACAAATTCTTCACTTCACATCAAAACCCGTTTTTTTTTTGCCGTCTTCTTCCTGACAATGTACAAAATCAATAGATGCTTAGACATCAACGGCGGTCCTTCTCGTCTTTCTCTTGCAAGAGAAAGAACAGAAAAAAACAAAAAATGAGGAGGAAGGGGCCTAAGAATTTAATGAGATGTTCTAAATAAACCCCCCACCCAAAAAAAAAACTTGTGCCTCTAGACACATTTAAAATGATAATCGTGATTGTATTTACCTGTTGGGTTTGCAATTAACTAAACAGGTAAATACGCTACACCGATTCTTACCTGTGGTAATTTTTCAACAAACTCCCTAACAAGGGCCCAAAACATCGGGTTCTACGACTAATTACGAATGAGAATGGGAACTAGCGACACATACAGCATACATGTTATTAATATTATCTTATTTTTGTGTTCATCTAATTTTTGTCGCTTTTAATCGCTCAGGTCGTTGTTGTATTCTGCAACCATTAAATAAGTAACATCGAAATAAGTAAAATTAGCTTCCAAGGAGAGTTTACCCACATCATTACGAACCCATATAATATGGACACCATCTTAGTTATTTGGGAAAGGAAATAAAACAACAGACGGTATTCAAATTTAGTCGTTCTTGTTTTCATACAAAACCTTAAAGAAACCTTTGAGAAAATATCTCCGTTCACTAATTCACATATGATCTGAATATGAATAATAGAATCTCTTGCTTCGCTGTTCCAGTAGATGCAAATATTGATGATTTTATCAGTTACTATATTAAAAAAAAAAACTACAAGCAAAAATGTATTTCTTCTTAACCCTTTGAGCCCTGCATTCCTGAACAATTTTAACCCTTCTGCCTGAAATCCTGAGTTAAAATTCGCAAATAATTGATATGTAATGTTTCACGGTAGATATAAAAATAGTTACAAGTGTTTACACACCGTTTAACCGGTGGCTGGACATTACGTCATTTTTCTCTACCATTGTTCAACCGATGGTTGGGAATTATGTCATTTTTCTCTACCATTGTTCAACCGATGGTTGGGAATTATGTCATTTTTCTCTACCATTGTTCAACCGATGGTTGGGAATTATGTCATTTTTCTCTACCATTGTTCAACCGATGGTTGGGAATTATGTCATTTTTCTCTACCATTGTTCAACCGATGGTTGGGAATTATGTCATTTTTCTCTACCATTGTTCAACCGATGGTTGGGAATTATGTCATTTTTCTCTACCATTGTTCAACCGATGGTTGGGAATTATGTCATTTTTCTCTACCATTGTTCAACCGATGGTTGGGAATTATGTCATTTTTCTCTACCATTGTTCAACCGATGGTTGGGAATTATGTCATTTTTCTCTACCATTGTTCAACCGATGGTTGGGAATTATGTCATTTTTCTCTACCATTGTTCAACCGATGGTTGGGAATTATGTCATTTTTCTCTACCACCGATAAAGCGTTGTTCAGGTCTCAATGGATTAATTATAAAAGCGTGTCTCCTCGGATATATAAAAAGGTGTCAGAAAAAAAAAACATGATTATACGGGCTAAAAAGATTTCCTCTTCGGACACATTGTTTTATAGATAATTAAACATCATAAAACAATTAACAATAATTTTATCAAACCAGGCTGTTGATGAAAAGTATATGAGTAGCTTTAAAGAAATTACAAAACGTAAGCAACCACATTGATATAAACAAAAATGAAGAACTCCATTAAATTAATTATGTCGTAACCAGACGCAACCTAATTATAAGCCAAACGAAAAGCCCATTACAAATATAATTTACCGGTATAGAAAGTTAACGATCATAAAAAAATAAGAGTCCTTGGTAAGGCGATAAATTGCATCCGGCAAAAATGCCTCAGGAGATTGAATGTTTCCCCCATGACAAACATGGGGGAAATATTCCTTTAACTCTACGTTTTATTGCGGGCACGTTTCTTCATGTTTATTAAAAAGTTATTACCAATAATACTTTTTTTAATAGTAAAATGGCCAATAATAGATTTTCATAGAAAAATAACAATCAATGCAATACTAAAGTATAAAAATACATTTTTATAGTAACATTACCAATAATTATTTTAAAAAAAAGAAATTACTACTAATAAATTATATCATATAAAAATTATATATCTAAAAAAATATACGTTTGCCTTGAAAGCATAAAAATTATGTATAAAATGTCTGTAGTTGAAGGTATAAGATTGCGTACAAAATATTTAGATTTCAGCATTAAATAACCCATAGAGATGTTGATATGTCGCCAAACAAAACAGCCAACAACCAACTAACAAATATCTTAGATTTATTATTTACTATAAAGAATTAAAATCGTCTAATCTCACCTAAAAAATCCACCTAAGAATCCACCTAAAAAATCCACTCCCTGTAAAAATAATGTTGTTTATGTTTTTTTTCCAGATTGCATCTTTAATACTTATTATTAGTATTGAAGATGCAATCAGAAAAAAAAAACTCAATAATAAGAAAAGGCATTAAATTTTTACATTAGCCACATATACGTCACATTATCTCGTAGATTGACTAGTCGCTTTACGAAATTTAGTACAATTCGTACATATATCCACCAGGACATCACAAAAGCAAGAATACTATCAACATGAGACAAATTTTAATAGATAACGCGAAAATATTATACATGACACATAGCAAAGAAAGTCTCGAAATTATAGAAGGTATTATAATACAAAAGAAACAGCAAACGTTAAATAAAATATCTTTCACAATAGGAGTATTATGGATAGTCAAGATTGGTCTCCACTTGTTTTGTTACTCTCCTATTTGAGAGAGCTATTTCTGTTTACTGGGACTATAAAAGAGCACTATACACGAACTTTGTATTCTCGGTTGAATAAAGCTTTCTTAAAGCCTACACCTGCGTACTTTTGTCATTAAAAAGAGATCGTATATTGAAGTTTTTTATACTAATGTTCACCCACTACAAGGCTCAAGAGCCAATCAATGTAGAGGTTTAGTGTGTGGTGTGATATGAGAATAAAAAGTGGCAAGAAGTGACGTTCAACGGATTATGCGAAAAATAAAATAAAATAAATAAAAAAATAACGGTTAAACGTAAACTTGAAGTGGTAGTGATTGGGAAAAAATCCCTCAGGAGTCTGTTCCAAAAAGTGAAACTTACTTCTTACTAATGGAATACGAAGGGAATGGGGATTATTTGCATTTGTGTAAGTGTCATAGAAAGGTCCCAGCTGTAAAGGTCAAGAGTGGTGGAACTAAGGAATGTAGCCCAGTAGAACACATGCCATGGAAATAGCGATAGGGCAGTTAGAGGCGCCGTGACGTTTATAAAAAACAAGATCAATCTTATTATTATTATTATTATTAGTTGTATATTTCCCGTATACATACATACAAACGTATATATATATATATATATATATATATATATATATATATATATATATATATATATATATATATCACAGCAATAAACGTATGAAGCTTGATATTATTAGACGTATTAAAAACGGGCGAAGCAACCGGTTTCGCTCCTGCTCATCAGGCTTACAACGGGAGATTTAATTTAAATTAAAAAACACAGAAAACCGGTTGCTTCGCCCGTTTTTAATATGTCTAGTAATATCATACGTTTATTGCTGTGATAAAATTTTGTACCTTCAAAAATATCTTTATATATATGTATATATATATATATATATATATGAGAAAACGATATAAATCATTTTATATATCAAAAACGATTTTAGGGAAAGAATTATGACAAAGTAGAAGTTTTCGTTGAGACTTCCTCAGAATGTTTACATTGATCCGGCGACACATACGCACGGACGAAAGAGCCGCTGTGAATTTAAAATAATTTTCTTTCTTTCTTTTTTTTTAAAATGCGTTTTGAGTAAATAATCTAGCCGATTTCATTTAGTTTATTTTTCTTTTTGGTTTATGTTTCCATCACTTTTCTTATTAAATATTACATATTGTCATAACAGAATATCTGCCGTGAAAAGTGAAACACAGACGCATATTTACTGTGGCTGATCTAGCGATTAAAGCACTTTATAAGCATTTTCGTCTCTTTATTAGAGTAGCATTCAAAATTGTGGTCAGTCTTGTTAAGGTGGGCAACTAATGCATTTAATGTGTTACTTTGTAAAAGATCCCTTTTATGATCATATAATCTTTTATTTAAATTCCTTGAGGTTTTTCCTATATAATTCCTTGTCACAATTATTACAGATAATAGAGTAAATTCTTCCTTCTAGTTTGAGCATATAATTTTTTGTATTATTTCATTGTTTTAGACGAGGATGTGACAAAAATTATATTGAGTTTAGATACATTCTTTTCAGTTGTAGTTGTAATACAGTTACTGGGTAGAACAATGTATTTTTATTCGTTTGATATGTTGGGAAAGGTCGTTTTTCTATTTTGGAATATTTTAATTAGGGTATTGAAGGAGCTTGAAAGTATTTTCAGTGCAATTCTCAACGTCATGTAAATACTGACAAAAATGGCGGAAACATAAGATAGAAGAAAATTATATATATATATATATATATATATATATATATATATATATATATATATATATATATATATATATATGAATTATTATTAAAAAACAGGCAACATTTAATGTCGATCTGAGGAATTAGAATCGAATTTCGATTCTAAGGAAATAAATTATAATCATCACGAAACCTTAATTAGCCTGTTTCTCAATAATAATTAATATTTGTTCTGTTTTTACATTGATCTCTCTGGATTTTATTCTCCCTGGAATTATCCATACGGATTACCCAAAAACATCATTAACTACTAAAAATAAACCCGCTAAAATTCACCTTCATCCCTGTCGTGCGCCGACGGCTTAGTGGTAGATGTTCCGACTAACGCCAATTCAGTCGGGTTTCGATCCTAGCTGATGAGCTGTGAAACAGCGAAACAGTCTGTCTGTGGATGACAAAACAAAAATATATATATGTCATTCACAGACAGTACTGTTTCGCTGTATCACAGCTCCTCAGTGCGACTAGACTTCCGAATGCCTCAAGCCAGGATTGAAACACAACTAATTTGGTGTCAGCCAGAGCTATCTTCACTCGGTAGAGTTACACAACTAAATCTAGCGTATTGTTTTTACAAATGTAAACAAATGCCAATCAGCCAAAATGCTCCATTCATTTTACTGAAGAGCTTTGCATTATATTTATGGGGGGTGCGTGTGCGTGTGTGTGTGTGTGTGTGTGTGTGTGTGTGTGTGTGTTGATGTTATAGGAAAGAACAGTTAGATTAATGATCCAAAGATCTTTAGTATTTGTTTTTATTAAAAAAACAAAAACAAAAGAAGAGTGCCCGATACAGATGAAGAGATTCATTTAAAAAATAATTATAATATATATATATATATATATATATATATATATATATGTCTCTTAAGATACATAATACGTCCAGGTAAGTTAAAGTACATCTCCTACACTCATGAAATGTATAACAATGAAGTGATTTTAAACTTTCAATGAATAGGATCAAAACGGACCGAGAAAGCCTTTGTTCAATACACACAAACTATGTTTGAGTAGAGCAGGGAGAAAGAGAAGCGAATCGGATTCAGCTAGTCCTGTTTTTCTTTGATAGGATGACTTTGTCAGTTAAATTCTATGCAAACATCTCGGCACAGCAAAAAGCGGGGACCCCGTTTAGCTCTCACGAAACGAGCCTGGTGTCGCGTTTTCCATCTTTTTATTCTCGTTTTGATACGAAGAAAATATGACAAATAGATAAAGAATAGCTCTAGAAGTTTCTTCTTCCTTTAGGTGACGTGTCCCTTCAGAACGTAGGCGATCATGGCTCTCCACAATTCCCTGGCTTTTAATAATTTTTTAGCTATGTCTCCTAAACTCTGTTATGCCAAACATCTGCACAAACTCATTAGTCTCTCTTAACTTTAATATATCCTGTCAGTGTCAAATTTTCTATGCCCTCTTTTCTCATCATGTGTGCTAGACATTTCAGTTGTCTCTTTCTGATGTTAGGTGTCTACAGAAGTACACCCTTGTGCAAATTAATTGAAACAACCACTTTAGTTTCCTCTCTTTCACCATACCGTCAGTTTCAGACCCACTGGAGTGACAGGGTGTAATCGATTTCTACTTTTTCCTCAGATTAGGTCATTTGCAGTGGTGTCCAGTAATATGAATCTATTTTCGGGGTGTGTGATGAAATTAGTTTGGTCTTGAAAAATATGGCGTCATCCGTGATTGCATCAGATTTTTATCACGCCCAGACACTATTGTCCCGACTGTCGATTAGTTACTCTGCGGCCATTGTCTTCGATAGACATTACTTCAAAGAAGCGTATGAAAATTGGTAAGGCTGCAGGAACACAGTGGCAAGCCTAACCAGTGAGCAAATTAAAGTACTAGACAGGCCAGGAAACACTCCTGATTTAAATCAAATCGAGAATCTGTGGTCAATCTGCAAGAGACGACTTCGTGGAAGAGACATACGAAGTACTAACATGTACACTACGAAAAAAAAAAACGGCATTATTCGATTTATTTCAATTAATTTGCACAAGGGTGTAGATTCTGTAAATATTGAAGATTTTTGCAAGTACCTGAATATATTAGAGTTATGAAGTAGGCTGATTTCTGTGTTAGACACCTACTATTCTATATAAGAAAGGCGTGAGAGATAATTTCTATTCGAAATCTAGACCTTTAATTGAACTCAAACGCAGACAAATGACATTGTTTACCGATACTAAATCCCAAGCAGGATAAATAAGAGAAGGAGATAATTGTTTGTGTGATACGATAAAAGACAAATAGTAAACATCTATAAATGTAACATGTTTCGCTTTTCTTAAGTTTCATCGGAGAATGAAAACACCTAACACGACGCTAAAGTCCAGCACAAAAAATAAACCGTCCTGTCATTGAACCCGCCACAACGAACTGGGCGTTATTCCTTGACGCTTGAACTCAGTATAAGGAGATATGTAAACTTACCAACCCAGTCGAAATACGCAACGATTTGAGAACGACATGCTCACCCAAAGTCAACAGGCTCCTTTCGACCTTATAGGGTCTGAAATCTTAAAATCCGCCACAGAGGAAAGGCTTTTGTAACACATCAGATTTGTTGCAGTAAAGAGTTTTCACAAAGAAGGTTAACGGGGAGGTCTTTCATTTCACACGCCATCCAGAAATTGAGTCAATCACTCATTTTTTAGCAAGGCTACGAGCTCAAGCCAAATTTTGCGTGTTCACGGTTGATTATCCCATCACAGAAGGTTGCGAGTCAACTACTTGTGCGACATGATAGATGAGCAGAGGATTGCGGTATTCGGTAATAAGGAGCACCAGAGTCGAGTTTTGCAGAGGATGCCAATCTCGCAACACTCGAGTAAAAATTCAACCGACACGGGCAAGACAGCTGGACAATGATGTTAGCTCGTCAACCTCGTCCTACCTATAGATATCTGGCCACGAACGCCGTGCGCTTCGGCAACCCCGAAGAACTAATATGCCCACTTCTTCGCCCAATAATGATCCTTGTTTGGGTTGCGGGAAGACATTCCACCCAGGTGGATCGACTAGTAGGAGAGATTGCCTAACAGCTAAACTGGGATGAGATAATTTCGGGATTAGGGGTCTCGTAAAAAGGGTATGCCAGAAATCTACGAAAATTGAACTTGAACCACGAACAGATCAGCAAGATGCGAGGCAGTGACTGACTCATTCACTTTCTCAAACACTCCTCTGAAAGTTCCGCCTACCCGCGCCATCCGCTATGATGGCAAATCAAAACAGAGCCTTGAAAACCGGTTTGATACCGCCCGGTGCTGTGGACAGCGATTTAAAGGAGGTGTCCCAGATCCACCGCCGTCATTGACAATAGAAGGGACTATAATGCATCACCCACGCTTCATTTGGACGCACCAAGACTGATCCAGTTAGTCACGGTAGTCATCGCATCCTCGCGTTCGCCGATACAGGGGCTCACACTTGTTCAAGTGGACCAGAGATATTAAAACTACGCAAGTGCCCAGACGAGTACCTTGTGCCAACTAGTTATCGAATACGTGGCATCACAGACAACCAACTTCATATAAAGGGCGTGTTGTTGATGCTTATAAGAACTGGCTCAAGAGAGACACGGCAAGTGGTGTGTGTCAAACAACACGTCTGGTTTTTATTTATCAGAACCTGCCCTAAAGTACTTACGGCTGTTGCCAACTGATTTCCCAGCGCAGTCATCACGGTTCAATACGTTGAAGGGCGCAAAGGAAAATGTCCTCTGTATATGCCCACACAGAAAATCTATTCCAGCGATATCTAGTACTATCCCGTTCCTTTCTACAGAAACCAACAGGAACCTACTGGATCTATGATAACGTGGCCATTTTAAGTCCAGCGTATTTAATACCTGGCCACATCAACCCTTACAAACTACGAAAGGACACACTTTGGGACATTACCTCCGTCCCTGATGCGACTCCATCAGCAGTTTACTCACCGATCCCTGTTCCCCACCACTGGAAGCAAAGAGTGAAACAAGACCTCGACCGAGATGTCGCATTGGGTATAAGTGAACCGGTGCCAGTGGACATTCCTATAACCTCGTACTCAAGGATGTTAGTCGCGCCCAAAAAGACTCAGGCGCACGGTGAACTGAATGCTTCCTCCATGAGGTAACCCCGTCCCCATTTAATCAAGTCTCCATTGTTCCAGCTCAGACAAGGAAAACAGTTCTGGATGCATGGAACGGTTACCACAGCTTACAGCTTACAGCTTCCTCAGCCTCACAAGACGCCACTACATTTATCACTGAGTGGGGCTGGTACAGGTATCTTTATGCTCCCCAGGTATTTCGCACGTCTGAGGCGGATATACTCGTCGGTTCGACGATATTATAGTGGACATGATTCGAAAACTCCATTGCAAAGACGGTATCCTCCTTTGGGACGATTCTATAGAGTCCTAGTTCTGACACACATTGGAATATATAACCCACTGTGGGAAGAATGAGATTGTGTTTAACACTGACTAATTCCATTTTGCAGTGAATGAGGTGGAGTTTTTCGGCCGATCGTGTGAATCCAACGAATGGCTGAGGCATCAGGCCCTAGTTAGGACTGGTGAATCAGGTATATTATGCATTCTCGCAAGCTGGGGTGATGGCTCCTTTCCGGGGAATTACTGCGCTCGGAGTACCGCTTGACCAACTTTTTAAGGAGTCTTTCCCAGACATAGTGACTATTGACCATCAACCACTCATAAAAATTTTCTCAGATCAGGCCCTCGAGAATATAAAGAACCCGCGTTTCTTTAATTCCAAGGAACGCACACTAATGTACAAATTCAACATTAAAAATCTCACTGGAAGACAATGCTTCACTCGACTACGCCTTCCGTTAACTAGCATAAATCCCATCAGAGGACTCGACAGAACGTCCCCAAATATCCTTAACAGAAGCGTGGACGGTCATTCTTCAAGGCGACTACAACTTATGCAGTTGAAGAAATCGACAGTGCAATCAAGGCTGCATTCATGTCCGCGTACGAGCATGACCCTAGATACGTCCTAAGAATTATGCCCTGGCTGGGATTTTTATGAGAAATCGACGTTTCCCCTCTCCACGCCACCGATGTTGTCCAAGTGAAAGGCGGCGTCGTTGTAGGAGTCGCCAGAACGAAATTGAACATGGCATTAAACTGTGTTCCGGCTACGGATTTTAATTCAGTGTTGCCCTTCTCCTAGTCTAGTTGCCAACCATGGCTACAGAGCAAAGACTGTTTTACTATTTAATCGTACTTCGAAGTTTTGAATTCAGAGTGTTTCCTTCTCCTAGACTGGTTGCCACCCAAGGCTATAGAACCCAGTCTGTCCTGCTATTTACCCATAGCTGGGGAGAGAAGCGATGGATTTCCCAAAGGAAGTCAATGTAATAAACTCGACTGGAATTCGAACTCGGCTCTTCGATTTCTCAATCTCAGCCGCAATACATTAATCCACTTTACCTCTGTCTAATGAATAGAATACTCATTTGCCTTTGATCTGATCAACCGCATCATTCGATTATACATTTCTTTACTAAGCCAAGAACTTTCACTTTTTCATTTAATAGATACATTGTATTGCTTTTCTTTTTCTTTTTGCGGCATTCCATCAGGATCAGTTGAGCCAGCCCCGTCAAGCGATTCTGCCGCATCCTGGAAGATGTGTAAATCCATAGTAGAATTTGGATTTGGATTCACAAGCTGACCCAAGCCGCATGGATACACCTTTGGTTTGGATTTAGCATGTCCAAGTTGTCAGAATCATTATTTTTGCGTTTGTAGACTATTATTTAACCAAAATTTATTAAAATGCTGATTTCTAGAGTTGACTGCGATTAACTAGAATTAAGAAAAACGAAACCACAGGTAAGTCGGCACGCCTTATTTTATTCGCATTACAAAGGTCTTTTATTTTACTTTTATTCCATTTTTTTAACTTGAACTTTCTCCGCAAAGTTTCTATCTAATAGAAGAGCTATTGTATGACAATAATCTCGTAGATCGACTTTCTGAACTTTAGTCTTAATTCGGAAGATTTTAAGCTTTACTGGGTTGCAGCAAACAATAATATGTTTTATTGTCATTTAACAATGGCTGAAGGCGGCAGAAATTCCAAAATGGAGAATTGCTGCTGTTTTCCCGGTCATGTCACCTTAATGAAACATCTGTAAGTGATGTAAAAAACAAAACAAAAAAAAAAATGATAAGCACAGACACCAGAATTTGATAAAAACTTGACTGCCACATGTCAAAGGTCATATTTCAACTGAGTAAGCAATCCTGGGAGAATTAGAAGTCCTATTATTCTAATAGCAAGAACGATAATTTTCCTCTCAAATGAAGAGAGGCCTTGAGGGAACAGAAATGTGGTATCAGTGATAGAGCTAACATAGTTGGTTTGGTGTCAATTTGTGACCCTGGGCTTCACGCTATTTGCGATCGTGAGACAAACTGATTAAATTTTGGGTTTATATATGGTTGCGTATATCGGTGTTTTTTATGGTACTGGTAGTGGAAAAATCGTTTAAATAATTGTCGGACTTTGTCCATTTTATAATGTGTGACGTCATTTGTTTACATTTGATACGCCATGCGCGGTTATGAATGGACGTGAGAGATTCATGGAAGATTGAAGTTTATAAGCAGTAAATTTGACCTTGCCAACCGAACGATTCTCAGTGGCCGAATCGGTTAAGGCACGTCACGCGAAATGACGGTTCCGTATAGGATACAGGTTCGATTCCTGTCGGAGGACGAAAATTTTCTATGAAAATTTCTCGGACATTCAGGCCGGTAAATGTTATTTAATACTGTTTATTATAAACAGAGCATTTACTTAAATACTTGTATCTATAAAAAGAATGTTAAACATAAAAATGTCTTTAAATAAATTGTCGGACTTTGACCATTTCCTAATATATATATATATGTATATATGTATATCGGTGGTCCTTGATGACCGTCGGAAGCCCACTTTGATTCTTTCGTTCCTTATTATGTACCCCAGAAATTTCGGCTGTCTATTCATGGTGTTAATTATAAGTGTGTATTTTCTTCCTATTGTCTCTAAAACTTTGTCATTGTTCACATGTTATTTCCATGGTATTCTCGGCATCTTTCTGTTGAATCACATTTCTGTTGCTTTAAGTCTCTTCTTTATCTGTGATGAGATTATCCAACATTCACTGCCATAAAGGAGGACCGACATTACGAAACAGTTCTGTACGCCTTTCTTTTTCTAACAATATTCTTATGTTTTTAATACTTTACACTTCTTTTCGAAGACGTCTTTCGCTATCCCAATATTCTTTCAGATTTCCGTGTTGCACTTTCCGTCCTCCTTTAATACCAAAGAAAACTACAAGAACTCCTACAGAAGTTAGCGAAGTAAAGCGAGGAGAAAGGACTAAACATCAGTTGCAGGAAGACTGAATACATAATCAGTTAGCAAAAGGGACAGGCTAGAAAGAAAATTGCAAATTGGAGATGTCGAAATCAAACAGGTACAACAATGTAGATATATGGGATTCTGTGACTAATAAAACCAAATTGGCATGAGTAATGCAGTCAAGAGCAGTGGCAACATATGGCTATAGCCAAGCTCAAATTGTTTAAGACATTTTCCATGAAAGACGATCTCTCAGGATGCAAGTTTATCTCTCACTAAAAGTCATTTTTTTCATCTTAATTAAAGCAATTTTAAAGGTCTACAATTGTTAAAAATAAAATGAAAAAGTGACTAATAAAAAATTGACTGCGAAAAAAAACTTAATAAATTCAAATAAAATATCTTTTTTTCGATTCATATAAATAAAATGGCATGGGCACATCGACGTGGTGTAATGGTCAGAAAAACCTGTTTCGCTGGATCAATTACGACTGAATAGTGAGTACAATATTCAGTATGTGCTCCTTAATTTTGCCCTTGTGCCACAACTAAGCTTCGTGCACTCCAACGTGGTGTAACGTTTAGTAAGCTTGTCTTGCTAGATCAATTACGACCGATTTGTGAGATCGATCCTCACTGGGTGCTCCATACTTTCGGCCTAGTGTCAAATCTTAGCTACGAAGGCGTGTAACTTAGAGACATAAACACACTCAATTTAAAGTAGTATATTTGTTAGTTAAGTTAATGATAATAATACCTTCAGGTTGTAGGCGATCATGACTCTTCACAGATGTCTTTGTCTTTATTATATGTGAATGACTTCTTGAAAAAAATATTAGAGTGGCTTACCATTGCCTTCTCTAGAAATTTAAATTCAGTCTATTTCTTCTCCTAAACTGGCCGCCAGCCAAGATCCAAGTTTACCTTGTTTTATTTAAATCATTTCACCCCAGGCAAAGCGATAAAATCACTAGAATGCAAGAGATTACTGAGATAGCAAGAGAGAGAGAGAGAGAGAGAGAGAGAGAGAGAGAGAGAGAGAGAGAGAGAGGGCGGAAAGAAAGTGTGTGTGAGAGAGAGAGAGAGAAAAAAACAGAAGGTGACCGATTGACATTACCTTTACTTTTTTAAGATCGTAGTCGACAGGAAAGCAGGAAGCCGGAAGAGAGTCCCACCTAGTGAGGAGTGCGAGAGAAGAAACTATTAGAATAGAACTTACGGTTGCAAATAGCAATTTTAATAGTATGAACACAGAGATGTATTGATGCCTTTCTCAAGGACATTAGTGCGGAAGTGAACGTAAAAGACAAGTCCAAAATTTGAATCCGGCTCGCTGATTCCACTTCCCACACCGATATCATTTACAATAACCGTACATCTCAAAAATGATCTTCTTCTTCTTCTTCTTCTTCTTCTTCTTCTTCTTCTTCTATTTACCGAGTCCCTTCAGGACGTTGGAGATCATTGGTTCTCCACAGCCTCTTGCACTTTGGAGCAACTTAATAAATTTTGTCTTTTTGCCATCTCTCCCAAACCCTGCTACGCCATCAGTTCGCTCAAGCTAGCCAGGTAGGTTGTGCGTTGTTTTCCTCTGTCCCTCTTCCCTTCAGTCTGTCCTGTGAGTATCAAATTTTCCAAGCCCTCTTTCCACTTCTTGATGTTAAGTAGAAGTGTCCTTTTTTGTTTCCATTGTCTCTAGAATTTCATCCTTGCTCACATGTTCGGTTCGTGGTATTATCAGCATCCTTCTGTATTACTGGACTTAAATCATGTAAAGTCAGATAAGATTGAACAGAGGAAAACACGTGCTTTAATCTCTCTATTAAGAAATGCAGGTACTTTATGCTATGTTTTGAACACATGTACTTGATTTTATGTAAAGTGGATAACGTACTTTATGCTGTGTTTAGAGGATTTACGAATAAAATGAAATTAAATAATTTCACAGTATTTACATTAGTCGGACTATTGTCCTCATCTTTGTTGCCATATTTGTCACAACGTTTCGGCCGTTGTACGCTCCGGCCTTCTTCAGGTGGTTGGAATTTCGAACTGAACCCTTTATTTCGATCACTGGGGTAGACTGTTCTAGTTCCACGTGCCATGTTTGGTGAATGTCAGTTATCAGTTATCTCCTGCTAATTTTCCCTCTGAAAGTTCTCCACTGCCTGAACCGGGTATTGAACTCACACTCTTTGGGTCTGTCACTGGATCTAACCAACGCCTTTATCCACTGCGCCATAAATAAAGGGTTCAGTTCGAAATTCCAACCACCTGAAGAAGGCCGGAGCGTACAACGGCCTAAACGTTGTGACAAATATGGCGACAAAGATGAGGACAATAGTCCGACTAATGTAAATACTGTACATAATACCTCATCTCAGAAATATAGACTTATGGTCTCTGTCTTTTTACACTCCGTCTATCTCCCTCTTTTTCAGCTTCTTTTGCCTCGATGGCTTTTCCAATGGGTTTTTTGCCCGTATGCCTGAATCTGATAGAAACATCGGTTTGATTTCGATCTTGACAAAGAATTCAAGTTTATTACTGATCAAGTTTAGTTTACCACAGCTTACTGCATAACTATCTGATCCACTTTTTATGTGTGCCGCATCCCTTCAGGAAACAGGCGATCATGGATCTCCCCAATTTCTTACCCCTGTGGCCCTTAGCACTTTTTCTCCATTTACTAAGGCTCGTAACCCCGTTCTGCCATCTATTCTCACAAGCTCATCGTGTAAGTGACTGGCTGCCTTACGCTATCTCACTTGATCTAAGTATGCCGTGTGAGGCTTAAGTTTTCCAATACCACATTCCTCATTATGTGTCCAAGAATATTTCAGCATTGATTCTGAACATGTTTTCTTTTTGTTACCATTTTCTTCCTCGTTTTCTACTCGTATAGTACATTGAATTGTCAGTATTCTTCTGTAGATCCACATTTCTGTTTCTCAGCACTTTGCATGATCTTTGGAATTGCCCTTTCGCTAGTTCAATGCGTGTTCGGGTTTCGGTGTTGCATTTTGTTTTTGTATGATAGATACAAGGAAGATGAAGGTATCCTAGGGACTGGTTCTTTACTAATTTAAGAATTGAGGCACTTAGTCATTAATATCCTGATCTTCGATTAAACTAAACTCACTGTATATAATTATCACTGGACCCACACAAATATAGAGCTATGAAAAATCTGTAATTAGAATTCTTAATAAAATGAAGATATAAGTTTTTGGCTAAGACAATCTTTTATTTTTTTTCCATGCAATCTACATTCCAGTGTTTTACCACTGAACCATACTGGCAACTACTAAATAAAGAAGTGGTCAGCGACAGAAAGAAAATACAGGTCATCCTCTCAACTTTGACACAAATAGTAACGGAAATATGTCAAAATAAGAGTAAGATAAATAGCCCTGTTGTCCACTCTGTCCTGTTCCCGCTTCTTGTTAATAATATCATTACCTTGTTTGCTGATCATGGCACTAAAGGGAGGTAACTTGATTTAAACTGGACACGGAGGAAAGGCGAATCAAGCGTCAGTCGTTTTGACATGAAGGCTACTCTTACGCCGTCTTACCAGGGCGCAACGACAAAGATCTCTTTCTCATCTGACAGACACACGTACTATATATACTTTCCCCCACTTTCTCTTATGACATTTAGTAATTTACATACAGCTTGTTTGCACAAAACTAGAAGTTAAGGTTTCTGATTTCTGAACTTAGGTGACGTGACTTCCTTTTTCCCTTAAAATAGCACTTTTTTTCGCGTAATTGGTATTATATTATTTAATATTTTTGAAATAACTTATTATTATTATTGGCTCTTCACACCGGTTTCTAAGTGATGGCTTTCAAGCAGATTAAAGTGACAACAAGTCTCTTCACATTCTCTCAACAGTGTTGTAACTGATTATATTAACGCTGTTGTCTGCATGCTTTCCATTCTTCCACGGAATTCCAGCTCTAAATATATTACAAAGTAATAGGTTTGGTTGGTTGGTTGTTTGAGGTTTTATGGCATATCAACCACTATGGGTTATTTAATGCCAGATCCAGTATTTACTAAATATATCAAAAACGTATAGCTGGCAACATCATATTGTTTCGAAAACGTATAGCTGGCAACATCATATTGTTTCAAAAAAGTGTAGTTGGCAACATCATTGTTTCAATGTGCTGGAAAAGACATGGAAGTTCACTATTTTCCCATAGCTGGGATCCCCAACAGGTGCAACCACCCCGGGTCAGGGTGGACCTGGGAACACCAGCAATTAAGAGGTGGTTCCACGCTTCCTCAAAACCTCCTGATCAGAGGCCTTGCTGTTGGATGCAGTTTAACGTCGTACCCAGGACGACAAAGTAATAAGAGGTAAAGATTGTTAGGATACGTAATGATTGGCACGTAACTTTAAGAGGTTAAAATTGCAGTGTTAAGAAAAACATCTATGTGGGAGTCTGTTACTCAAAGTAGATGTTTTGGGGGAAAAGCTGTATGAATGGAACACGGGGTAAATAAAAAATGATCTCATAAATGTCTATACTCCTCATAACATCAAAATAAAATCTGGCATAATCATCGGATTCTACTTAAGAGCACTAAGAATATTCAGCCAGCATTATTTACACGAAGAGGAGAAATACATTGAAAATAAATTCAAGGCCCTCTAATACTCTATTTCATACTCAATGAGAAACATAAGGCACATAAAATAATTTAAAATAGAAAAGTGACCCCTAATAACAAACCGAACGAATAAAACATATATACTGTTTTACCCACTATCTATAACACAACTACAATTGAAAATAATTTATCTAAACTCAATATAAAAATTTGTCACAACTACGTCTAAAACAATTAAAGATTTAATTGATACAAAAGAAAACAATAAGCTAAAACTTGAAAGTGGAATTTATTGCATTACCTGTAATAATTGCCACAAGAAATACATCGAAGAAACCTCAAGGAATTTAAATAGAATATTATATGAACACAAAAGGATCCTACACATTAAATACATTAGTTGCTCACCGTAACGAGATTGGTCACAATATAGTTTTTAAGAAATCCTTCTCTAAAAGGGAAAGCAATTTACTGAGACGAAAATGTTTAGAAAGTACTTTAATCGTTAAATCATACACAATAAATTTGTGTCCAGGTTCTTATGGCATTTTGCAATTCTTGGCAGAACTTCTATTATCACAATATGGGATATTTAATAACAAATGTATTGAAGAGACAAAGAAAATGAAAAATACTCTCAATGAAATCGGCTAGATTTTATAGCCAAAACAAATTTAAACAAATCTTTAAATTTAAAATTCCCAGCGTCTCTCGCTCGTGCGCATGTGTAGTCGAATCATCTAAAAATCGAAACGCGTTACATGAAAACGTTTTCGACATTGTCATACTTCTTTCTCTAAAATAATTCTTGCTATGCAAAATAATTATATATCATTATTCCATATATATATATATATATATATATATATATATATATATATATATATATATATATATATATATATATCAAGTATGTGGTGCGGTTTCAATTTATATTACGCAAATCATTTCTTACGAAAAGCAGATAATGAAGTTAATGATATGGCAAGAATCACTCTCGCAAACAATTTTTAATAATAAAATACATTGACCTCGAATCCGTTAATGAATGGTATGATCCTTGTTTATAAATTCCGGTTTTAAAAAAAGACCTGATAAAACCGGAATTTATAAACAAGAATCATACCATTCATTAACGGATTCGAGGTTAATGTATTTTATTATTAAAAATTGTTTGCGAGAGTGGTTCTTGCCATATCATTAACTTCATTATCTGATTTTCGTATGAATGATTTGCGTAATATATATATATATATATATATATATATATATATATATATATATATATATATATATATATATATATATATATATATATGTGTGTGTGAAAGAAATACGAACGTCACTTTATCACACTTTTTTAATTAAAGGGACACTAATACCTAACTTTCAATAGCTCATGTTACAGAAATTTTGTATTCCCAAGCTTTTATTAATGCAATTGTTTTCGGCGATATTTTAGTTTATTTTTTGCGACGGATTTTTTTGTACGATAACAATTTTTATAACTTGTAAACAACTTTGGGAATAATCGAAATTAATTTCGAAATCCAGCGAATGTCACCCATGAAATAAAAATAATTTTTTGTGCAGAAAGTAAGGACCTACGCACATCAAATTACCCTTACATTAAGTATGAATATCGCTGAAATTTTAAAAGGTGGGCTTAAATATTAATGTAATACTTAAGCGCAGTGATCAAGTTCTTTTGTAGTTTTTATTCGGCAAGAGTATGCCTCGCAAAAAGAAATCCCCGTCAACAGAGGACTAGATTGCAATCAAAAAAGCCAAGGCTGTAGCGAGGAAAAGAAAGCCGTGTGCAAATGAAAACCCAGATTAACCGGCGACCAGGAGAGTTTCCAATGCTGATAATGTGCAAAGACTTAGGGACTGTCAAACTCCTGAACAACCGGAGGCGCAATCAAGAGAACTCCGTTGCAGCTAGCTTAAATACCGCCATATATATATATATATATATATATATATATATATATATATATATATATATATATATATATATATATATATATATAATGTTAACAATAAGCAGGCGTTCACTTCTTTTTAATAACACTTTGTGTAAAGGAATTTCCGCGCTCTTGATAAGCACATTTCCACACTGTAAGTAATTTTCGCTTTTACATTTTATGACAAATTTTCAGAAGTGCCCATTGAAATTAATACATATACATGAATGCATACAAACATTGCAAATATAAATATATATATATATATATATATATATATATATATATATATATATATATATATATATATATATATATACTGACATATTCCTGGCTAAACATATATACGTGTGCGTGTTTATATGAGTATCTATGTAGATATATATTCATATTTATTTAACTGTTTATCTCATAGTATCTATGTATAGCGCTGTCGATATATAAATGAATCACGCACACCAAAGGGGCTTTTAATGGAAACAAATACCATAATATATGCGCATGTATTGCCCGCATTTTTTTTTCTTTTCCTAAAGAAGATTCCAAATATTGAATCAAGGGCGGAACATCAGCAGGTTTGTTATTTAATCGACGCGGTCAAGTCTGGCACAAGGCGTTTAGCTTTGACGGTTTTCTGACCGCTGTTCCACCCGGATTTTGTCAGCGTGATTCGAAACCACAAGCACGCTGTAAAAAAGATAAAATCCTGACACATGCATATTGGTATAGAACCTGAACTTATTTACCATACCACGCACATTGCAACGGACTACCTTAATATTGCATTGGTGAGATGTAAGTTCCACTGAAGCAGCATATTTCTTCGAACCGTTGCTTTTGTGGAACTGACTCTTAAGAGAATGTTTTCATTATTCACTATAATCTCAACCTGTTCAAATCTAGGCTTAACCGTTATCTCCCCCACATATCTCCATAAACGGTGAAGCTTACTCAGTAACCTCCTGCATAGAGTGGCTCTTGGGCCTTGTACATGGTGAACCTTGTTGTAAACAAAAACAAAAAAAAGATCGATTTCCAGAAATGAATAGAATGGACCTAAAGTTATGATATATATTTGATGAACTTACCATAGTATGGCACAAGGCCGCGTATGGTTGTCCTCTATGATTAAGTATATACATTTTACAAAGAATTTAAATTCTCAGTGTTCCAACTGACTTACTGTCACGTGACACCATAATCAGAATTCACAAAATTACGTCAGGCTCACGTACGTGACAGCAGAAAGGTTCACAACTAAAAATTCAAAATCTTACAAAAGATGCTTTTCAACCTTCGGACAGGGATCTAAGTGTAGCATTTTAAATGGGAGAAAGCGCCGTCGATGCAATATCGACACCAGCGTGACAGTGGTTGCGGGGACTTGTAATTTTGTGTCCGTGGCCAGTAAGTATATGTATGTGTATAGTATGTATGTATGTTGCGGCATTCACCCTGGATCGGTTAACCCGGCTCCTTCCAAAGAATTCACCGCGTCCCGAACGAAGGCTGACCAAGCACGGCGATCCGTCGCCAATGCTGAAACGAGCGACAGCCATTCCCGATTCCAACGGCGGTGAATTCATGAAACGGAGTGACAAGGGATGTTTGAACTTCACACGCGGTCCCCATACCTTGCGTGCTATCCCAGTGGAGGGAGGAATATGCTCTTACTTGCCGCAGAATTTCCACAGACACAGAGGCAGGAGTAACCAAGAGGCCACCGGATGCCGGTGCAGACGCCGATTGGTTTTGAATTCAGAATTGACTTTCTCCTAGACCAGTTGCCATCCAAGGCTAGTCTGTCCTGCTATTTACCCATAGTTGGAGGGAGCAGAAGAGGATTCCTCAATCCGAGCCGTTATCCATTACTCCACCGTGCCTCCTGTATGTGTATAGGCACCCCACATAAAAGACTTTCTGTCATACCCCACCTTAGTGGAGATCTTTTTTTTTAAGCATTTCACCTCAAACAAGGCGGGTGCGCCACTAGCACGCAGGGGGTTACAGAGAAAGAAAATGAGAGACTGTGTATAGTGGAGATTGAGGGAAGGTTAAAATATGAACGGGATTCAATGCAACAGAAGATGACTGTTGACGTTGCATTTAAATTTTTGAAGATTCTAATTATCAGGGAAGGAAGGGAGTTCAACGGACAGGAAGTAAGAGAAAAGTAGAATTGGCGCTTATATTTAACTATTTCAACAGTAAAAGGGTGAGGCCTTGATTCCAATCTAGTAGTATGCTTAAATTCATTTAGTCGAGGCACCAGGGAAAAAAAGCTCGTCAGAACAGGTGCCATGAAAATATTTGTAGAAAAGACAGAGGGAAACCACATCACGTCTTTGAGAAAGTGTTTGAAGTTGAGATGCCAGGTCAGGATTGATTACATTGCAGCTTAACCCAATATTGTTTCTCTCCCCTTTTGGCTGGAATCAAAAAATATTATCTAATCAGTCTTCATTTTAGATGACACTGGAATCCCCGTGACACCTGGTCAAGAGGATTCCAATCATGTGGAAGCACCTTCCTCGGTATAACATCGATGCCAACGTGACAGTGGTCGCTGGGACTGGGCAATTTATTGTTCTTGTCCCATATGCATATCCGTACGTATGGGCACCCAACATAAAAACCGACCATTGGTCCTATCCTGCCTTAGGGGGGAGGTCAGGTAAATATCGTTTGTCCGTCTTTTGAAAGCGTAGGGACTGAACAATTTTTACTCTTGGCCTATATGTATGCGTGTTGGTTCGCCACATAAAAAATAGGAATTTCTGTCACATCCTGTCTTAGTGGGGAGGTCAGGTAAATAAAGAGGGTCGACCTTTTGGATAGGATCAAAGTGTAGTATATGTTCTCCTTATATTTTTGAATTGCATCCCTAATACCAGTGAAAAACACAAAAAACTGACAGATCCTTTGTACCTTCAACCATAAAGCACGGAAACTAATCCAGCATCAAGAAAAACTCATTAAAATATTATATAGCGTGTCTGTTTCCTTTAACAAAACTTATTTGAATACATGCATGTATGTATGAATCTTTGGATCCTTCTTTATTTATTTATGTGGAAAATTTCTGCGTAACGCATTTCGACCTCGAGAAGGACTTCATTGGACTAAAGTAATGTTTTTATTGATGGAGTTGCGTATGTGTAAGAAAGGGAGATATAAATTCGAACGTTGCTTAAAATATATCATATAAACAAACGATAATAATGAAAACAAAAGCGTAGGGAAAATGAAATTAAATCAGTTAAACTGTGTCCAGACACGCTTGACAAAAAAAAAAAAAAAAAAAAAAAAAACTTAAACATTTTAAACTTAGCTTTCCCTCGGTATATAATTATAACAAACCCAACTGGAATTAGAACTCGGCTATCCGTCACCTTAAAGAAAACTAGACAAGGATAAAAGCAACGGATGACAGATTAAGTTCTTGACACGATAAAGAAGAGACAGCAAACAATGCCAAGATATGGCACAGAGAGTATAAAATCGAGGAAAAACGTAGATAATATACATTAGAACATTGCCCGAGAACTGAAAATATTATAACACGTCAAAGTGCAAACGTTTTTCCTGGGTTCCCAAACTTTTTTCGAAAACCGGGTTTGAAATATTTTTTGAAAAATGGGTTTCATGCAGGAAATTTGGTTGAAAATGCGTAACTATTTCAAGCTATAAATAAGCCGCTCCATTTGGAACGTTAAAAAGGGGGTTGGAAACATTAAAGATCAGAAGAATTCAGGCTACTGTTTAACTCAACAAGAATGCAGAGAAGCATGCTCGAGAATTGAAGTGATTGTCTTTCATTTATTCCCGACTGCCAACCAAGCCTTTGATGCGAGAAACCACATTAGAAAAATATTAAAATTAAATGCCGCGTAAGACTTTTATTTTTGGTTTTATATAAATGATTTTGAATCGGTTTCGAAAGGACGCAGATAAAGATGACAATGAAGTATTAGGTTAATGCACATTTCTAGCATAATTTTATTTATATGAATTCATATAATAATTATTCACTCATTAAACTATTTTCTCTCGCTTTACATGACCCAGCACCACATTTCAGTTAAAACGGTCGTGGTATGTTGCGCAATCTTAAACTTTTGAAACCTCTGATCAGACAAGGGACGAAATAGGCATGGTATCAAACCTCGAGAATACGCTGTCATGTCAAAGTACTTCCGATCCCAGTACGACGATTTTTGTTGCATCATAGAAACGTACTGCGAAATCATCGATTGATTAACCTACCCATAACAAAACGGTCTTTCTGTTCCGATGCGGTATTCAAATGAAACACTTGGTCATAGTAGCAGTTGTTTGTTGAACTAGATCTCTAATGATTATCTCATGTGTCTTTACACTGGACTTATTCAACCTATACAGTGAGGCAATTCTGAGAGAATTGGAAATCCTACCGGAATTCAACATTGTCGGCCACAATTTTAACAACATAAGATACGCAGATGACACAGCAGATACGGAAAAGAAACTGCAAAACCTCCTACAGAAGGTAGCGAAGGGGAGCGAGGAGTAGGGACTAAGCATAAACTACAAGAAGATAGAATGCATGCTCATCAGTAAAAGGATGAGCCCGAAATGCGATTTGCAGGTTGGGGACACGAAAATCAAGCATGTGCGGATGTTTAAATATATGGGAAATGTTTTGACGGAGAACGGTAGGTGCGACGCTGAGATCCGAAGACGGGCTGGGATGGCCAAGGACGCATTCCAAAAGTTGGGCAGAGTGCTGCGAGACAGGATGATTTCTTTGGTGACAAAGAAAAGAGTACTGAGCTGCTACGTGACATCTGTCCTCCAATACGGCAGAGAATGTTGGACGGTCTCCTCAAAGATGAAGACGAGCCTCGAGGCAGCGGAGACGTGGTTCTACAGAAGGATGCTAAGGATACCATGAAGCGAGCGTGTGAGTAACGATGAGGTCTTGGAGAGGATGTAAACAAGAAGAAATCTTATACTTAACATAAGGAAGAGGCAGATGAGATTTCTGGGACACGTCATGAGAAAGGAGGGCCTGGAGAATCTGATACTCACGGGTCGAATAGAGGGAAAAAGGGACTATGGAAAGCAATGCATGACATACCTGGTGGGCTTAAGCAAGTGGATGGCAGAACGTGGTTTGGGGGAGTTGGCAGAGACACAAAACTACAAAGGATCGGAGGAAGTGGAGAGCCATGATCGCCTACGTCCTGAAAGGACAAGGCACATAAAAAGAAAAAAGATATATTTGCACTATACTCAAGTATATATGGTAATCATAAAAACTCGCACTATACTCTTTATGAGGAATTTTCTACGCAAAAATAGGGTCTCGCACTATAAAAAGGGCAATTTCTTATAAGAGGTTGAAAATCATACATTTTCGCTGACTGGTTGCACTATACACAGGTAATTCTTATTGGATGGGTTAAAATTCATGCAAATTTAGGTTCTCGCGGTATCTTTAGCTAACGGTATTTACCCGTTACCTCCCCACAAGGCGTGATATGGCACAAGGCCGTTATTTTATATGGGATTATTCTGAGCCTGTAGGCCCTGTAAAAAATTCCCCGTAGACCCAGTATACACGGGGCCGGGTAAAGGTCTACCTCCCCAGATGAGACTCTGCCCTTCGGCATAGCCTCGTCTGGGTTCCTCTCCGCCCGGAGGCTGAGAGGTTGACAAGCAGTGTTCCCAAACTCAGAGGTTTGGCAACAGACAAAAGAAAACTAACTGTGGCCATTAATTTGCTATAAAATATGTCCAGTATTGGTCAGAAGCTGGGGTCACATTATACGTGTAAGTTATATGAAAAAAAATCAGTTTTTTCACAAAAGAATCCAAAGGTCGCACTCTACGTGAAGTAGACTTATACACGAATTTATAAATAACTCCACTTCGTTAATTTAAGTCTAGTTGCCGTAGATTAGTCACAAAGGGTGTATTCCAAAATCTACTAAAAGAGTAGGCTCAATGGGTACTCCCTGACAAAGACGGCAATATGACGGCAATGGAACTGGGCAGTTTTTAACATATTCTAACATAATATTTATAATATTAAAAAAAGCTTTAACCGTAAACAATCGATGCGTTTACAAATATATATTTGCATATTAGCAGTTGGAGAAACCCAAACGAGAGAAGACATTTGAACGGACATTTGTTTGCGTCATATTTTTTTTAAAAAAAAGCCTTTTATTTGTGTTCGTATACTAACCATGGTTTAAAGTATATAATGTTTTCAACCAAGAAGTAGGCCGTTTCATTTTGGTCACCGAAAGGAGATCACAGGAAGATTTCAGACTAATGTTTAAATTGACAAGGATCCATAAGAAATTGCGAGAGAATAGAAATGATTTTCTTTCATCTTTCATCTGTTCCAGACTATATATACACTTAGTGCACTATTTACCAGAATATATAACTAGTCGAGCTATAATACAATACATATGTCCTGAAGATTTCGTTCAAGCATGAAACAGACTGTCACCGCTCGGTGTTGACCTCAGTGTCCACTTTTATTGTTTTGTATGTATATAGACTCTATCACTAATATTGAACACTTTTAACCAAATATATAGCATACATTAAAACTATATTTTATCATATTATACATACATACATATATATATATATATATATATATATATATATATATATATATATATATATGTGTGTGTGTGTGTGTGTGTGTGTGTGTGTGTGTGTTTAGCCGATAAAATCTGATTTTTTTTGGTGTAATTTTTAAAATTTTCAAATAAAATATTTTTTATCGGGATATAAATTATTGGATAAACTGTATAAAGTTCTTTTTGATTTTGTTTCGTTCAAGAGCTTTTGACTACGTCGGTCATTATCAAGAACTGGGTGTTATCAGTATGATACATTTTGAATTCATCCTGGTATCTTTTTATCATTGGAATCTGTGACGTTATCTGTAACGGTTAAACAGAAATGTATATATCTAGTATTGTTGTCATTTTCATAAGTGTATTAATTATATAATATGGATATTAAATATTTTATACGCACTACAATAAATATACTAACTCCGGTGGAGAAAGATAATTTATTTAATGTTTGTCTGTATTATAATTGCTTCCGGAATTTTGAGTTTTTCTTCGCAGTGAGTCCTGTATATTATTTGGATAAAATTTTGTCAATTTGTTTAGAAATCCCTCCTCAGTTCATGTTCTACACAATTACAGAGAAATAGCTCGGAAAAGATATCACTACAAGACTCCTAATGACATAAGATGTCGACAGTCCACACTACTTCAAACAAAGATTTAGGAAGGAACAACATCAATACTGAAAAGTGCAATAACAGTGAACTTGAGAAATCTGTTTTTTCTGAAAAAATTGTTTTAAGACAAAGATTATATAAATTTCAACCTACCGTGCCACTGGCTGCTCGGTCAATGAATACCGACTGTTTGCTTATAAGGAAACGGCTTACATTACGATAACTGTTCGCAACTAAGGAAAAGGCTAATTTTTTCTTTGTCTGAGAATACCAAGCCGAAGCTAACACACATAATGAAAACACAGTGACCGACATATTGTTAATATGTTAATACTTTTCAAAGTGAAATGCATACTGCCAAATAAGTAGCTACTTCCGCAGAACACACATACACACACACACACACACACACACACACACACACATACATATATATATATTTATATATAATTATTAATTAAAAACAAGTTGTCTCCATCGGCCGACTATGACCTAAAGTTTCACGTGCACAATTTTCAGGCAACCGATATTGGTTGCTGTGGTACCGATTCCAAATACCTGCCAGACCGAACCTAAAATATAAAATTCTGGCTAGTGTGTGTGTGTTTTGAACGGACACGTCACAAAAGGAAGCTATTTAGCATCAGTAAGAGATAGCTGAAATTTATAGGGTCCATGATGAAGAAAGAGGGCTTGGAAAATTTGATATTCACATGACATATTGAAGGAAGGATTGACAAGAAGAAAGAAAAAAACATATCCTACCGAGTGAACTGGAGTAAATGGATGGCAGAACAATGTTTATGGAAGATAACAAAAAGATAAAATGTATTAAGAACCACAGAGGATAGGAAATTATGGAGAGCCATGATCGCTAACATCCTGAAGGGACATGATAAATAGAAGAAGATTACGCGTTAGTTTCAAATGTGATTCTGTAATGTGTTATTTTGCGAGTTTGCTTTTTGTTTTTTCAGTTTTTAGTTATAAAATGTATTTAATATGTTTATTCTGAAATTGAACTAAACCTTATTAATGCTAGGTTAGTTTTATGGTTTAGGTTTCGTATTTATTTTTTACAATTTATGTGATATAAAACTTTTGTTTGGTCAATAATAATTATTATTTATGAAGCTATTATCAAATAAATGACGTTAGTCGACGAGATAATGTGCTAATTAGTAACCAATGTATATTTTTATTTGAAGTTGTTATTATTATTATTATTAGACAGACATTCTACAAGTGATCAAAAATAGAGCATTAACGTGTTGAGGTTTTGATTTTGTTCTTATTGCGTAATTATAATAATATTATATCAATTTTAGTTTTCATAGTAACACACTACGAAATGGACAAAGTCCGACAATTACTTTAAGATATTTTCTATTTATACTTTATTTTTATAGATACAAATATTTAAGTAAATGCTCTGTTTATAATAAAAAAGTATTAACAACATTTCCCGGCATGAACATCCGAGAAATTTTCAGAGAAAATATGTGTTCTCCGACAGGAATCAAAGCTGTATCCTACACGGAACTGTCATATAGCCTGACGTGCTATACCAATTTAGCTACAGAGGAGCGTCTGGTTAGCAAGGTCGATTTTACTGTTTATAACTACAATCATTCATGATTTCCCTGGAACGTCCATATCTGCTCGAAGCGTATCCAAACGTAAACAAATTACGTCAGGCGCTACGAAATAGACAATTCCGACAATTATTTTCAGATATTTTTACGTTTTTGTCTATTTGTGATCGTTTTTGTTTGGAAGTATCCAGCGTTGTGATAATAGAAGATCTGCCAAAAACGGTGAAATGCTGTATGAACCGAGGTGCAAATTTACCTTGGATGGTTTACCAATCAGTTCTCTTTCTATACATTTTTGCTTTAGTAAATTGCCTCGTCTTTTAAATAAAGTAGCATTTTTCAAAGTGAAATTATGTCTAGACTCATTATGGTGACTGACTAATGCAATGAGTGTCTTGTTTTGTATATGATCTCTTCTGTGTTCATACAATCTTTTATTTAAATTCCGCGTCTTGTCTTCCTTGTGCCAATCATTACAGGCTAGCGAGCAAGTTGTAAGTTATTTTCTCCTTTAATAAGTGTGACATTTTTAGATCGAAGTTGCTGTTGAACTTATTTCCGTGTATGACAAATACATTTGATAAATTGTTGTGTGTAAGAACTTTTTTGTGTTCATAGGTAATTTTTTTATTTTCTTTTTATTTCTGCGTGTTTCTCTATTATATTGCAAGAAAGAACTATTTATATATATATATATATATATATATATATATATATATATATATATACATTTTGAATTGGACATAGTCCGACAATTTATTAAAGACATTTTTGATATGTTGTGTATCTATAAAAAGAACGTTAAACATATAAAAAATGTCTTTAATATATATATATATATATATATATATATATATATATATATATGTATGGGGAAATTTCATGAGAAAGTGTCAAAAAAGTTTACTTGTGAAGCGATTAAGGTACTTTAAAGACATAGGTGGTAGGGAATTATTTTCTCCTTTGATCATGGTAGCATTTCTTATGCCAAAGTTGTGGTCAGTTTCGTTACGCTGGGCAACCCACGCATTTGACGTGTTATTTTATAAAATGTTGCTTTTGTGTTCATATAATCTTTTATTTAGATTTTAGCGAGGTTTCTCTATGTATTTTTTGTGACAAATATTACTGGCGATGGGGTAAACTCCTCTTTCAGCTTGTAGCTTATTCTTTTGTTCAGTATTGGCTAAGTCTTTTATTGTTTGGGATGTAGTAGCAACGACTTTTATATTGAGTTTAGATGGATTCTTTTCGATTGTAGATATGATAGAATTAGTAGGCAGGGTAATACATTTTTGATTCATTGTGTTTCTCAGGAGGGACAGCTTGTTTTGTTTTGGAATATTTTGTGGGTCGTTTGTGTCGAAGTGAATATAAAATAATTAAGGTACTGAAGAAGATCAGTGTATTTCTTTTCATGGGATAAATAATCCGAACTGCATATTCTTAGAGCTCTTAGAGTAGAATCCGATGATTAAGCAGGATTTCATATTGTTATAATGGGAATAGAAATCTATTATCATAACAAGAAAATAAAATCCAGCATAATCATCTCATTCTACGTAAGAGCTCTAAGAATATGCATCTTGGGTTACCAACATAACAAAATTAGTCATAGCAAGTCCTGAAGGAGGTAACGAGTCACAAGTAAACTTTTCCACTTCGTCATAAAATTTCACCAATAGTGTTTTGATATATAAAAATATAAAAATATATATCGTTATCTCTCTATCTCTCACGCACACACACACACACACACACACACACACACACACACACATATATATATATATATATATATATACAAATATAAAAGTGAACATTGAAGTCAATTCTCAGAAGCGACAGGCTAGACGCAATCGTGTGACGATTGCGCCTAGCATGAAACAGCCTGCCACCTCTGAGTGTTGACTTCAATGTTAACTTTTATATTTATATTTACATACGCTCTATCTCTGATATTGAGCACTTTATCCCATAAATATATCACACTTTAAAACTATATTTCTGCATATGTATATGTATATGTATATATATATATGTATTTAAAGACATTTATATATATTATGTTTAACGTTCTTTTTATAGATACAAGTATTTAAAAAGAACGTTAAACATAATATATATAAATGTCTTTAAATAAATTGTCGGAATATGTCCAATTCAAAAATATATGTATGTATGTATGTATGTATGTATACAAATTATGTGAAAATACAAAATACTTTAACCACTTCTGTTGCTTCCATGAGATAACCGATCACCAGACCAGATTATATTTTATAAGAATAAATTGCGCTCGATTCCTACGCATTTACATATGTAGTAAACGCCTATTTTCAATATGGACGTAGATCTTTTTTGTACAGATTCATATTTGAACATTATCTGGGATGCCATATTTGTCATATAGATATTTCTTGATATGTAAGCATTCCGATAGTATTTCTAAATTCGTCTTTAATAACAATTTGGACTCTTGAAATAACAGAACTGCCTAGTCAAGTTTTACTTTTGATTAATTCGCTTACGACGGCTTATCAATGCTTTGGAGGTTATTTAAAGCCAGCAAATACTTTTAGGCTGAAAGAATTTTTTTTTTATAAAAAAAAAACGACTGGAATTAGAACTTGACTCTCTGATTAACAATTTCGAGCCATTATCCATTACACCAGTCGCATACCATCGTGATACTGACCAGGCATGTTTCAACGTGATACGGCTGTAAGCACTTTGCCTCTTGGCATAACTTTAAAAACAATTTCTCTTCCTGAATAAAATGCACTTTTTCGGGTTCTGGTTTATTCCTTACTGAATAACAATTTTATTTTATATTTTTTTTATTTTAAAATTTTAGTTATGCTTTACATATTGAGGGAATTTCCCAGCATTTTTCTAAAAAAAAATATAGCACTAAGTCTAAGAGTGTTTGAATCCATACACACGTATATAACACACACACACACACACACACACACACACACACACACACACACACACACACACACGCTCCCACACACATGGCGGAGTGATTGCTGGACGATCCGTCTACGAAACTCTGGAGTCGGGATACTGAAGTTAATACTACTCAGCTAAGTGACAAATTATATATATATATATATATATATATATATATATATATATATATATATATATATATGTCAAATTGTGTGTATAAGTTCCAGTTAAGTTAAACAAATTTGTTTCGCGTAATCATTAGTTTTCAGGAAATATTGTCTGGTTCAGAGAAAAACGTGCATCCGGTATGTGTGGATTTAATTTACAACCGGATAATTTAATGAGTGTCCTAATTCAGCGGCCAATGAGCATTGGTTGGTTGCTCTGACGTCATTATTGCGTAATGGTTGGCGTGTTCAAAGGCGGGAACATTTCTGAAGTTGTACAATCATTCTACTGTCTGATGTAAACTGATGTGGTTTTGTATTGATCATGCCACACATCTGTGTCCGTCTCGACGTACGTAAATGAAACGAAACCGATATAATACGTTCTTTTATACATTTTTAAAAAATCATTTTCAAATAGATTTCAAGATTGAAGTTAATTAGACATAAAAGAAAATAATTAAATATACAAATCAAGCATTTAGAAATATTCTATTTCGCTTAAATGTACAGCTTATTTAAAATACAGAAATTTTTATAGGAATAAAATTCAAGAGCTGCATGTTGCACAGTTAAACCTTCGTTTACGAAACCCTGGAGTCGGGGTGCTGAATATAACATTAATGAGCTAAGTGATAAATTTTATATTTGTGTTAATCATGATGTGATATGTCATGACCTGGCATCTTGAGTGCAGTCACTTTCTGGAAGACGTGATGTGGCTTCCCTCTGTCTTTTCTACAAATATTTTCATGGCAACTGCTCTGACGAGCTATTTTCACTGGTTCCCCAGCTTCAGGAATTTAAGCATGCTTTTAGGTTGGAATCTCGGTCGCCCTTTTTTTACTGTCGAAACAGTTAAATATAAATGCCTCTTCTGCTCCAACAGCTTCTTCTCTTGCACTTCCCAACAGTGAAACTCCTTTCCTCTTACTTGCTTTCCTGATAAGTATAATCTTCAAAGGTTTAAATGTAATGTCAATCGACATATTCCGATGCCTTATCTTTATTCTATCCTCAAACACCCCAGCGATTTAAGATTAGAACCTTTTTTAAATACATTATTTACAACATGAGACTAGTCTTTTTTTACTTGTGGATTAGGCCATTATATTTCCTACGAGTATGTTGAGGATGGAGTTTGGTAGATTTTCACGTGTGCTTAAATGTGTCCGAATTGAGTTATGGTCAGAGAGATGTAACGTGAGCCTTCTTGATAGGCATGTAGTGGTATGCCCAATATAATTATCCTTGAAAATATAGCTACTTTTTCAATGTTTAGTTCACGTCAATGTTCTTTTCAGGTTTAACGTTAGTATTACTAATGACAACTAGGCTTAGCTCTGAACAAAGAAAGTTCATCCTGAAATGCAACTGGAAGTATGAAAATACAGTTGAAGGCGTGTATCGAAGAGTATTCCATTCAGTTCCCCACCCACCAAGCGGCTTACAATCTCACGCATTAAGGATAAGTTTGAAACTTATTCTTCTATACACGATGTGCACAAGAACCATTAGATCCGACTTGCCGCAACCGACTTGGCCATAAAGAAGCTTTGCCGATCAAGTAAGGTCTGAACAGTGCCTTTAAGCGAAATTCTTGTTGTCATAGAGTCGTTTGAGACACGTCGGATCTAACGACGATTTCCCTCTGCCCAGACGGACGAGGTTCGAATCCTCTCGGGGAGAACATACATTCCTTTTATAAAACTTATCGAATATTCAAGCCGATAAACGAAAATAATTAAATATACAGTTTAACAGTTGAACGAAACGTCTACTCAAATATGAATATCCACTAAATATAGCGATAAAAACCTGTCGGATTAATAAAGAAAAAGCCATTACTTCTTTAAAAAATAGAATATAAACTTAAGCGTCTAATAAATACTCATAATCAAATTCGGAAACTTTTTATTTAATACAATAGCATGGTTAACAATATGCCAGAATTATTCGTACGCAAGAAAATTATTTATATTATTATTTTTTTAAAATCATTTCACCTCAAGCAAGGCAATAAAACCACTAAGACGCAGGGGCGTTACTGAGTGTGAAAGAATAAGAATAAGTAAAACATTATTAAGGAGTGAGAACTATAAAAGAACAACAATTAAGAAAAAATCGATAAAGACTGACATAGTATTTAGATTTTTGAAGATCAAAGTTGACTGCAAAACAAGAAGCAGGAAAAGAGACCCACAAGAGAGAAGTGCGTGTAAAGAAACTGTTAGCAAAGAACTTATAACTAGTCCATTTAACAGTAAAATGATGAGACATTGCTGCCAACTAGTACTATGCTTAAATCTATAAAGTGTATTTATTTTGAATAACGCAAACATGTGGCACAAGGCCAAATGGGAGTATAGCGGGAGGTTGGTCTTCAATCTGACATCTTAAACTTAGCTAGCCATGATTACTGATCCAAACCTACCACAGTATTCCTTACACTAAAACAACACATTATTACTTACCATTCTTACTACAGTCACCATAATACCTCATGGTCTCTATGTCGTCCTAACTAGTTCCCATATGTACAATTTGTCTGGGAGATGGAGGATAAAAAAAACTGAAGCCGAAATGCCAAATCGGGACCAATAATATTGTTGATCCTTTTTATCAAAAATGTCTTAATATATAGCAGGAGCATCGGACCATAGGTGGCATCATTATTCTAAGTATGGTCGGATGGTAGACTTGTAAATATGTAAGATAGATTCTGGCGAGAAAAACTGTCTAGCACGACACAGTGAACCAACTTTCTTAGCTGCAGACCTAGCAATTGATTCAATATAATTTTCCCACTCCACGTCAGAAGAGAAGGTTAGCTCGAGAAGGCGAAATGAATCACTCTCCTGCAGGTTAGTGTCAGCGATGGTAATGAGAGGTAGAAATATGAATATATGCAATTCGTAAAAAGTATACGATTTAATCTATTTAGGCGCACCTTGTGAGTTGTATATATTTTAAGAGAAGTTAAGTTTATCTTAATGAACCGGCGTGTTTTACACTTCAAGTCGAGAATCAACGGCAGTAAGATGGCGAAGGTGAAAGTTACGTGTATGTTTCTCTTCTTGCTTGAGAGAGAAAAAACATTAAATATTTTCAGATAAGACTGGTGACGAAAAATGAATTTATTACCAGATCCCGAAACGAAAAGAATGGCGGATAGATGAAGACCAGATTGTGTTTTTTTTGTTGCAGTTTCATAAAGGATATTCGTATGCATTCGGCTATCATAAAGCAAATTATCAGGTAGAATGAATAATTAGAATAATTGTTTTACTAAATTTCACCAACTACATGGCTCGAGAGAGTTACTGTGAAAATGTTAACGATGGATGAAATATGTGAAATGATTGGAAGAGATAAGGACGACAGAATAACCATTGATTCGAGATTCAAAGGGTCCAGAGAAGCTGGTCCATAAAATTGAAGCTCTTGGAAAGAAAAAGCAAACTGTCTTATATTTTGGAACACGGAGGAAATTAGGTTTATTTTAAAAGATAAAAAGAGAAAGAGAATAACGAGAGACATTGAATAGTGATTTGTGCAGACAAGTAGAAAAACTGAAAGAGAGACACTTATAAAAAGTAAAAAAAAAAAAAGAAATAAACAAAATAATGAATGAAGAAATGAAAGAAAGAAGGAACTAAAAAAAAAAGAACGAAAGTGGGAACATGGAAAAAGACATCAGACGAACACGTAGACAAACGCTGTTGAAATCGAATACTGAAACATATAGGAGGCGTAGTTTTCTTTTATATTAACGTTTGTCAATCACCTCCGTATGTTAATTTCGTTTCGTTAGAGATTCAAGTCGCTACTAATAACAGTGTGTTAGAACGTCGCTCATTGCTGCCTTTGTATATAGCAGTAAAAAATGAATGTGCTTCACTTATTCGGTAGCCGATGTCTGTTTGAAATTTGAATATATTTCTTGACATTCCTTTAGCCATATTTTCTACCACACATTATATTATACTGATGATATGCGTGTCATTTCTTGAGATTTGTCTCTTCTGTAAGTCTTTTACGAAATATTCAATGAATGGTACCCACTTTGATTGAGTTATTCTTTTGAAACATCTTCAAAGTGTTTACAGAAGCATTAACGATTTTTACGTCATTTGTAGATAGTTATATGCATACACTTTTTAGGTAGTTATATACATATACATACATACATACATATATATATATATATATATATATATATATATATATATATATATATATATATATTTGTGATGTCAACGAACACTCGTTGCCACTTTTGTAATAACAATGAACACTCGTTTTGACTTTCGTAATGCTTGTTGTAGTAGAGACTTTGGAATAACAGATTACAACTACAGCACACCATTGAACAATGCTGGTGTTAGACGCTTTCGAATAACACTCGCACTAATAGTACTTGCTCGATAATTCTCGTTCAAAAAGTAACCACCGAATAGTAATCCGTGTAGTGATAAGTATAGAGAAACAGTGTAGAAATAGTTAAGAGTATAGAGAATAGCAAGCCGTATAGTAATAGAAGATAGAATAGAAATGGTGATCCGTATAGTAATAGAGGATAGAATAGAAATGATGATAAATTAGACGTCACGATACTTCCTATTTATGGGTTTTCTTCATGATCACGTGTTCTACTTATTCAAAATGGGATCGCCTGTTTTTGCTCTCTGGTGATCTATGTTCAAATTCCAATGTCAGCAGCGACACTGTATTCCTATATAATATATACAGGGTGTTTCATTAAGACAGATTATATATAAGGGTGTTTCATTAAGACGGATCAAAGTCAGCAGTAAATAAATCAGTGTTATTGGTGAAAATTTATTTATTTATCTATTGGTTCATGTTATTTAAGTCATGGCAATTATGTGTGAAAAATAATATCGCCCAAATGTCCGCCAAATCTGAAAGAAAAAGAAAAATCATTAGACGCTCAGACTTAATTCACATTAAAGGCGGTCCAAGTTATTGGAACACCCTTATATATATATATATATATATATATATATATATATATATATATATATATATATATATATGACCGAGCATGACTACTTCTTAAACTCGTTTCGAATCATTTCCAATTTTCATCTTCTCGCTGGTGTCGTCTAAGATGACTCTTACGTTTTGCCACTGATTTGCACATGAGACCATGTGATGTAAATGTTAGTCGGTTACTGACCACTGGTTGATCTGGATGTTTTGATTTAAAATGCCTTGTTAGGCTGCTAGAATTTCCGAATACCTTGCCATAGATGGTACCCAAAATTCCATCCAGAATGTCATATGGAACAGTATCAGGTACCTTTTGATGTGATTTCATATGACTGGCAATAACTGCTTTCGACAAACAGATATGGACACAAATGTTACAAGTCAGGTTTTCCTTAGATCCCCTTCCTGGTAGAGGTGTCACCTCTTCCATATACCTAGCCGCACTCTACATTTCTGCATCTTCAATCCGCCTTTCCTCAAAGCCTTTCACGGCCTTCATGATCTCACCCCTCCATCTTTCTCTGTCCTTTGCATTCTTTTGCTACGTCCTAAGTATTAATGCAGATTTTCTTAAGGGAGTCCTTTACACAGTCTTTAAAACGATTTCGGGGTTTATAATTATTTTAGTAATTTACCCACGCACGCATGGACTCTCCCAGCTATAAATAGGAGCAGGTACTGCCTTTTGGAGAGGAAAGTTCCCAGCAGTCGATCTTTGTGGCGTTAGAGATGTCCGATTGCGATCAGAGTCTGGATCCAAGCTTACCATTGGTATTACATGCTTTTGCTATTCGTGCACTTATCTCCTCATCAAGGGTTCCTAGTAAGACGAACTTCTGGGCAACTTGTATGTTGATGTTACCTGGGATTTCCATTCTTTTTCTCACGAGGCCCGGAGCTCCGATTACTATTGGTACAGTCTCGGTCTTCATTCCCCATAGGCTGTTAATCTCGATCTCCAGGTCCTTGCATTTGGACAATTTCTCGATAATTTTCGTGGTGGTGTTTCTCTCAGATGGTGCTGCTATTTCAATAAGTATACACTTCTTGAATCTTTTATGATAATATCAGGTCTGTTGGCTTTCATGTCCCTGTCAGTTTGAATTGGCAGAGGATAGTTACATTGTTATTTTGGGTAACTGTATCTGGTTGGTGCTCATGCCATCTTTCAGTGGTTTCGATTTTGCACTTTTTGCATTATTATTATTATTATTATTATTATTATTATTATTATTATTATTATTATTATCAGGAAAAATTTAATTTACTTCGTTTAATACGACTACCGAAAGGAGCTGAGAAGGATGGCAAATTCGCATGCCTCTCTGGGTATCTGTTTTTTTTTTCTAACTGACAAGAGATAAAAAAAATGATTGCTGAAGACATTAGGTTTATAATACCCAGAAATTCATACACAGATGTCCTCAAGGACACATGTCATAGTGAATAAAGGCGTTAGTTAGATCCAGTGACAAGGCCCAAAGAGTGTGAGTTCAATACCTGGTTAAGGCGGTGGAGAACTTGGAGAAGGGTATTAACAGGAAATAGCTGATAACTGACATTCATTAGACATGGCACGTGGAACTAGAAGGGTCTACCCCAGCGAGCGGAATAAAGGTTTCAGTTCGATATTCCAAACACCTGAAGAAGGCCGGAGCGTACAACGGCCGAAACGCTGTGATAAATATGGCAACAAAGATGAGGATGATAGTCCGAGCAATATAAATAGAAATATAGACAAATACTGAAGAGATAAAATGTCGTATATTCATAAAAAGTTCAAAGTCACTGTCACAAGCAACTACAGAAAGATAATTGGGCATCTGTCTAAATTCATAAAAAACTTCTTTCTTTTCTTCTGCTATTTCCCTTTTGTCGTTGTCTGCTGTGTGGTCAGTTTTTAGTTTTATTTCTTTTTCTTTTACTTCGTCGTATTAGTCGTCGTTATAATCAATGGGACCCACCCAGCTTTTTGCTCCCCTATAGCAGCCAAATACTTTCGTCTGTGAAAGCTAAATCCATTCTGCCTCACAGCAGTTGCCGTCCTTCGCCCTCAAAAGCCAAATCCATTCTATTTTCTACCTAACAACAGCTGCCATCAACTTTCGCCTCTGAAAACTAAATCCTTTCTGTTTGTTGGTCAAGTCAAACTTCTTAAATAGCCACATATCTGCTTTGATAGTTCTGGAATGACTTTCCCGATTGGTTAGAAAATAAATAATGTATTTATTGTACCATGCCTCTTTGCAAACTTTATTTGAGACTACAATATTTCATTCATTGTTTTTTTTTACAAATGTGAAAATCAAATTTTATACATGTATCTTCATAAACTGTCAGGTTTAAATTAGCAGATTACGAGGTAGATTTTTTCCTGCAGTAGGTTGCCATTTCATTTCTTTGCAAGGATATAGAACCCGGTCTGTCCTGCTATTTACCTACAGCTGGTAAAAGGTGGGGGTGGAGAAAAAGAGGATTCATACCTTTTCCAAGGTTATTAGCACATAAGGGAATGTAATGGATTCAGCTGGAATTCGAACTCGGTTCTCCGATTCCTCAATCCATTATTCCATCGTGCCTCCTTAGCCCATTGTAAAAACAAAATCTAAAAGTCACAATCAAAAATTTAACAATCAAAAATTTAAAAATCACAATTTAAAAATCACAATTCAAGTGATACGTTTGCTCTTCGGTATATTTATTTGATTTATGGCGATTTTTTTAAAAATTAGTGTGTAGGGTTCAGTCATGTGCCATGTGCCATGCGTGATACACGCTTAGAGGATCATGTATATCTTTCGATATATTACTGACGAGGCAGATTTTTTTCCTCGCAGTAGGTTGCCGTTTTTTTCTGCAGTAGAACAGTTGCCGTGCAAGGCTATAGAACCCGGTTTTCCCTGTTATTTAACCCATAGCTAAAGGAGAAGAGGATTCATACCTTTCCCAAGGGGATTAGCACGTAAATGAATGTAATGGATTCGACTGGAATTCGAACTCGTTATTTTTGTTAATAAATATTATTTTAAAACACTGCACTTAAAAGAAACTGAAATAAACAAGCCTAATTTATTGTATTATTTATCCTTTAATTATATTTAAATAAGTTTACATTTGTTTTTAATGTAAATTTTTATAAAGTGAATTTTTTTTCTCTTTTTAAATTTCAATTCATTTAAAAGAAACATTATATTATAACTCTATGTGCGTGTCCGCGCTAGAGATCAAGTGTCTCGGTACTCCCATAAACGGGCCTTGTGCTAGACACTAACATAAAGTTGCTAAATATGTATATATACATAGGCATGACTCATATCAGAGCATTCTAATTCAGGCCGATATATATATTATATTTAGCAGACGCCAGACATAGAAAAAAAAATGGCTAACGACACTTATTTTTTTTTTCACAACCCCGTCACTATCGTTTATTTTGCAATTTATTTCGGTTATAGGTAAAAGAAATAAAATAAAACAGGGCAACTACAATCTGAAATTTTGCTTATCTCTTTCGCGTCTTTCTTTTGCTCTACTTGTTTTTTTTTGTTGTTTTTTTTTTTGGCCATAAGCATGTTTTTACTATGCTTGACTTGAAACATCAGTGCCTCGTTTTGTTTCCGTCACATTCCCCAACCACTGTCACTAACTTATATATATATATATATATATATATATATATATATATATATATATATATATATATATATATATATATATATATATAAATGAGTCTTGTGGCGAAGGACGGGCAACGAGGGAACAAGTTGGTTCATACAACACGCCGATGTCATAAGAAGGCAACCGACATTGTCATGTTTATCAGGCGCCGTAATTTTTGCAAATGACATGTGCATACATATAGCAGGCGCTTTCTAAAATGTATGTAAAAGAAGAAAAAAAAGTAAATGAAAAACAAAACATTGATATTTAACCCGGACAACATCGCCAATTTCTTTACTATTACATTTACCCTAACCCTCCCCATCGCATCAATTTCGTTCCTATTTAGCCAACCAACCAAAACAATTAGTCAAACAGATAACACAATTAGCGACTCCCGGGTAAAAAAATGTAACGGTTCATATGGTATAGATGTGGGCATTTTAACTCTATATAACGATCTACCAAGCGGAACATAGATGTGGCACAAGGCCAAAAGTATGGAGTACAAAATACGGATCAAAATCACTACTCAGTCTTAATTGATTTAGGAAGACAAGCTTGCTAGCCATTACACCACGTGGAAGTGGCCATTTTTAACTCGATATACAGTAGCGGCCATAATATAAGGAACGGAAACAACAAAGACATAAATATGTGTATTACTTAAAAAGTAATGCATGATTAGCAATGAAATTTTTACCGAATAAAGATTAGGGTGTAATGCATAAATATTATACAAAGTTACAAAAATTTACATAATAGTTTGTTTTTTTTAAAATAAAGATTAAATGGAACAAAGGAAATAAGCTACTGGACAAAAGTTAAGGAACGATGTTAATAATTTACATATACATAAACTTTTAATTTACATTGTTAAAAAACTCGATGGAGCTTTTCAACAATAAGTAAAAGTTCATTTTTCATTAGGACTTTATTTTTAAGCAATATGGCAAATTCTACACACAAAACGCTCTCTTTTGAAGAAAAAAACTCATTATCGCTAACTATCAAGAAAAAAAGTCAATTTCAGAAATTTCTGATATTGTTCATAGGTCTAAAAGTGTCGTTCATCGTGTAATTAGCAGGTATAAAACCGATAAAACGTTAGATGCAAAACCAAAAACCGGCAGACCTCCAAAAACATCACAAGGAGAAGATCGAAGAATTGTTAGAATATCTACAAAAAACCGTTTTGCTACATCAATTGCCCGTACATTTAATGAAGAGACAGATAAAAAGATCTCAAGGAAAACGGTTGCTCGCAGGTAAAAAAATGCAGGATTCCATGCCCGTATTCCAGCTTCGAAGCCTCTCATTTCAAAGCGAAACCAAAGGGCATGCCTGGAGTATGCGAGAGAACATGTTGTTTGGACTGATGCACAATGGGATACAGTTCATTTCAGTGACGAGTCCAAGTTTACTATATTTGGTTCTGATGGCAAAACTTACGTACGCCGTAGAACAGGTGAAAGTTATTTTAATGACTCCGTCGTTTTCTTCTTAACCTCTTCCGTATCTGCAAAACGTTTTCCTTTGAGGACTTTCTTCATTCGGGAGAACAAAAAAAGTTGCGTGGGGGGCGAGATCGGGTGAATAGGGAGGGTGGAGAAGTGGGGTCATGCCATTCTGGGTCAGAAACTGTCTCACACTCAAGGCGGTGTGCGCTGGCGCATTGTCATGATGCAACCACCACCCTCCACTTTGCCATAGGTCAGGGCGTTTTTGTTTCACCTTGTCTCGCAAACGCTTCAGGACTTCCAAGGAAAAAAAAGCATGGTTAACAGTTTGACTAAGAGGAACAAATTCTTTGTGGAAAATTCCTTTCACATCAAAGAAATAAATCAGCATCGTCTTGACATTGGACTTCACTTGACGTGCTTTTTGGGAGTCTTGGTGATGTTGGATTCTTCCACTGACTTGATTGCTGCTTCGTTTCCGGATCGTAGCCATAGCATCAGCTTTCGTCACCAGTGATAACCTTCGAAAAAAGGTCTGGATCAACTTCCAACTGTTCTTTCAGTTTACGACAGGCATCCATTCGTAACTGCTTTTGGTCGTCCGCAAATAAGCGAGGCACCCTTTTCGCTGTAACTCTTTTCATTCTCAATTCCTCAGACAAAATTCGTTGACATGAACTCCAGGACACACCAATCAAATCAACAAGTTCGTCAGTTGTTCGGCGACGGTCTTCCAAGATCATTTCATGAATTTTCATGATGCTTTCAACTCTTCGGGAGGTTGAAGGTCGCGCTGAACGAGGCTGGTCTTCCAGCGACAATTGATCATTCCTAAAGCATGCAAACCACTCATGGACTTGTGTTTTACTCATGGCAACATCCTTGTAAGCTGTTTTAAGCATGACGACTCTTTTGGCTGTTGTTTTCCCCAGCAAAAAAACAGAATTTCACAGCAGCACGCTGCTCCTTCCTTTCAGCCATGGTAAAAATAGACGAAAAGGCATGAAGTACTTCAAAACAAATGTGAACCACGGAGCTGTACGTCTTCCCACGATGACACCAGTTAGCACACTGATGCCTGAGGGTTGCCTCAAGTGGCATCTAGCGGTGGAAGCCTGAACCAATATGGGCTTGTCACACAGAAAAATAAACAGAATGCACACACACGAACATATATATGTTCAATGTTCATACACATATACAAAGTAGACAAGATTGACTAATTGAGTTTCTTTTTTCCAGGTTTTCAGATAAGACGTCTAGCCATCTTGACACCATTTGTCGTAAGAATCACTGAAAAACCCTTTGATTTATTCAGCTAGAAAGAGAACAGATTAAAATCATTTTATGTCATCCCCACTGTCTTACCAAATGATCAATAGTGAGACGAAAAAGATCCTTCAGGCTTTCAGTAATGGTACCAACATTCATACTCTGGGCTCCATCAATGTCAATTCATGAACAATCAAGAGAACGGTGAATAAGTTTAAAAAAGGAAGAAGTATAAAGAGGGAATAGTAGAGAGGAAAACTGAATCAGGAGGTCACAACAGAAAGAGGGATCATCATTTCAACTTAGAGCTAAAGAGATCAACTTAGAGCTAAAGAGATGCAACTCAATCAAAAATACGTTTGGTACGAGGAGGAGGAGTTTCAGCTGTGACAGTCCAAAGAGCAGTGAAAAAAGACTTGAAAATGAAATCGTACGTGAAACGTGTGAGGTACCTTGTTATTCCAGGACAGAAGGTTAGAGGACGAAGATAATCTTGAATAAGCTGGAAAATGATCCTTATATATATATATATATGGAATTTATATCAATCATTTATGAACTTCCGATCCTTAGCTATTATTAATTCATGATGAACGTGTCATTTTTGTTTATGATCGATTTCATCACGACAAATTGGAAAAAAAATTGTGACACATTTCATTCGTTAGGACCTGATCGGACTGGGTTGGTTGGTGTAGTTAGTTGTTATGCGCATGAACGAGACGCGCTGGGAGTTTCGAAATATATATATGTAAGTGTGTTCGTGCATGTGTGTGTGTGTGTGCGTGCTTGCGTGCGTGTGTGCGAGTGTGTGTGTGTGAGCCTGGAGGGAATGAAACATCATGGAAAAGTTTTAAACGACGCGTTTCGCCACACGTCTGTTGCTTTCAGCTTTTTCAGATCAGTACGAAAGACAAAGATATGTGCTACGAAAATGCGTTGGTATATCTGAGAATAAGAGAGAACCTCTTAGTTTCTGCACTTGGTCTAATAATCTTCATTTTTTCTTTCAGATACTATCATACATCCTACACACACGCACACACACACACACACACAGATATATATATATATATATATATATATATATATATATATATATATATATATATATATAATAAGTCACATATATATATATATTTACGTTTTTTGTGTGTAACAGTTGAAGGGCAGTGTGCAAAATAACGGTGACCCACCCAGTGCCGTGCTAACTTGGTCCCGTTGATGCGTACTGATGTCATTATCGAAGAGGGTTCTTATATATAATACGCAATAAATATCTTCAAGAATGCTTTTCATTTTCAGAAATTTATTTTAAACTTTAAAAATTATAATAAAAACATGAGGCTGGAACAATTCTTCTAATAATTCATTAGTCATCGAAAGATTTTTTATTCACACTACATCCTTCATTTATATTATTTATGATAGCAATTAAAAGCTTATACAATTATATAATTAGATAGATTTTTTAAGTTACGATTCAGGGCATATCTTCTGGAATTTGGAAATAGCTCGAGAAAAACATAAATTAAAAAAACTATTTGATAATACGTTGAACTTAGTAGGACGAGAAATAAGCAAACTCTGAAATTACAGATTGAATCTACGGACTGTTAAGGATTACTCAGACCTTCCCAAGTTTACACAAAAAATATTGTGAATTGGGAACTTTTGCAGTAAACATAATTTTGATTGTAAATATGTAGCATTTATAAGGATAGTATACGTATATCTTTCTTTAGGTGTTTATAAATTGTACACTGTTCAATTATTAACGTGAACAACGAACTATTTTAAATTTCAAAATTGTACATGGATTAAACGAAAATTACTCACAGTATAATACATATTACATTCCTTCTTGCAGTAAGTTTTGACGACACGGATGCACTGGTATATGTATCTAAATTAGGATGCTTTAAGATTTCATCGGCGGCGTCTTCCGCATAACCTTCAAAATTAATTCAAAATGTTTTATTTGAAGTGTATATACTCAACTTTAATAAATATTCCATAAACATTGGGGAAAACCCATAACGTAGAAAAATGTGTTCTTCACGTAATAATAATCCAACGTACGATGTTAGTTAAGTTAGTTCCTCTAGTTTCCTATGGAACCCTGGTCTCCGTTAACGTTGCATCAGAGGACGTGATAATAGGAGGTTCAGTAGGAATTTGGGATTCACAAGACGTCCCCAGACTCATGTATACGCACTTTTAGGATTTTTCTTAGAGTTTTATCCTCAAGGCTATAGGATACAGTCTGTCCTGTTATTTTGCCCATAGCCTGGGACATAAGAGATGAATTCCTACATTTCCGAAGGGTATCAGCACATAAGTAAATGTAATGGATTTGGCTGGAATTCGAACTTGGCTCTCCGATTTCTCAAACCGAGCCGTTAACAATTACTCCTCCCCGCCTCCACCAACATAAGACATATATGCATTTTTCTTTCTCCTTTTAGTACAAAATAGCCATTAAAGATTAAAGAGGTGTGTATTACAATGATCCAGAATGAAGAAATAGGTGTCTACACCACATCGTCATCTAAACAGAATCTAACAAAAAAAAAAAAATGGTTCTGTGTTTCATTGTATTCAAAGGGAATTTTATTAAGAATTCCTAAAACCTGAACAAGCTGTTCATTCGCGCACTACTACAGTGAATAATTTGTTCCTTTCAAAGATTTTTACCGAGTATAATTACGCTTTATGATAATAGTTATCTTACTGTTAGGAACTTAACATATCAAACGATCAAGACGCTGTGATGGGGACTTCTGTTACATAGTAGTACATTATATAAACCAATTGTTTTCAGACTATTATTCTGATACATGTAGTGTTTTATCTAAACCATTTGTTACCAGATTGTTCTTCTGTTACATATCGTGTATTATCTAAACTACTCGTTCTCAAACTATTGTTCTGCCACATAGTAGTGTATTATCTAAACCAGTTTTTTTTTTCAGACTATTCTTTCAATTCAGGCAACATGCGCCTGGTCAGAATTTTCAAGCATATTCAAAGTCACAAAATTCTCGAACAATTTATCAAATCAAAATCAAAATCATCTTCTTATTTCGGAATATAAAATTTAGTCTTAAGTTGGCAAGATATAGAAAATGCAATAAAATGTCTTGGTAATTGTAATGGCGAAATTAGCTGTTTCCATACAGGAAACATCCGGCGTTCATAGGCTGAATATTCAGCGTTACTGCCGGTTGGAATTTATAAACTTTCTTTCTTAACATCGTATTTTGTCTAGAATATTAAACTTCTCAAGCTCAATGATTGTTTATCGTGCTTTCTGGGATTGATGTGAGTTTCCTCGCAAATTCGTTTTTATGTAAAGTGAACAGCTTGATTATATCATTATTTTCCCTTCTAGTTATATGAACTGTCACGCGTTGTTTCTCTTGGAAGTATTCATGCGATGTGGTTTTTGTAATTGGGTAAAGCTGTTTTGATTATGTAGCGCCAGTCTCTAGAGCAGTGGTTTTCAACCTTTTTGCTGGAGCGGAACCACAAGGAAACATTCCAGTGGCTCGAGGAACCCCTGCAATAAATTAATTGTCATATGCAAAAAAAAAGCTTTCAATTTTTTGAATAAAATAAAAGTACTCATCTTCAGATTTATTTACAAAAAAATACAAAGACAAACTGTAAAAATATTGTATACGTCCATATGCAATTTTAATTTTGCTTCTACGGTTATTATACATGTATTAAAAAACTTCTGTTTAAATGGATTGCATTTATTTTCATTAAAAATTCAATGAGAAACTTGAGCCTGATGTTTCTTGCACAAATCTTTAATATTGGGTCGTGTCAATCATAGTACCTGTGTAACTTCTTGCGGAACCCCTGGGCTTTACTGGCGGAACGCTAGGGTTCCGCGGAACACTGGTTGAAAACCACTGCTCTAGAGTATGATGAGGCATTGTCTTCTTTAAGACCTAATAGATTCATTCATTTGAAGCCTTTTATGATATAACTGATTTGAAAAAAAGATGATATATATAGATGATAGTTTAGATATTGCAGAACGGGTTGAGCGTCAGAAGAAGAAAAGAATTTATCAAAGAATCTTAGAAACTTTTGCATCGATTTAATAATATTTGTTTACAATATTTGTTTTATTTCAGATCGCCTCGATCTTTCCTCAGAAATTAATTAAATAACTGTATTCGGAAGTTTAATACAGTTATTTAATTAATTTCTGAGGAAAGATCGAGGCGATCTGAAATATCAAATATATATATATATATATATAAACATATAAATAAATACTTTCACAAAAAAACATTCAATTTTTTTCTTTTAATTTGCAACTTTTCAGTTGTTTTATCCATATTAATATATATATATATATATATATATATATATATATATATATATATATATATATATATATATATATATATATATATATATATATATATATATATATATATATATATATATATATATATATATATATATATATATATATATATATATATTAAGATAATAGAGACAAAAAGAAAACATTTACGTTTTGTGTCAAGTAACGTTAGAATTCCGATTATGAAACTCGGGTTCGAATCTCACCGTCGGCCTGGGAAGACGATCTCAGCGGAACCACTATTCGGAGGTGTTTAGAAACAATACGGCAGATTGTCACAATCATTGTGAGTTAAAATGGGCACAAGGCTCTCGATTTTTGTGCTACCATAAAGACATAAGTCATCGTAACCAAGGCTTTGAACAGGCTGTATTTGGTTCAACTGCTAATCATGCTAGATTATGAATTCTCGGCCAGAAAGTTTTACTTGGGTCTACTAAGCATAGCTGCAGTATAAACCACTAGTATTGAAGAAACACAAAACTGCCTGCGGGAATGTTTAGCCATCCTCGCAGCCGTTTCCTTATGAGTAAACATTCAGCATTCATTGACCATACCGCTGTCGGCTGTAATTTATCAAATATTTTTCTGAAAACAATTCTTCATGAAAATAGATTTTTCAAACCTAACCTTTTATTTGCTGCTGTTGAGAGTCTTCAAGTGATGTCGTTGCGGCTATTTGGTACGGTTCTTTGTTTGTGATTATGTAGCGCCAGTCCACAATGTTCAAGGAAGCGTAATCTTCACCAAGAGCTATAGTCATCATTCACTCAAACCCATTTTATAAGCATTGATTTGAGAGAAGCGGTTATTCTGCACGGGTTTAGCTAGATCCATATGAAACTCTCGATCTGAAGATATATATATATATATATATATATATATATATATATATATATATATATATATATATATATATATATTAACTTCCCTATTAACTTGAGCTGTTCGCCTTGTTAAGTAACATAAATTTTATAATATTACAATTGATAGATATTCTTTTATTCCCACTTTCCTTTACTAATTTGTCTAGGAATTTCTGCATTTCTCCCTGTGTCTACCATTTTTCTGTGTAATCTAAGTTTCTCATGTTGTTAAGATTGTGTCCATCAAAAATAATAATTCATGTAAGGACCTTTGTTTATTGTTGTATCTACAGGAATTAAATAAAAATTACCATTCATACATTTTTCTTTATGTCTTTGTTATAAAGTGATAAAGCTGACAACTCTATATACATTAGATGAGTGAAAACTTACAAAGATTTAATAATATTCACCTTGTGACTATATATATATATATATATATATATATATATATATATATATATATATATATGTACGTATGTATGCATGTATTTATATAAACATATATATATATATAAGATATATATATAAGAGAATGGTATTCCTGAACGTTTTTATGATCTGATTTAGTCTTTCTTATCAAATCGCGAAATGTAAGTTGTCTTGAATGGCCACTCTTCTAGATCTTTTTTTTTTGTAAAAATGCAGGTGGCCTCCTGGGCTCTATGCTCGAACATGCGTTGTTCCTAATATTCATCAACGACATTCCTGATGACATCAGTTCTCAAACTCGGTATCTATACTAATGACACAACTATTTATCATGTCTTAATAGTAAGTCTGATCAGTTCAATGAGGTCATATTGGCAGCTGGACTCAAAAATGACCTACATTCTGAAGAAGTAGAAGAAAAAGCTTTTGGAATAGGACAGGCAGTTACATTTAACTGTTTCAACAGTAGAAGGGTGGGACCGAGATGTCAAACTAGTAGCAAGCCTAAAATTCTTGCAGGCGGAACACCACTGATAAAGACAAAAGGAAAACTCTTCTTTAACAGCGCATTTCGTTGTCTAACGGACTTTATCAAACTAAGTGCAAGAACTTGATTTTGCATTTTGTATTTATCTTGATGAAGTCTATCAGAGGACGGAAGGAATGGTAAAGGAATGTTTTCCTTTTGTCTCTATTATCTTAATATATATATATATATATATATATATATATATATATATATATATATATATATATATATTGAGAGAGCGAGAGCGAGAGAGAACTTGCTATTCATAATGCACTTGTTATTTCTTGCCTCTGTAACACTCTTCCTCGAGTGGCCCTCGGGTTTAGCACAAAGGGAAGATCAATATATATATATATATATATATATATATATATATATATATATATATATATATATATATATATATATATATAGTCAACTTCAAAAGTATTGGAACGGCATGTCACTTCCTTTATTTTTTGTTGTTCATTCAAGATATTTAGGTTTAAGATCAAAAGATGAATATCAACAAGAGTTCAGAATTTTAGCTTTTATTTACTGGTATTTACATTAAGATATGTTAAACAACTTAGAACATACCACCTTTTGTTTCAAACAACCAATTTTTCAAGTGTGAAAATCTACTGAAACACGTGACTGACAGGTGTTTCTTGTTGTCCAGGTGTTGTCTTTTAGATTGATTGCTTAAGCATTAAATAGCTCTGAATGAGTACTCTTGGTTTTAGCCTTGGGTTTCACCTGTAAAGACTGCATTTCTTGTTAAAATTGATAAATTAACATAAAGAAGAGAAAGCTGTCTGTGGGAGAAAAAACAAGCCATTTTTAAGCGGAGAAAAGAAGAGAAATCGATCAGAGCCACAAACGCTGGACATAGCTAACACAATTTCGAATGTCCTAAACAAGTAATAAACTACTGGCATACTGAGCAACAGACATAGAACAGGTCGGCCGAGGAAAATAACACCACTTGTTGACAGTAACATTGTGAGCGCTCTGAAGAAGACATTGAGAGCAGAAATATAGAGGCCATACCATAAGATGCAAGCCACTCATCGGCAGTAAGAATCGAAAGGCCAGATTGGAATTTGGAAGGCAGTACAGAGATGAACAACAAAAATATTGGAAAAAAAGTTTTATGGAATGTTGAGACCAAGATTAATCTTTACCAAAGTGATGGAAAGACCAAAGTGTAGAGAAAGAAAGGTTCTGCTTATGATCCAAAGCATACAAGCTCATCTGTAAAGCACGGTGAAGGCATTGCCTTGGTTTCGGCGTGCAAGGCTGCTTCTGGAACAGGCTCATTCATATTTATCGATGATGTAACTCATGATGCAACAGGACAATAACCCAAACATACTGCCAACAAAACAAGAAAGCAGGTAGAAAAATTGGGTAGATTTAGTTTGGTCAAGTCAATCACCGGACATTAATCAAACAGCGCATGCATTTGATCTCATGAAGAGGAGATTGAAAGAAGAAACCTCATGGAACAATCAATAACTGAAAGAGGCTGCATTAAAAGTCAGGAAAGGCATTACAAATGAAGAATGCAAAGGTTTTATGATGCCAATGGGTTGCAGACTTGATAAAGTTAAGTGACAAATGAGTTAAGCAACCAAAAAGTAAATGTTATTTCCTTTATGACAATGTGTTCATTTAA
>OZ038478.1:90652145-90674645 GCA_964036315.1 Acanthosepion esculentum
AGTCTCAAAGTACATGCCATTCTCAAAGGTTTTCGCATTAAATTACACTTGTCATCGCGATTGTAACTGTCATTCTAATGTGCGACATGTCCTCGTTTTTTTTTCGTAACTCGTTAGCTCATTTGTCTTCACGCCTATTTTCGTCTTTTCAGCTTTTTTTTTTCAGGGGAATTTTACACCCAGAAGATTTTTTTTTTAAATAAAAATACAGAATTAAAAAAAAAAAATGATTCTTCACTTTGCTTCAAGCGCGTGTCTTTTACTCTTGTCCGTTACAGAAACAGCGAGGAAATCTAATCTTTGTTGATAATTAAATCATATTAAACTCTGTAATAAAATGTTGTCATCATTGGAAAGATTATATGCAGTGGTGTCATTCTTTTCTCATAACTTTTTAATTAAAATCCACACAAAGATTGCAGGAGAACTTAACGAGTCGCAACTTGTTAAGTAAAAAATAATACAGTATCTATGCTTTATGCTATCGAAATGTTTTATATTAAAATTCGTTATAAGTTTTATCTAAATAAATAGAACCAGTGTCCAAAACTTAAAAGTACATTAAAAAAGAAACATATCACTTAGAAAAAAATTCCTAACATAAAATTATAAAACAATTACGTTGATAATGCTACTCTCTGGATATTAAATAAAAGCATACAGTCTTGGATGGAACCTACACTCGGATACTAAGAGCTAAACTTAACATCTGGAGACAGCATCCAACTAAATCACAGCGCAATGGACCCATCCCTGATATTTCAACAATCTTATGCGAACGCAGAATGTGCTTTGCAGGACACTTCTGGTGACAAAACAAGAACTCACGAGTGATCTACTGTTCTGGGCGCCTGGCCATGGCGCAAGACGGGTTGGTCACCCAGCAACACCTGTATAGACCAGCTATGTTATGACACAGAATGCCTCCCTAATGACCTTCCCACCTTGATGCAGGACCGTGGTGGTTGGCGTGAGAGACTCAAAAAGTCTGAGCTAACCCGATCGAATAAAAAATAAATAAGATCTCGTTATTTTTATTGACATATTCAATCAGAACTTACATCATTTACAGTCGAACTAATATCCTCATATTTATTGTTACGACTTCTTCAGGTGTCTGTAGATCTAGGTACGATGCCATAGTCTGTGCCCACAGAGCCAGGGAAAGAGAACTATCAATAAGAGACCAGTATTTCAAAGGACAATTAACCAAAAGCGAGATTTCCCTAGACAAGGAAAGCAGAATGACAACAAGGTACCACCATAGATTAAATAAAGCGTCCAGTTCGAAGTTCTCTGACAGTTATTCGGATCGACAGACACCTGAAGAAGATAGAGGATAGCGGGAGCAACGGCTAAAAAGTTGGGATAATAACAAAGAAATTCAAGTTCTAAATTTACAATATCATGTTTCTTTGCTTTTGAGGTTATTTGTATCTTACGACGGATGTTTTCTTCTTCTCTGTGACATGTCTCTTCAGAAAATTGGCGGTAATGACGTTCCACGATCATTTGAAGCTCCAAGTAAATTTTCTCTTCTTTTCCAAATCCTGTTCTGCCATCCATTTTCACAAGCTCGTTAGCTAGGTTAGGCGTTGTTTTCGCCTCTCCCGCTTGTCTTCAATATGACCTGCGAATGTCAAATTTTTCAAGTCCTTTTTCCTCATTATGTGCCCAAGAAATTTCAACTGTCACTTTTTGATGTTAAATATATGAGTCTATTTTGTTTTCATTTTCTCTAAAACTCCGTCGTTGCTCATATGTTCAGTCCATCGTATTCTCAGCATCCTTCTGTGGAAACACATTTCTTGTGCCTGAAATCTTTGCCTCGTCTTTGATGAGATTGTCCAGCATTCACTGCCATATAGAAGGACTAATATTGCATAAAGGTTCAGTACACTTTTCTTCATTTCTAAGTCTCAGTATCCTGATTTGTATTTACAATATTGTCCCATTAATTCCAAGAATTAAACCGCCTAGAGTTTTACCTTCTGTAGGGCCGCCTATGGCGATAAGGCCGAGGAGGAGGGGTCAGACTGAATGCGACCAACCACCGAAAATCCCGAAGGAGGAATAGACAAAAATCTACACGATCCCAACAGTCAAACCGGCGGAAGAGAGCAGCGCCCGTCGGGCCGGAGTAACGAAGCAGGACCTTAACAGACCAAGCATCCGACATCCCGATGCAACCAAATTTTCCAAATCTCACCTGTCTCAATCCCCTTTGAGTCGCGAGGGAGGCCCTTCTGGCCAAGTGTGTGGGCTTCTCTCCGTCGCGCATAGTTGTCCGCCAAATTGAAATTCGCGCAAATGGTCTCGTCCAACTTTCTTTGAACTCTTCAGGCTGAGCCTTCACAGCCATCTCTGCCACACACCACCATCGGGAAGAAAGGTATTAAGTTGAAAAAATGGCGATTTCGACGCTTGGATGAAAGTGGGTGCCGATTATTTACAATATGCTGACAAAAAACCTCGATGCTTTTAATACTGTATAATGCAATCAAATAAATTAATGTAAACATTTCTAATAAAAATATAAATGACGAAAACGTCTTAAAAACTCCATGTTCTTGTAGGTCAATCTTATAGACTACCCGGGATTGGAATCACTAGTCTCACTACAAAAACTATTTTGAATTCAGAGTTGTCCTCCAACACAGTTACCAACCAGAGAATCCGGTCTACTTTCTAAAATACGGATCCACAGCTTTCCAAGAGTATTAGTGAGAAATTGAATGCAAAGATCTTGACAAGTCACTAAACTTTTCGCACCGAAAACCGCAACGTTACGCATGCTGCATATATATGAATGTGTGTGTGTGTGGGGGGGTGTATTGCTGAACATAATATTTAGTCTGATGAATTGGATCGTGATTACGATTCCAATGTAATAAATTACAACTATGGAATATTAGTGTTTGAGCCTTTTATATTATATTCTTTCTCTGTCCTGGACATTGAGCTCTACCTGGATTCTATCCTCTTCGCGATTTATATATATATATATATATATATGAACAATGATGATCGAAAGCGCTAGGTCATCGTATGGAAAATACATATTTCGGAACTATTTTCAAATAAAAAGTCTCATTAGAGAATATGAGAAAATTCAAAAGAAAATATGTAAGACTATGTTGTCTTTAACATTCAACACTACATGTTTGAAAGAAAAGTTGCTGCCAAATTACACACATATATGTATATATATATATATATATATATATATATATATATATATATATATATATATATATATGTATACATGTATATATATATATATATACATATATATATATATATATATATATATATATATATATATACCGTATATGCTAGTGTACAAGGCGATTGGGCGTATATATATATATATATATATATATATATATATATATATATATATATATATATATAAAAGTGAACATAGAAGTCAACACTTAGAGGCGACAGTCTGTTTCATGCTAGTGCAATCGTCAGGCAACTAGTGCTGTTATTTTTCTCGGCTATTTATATATAAGGGTCAGTGGTGCATTGTGGGTAGTCTATTTTGGCGGTTACTTTTACCGGGAGTCGCTTATTTGTTTATTTATTTATGTCAAATTATTTTGCTGTTTTTTTTAAAATTTTATTTTTATTTTTTATCTTATATATTTATTTATTTATTTTGATCGGTGTTTTTTATTAACGTAATAAAAATTTGTTTATATAGCTTATTGTTGGTAGTCTATTATGGCGGTCATTTACCGGAAGTCGTTTATTTGCTTATTTATTTGGGTCAAATATCTCATAAATATAGCACACTTTAAGACTATATTTCTTCACATATATATATATATATATATATATATATATATATATATATATATATTATAGGCGACTGGGCCTATAAAACAACACTCAAATTTTCAAGTTAAAATGTAGGTTTCGGGCTATATTCGCCGCACAAGATGTATTCAATTTATTAAATAAATTCAGTAGGCATATATTTTCTTTGCACTCAAATTCTAAGGAAAAAACGTTGGTGTGATATTGTCAATTAACTACCACAATCTACAATACCTCATGAGTGGGTTCTGTGTTTCCGGTAGGCTATTACGGTAGGCTGAACGACATTTCTCCGCCAACCATCCACTCGAATGCGCTCTTTAAATGGCTTGTTGAGACACACATCCAATTGTGTTTTCTTTTTTCAACACCATCGAAAAAAGGAAGGATATTGTAAAATAACTACCATAATCTACCGTGTGTGATGATGGTTTTGGATTTCTCTTTTGACGAATATGCGTTTTATTATTGTCTTGCAATCATAGCACATATTATATAATGTAAGAGAATTTTTTACACTACAGTTTTATCATTTTATTATAATAATGAGGATTAAGTTGTTTCTGTAGAAAATATTTGTGTGGCTAATTACCAATATAGTGGTTAGCCGGCCATGAGAAATTTCCAATGCATAGAACTTGCCATAAACCACAGGATTTAAGGTTCACATTTTATACTTGGAGTATCAAACGGCTCTCTATTTGGTCGGGATTTTTAAGGTTAATATATATATATATATATATATATATATATATATATATATATATATATATATATATATATATATATATATGTATAAAGATAAAGGCGCGAACAATGGAAGCGACATATGGTGAGCGTCTGACGATCGGTTTATTATTGTGAACCTTTTAGTATTGCCCTTGCTCGGAACATTTTAATAAGATCGCAACTTAATATATATACTGTATGTGGATCTATGTGATATAAGATATAAGGTATGGGACACTATATTAAAAAGAAAACATTGGCCTGCCTTTCGTCAAAGTGAACTGTTTATACTGTATTTATTCTACAGCAAAGCTGAAGAGTGCCTTTAAACACAAATCTTTTCCCTGACTCTTGAAATAGACATATCTAATGAGTTTCCTATTCTAACATAAAGCAATTTGTAAAGATTGTGATGAATTTTTTTATTTATTAATCCGACAGATTTTTTAATGCAAAGCTCTTCAGTAAAATGAATGGAGCACTTTGGCTGATTGGCATTTGTTTACATTTGTAAAAACAATACGCTAGATTTAGTTGTGTAACTCTACCGAGTGAAGATAGCTCTAGCTGACACCAAATTAAGTGTGTTTCAATCCTGGCTTGAGGCATTCGGAAGTCTAGTCGCACTGAGGAGCTGTGATACAGCGAAACAGTACTGTCTGTGAATAACATATATATATATATATATATATATATATATATATATATATATATATATATATATATATATGTATGTATATATATAAAAGACAAGAGAGAAAAGCGCAAGAGTTTTTGGTTATAATGTGTAGTTTTTAAAATATATATTATACTTTATTTTAGTCCAAGAAAAAAAAATTTGGTTACTACTACATAAAAAAGACAATGGTTAAACATTGTAAAAAAATTAAGGAAAATTAGTTCCCTTTAATAATATGTGGAAATATCCACTCTTTAATTGATGAAGGTCACGCGACCGGAAACATGTGTAAAAAAATATGAAAAATAAAGTATAATATATATTAAAAAGTTCTACATTGTAACCAAAAACGATTGCGGTTTCTCCTCTTTAAAATATATACTTTTCTCTCGTTTGAAAAACTGTAACAACTCACACACACCCTTTCTCTGTCTCTCACGCACACCACACACACACACACACACACACACACACATATATATATATACATATATATATATATATATATATATATATATATATATATATATATATATATATATATACTCCTTAGAGGACAATAAATGCAGTGTTTATTGATTTGCAAACAAGATAAATGGTTAAAATTAAGAATTATTAATGTTCATTGATATAAAAAAAGATAAACGGTTTAAATTAAATATTAAATGAAATTAAATACATGTTTATATATATTTAGACTGACGACAATGTCGAAAATGACTACATTATTTTGTGGCATCGTATATATATATATATATATATATATATATTTATATATATATATATATATATATATATATATATATATATATATATATATATATATATATATATATATAAATGAATTATTTTTCCGGGAAAAATGTTTAACAGTTGCCCACACTGTGTGTATGTGTGTGAGCATATATTCACACACACACACACACACATATATATATATTTATATATATATATATATATATATATATATATATATATATATATTTGTACGAGTATATATATATATATATATATATATATATATATATATATATATATATATATATATGAATAAATAGATTGATAGATAGACGTATAGGATGATGAATAGATAAAGGGTCTCTACGTAGAAATGTTTAAACACCTTCGACCAAGCGTGGCACGTGGCCCTACTTCAAACCTAGTCATCACACGGTGGTTGAAATTAAAAGTAGCAGACCACCCAATCACCACGGCCACTACCGTTCACAAGCACGCACGCACCACCCACGCATGCGTGTTATTGAACTTCCACATTTCTTCTTTGATAAATTTTCCTTTTTTTTTTTTTGCTTCATTTTTATTTTATTTTATTTTCTGATTCAAGGTTTGCTATCGGCTTCTTCGACACAACAAAACCGCCGTTACCCAGCGATATCTTTTGTTTTGTTTCCTTCGTCTTTGTTTTGACGTTTCTTTAGTCGTGGTCGTTAAAATGTTTAGCCCAGTTGGTCACTTGGAAAGATTCTATTTCATTTTGTTCACTGCTAAATCACCACACGGGCTGAACGAAAATGACAAAAGAAAAGGAAGAATTGAGAGAACGAAGAAGGAGAATGAAAATATCCCCAGAATAACAAAAAAAAAAAGAAAGAAAAGAAAATACCTACAGAGAAAAAGGAATAAAAGACAAAACAGTGAGACCATTAAGAAAATAGGTTTAATTGCTTGCGCATGCGTGACTTTATATAATATAAGTAAATAAGTAAATTCACAAGTGAATAAATAAATAAGCCACTGAATTAATGCCTAAATGGATGAATAAAAAAAAGTCTAATATATTCAATATTTTGAGGTGTTTTTTATGAGTTCTAATTCTGGGTGTATGTTTGCTAATCGGACAGGTCTTTCAGAGACAACATGGCGCCGACGGATATTGAAAGGCCAGCGGAGAAACAAAAGCAATGGAGACAAAAGAGGTGGAAATTGGAGGACTCAAGTTATTTACATGGACCATATTGTAATGTGAAAAATGCATGTATTAGCTCACTGATCCGCACGAGTTTCGAAAGATTTCCACCGTGTTCTTCCAAACAAATCCTTGTGATTGATCGGACTCACAATTATAAATTTTATTTATGACGCAAGGAAAATGGATAAATAAATTGATAAATTTTATGATTAACCTATTATTAAAATCAAGGCATTTGCCTTGATAAAATCCCTCAGAGGTACGAAACGCATAGGCTAAGATAAAAGAAATCCATTTGTCTATATATATTGTCCTTTTACAGACATAGACCATCTGAAATTTTACATATATATATATATATATCCAAGTAACAGCGTTTACCCCTAGCGAAGGATCGTTAATTAATTTGAAACTTTTAAAACCATTTATTCTACATTCAACATCATCACTTGATAAGACACCAGAAGTGTTGAAACAAAATGGCTATTTTTGTAGTGATTTTATAACATATTTATGTTATAATATTTAAATAAATAATTATATATATATATATATATATATGTGTATATATATATATATATATATATATATATATATATATATATATATATATATATATATATATATATATATAAGGAAATATAGTTTTAAGTTGTGTTATATTTATAGGAGAAAGTGCTCAGTATCAGAAATAGAGCGTATGGAAATATGAAAATAAGGCCGCCTGAAGATTGTGTCTCACATGAAACAGCCTGTCGCCTTTCAGTGTTGACTTCAATGTTCTTTTTACATTTATACATATATATATATATATATATATATATATATATATATATATATATATATATATATATATATATATGTATATATATATATGTATATGTGTGTATATATATATATATATATATATATATATATTAAGGGAAATTTTAATGTTTTCTAAGCGAAATACATCAGTGGCTCAATTAAATTTGGTTTAAGATCAATGCGTTAATACTGGTATGAGCCACTTTTAAAATTTTCTATGAGATAACGATATATAAACTTTTATACATCAAGAACAATATTGGGAAAAATGTAAGACAACGTAAATCGTTTCCTTTTTTGATAAGAGTAAACAATTCACTAAGCGGCAAATGTCTAGATAATGCATTGATCGCGAGGTCATTCACAGGAAAGGTGCGCCCTGGCTCTTATAAAATTCCACCATTCCTAACAGATCTATCATAACAGTGTGGGATATCTAATAAATGTGATGGAAACAAAAAGAAAAAGAATCTAAATTAAATCAGCTAGATTATATCCCTAAATATAAATAAATAATTTCCCAGCATCCCTCTTTCGTGCGCATGTGTACATGTGTAGTCGCACCAACCTAACGGATCTAGACTCATGAAGTCCTAAATAAATGACTATAAAAGAAACACGAAACTTTTTCCACTGTGATATATATATATATATATATATATATATATATATATATATATATATATATATATATATATATATTGTCATCCACAGACAGACTGTTTCGCTGTTTCACAGCTCATCAGTGTGGCTAGACGTCCGGTTGCCTCTAGCTAGGATCGAAACCCGACTGAATTTGCGTCAGTCACTAGCAGCGTTGCCCGTGCTTGATACAAAATCGTACGACTCATACAGCAATCGCTATTACTTGACTTAAAATATTTTTGCCCTTCCTTGCCTTTAAAGGAGTTCCCTTTGCCGTACTGATGTTGCTACATGCCTTACTTCTTGCTTATCTCACACTGCGAATTTTTCTAAGCTCTATACTAAACATTAAATCTGTTACGAAAAAAGAACTAAACAAAATGAACACAAAACGATCAGCTTTAAAAAAGGACTCGTAACTGGAAAAACCGAATGAAAAATGAATGTTAACAACAAATACTTTTTCACACCCAACCCAGTTCTGCGGAATAAGAATCAACGTTGAATTTAAGCAAGCGAATGAGCCAATTGGAGTAAAGTGCCATGCCGATTTAAATTTTACTCACTTGCGACGAATGCAGCTATCGATTTTTTGCATGCTAGCATGCTAGTTAACATTCGTGTCACTCAGCTGTTGGCTCTCACGCTGGCCAAGAGAATCTTCTTAACTATTCGTGGCAGCCAGCTATAGGCTCTCACGTTGGCCAGTAGAAAATGACCGCAAACTACATGAAAACTGCCGTAGAAGCATGAAATAATCGATTATTTCCACTATCTATGGCAGTTGGGAAATGCAAAGTTGGTCTTGGACTTCCCGCTAACTTGGAGCATATTCATGTAAGTTTTGGTGCAAATCCGTCGAAAATTGCGGCCGTGCATTCGTTACACACATAAACACATCCTCCCTTTTATAGATAGAGAGATATATGTTGGAATTTAGGTATATATATATGTTTTTTAATCTTAGTATAATCCGACACAGATTCACCACAAAGGGACACATCGTGAAGAACGAATTCAAAGCACAAGCGAATAGTTCACCAGCTAAATATTATTCTTTATCAGACCATATCTGAAAATACGACCAGATACGCATGTATACATGCGTGCGTATGTGTTCGTCAGACATACCTTCTTTCCCCATCTATAATCTTTTTTCGTGCATTGAACATAAGCACATTTTATATTCTATCCAATTGTCTACCCGCTCAATAAACCTATGTCAGATTATCTTTGACACGCACTCATTTCACTTGCTTGGGCACTGATCTTCATTCCACGATATTTAAGTTTCTTGCCGAAATATAATTTGCGGTGATTTAGAATTCACATTAAAACTGTCTTAGTGTGCTTCTAAGTTGTATATATAGTAAATTAAATTGCCCTCACAATTGTACTTCATTTTCAAGAGAGTGACACCTATAATCCGGCGTTCCAAAATTCAGCTGATATTGTCGAACAGAATATATATATATATTAATCCTTATCACCCCAAGCAAGGCAGTGATGACACTAAAAAAACAAGGGGCCCAGTGTGTGGAAAATTAGGAACAGAAACGATAATGATGCACAGAAAGAGAAGAGGGTAATCACAAGGACAGTAGATAGCGACTGGAACTGCATTAAGACTTTTGCAGATTAAAGTTGGCTAGAAAGCATGGAGCTGGAAGGGAGTTGTTATGGTGTAAAACCATAGAAAGATAACACGGACTCGGCTATAGGTTAAATAGTATATTCTCGGAAACGTAGTACAAGGGTAAATGTAGACTGGAGTGTACTTTCTCTCACTGGTGTCCCGACTCACTCATTCAATCACTCTGTGGCTACGACTCGGTGACCGTCACATGGTGACTGGATATTTAACCCCCTCCCCCACACACATGGGTCGAATGTGGGGCCCGTAGGCTCGGCCAAAAATATGCCCATTAGAACCCGTATACACGGGTTCAGGGACTGTCTACCTCCCCGGACGAAACTTTGCCCTGCGGCAAATCCCCGTCCGAGTTCCTCCCCGACGAGGCGGAGAGTTCGACAGCAAAGAACAGTCTAAACAACTGTTCCAGTCACTGGGTGACTGGATATGTAGCAACCCCGCCACACGGGTCGAATGTGGCACAAGGCCGGCTTAATGTGGGCTTACCGAGCCCGTAGGCTCGGACAAAAATATGCCCATTAGAACCCGTATACACGGGTTCAGGGACTGTCTACCTCCCCGGACGGCACTTTGCTCTGCGGCAAAGCCCCGTCCGAGTCCCTCCCCGCCGAGACGGGGAGTTCGACAGCAAAGAACAGTTTATACAACCGTTCCAGTCACGGGGTGACTGACCTTACTCAGAGTTGGTAGCCATATTATATAGGTGTGGAAGAGTTCATTTGTAGGTAGGTCCCCACAACAGGAGTTCCACAATTAAGAAGTGCCAGAGAAGATGTTAGCATAAGATTGATGGCTACATCTAGCCAGCTCAACTGTAAATTGATTAGATCTAGTGCTGCGCTTAAATTAAAATGGTTTAGGTAACATAGCGAAACGGCCATCCACACAATTATCTTGAAAATATAAATAGAAAAAGGCGTAAAGAGAGGCAACCTTGTGGCGTTAGGACAGTGACCAAGCCGCCAGATCAGGATCAATAATATTGCAGATTCTTCTTTGGATCTTTCAAGGAGATCAAGGTAAATATCAGCCCATAAGTGGCAACAATATTCTAAGCAGCTTACACAATACCGTTAACGTTAGCGAAAGCTATCGTGTAGACCTACCAGATCTTCAAAAATTTAAAAGCAATGTCAGTCTTTATCACTGTGTGCGGTGGATGAAAGAGAGCGAGAAATAGAGGAAGAAACATAAAGAGAGTGTAAGTGGATGCCAGAGAGCAAAGATGATATCGACATTCAGTCAGTTATGTGCCATGCGTGATACACGCTTAGGCGATCATGTATCTTTCGATACATGACTGACGAGGCAGGTTTGTTTTTGCCCGCGGTAGGTTGCCATTTCTTTCTGAGGTAGACCAGTTGCCACCCAAGTCTATAGAACCCGGTCTGTCCTGCTATTTACCCATAGCTGTTGGCGGCGGGGGGGGGGTATAAGAGGATTCATAATTCTTCGAAAGCACATGAGGGAATTCAATGGATTCGACTGAAATTTGAACTCGGCTCTCAGTTCAAGTCGCTATCCATTATTACACCGACAATATGATTTCTATTATGTTCATTTATTTATATGTTAGGATTTTAGGTGCATTTATCATGGCATAAAAGTTCAAATAATTTTTTTTTTTCCTCTTTTTTTCATTGCTGTTACCCGGACTTTCAACAATTCGCATCTTTTCGCAGATGGACTCTTCGGGCCACGAACAGTGACTGACGTAATGGAATGTTGAATATGTACTTGGATCGACATCGGCAACATTTTTTAGGCAGGAATGTAGGGTTGGGGAGGGGACAAAAATAATAAAATCTATAACAATAATTAATAAAAAAAAATATTTTACTGCATTCAGTTATATATGCATAACGTCACACACACACACACATGCACACATAGAGGAATACCGCAAAAGAGATGGAGAGAAAGAGAGAGAGAGAGAGGGAGAGAGAGGGAGGGATAGAGAGAGGGTTATGTTTATACATGTACATGTTCATACATTCTCATATGCTTTCATATGCTTATAAAATCGAATTTACAATTATAGGTCATTACATACTTTCCCCCCACAAAACTCACACAGAAACGTACGCACGGGCGTGCGCGCACACACACACACACACACACACACACATATATATATATATATATATATATATATATATATATATATATATATATATATATATATATATATGTATATATATATATATATATATATAAATATATATACGTACATATAAACACATACACACGATGTGTGTTATACATCCGACGTAAAATCAGACGGACTTGGGCATGGAGTGCTTCGACGATCAATTAAATTCAAACATTGTCTCAAAGAAGAGATACATTTTTTATTTATTAATCTGACAGATTTTATTACTTAAACATTATTGTTAGTGAATACGCATATCTGAGTATACGTTATGTTCATTAAACAATGTACTTAATTTTATGGATAGACGAGAAATCTTATTAAAGCTATCGGATGAACAAATAAAAAATCCATCAATCTTTAGAAATTGCTTTGTTTACGTTAAGATACGAAACTAGTCAGATATGAATGTTTTGGGAGTCTGAGGGGGATTTACGCTTATAAATTATATATATATATATATATATATATATATATATATATATATATATATATATAATATATATATGTATGTATGTACACTATATTTATGGGATAAAGTGCTCAGTATTAGAGATAGAGCGTGTGTAAATTGCATCTAGACTGTCGCCTCTAAGTGTTGACTTCTATGTTCACTTATATATATATATATATATATATATATATATATATATATATATATATATATATATATATATATATATATATGCAGATGCAGGGTGCGATGGATAACTTGTCGCCACTTTATATTTTTAATTTCTTCGATGCGCGTTGTTTGATTCTGATTTTGTCGACTGCTCAATATAGTAGGTTCAGTTGGGCACCGTCTGTGAGAAAAAGAGCACCATTAGGCAATTCGCTTCGCCAGAAATTTGGAAACGGCATGCTGTACTGCTTAGCATTCCCGCCATAATCTCCAATACGAACATTTTATAATGTTTGGGTGTCAATCTGAGGTCAGTGCAGAATATTCAGAAAGATTTGGATGAGTCTAATGGGGATTACGAATGTGTTAGTCATGGTGACTTTATGCCGCCATTTATCTTCCCATAGGGCATCAGACTCAGCACGGACCACATCCTCTGTCTGTCTGTCTGTCTGTCTCATCCTCTCTCTCACTCTCTGTCTGTCTGTGTGTCTCTGTCTCTGTCTCTGTCTGTCTCTCTCTCTCTCTCTCTCTCTCTCTCTATATATATATATATATATATATATATATATATATATATATATATAATCACGGTGGAGTAGTGGATAGCGGCTCGGATTGAGGTATCAGGGAGCCAAATCCATTACAGTCACTTATGTGCTAATACCCTTGTGAAATATATTATCCAATATATATATATATATATAGAGAGAGAGAGAGAGAGAGGGGGGGGAGAGAAAGAGAGAGAGAGAAAGAGTGGGGGATACACGATGGAGTAGTGGATAGCGGCTCGGACTGAGGAATCCATTACATTCATTTACGTGCTAATACCCTTGGGAAAGGTATTAATCCTCTTCTTCCCACTCCAGCTATGGGAAAATAGCGGGGCAGACTGGGTTCGATAGCCTTGGATGGCAATTGGTCCAGGAGAAGGAAAATCCTCAGAATATCATTGATAGATGCACTTTATTTGGATTTCTTGTTCATATACAAACAAAATGTAGCACTCAGTGATGGTCGAAATCACACTAGAAGTTATCGTTTGCGAAGCAGTCTTACTCCAAAGAACATTTTACACCCACCCCACACACACATAGTAATTTATTCGCTTCTTTTCCACTGTCCCTATTACCTTCAGTACGCGTGTTACAAATACCCCAAGCCTTTTTCCACAAGTACCGTTTTCATTTTTTTTTATTTACTTAGATTAGTTTTAAATTTGGTTTGGAAATATTTTACCGAGATTTTGTGGTTATTTCCCATTTGTATGCCAGAAAATATTATGAAAAAACTGTGGATCGCAATCTCGTAAGCGTTTCTTTATAATTAACTGTAAATTACTCTCTCGAGTAGTTTGTAATGCCGTATTTATCATCTCTCTGTTGCGTCTCTCTTTGGGCAGATTGCGATCGGTGGCGGCTCCGTCGAAGTACAGATTCGCAACGGAGGAAAATTATACTGAGAGGTGCCCAACCCTAGGGAACAGCTGCCCGAGAGAGAGAGAGAGGGATCGGTGCACGAATCGAGGCCAGCGCAACCGTTGGTTACGAGGGCACGATCAATTTTTGTTTCTAGTTCGGGTATACGAGCCGGGCTCCCCACATTAAACTGACCTTGTGTCATAATACGAATTAACTGTTAATCACTACTGGTTGTTTCAAAGTCTTCAATTTTTCTTTCAAAAGTTCGTTCACCTGTTTAGTTACGGCATTATTTTCTAATTCGATATATGTGTTTGTGCGTGCATTTTGTGTGTGCGTAATTAGCCCACACACCATCAAATAACTTCAAAGGACATAAGATATGCATTCTTTGCGCAAATGATAAAGAGAGCCACCCACCAAACACGCACACGTCTATACATATGTTATAGAAGAGCCCTAAGACCTCGAAAGATTTCCCAGTAAACCTTCAGTCGGGCCCACATATACATGAACTGTTATTTCCTGTCATATCAAAGGCTTCTTTTCCCGTATATGCACACGTACATATCCCGATCCATATAACTCTATTCACACACACACACACACACACACACACACACACACACTCTCTCTCTCTCTCTCTCTCTCTCTCTCTCTCTCTCTCTCTCTCTCTCACACACACACACACACATACACAGACATATATATATATATAATGATAAATTAAGAAAACACCTTAAAAATCCATATCGGTTATAATTTATTTAATGAATATTATTATATTCATCTCTTCAGACCGAAAGTTTGTTTTTTTAAATTTCTTAATTTATCATTATCTATTTCTCTGTAACTTATATTGAGCTCTTATTGGATTAATGCCCTCCTTGGAATTATCCCTACCAATTACAAATTGGGGTATATATATATATATATATATATATATATATATATATATATATATATATATATATATATTAAAAAGAAGAGATATTCGGATTACTAACACAAAAATAGAGAATGTCTCATATCGATAATATTTAACATTGAAAAACATAAAGAAAAAATTAATTATTTTTAATCATATGTGGAAATCTCCACCCTTTACCTGAAGACGGTCGCGAGACCAGAAACACGTGTTGTAAAATTATGAAAAATAAAGGATAATATTTTTTTTAAAAATCCACATTACAACCAAAAACTTTTGCGATACCTCTCTTCTTTTTAATATACACACTTTCTCTCGTTGGAACCACTATAACCTCTTCCTTATATATATATATATATATATATATATATATATATATATATATATATATATATATATATATATATATTCAATTTCGGTATCAGAATATTAGGCAATTGACTGAGTTGAAAAATTATGTCTAAAGTATGTCTATCTCTATAAGCGAACATGAATAAAGTCAAAAGGCAAACTTATCGTATCTGGCGCGTTTCCTCCTCTGAGGGACTTTAACAAGACGAATGCGAGGATTTTATTTTTTAACAAGTATTTATCTAGAAGAGCAATTTTTTTATTGGCGTCTCAACGTTTTTAGGTATAGGAAGGCTCATAAATATTCATCATTACAGATATTTACACTATTGAGATTGTTCGGACTGTTGTCCTTATCTTTATTGCCATATTTAGGACGATTCGGCTGTTCTACTAGGCCATGTGTCTTTGCGCCCAGTGGATAAAAACGTTGGTTAAGTAATCCAAAAAAGTGAATTCACCCAAAGATTTGTGAGTGCAATACATGGCCACAGCAGAGGGATGGAAAACTCGGATAGTTGAGATAGTAAAGGAAACTAATTGATACTGAGATATCAAAAAAAAGCATAGCACGTGGAACTAGAACAATCTCTCTCCGTGGTCTAAATAAACGGGTTCGGTTAGAAATTTCAACGCATATCACCTGAAGAAGGTCGAAGTGTACAACGACCAAAACGTCGTATATATGGCAATAAGGATGAGGACAACAATGTAAATAATGTAAATAGTTACAATACCTCATCTCAGAAATAAAGACAGATGTTCTCTATCTGAAATTTTTACACAATATATCTATACATTTAATAAGAACGAACATATATTTATGGGAATATGGAGTAAACCATTATTCAATCACGATTTACCTGCTTGCTCAATGGCAAGAACTCAAAACAACAATATTTATAATATGATATTTGATTGAAGGACCAACATTTTTACTGGGTGAGCTGCCGTAACCGAGAACACTCGATGTGGATACGTAAAAGGTGAAGAAAACGATCTGTTTGGTATACGATAACAACACATCTGTCGCAAACAAGGTTGGCGGGACGAAGATCACTATCCCGGTCACGGTGGTGACAGTGTGATTGTATCGGTGCTGACGGAATGTGTTGGAGACGGAGAAAAAAACAACATACAGCAACGAAAAAAAATGCTTTGTCGCTAGGATTGAGTTTGTCAAGTCATTCACAGATGGACGATGACTGGTCAAAGTGGACGCGACGGATTGTGTCTAACACTGAAGATAATTCTAAAATAGCGTATTAGGTCGTGATGGCGGATGTTGGGGGGATGGGCAGGGAATGAGTAGGAAGTTGAGACGCTGCTGGAGCATAACAAAATGAAAGCTGAGACAGTGTTTTTTCATTTTGTAGACCAAAGTGCTGTCGACGATCTAATCGGCAAAATACATGCAGATTTGTCATGTATATAACAACACATCTACATTTACGCAAAGTATATTGACATAATTTCTCGGTTCCAACACCCACACATATATGCTGTATTTGAAAGCTTAAAAGACACACAGACATATTAGAGCCTGCCCATTTTCTCAGGGTATCTCAAAGGAAAGACAGTTTCGTGTATTTCTCACGGATAAAGAAGCGATTTGAAGTAACAGAAATGTGTTTCTACAGAAGGATGCTGAGAATGCCATGAGCCGAACATGCGTCAACGACAAAGATCTCGAGAAAATTGAAGCAAAAAGAACACTTATACTTAACATCAGGAAGAGGCAGTTGAAATTTCTAGCTCACATAATGAGGAAAGAGGCTTGGAAAATTTGACACTCACAGGGCCGATTGAAAACAAAATGGACATAGGATAACAACTCATAACTTACCTAGCGAGCTTGAGTAAATGGATGGCATAACAACAGGATATAGGAGAGATAACATTTTTGTATTAATTTTATTAAGAGATACACAAGAAAGGATATTGTAGAGAGCCATGATCGCCAACATTCTGAAGGGACACAGAAAAGCAGAAGAAGAAGAAGAAGAAGAAGAAGAAGAAGAAGAAGAAGAAGAAAGGGTGTAAGTTAAGCTATCAATATATTAGCAAACAGCAGCACTTTAGCTATAACAGAAAACATTACTGTGTATAAAAAGCAAGCGAACAAGAAATCACAATACCATCATCACTCGACCGTACTTGGGCTAATCGAGCCAATGTGAGCGATCCTTTCTTTAGCTGTATAGTATGTGCTACGCCAGAGCTACATACAGTTTTGAATTCAGTGTTATTTTCTCCTAGGCTGGTTGCCACACAAGGCAGCTGTTTATTTACCCATAACTGGGAGAGGAAAGAAGAAAATGATTCATACCTTTCCCAAGGGTATTAGTACGGAAGTGAATGTAATGGATTCATCCGACTGGAATTCGAACTCAGCTCTCCGATTCCTCAGTCCTTTACCCCTTCGTGCCTCACAATACCAGTATTCATCTACATGATTACAATACTAAAATACAATGTCGCTGGTACATTTTTACGATAATTTTACTGCCTTAACAACAAGAACAACAACAACAACAACAATAATAATAATAATAATAATAATAATAATAATAATGATAATGATAATATTTTTTTGTATTTTTTAAGGCATGAGCTTCCAGGAATCCCTTCAATTCGTCTACTGGAATCTTTTCCAACCAATCCGAGGGCTCCAACTACGACAGGGATTGTTAATGTTCCCAGGTGTCACATTTTTGACACAGTGAAGGGATTCCTGGAAGTCCATGCCTTAAAGAAATACAAAAATTTGTTCTAATGAATACAGCCCACGCCTTAGGAAGGGCTTTATCTATGTAAATTTTTTTTTTAATTGATCAGTGGAAAATGTCATGATGCCATTTCTAGGCTTAGGTCTCTGGACGGGACCCGGAAAGAAATGTCTACATATCAGAAATGAAAGGAAATAAAATAACAATAATAATAATAATAATAATAATCTTTTGTTGCTCTAATTTGCGTCCCTTTACCATATCTTTTTTTCTTTTTCGGACATCAATTTGTGCAAAGTTGCCCGCCGTTCCTCAGCCTATTTTTCTTGCTTTAGATACGTTCAGCGAGTGGTGAATTCTCTACAACAGTGGTCGCCAACCGGTCGTTCACGGACCACTGGCGGTCCGCGCAATGTTTGACGGTCCGCAGAAAAACCGTGTTTCAATTCTTATGAAGCTTCAGATTCAAAAAGGACGAGTAACAAAACGTATCATGGACGGTATATATGTTCAAGACCTTATCACGAAATAAACACGACTGCACAAGTACACAAATATGACATCATCCAGCCATAGTATAACCTAACATGACTTGCAAAGTCATGTTCAATAAATGTTACTGAATAGTTTCTTACCATTACTGTTGATAACTAGTTACTGGATGGTTTACTAGTATAATTTTCTACAAACATGGCATAGCAAAGAAGTAAAAGCGGAGCCTTCAAGAATCGGCTTACGCAAAAGATTCACATTCATAAGCATTCGTACTCGAAATTTTGATTCAATTTCCAACAACATATTTGTGCGAGAAGACATTTTCATCTATCACAGCAACCAGGTATTGAACTCACACACTTTATCCACTGTGTCCTTGACACATGGCACAGTGGATAGCCGTTAGTTAGATCCAGTGACAGGACCCAAAGAGTGTGAGTTCAATACCTGGTTAAGGCGGTGGATAACTTGGAGAGGTGAATTAACAGGAGATAACTGATAACTGACATCTATTATACATAGCACGTGGAACTAGAACAATCTACCCTAGCGAGCGAAATAAAGGGTTCAGTTCGATATTCCAAACACCTGAATAAGGCCGGAGCGTACAACGGCCGAGACATTGTGATAAATATGGCAACAGAGATGAGGATGATAGCCCGAGCAATGTAAATTGTGTACATAATACCTCATCTCAGAAATATAGACAGTTATTTGTATTATTAAAATTGTTCTCTTTACGTTTGTATTCTCACTTTATCTATAGACATAGCTAAAATATCGTCTCGTAAATGACGACACTCCTACCACCTTTTTTTTTATTTTTAATAAAAAACGTAAATTTTCTTCTGATCCAAACATAGAAGAACTTTATAATTCCTGGTTGAACATTATGGAGGGTAAGATAAATAAATTGTCGTCTAAATTACGCAAAAATGAGAATAACACTGAAATCTCATTTTAACAGATATATTTATCAAAATTACACAAAAATATATCAAGATACTAAAAAGTAAATTTATTCAGAAAAATCACCTTAGCCTTCAACCACGGCCTCTAGACGACTTCGGAATGTTCTCCAACTTTTCTGGATTGTCTCCTTGTTGAAGTTGGTGAATGCTGCCATAATCATTGCCTTCAGTTCATCTCTGGTGTTACAAGGACTTTTCTTGGTTTCTTGTTCAACTGAGCCCCACACATAATAATCAATGTGGTTGCAGTCTGGGGAGATAGGTGACCAGATGGGTGATGTGGGCACAGAAATTGTCTGACAGCCATGACTGGGTTCTCCTGCTTGTGTGGTCTGGTGCAGAGTCCTGTTACCATACATAGGGTCTTCCAGCAGCCACCTTCTTGATCCAGGGTAGCACTAACTCCTCAATGCACTTAATATCTCCCTGTTGTCTGACGCCCTGTGGGAAGATTAATTGAGGCATAACGTCACCATCATTATTGATCGCTCCAAACACATTCGTAATATCACTTAGACTCATTCAACTCTTACCGATTCCTCTGCGCTGTCCTCAGATTGGCACCCAAACACTCTACAATATTCGTATTGGAGCTTCTAACGCAAATGCCAAGCAGTACAGCATGCCGTTTCCAAATTTCTAGCTGAGCGAATTGCATCGTAGGGCTCTTTTTCTCAGAGATAGCGCCCAACTGACCCAGTTATACTGTGCAGTTGACACAATAAGAATAAAAATGAAACAACGCGCATGCGCGAAATTAAAAATATATAATGGCGTCAATTCACCCATTTGTGTGTGTGTGTGTGTATGTGTGTGTGTGTGTTTGTGTGTGTTTGTGTGTGTGTAATCTTTATTTGTAACGATTTTTTTATGTTTCCTAATACTTTGTTAAGGTTTTGGCAGACATCTTTCGCTTTTACAATACGTCTTCAGATTTTGGTGTCACAGATAGTTGAATTTCCGTACTTTTTGTTTTTCTTGCCTTTAATATGTCCCGTGAGTGTCAAATTCTCCACGCCCTCTTTCCTCATTGTATGTTCCAAAAGTTCAACTGTCTCTTTTTCAATTGAAGGACGACTGTCCTATTTTTTTTTCGATTTCCCTGAAAACTTTGTCGTTGATCACATATTCGGTCCAAGGATTATCTTCCTCATTCTATAAAACTCCATCTCTTTTCTTGTTTCTAAATATCTGCTTTGGCATTTGGAAGCCATCTTTTGCTATTTCAAAGGAGACTCTGGATTTCGTTCTCACATCATCTGCTAAGATATTTCCCAGATATTTAAACTTCTGTACTCGCTGTTGCTTTCTGTTTTTCTTGCCTTTATACATATCCGTTAGATAGATACGTTAGCCTTGTTTGGGGTGATATGCTTAAAAAAATAAAAAAAATAAAAAATAAAAATATCCGGCAAGTGTCGAATTTTCCAAAACGTCTTTCCTCATTACATCTCCCAAAAGTTCAACTGTCTCTTTCCGCTCCGAAGCACAAGTGTCCTTTTGTTTCGATTTTTCTGAAGACATCCTCGTTGCTTACATATCCGATTCATGGTTTTCTCAGTATCCTCCTGTAGAACCATATTTCTCTTGCCTCAAGTCTCCTCTTCCTCAATAATTAAACTGACCATCCTTCACTATCATCTATTAGATCACAGTTCAGCGCTCGTCTCTTTCTAAGAAAACATTCCTGCCAATATTTGCTTAGTTTCTGGAAGGCATTTTTCGTCTAAGACTTCCTCGTTTCAAACATGTTCCGTCCATGGTATTCTCAGTATTGTTCTACGGAATCACATCTCTGTTGTTTTAAGAATGTACAATACTGGGAATTAAATAGAGATAGTTTGATAGATGATCACTACAGACGTCAGTCTTTATTTATATTAGGCTTACGCGAAGCACTTCATTTTATTTATAAAATGTTAAATCACCGAAAGCTATGCTGATTACATGTGTGCAAAACAAAGTAAACTTTCCCATCATTGAGCTGAATTGTTTTTCTTTTCCTGCTGCCAGCGTAAATAAATGGCGCCTCTTCTGGGCACCCACCTATTGACTAATTCCGTCTTGTTTTATAGAGGGTTTCTTCGTCTTGTTCTTCTTTTTCTTGTTTGTTTCACAGAGCTTGTTGAAATCTTTTACACTTGTTTGTCATGATTAACGTTCTCTGATTGGCACCGAAGGAAGAAAAGGGACGTCGAACAGCAGTGGAAGTCCTGTAATGAGAAATACTAAATATATAATTGTTTAAATATATATATATATATATATATATATATATATATATATATATATATATATATATTAGGATATTAAACCGAAAACACGTCAAAATCCCTACACAATTTCAGCTGTTTCGATTCGTATCAAAGGATCTCATCACGTGATTGCAAATTACTGGCGAGTGAACGATTTAGATAAATTTAAAAGCAAAGTACATATTTTTTATTAAAAACAAGAAGAAGGTCGTTTGACCTTAAACATTATAAAACTCCAACTTTTTGTCGTTCTACTTTGTATTGAGCTCTCTTTTAAATTAAATGGTACGAACGTTGGATTTGT
>OZ038478.1:90679645-90729645 GCA_964036315.1 Acanthosepion esculentum
CAAATAATTGTTATGTAATGTTTCACGGTAGATATAAAAATAGTTTTAAAAAAATATAACTTTCTGACGGTCCAGGTTGAGACTCTGGACACTTCATGGTAAAAACGATCTTTTTTTATTATTATCCAAAACACAGGCATAAAAGACAATGAAAAGACGTGAACATGTTAGTATAACGTTATGACATCAGGATACATACGGCTTTTCTGATTGGCTCTTCAAAATAGGACAACCAATAGCAAAACACGTCGCAATTATTTACCCACGTTCAACCGCTGGCTGGCCGTTACGTGATTTTTCTCTACCACCGTTAAAGCGTTAAGAAGTAGTGGATTCATATCCTTCCAAAGGGTATTTGCACCTAAGTGAATATCAGTCAGTTATGTGTCATGCTTGATACACGCTTAGGCGATCATGTATATTTCGATACATGACTGACGAGGCAGATTTTTCCTGCAGTAAATTGCTATTTCTTTCTGCGGTAGACCAGTTGCTATCCAAGGCTATCTGTCCTGCTATTTACCCATAGAAAGAGGAGAAGAAGAAGAAGATTTATACCTTTCCCAAGGGTATTAGCACGTAAGCGATAGTAATGGATTCGACTGGAATTCGAACTCGGCTCTCCGATTCCTCAATCCGAGACATTATGCTACCGTGCCTCCTAACGAACCAAATTGTAATTTGAACTCTGCTCTCTGATTTCCAATTCTGAATCGTTATCCATTGCACTAGCCGCACACCCAAGCTTACAGCACCTGGTATTCCTAACCGGTCACCCGTCTAGGTTCTGATCAGTCAAGACTTTGCTTAACTTCGGCGATCAAACAAGAACTGGTGTTTCAACGTTTTATGACGGTAATCTCACCATCGGTCCGTTATTTTTTTTTCCTTTTTACTATGTAACAATTAATTGAGTTCCACTCACTCAACCATACGCTCCATCTGTTATCCTTTCTTTTTGCTACGTTTTCTGTCCATTTTACTTCGTTTAATCGCATCCATTGATTTCTTATCCTGGTCTTTCCATTTATGCTTTTTTCCCCTTTTCTAGTCTTTAGAATTACCCCAAGCACTGATCATTTCTTGGATATTTGTACATTTTTTAAAAACTAATTTGATCAATTTTCATGTTTTGTCACCATACTTCATAACTGACACTCTAAATTCATTATAAACTTTACGTTTTAATCACTGAAAAGGTGTTTGTCATTATATGTTTTTATTAAATATTTTCCCACTAGTGTCATTAGTCTGCTTATTTCCTTTTCATAGTCTTTTTGTTATTAATTTTATCAAATGGTAGAAGTAGATGCATTTCTAAATATTTTTTTCGGAAAATTATATTTGAATATTCTTCTTTTATATTCCTGTGTTCCTTCAGGATGTGAGCGATCATATCACCCCACCTCTTCCGATACTGTGGGAAATGAGTTATTCTCATTATTTATTCGTACAAAAATGTACAAATTGTGGCACAAGGCCGAAAATGAAATGAGTTATTCTCCTGCAGGCTAGCATTACCCATGCTTCTGGAAGGCAAAATAGGTTATCTAAGAGATAGCAGTTCCGTTTTGGAGGCGATAAAATTAACAAGTCATTTCTTGCCCCAGTTAACAATGCAATTGTAATGGCGAATCCTAAGTATAGACACTATTTTATTGAATTATAATATTCTTAATTTTCTATTCTTCATCAACATTTTCACGGAAATGAATTGTACTATGTAAAAAAATAAACGAAATACAAGAGTTTATAAGTGGAACGATATATGAATTGTAATATGTAAAAAAATAAACGAAATACAAGAGTTTATAAGAGGAACGATATAAAACGATATGCTATAAGTTCAAAGGGAAGTAATTTTTCTAACACCTGATTTTTCGTCTAAGTCTTCTAATATGCATGCGTAGATTAGTAATTGGATTAAATAGCAGATCAAACTGGGCTCTCTGGCATTGGCCAGCAACAAATCTATGAGAACGACGACAATGAATTCGAAACAAGTTGTGCGTGGCTAGCAACTCCACCCTACAAAAACCTACTTGCTAATGAAACCACATCATAACCAACGGGACCTCGACAGTTTCACTCAACCGACTAAAGGCTTGAAATGGATTTTAATTAGTGGTTATCTAGGCAATAAAGAATAAACTCCAAAAACATTTGTAAGATTTCACTACAAATGTGAAATAAATATTTTGGTAGTCTTCAATACTTTTATAAGTTCGATGATCACTTGAGCATTGTTGGCACCTAGTCTAGAAAACGAACAACTGTACTGTATATGCACATACTTAGGATAGAAGAGTAGACTGTAATGTCTCGCCTATATTGAAGCTCAGTCTAGTGGACAAACGGCTCTGATTCTAAATCAATGTATTAACTTTATAGACAAGCAAGAAAACCTCGTGCAGTGTGAAGACCACATCGTTACACGTCGAGAAGGCAGATAGGAACGAGAGAATGAATTAGAGGTCGCGCTCAACTCTCCTTCACTAGGATCCAAGTCAAGAGCAAATCATGACTTCAGATGTAGTCTTATTTATCTTCGACTAGAAAAAGCAGACATGACTGATGTGTCACTGGCATTTTGCTGAAATCCTTTTCTAACATTTTGACACTGTTCTTATGGCGAACAGGGAAATACATCGTCAATCATTTACTTGTCTCGACTGAATACGAAAATGAAAATGACTGGCTGCTAGCAACGGCTTATAATTAACATAAGCCGCTGTTAGCAGCCAGTCATCTTTTCAAATTTCTATCTATAGTAAAGGAAGTAAAATATCAACCGTTATTTGCAATTTAATTTTTTTCCGTTAATCAAAACCACAGCATTCTGCATCGTAAAACATTTTTTATGATTTGCAATTAAAATACCGGACTTTCAGTTTGACAAACCTCAGTAAAACTCAGATTGAATGAACAAAATGGATACGCATACATTTTTATGCTAAGATTTACCTAATACAAGGGAAAAGAGCTACTCAAGGTAGAGAAATACTGTTTAAATTCAAATGAAGGAGATGAATTTAAGCGCAGTACCAGATTGTCCAGAAGGTATCATCAAATTGCAGTGGAGATATGATCGGAAGTTCTACGATAACAGTTTCTTCTCTCGCTAGGGGAACACTCTTGCGGCTTCTCGTTTTACAGTGATCTTCAGAAATTTAAATGCGATGTCAATCGATATGCACTGCCTTGATTCCTCTTTTATTGTTCTCGATCCTTAATAATTTTTATTTTTTTTCTTATTCTTTCGTACTCAGTAAACCCTTGTGACTTAGTGGCTTTATTGCCTTGCTTGGGATGAAATGAATAAAAAATATGATTGAAAGGGAGGTTGTAATGAAATGAATGCAAATATGTACTTATGTGCCTGCAATAAGACGTAGTGTCAAAAGGACGATTTTTCCCATAACACTGCTTTTTTTTTTACCTACCTTCGGTAATGTTAGTGAGGATTACAATTGGAATAAAACTTAAACGTATGAAAATAAATTTATACATTTTCTTTGTTCTTGAGAATTGACAACAAAAATAATAAATTCTATTTATTTATTAGATTGTTTATTTGCACTATTTATTTATTATATTATTTATTGGAATGGCTGGAAAAACATCGGCTAATTGCCAGCTGATTCGAACTTTATAAAATGGTAAATAATAACGATTTCATTATTACTGGCTCATACATTTTAATAATTTAGTAAATGTTTATAAATTTTTGAAAAAAAAAAATGTTTTCGTATTTATAAATTGGTAAATGCAATAGTTCTAATTGTATTTTAGTTTTTAGAAATTTGTAAATTATTCTTGAAAATAAAAATTCTAGTAAATAAATAGTGTATAATATTTTTGTTATAAATTCTCAAGAACCAAAAAAAAAAAAAAATTCATATATGAACTTTCATCATATGTTTAAGTTTTATTCCAGATCTAATCATCGCGCTTGAAAACAAAAAAAATTACCGAAGAGTGAAGGTAGTTAAAATAATAGCGACGTCAAGGGAAAAATTATTGCCCTTATTGCGGCACGTAAATTCATGTTCGCCGAAATGAAGATTATGTGTATAACTTTTCACTATTCTTGGGAGATCTTCTATTATCGGAATGTGGGATGTTTTATATCAAAAGTGATGGAAACACAAAGAAATGAAAAAGAATCTAAATGATATTGGCAAGATTATATACCTAAACACACAAAATATTTTCAAAAAATAATTTTAAATTTTAAATTCACACCGTCCTTCGTTCGCTCATGCGCATGCGTAGTCGCATCAACGGGAAGATAAACTGAAGGAAGAAACGCGTTACACAAAACCTTTTTCCAATTAGTCATAATTCTTTCCCTTAAAACTGTTCCTTATATATAAAATATTTATATATCGTTATCCCATATATACATATATATAATTATATATATATGTATATATATATAATTATATATATATGTATATATATAATTATATATAACCATATATATATATATATATATATATATATATATATATATATATATATATATATATGATTAGTAAAATTCAGCCGTGTCTATTTTGATCATTACAGAGTTTCTTTCATCCTCCAGTATAAATTATTTACATAAACTGAAAGTCACAGGTGTATTTTAATATACTTAAGCGTACATACATGTAGGTATATGTATAAACGTTCACGTCCAAGCTAAAATGTGTAATATATCTACATCTATGTACAAAACCACACACGCATATATATATATATATATATATATATATATATATATATATATATATATATATATATATATATATATATATATATATATATACGCATCGTTCTATGTTCAAAAATATTTCCACCCGGGTCAAAAAGAACGAGGCTTATGCTAACATCCCTTTTTCATATTCTCCTTCAAATGATTCCACCCGACAGTCGCACCTGCAAACCCATCAGAGACACGTTCTTTGTCGCACAACTGGAACGCCATAGGATCAGCGTTGATTTCCGTTGCCCACCTATGAAACACTTCTTGTAAAAGGAATGAAAAAGGCAGCTTATTTTTGTCTTGTGGCAAAAGAAGGAACAAACCAAACTGATAATATCGTTCGATGACGGGTTCAGATGAGTGCAAATTACAGACACTGGCGAAACAGACAGGGAACGGATGACGCTTTCAGTGGTCGGATACAGAAATTGTATGTGGCGAATACTAAGCTAATGTTAGTAAAATACCAGTATTCCCACTTGCTGTTAAGTAATGGTTATCACACATCTTGTGTAGCTCATTTCTAAATGTTAATTCTCCCTGGCTGGCCATTTCCGGTACTAATGTTTACTAAGTATCAATACTTTTGTAAGTAAGATCCTTTAACTGCATGTGCGAGTCGTGTAATAGATAGCGGTTTGGAATGAGAAATAGGAAAGTCGAGTTCGAATTCCAGTTGGGTTCGTTAGGTTTACTAGACCAGATAAAATCCTTCTCTGTTGTTTTCAAGAACCCTGTCCCAAAACTGTCTCCAATGTTGGCGAACCTGTTTAACCATTAACTTATGAAGAATTGTTCTCCAAGCCCGTAGAAGGTATCTAGTATGTGCCCTGTGTACAAGAAGGTAGGTGAGGCATCGTCCCTGTCACAATATCTCCCAATAAGCGTCCTTAGACTCAATAGCTATTTTTGGAAACTATTGTCAACAAAAAAACACCTCAATAAAAACAAACACCTGAGTAACAAACAGTATGGTTTTCCCATGCTCAGACCTTCACAAGTAGGGCTCGCCATGCATTATTCACGGTGCCAAATGATCTCCATTCCATTCGTGTTCATTTGATAAAAAGTAAGTTCTACTCAGTCAGCTTCTTCCCCCAGAACTGTTACATTGTAGAACAAACTCCCGAGAGGATGCTTTCCTGACAACTACAATCTTGGTCTCTTCAAGATCTCTGTTATCCGAAAATTTCGTAAACATTCTCATAATGAGCGATTTTTATTTATCCCTTACCCCTCCCTTACAGCAATCCCAGTCAGTAATCCCCTACCTTGACTCGCCCACAGGCCTTGTATTGGTTGAACTAAAAAAAATCACTTACGCTTAAATACCGTTGGGAATGTATGAATCCATCTCCTCTCTAACCTTAAATATGGTTTAAATAGTAGGACTTGTATCTCGTAAAAACTTTCTTCTCAAAAATAAAAAAAATGAATGCAATATTAACTTGCAATAAATAATTATTCTTATAATCCAAAATAGTTTTTGGCTTTAAATAGCCCAGAAAAAGGTCGATAAGATGAAAAATAAACCAATCAATCTTTATTTACACTATTTGCATACCGTCTATTTTGCTCATCAATGGTCTGCATATAAATAGTATAAATAATAAATCCTCATTCCAGAAATTCAGACAGAAATCATTGTCTATTTCAGCTTAGGCTTACGGCCACATCTCGTTCAAACACCGGTTCCTGTACGATCACCTAAGTTAAGCAACGTCGAGCCTGGTCAGGGACTGAAAGGGTGATCGCTTGAGAATACTAGGTGCTGTAAGCTTGAATAGGCAGGTAGTTTCCTGTGGGGATAACGGTTCGGAACTGTTAATCGGAGATCCGAGTTCCATTCTTTGTCGGTTTCGTTATATTCACTTACTTGAAAATACGTTTGGGAAAGGCATGAATCCATCTGTTCTCGACCTCACACTATGGGTTAATTAGTAAGAGTTGTATCACTAAATCATTATTATCTACCCAACCAAAAATGTTTACAATCTAAAAATATTTTTCCGCTCTGGGTATGACGATAAACTACATCCGGCAGCAACGGCTCTGATCTGGGGGTTTTGAAGAACCTAGAACCATCTCTTAATTTCTGTTGTTTCCAGGTCCTCCCTGACTCGGGGTGGTAGCACCTGTTATGGTCACAGTTATGGGTAAATACTTAACTATAAAACTGGGGTCAAAGCACCATGAAAGTGTAAAAATAGATATATATATAATAAAAATACTAGTAATATACATTTGAAAAAAATATTACCATCAAAGCATTTGACTCTTGACAAAAACCCTTTTTTTAAAGATTCGTCAATGAAACCTGATCTACAAACTGATTTCTTACAAAGAATACATATCCTATTCATACGAGCCTATCCTAAAAATCTTGTCAGCATTAAATGACCCACTGACGTAGATATGCCGTAAAACAAAATAAACCAAACCAAACCTAAAAACATCTGCTGGCTTTAAATTACCTGCAAAGGGCTGATAAGTCGTAGAAAACGAATCAATCAATATTTCAATCGGAGTTTGAAATTTGTGGTTTGGAACCAGACGATTGCAATGCTGCAAAAGACACGAATATATGAATGCCATGGGCAATATTCAAATAAAGGAAGCCGATTTTTTTTTAATAATATTGGGTATAAATAATTAATAATAACAAAACAAAAGTCATTGAAACAAAGCAAGTTCAGTCAACCAATGATGACAATTCCAGAACAACGTAACTATAAACAATTTTTTTCTATCCTCTGCCAGCCGCTATGATGGAGAAAGTATTACCTCAAACCGTCGCCAGTGAGACACGCTGCAAGAGCCACTCCGTGTCGCGAGGCTCGTTCCTTAATCGAGACGCAATCGCGCCAATCCTCCGAAGGAACACCATAGATTTCAAGATGTGGTTCTCCCGACTAAAGCTCAGAATATACAACAGGCGAGTAACAAAAAATGTTTTAAGGAGATAAGGAGCTACAAAGAAACTAACACTTAAAATCAGAAAGGGATATTTCGGAGACGCAAAATTTAAAAAAATAAATAAGGCTTGGCGAATACAAATATTTTCATGGCAATTGTCCTGATGAACTTTCCTCCTTGGTGCCTCCACTGCATGAATTTAAGCGTACGACTAAATTGGCAACTAGGCCCCACCGTTTTACTGTTGAACTAGCGAGATTTAACCGTATGTTTCATTCTAATAATTTCTTTACTCGCACTTCTTGACTGTGGAACTAACTTACGGTTTCTTCTTTCCCTGTCACATACAATCATCAAAATTTTAGATGTAGCACTAGTCGCCATCTCCTGTCTTCTTGAGCTCTTTCCCCTCCCCTTTGTTCTCCGCTAAAAGTTTTCTTATTCTCTTTCACTCCCAGTAATCACTTGCCTCTTATTGGCATTATCGCCTTACTTGGGATGAAATGAATAAAAAAAAGGAAACTTGAAGAAATATATTTCTGGAAAATTAATTATAACTACATTATGAATGTGAAATCTTAAAATAAATCTTTAAAAATACGATATATTTTATCTTTAGTGTTATTCTCATGAATTTCGAAATTCTTCATAGCGTTGGCTTTGTGCGTAAACATGGATTAGCTCCGGTATAGATAGATAGATAGATAGATAGATAGATAGATAGATAGATAGATAGATAAGGATGAGAATTAGATAGATAGATAGATAGATAGATAGATAGATAGATAGATAGATAGATAGATAGATAAATACATACATACATACATACATACATACATACATAAGAATGAGAATTAGATTGTTTTACAAGGTCAGGTTTAAGATGGGGATCCCCTACTTCGTGGGAGCCCGATCCAAAAGTAGTCCAGTATACTCAGTATTGCCTCTTTGGGAGATGCTCCAGGTTCCCGTTAATTATCTTGGTCCCTTGCCCAAGAAGGTCGTACCAGAGAATAGAAGCCACCAAGACTGGAAGCCACCAAGAATTTATGTGCCCCTTTCAGGCCAATGGGAGTAACATATCTTACATCGTCAGAACAGTCCACTACACAAAATTAGCTAATAATCCATGTCTATGTCGTAGACTCTTCCGTTAACGTAAAACTTTTTCTTTTGACGACGTAAAATATAATTATTGAAGGCTCAAGTGTTTGTTATTTGTTTAGTTTAATATTTACTAATCATAGTATAGATGTGGCACAAGGCCTCATATGTGATGCACACAGTATGGGTCACATTCACTACTCAGTCGTAATTGATCTAACAAGACAAACTTACCGATCATTGCACCACATCGCCGTGTTTTGTCTAATATTCGGAGAAAATACAAAGCGATAGAATTTACATGTTCTATAAGCATAATTTCAAAATTACTTAAATATTTCCGCCATTTTCAGTGCATGAGTAAACTGCTGTTTTAATATCTTTTTTTACGAAATTAACCATGTTACCACCCAGAGTTTAAAGTGTGTATATGTATGTATGTGTGTGCGTGTTTCCTTCTTTTTTATTACTTTTACTTATCTATGGTAGGTGGAGACGCTTCCGTTATTCTACGTTGCTTTCTTATCAATGATGAATTACCTAAAGAGAGGAAAAATATATTGGCGCGGTGAGAAACCAACCGTAGATAAACCCTTGAATGGAATAATTACACGCTGGTCTGATCAAAACGTGTGTATGCGAAGTTAGTTATGTTGTAGGCACACTGACATCACTGAATTTAAGGTGAAATGTTGGTTAACATCTTTGTTTCATGTCGTTCAAAGCGGCGCCCTCTTTTCCAAATAACTCCTGTTAAAATAAGCGATCATTTCAGATTGTGCTGCTCGCACAGCAGACGAGGATTAGTGGAAAGTCCTCGACTTTTTTTTTCTTTTTCTAAATTAAATAATAAGACTTCTCACTTTTAAATATTTCTGTAAGTTTATTTGTGTTTTTCATTTTCTTTCTTTTATATCACTTCTCAGTGTTTTTTCTTTCTTCATTTTCTTTCTTTCTTTCTTTCACATTATATCTCTTTTCCTCCCCTCTTTCTTTTTCATTCTTTTTCTTTCGCTTTCTCTCTCTTTTCCACATTTCATCCTTTCTATCTTTCTTTCGCTTTTCTTTCTTTCTTTCTTTCTATCTTTCCTTCGCTTTTCTTTCTTTCTTTCTTTCTTTCTTTCTTTCTTTCTATCTTTCCTTCGCTTTTCTTTCTTTCTTTCTATCTTTCCTTCGCTTTTCTTTCTTTCCTTCGCCTTTCTTTCTTTCTTTCTTTCTTTCTTTCTTTCTTTCTTTCTTTCTTTCTTTCTTTCTTTCTTTCTATCTTTCCTTCGCTTTTCTTTCTTTCCTTCGCCTTTCTTTCTTCCTTTCTTTCTTTCTTTCTTTCTTTCTATCTTTCCTTCGCTTTTCTTTCTTTCTTTCTTTCTTTCTATCTTTCCTTCTTTCTATCTTTCTTTCTTTCTTTCTTTCTTTCTTTCTTTCTTTTGCAGCTACTTAGAATCATTTACTGCGAAATCTTCGTGTTGATCCTCAGGGTCCCTTTATTTTTCATGAAATGATGAATTATTTTTTGAGGTTCATCTTTGAATTTCTTTCTTTCTTTCTTATTTATTTATTTATATATTTATATATGTATCTATTTAAATTAGTCTAGGCTAACTTCTTCAGTGTTATGAATACAATAATTACCACAATCGCAACGACTAACATCAGGAACTATAACAACACCAACAAAAACAGTTATAATAATAATAATAAAGAATATTGGGATTCGTATCTTTTTACCTCAGAATCATTTTCTTGCCTTACAGCTCTCTAACTCTATAATAATAATGATAAATGTCAAGAAAAAAAAACGATTAAACAATAGACAAATTAAAACGAGAAATTGAGGAAATCAGATGTGAATTATAGATACCAGGTGAGATTACAATAAATTTAAAAGCAAAAAGATCGACCAGAAATATAAAATTAAAGCAGTAAATGCAATTCTACAAATCAATGAAATACCTAAATAGAAACTGCGGTTAAAGGCACAGAGAACAAAACAATATAAAAAGCGATAAGGAAGTATCGACAACATAAGATATTCCAAATGGACCGCAAGAAGTTTTACAGTCTATTTGGAAGAGCAGTTTTGGAAGTCAAAAAGCCACAATCTATTGAAGAAGTGCAAACATTTTGGGAGAATATTTGGAGCAACCCAAAGGAATATAATTCCAATGAAGAGTGGATCAGACGAGAACAAGAAAGAATGAAGGATAAACCTGCACAAGAATGGAAAAATATAACCAAGAATAATGTTAGGGAAGCTCTAAAAAAAATTTCCGAAACAGAAATACCCAGCAAATGACACAGTATCAAACCTTTGGCTTTATCATCTATCATCAATCCATAAAACTGTTACGCAAAATTTATTAATGCTAAGTAATGAAATTCCAGAATGTATTACTGAATATATTACATATCTCTTAACAAAAACGGGTGAAACAGATGATCCCAAGTTATAGGCTTGATCGAAGGAGGCAAAGGATTAGTTCAACTAGAACTGTCTTACAAAACTACAGCAATCGGCCTTCAAAGATATCTGGAAACTACTGGATGATGATCAGTGTCAATGGACATGAAAGAAGTAAGAAAATATATTCAGTAATATAGGAAGCCAATAAATTCAAAGGGGATTTCAAGTGGGCGGAGAAATGCAAGTAAAAGATAATACACCGACTGCAGCGGCAAGAACCTTAAAAAAGAAAGCAAAGGCAAATGCAATCGACCAGCTATAAAAAGGATGGCAAGATACACACCTCTTCATGGTAAATATTCTACCGGTACCAAACTAGTGGAGACAAAACTCGTACCCATCAGTGGCTACCTAAAACCCGACATGACAGAACGTGACAATATCTGCATTGGAAAATCTGCAACTTTTACGGAAATGAAACCGCAAAAATTGGTATGAACTCAACCGGAACTAGGTTACAGAGATAAGACCTGTAACAATTTTATGCGATTTTACAATACACACAGACAGAAGAATCATAGCTAATCGCCGTGATATAATGATCAGAGCCCGCAAAAAATGTGCTTTCTTATTAACATGGCAGTCCCTGCAGACTGTAATGTATCCTTGAAAATCTTCAAAAATGTTGTGTAGGATCCACCTAATCTGCATAGGTGACTACCAACTATATACATAATGGTTGATACCGGAAGACGAGGGGGAAAGGAATCACGAGATCCAACTAGAGACTCTGATCGACTGCGACTAGTCAACACATTCTCCAGGAACGTCTTCCCAGAAATATACAGAAATACTATATGTACACTTTCTTGTTATAATACATTCTTGTTCTAAGTACATTTTGTGTTGCATTATTATTCCATGCAATAGGCGAGATTCAACATTGAGTCAAGACTCAACAAAAAAGCTATCAAAATACAAGGACCTTGAAATCGAAATCTCAAAAATGTGACACATTGCATAATTCCAGTTGTAGTTAGAGTAAATAAATACAAAGAAAAATGTAATTAAAACTTAAATTTGAACAGAGAAATGGCTCCTATCAAAAATATAGATGGAGGAAGCTCGAAGGATGGAGGTTACATCGGCAAGATCATTTTGATCTAAGGGTACCACGGGGGCCCAAAACCCACCACTGAATATTTTTCACTTTGATTTCAATTAAATTTAAATTTGAACACGGGAATAACTACTAGGTTAGTTGGATAAGTATATTTCATTTTCATAAGTATATTTAACTTTGATCAATGAGGATCCCCTCGTGGCACAAATCACCCACAGAAAATTTATTTTCTTTTGATTTAATTTAAATTTAAATTTGAACAGGGAAATGACTCCCATCCAAAATATAGAAGGAGAAAGCCAAAAAACGGAGGTCACATCGGTAAGATCAAAATGAGATAATATGCACGAAAGTTGAGGAAGAAATCAGCAATCAGTGGGTAGTGCCTTACGATACTTATTTGTTGCGACATTTCAACTGTCATATCAATGTTGAAATCTGCTCATCATTTCATTCCATCAAGTATAACATCAAATACACATCAAAGACGTCAGATCAAGGAATAACTCCTATCAAAAATATAGAAGGAGAAGCCCAGAAGATGGAGGTCAAATCGGCAAGATCATTGAGTAATATTGAAATGCATCACTTTTCTCTATAAATAATAACCATGATTTCAAATCAATCATAGTTTTCTTACAAAAATGTGTGACGCGCAGCAAAGCACGTGTAATTCGGCTAGTATATATATATATATATATATATATATATATATATATATATATATATATATCTTTCTGTCTGTCTGTCTGTCTGTCTCTCTCTCTCTCCATATATATACGTATATATATATATATATATATATATATATATCTTTCTCTCTTTCTGTCTGTCTGTCTGTCTCTCTCTCCATATATATACGTATATATATATATATATATATATATATATATATATATATATATATATGTATATATATGCAAATGTATATTGTTCGCAATATTTTGCAATGCCTCTGCATTTTAAACTTAAAAGAGATTAAATTTAAATTTTAAAATGAGTAATTTTTAATTTCAAATTTTATCGTATAATTTAATACTTATTAGTTAGAATTAATTCTATTTTAGTCTAACCCCAACATTAAGGCATTAAATAGTTATTATAACCATAGTTCGTTGTCAAGTTTTTGGAATTCTCGTATACTTGTATTTTGATTGGTCATTCCAGCTTATGTAACAGCGTTTCCCCTTGTGAGGGGTGGTTAATTGATTTGAACCTTTTAAAACCCTTTATTCTACATTCAACATCATCACTTTATAAGACACACCAGAGGTGTTGAAACAAAATGGCTATTTTTGTAGTGATTTTATAACATATTTATGTTATAATTTTTGAATAAATAATTATATATATATGTATATATATATATATATATATATATATATATATATATATATATATATATCAACCACTATCCATGGGGAGAATGTTAGATCCTTCAAAAGAGATTGAAACAGTTGCGTTTTAACCTGTTCTTTCTTAAATTTAAACAAGGGAGTGACTCCTCTCCAAAATATAGAAAGAGAAAGCCAGAAGATCGAGGTCAAATTGGCAAGATCATTGAGTAATATTGAAATGCATCACTTTTCTCCATAAATAATAACCATGATTTAAAATCAATCATAGTTTTCTTACAAAAATGTGTGACGCGCAGCAAAGCGCGTGTAATTCGGCTACTATATATATATATATATATATATATATATATATATATATATATATATATATATATATATATATATATATATATATGTTAAATTGTACAGATGATTTACGGACACAGGATATATATATATATATATATATATATGTTAAATTGTTTAGATGATTTACGGACACAGGATATATATATATATATATATATATATATATATATATATATATATATATATATATATATATATATATATATCCTGTGTCCGTAAATCATCTGTACAATTTAACATATATATATATATATATATATATATATATATATATATATATATATCAACCACTATTCATGGGGGAATTTTTAGATCCATAGAAAGAGACTGAAACATTTACGCTTTAACCTGTTCTTTCGTAATTGTGTCTTTTATGTCGCATTCTCAATTGAAAACAACAGAAGTCTTGCGAAGAATCTACATTTGCGTAATTTTAAGAATGCCTCGAATGAACACTCGACAAAAAAAAATAGACATCAGCCTTTGTCTACAAATATAATCTACACAAAATGGGTTAATACCGAACGTCTATCAAATTTCATTCACTTTTGCATTTAATCAGTTTAAGACAGAAGGTCTGACATCTCTCTAAAAGTGCCGGTTTTTCTTCGCCTGATAGCATTCATTGCATGTACTTATAAAGATAAATTGGCAGAGCAAGAAATGGCATATAAGTTTCTCTAACAGATGTGATTCGTTTGTTGAGCAAAATCTCTAGTTTTTAAGAACATCCGAAAAAATTACTATCGCTCTATCACATGTAATGAATGTAGCCTAGTCTGGTTCAAGACTGTAATAACAGAGTAAATATTGATGATAATAATCTCTAGCAATTGGTCAGACGCCTTAAATGTGGTAAGCTTAATCTAGCAAAACATGCAAATGCTGTTAATACGTTACGACATAAAGAACTATTCGAACTGCTAAGTAAGCTTAATTTATTAGGGAAATATATCAGAATAATCCAGACCTTACACTGGGCAAAAAACCAACTGTATACAGATAGAAAATGAATGAAGACAATACACAAAATAGAAACGAGTGTAAGAAAATGACGTGTCTTCTCGCTGGATTTATACAGTGAAGAAATCCTGAAAGAATTAAATGTCCTAACAGGATTCATAATTGGTGGCTACAATGTTAACAACATTAGTTATGCAGATGACAGTGCTGATAACAGACGCAAAAACTACAGAAACGCCTACAGTAGGTAGTAAAGGAAAGTGAGTAGAAAGGACTAAACATCAAATGTAAGAAGATAGAATGTATAATTGTCAACAAATGGAATACCACCAACATGCCAACTACGAATTGGAGACACCAGAATCAAGCAAGTACAAAATTGAGATGCCGGCAGCCTTAAACGATTTCAACATTGACAAAATTAACAGACGTAATAAACAAAATTCATGACAGTGGAACAGAAGAACTAGAGCAGAAGAACTAGACTGGAAATGGAATAAGAACAGTGCGGTTTTATTAAAGAGTCTGGAACAAGGAATATTTATGATCAGAATGATATAAAAAAGAGCAACACGAATACTAAAGCATAAATAGCTGTTTCATAGATTATACAAAAGCGTTTGATAAACTACATCACAAAGAACTGTTTGAACTACTAGATTAGCTTGATCTATTGGGTTGGTGCATAATTATCAGCCGGTTTTTAAACAATATTTGCTATGAAAAAAGAATCATAACAATTCAACAATAACATTTTAAATGGTTATTCCGAAGCATATGATTATCGACACGCATTGTGATAACCTGAAAATAAAATAATATTTTTCTTAAAATGTAATTAAAACTTAAATTTGAACAGGGGAATTGTAATAGATAATGGCTCGGAATTTTATATATACCTATTTCTTTTTTCGCTTGTTGTTCTTTCCGTTTGGGTCTAGCTTTGCTACTTACGTTCTTAACATCCTCTTTTTTCCTATCTTATCCTTAAGTATTCTCAATTCCTTCCCGTTTATTAAGTAGGCGTCTCGGTCATAAAGCGTAACTGTTTCAAATTAGGAAGGGCGGAGAATCGAACAGATACTACATTCTCACCCAAGCTAGGAAAGCGTGTCATACAAGCGAGAAGAATAACAGTAGACATTTTTTGCTCATAATTCATCATCATTTTTTATTAACAGCAATTTTTATTAACATATAACTACAAAAACGCCTGATAATTATGCACCAACCCAATACTTTTGAAAGATATTAGAATAATCCAGAATATACATTGTGAGTAAACAGCCTGTATTCGAATAGAAAATGTATTCAGTAATTACACAAACATAGAAAAGAGAATAAGGATAGGTTGTAGAGTAGTAAATAACTCATCACTCTTGAAGCTGGAAAATGACGATTAAGCAACCCAGATCTAGCAACAAAATATCATATTGGGGCTGACCTGGCTTTTCTAAAGATAGAGCATGCCAGGGGGAATCGGGTACTATCTGAAGTGGTACACCGACCATTTTTCTGCCATCTTTAGCAATGGATCTTATATACAATTTCCACCAGCTTAGTTCGTAGTTCGTATCTTGAGTCCCAGTAGATTTACCAGGTAAGGAGCTTCATGCAGAGTACAGCCTAGTCTGCTTTATACATTTTCGCATTGTTGTCCACATCCTTTCCCCCGCCATGAAGTCACCTCTTGTGTCTCCAGCTATCACAACTGACTGGGCTTTCTGCCAATTAAGAAGCACCCCTCTGAGTTCAAATCCGTGGAAAAGACAACAGGGAATTACCGCACTGAACTACACAGCAGTTCCCGTAGGGTCACAGGAGTTAAGCAACGCTGAGCCTGGACAGTACTAAGATGGGTAATCGTTTGGGAATACCAGGGGCTGTAAGTTTGGATGAGCGGGTGGGGTAATAGATAATGGCTCGAAATTGTTAATCGGAGAGCGGAGTTCGAATTCAAGAAAATGTACCCTCCTGATTTCCATTAAATAACATTTGAAGTAATAAAAATTTATCGGATTAAAATAAAGTCTTTATATATATATATATATATATATATATATATATATATATATATATATATATATATATATATATATATATATATATATATATATATGAGATAACGACATATATTTTTATATATCAAGAACAGTATTGAAGAAATTGTAAGAAAAAATGTGAAAAAATTTACTTGTGACGCATTTCAAAAATTTTAAAACTACCAGTGTGTGTGTGTGTGTGTGCGTGTATGTATGTAAATAGAGAATTAAGAAAATAAACTTATCATCTGATTTTACGTTTACACTACTGATCAAGGTAATATAAATTTATTGAATTCATTGACATATATCATTTTTATATTTAATTTAAATATCATTTTTACGCAGCAAAAAGACTTCATTGACTTCAAGCAAATTTCAGATCTCTTCTTTTTTTTCTTTTTCTCTGCCAAAAAGATTATAACTTGACATTCTTTAAACGGTATAAAACGCTATAGCGTAACAACCTTTAAATGATATTAAACATTATAACGTGAGAACCTTTAATACGATAGTAGACCATATTCGGGATCATTGAGTCAATGCAAACGTTTCTTTTTTTAGCTGCATAGTATGTGCTTCGCCTGGGCTACATACAGATATTAAACGATATAAAACCTTATAACATGACAAACTTTAAACGATATAAAACCTAATAACGTGAAAAACTTTAAACGGTATAAAACCTTATAACGTGACAAATTTTAAACAATTAAACCTGATAACGTGACAAACTTTAAACGGCATAAAAACTTATAATGTGACAAATTTTAAACTATATAATACCTTAAAGCGTGATAAACTTTAAACGATACAAAAGCTCATAACGTGACAACCTTTAAATGATAAAAAAAAACTTATAATGTGACAAATTTTAAACTATATAAAACCTTAAAGCGTGATAAACTTTAAACGATACAAAAGCTTATAACGTGACAAACTTTAAATGATAAAAAAAACTTATAATCTGACAAATTTTAAACTATATAAAACCTTAAAGTGTGATAAACTTTAAACGATACAAAAGCTTATAACGTGACAAACTTTAAATGATAAAAAAACTTATAATCTGACAAATTTTAAACTATATAAAACCTTAAAGTGTGATAAACTTTAAACGATACAAAAGCTTATAACGTGACAAACTTTAAATGATAAAAAAAACTTATAATGTGACAAATTTTAAACTATATAAAACCTTAAAGCGTGATAAACTTTAAACGATACAAAAGCTTATAACGTGACAAACTTTAAATGACATATGAGAGTCGACCATAGTCGGAATCACCGAGTCAATGCGAACGATTCTTTCTTAGCTGCATAGTATGTCCTTCGCCAGGGCTACATACAGATATTAAACGATATAAAACTTTATAACGTGACAACATTAAATCTGTATTACCTTATATTTTAAATGTCACCATTATAAAAGGCAATTTTTGATATATTTGAAAATATTAGACATTTTTAAAATTAATGATTTTTTATTTATGTTTTTTATCTATTTTATTTTTGTTTTATTTTTATATTGATTTAATTATTTTTTTACTTTTTATTTATTTATTTTATTTATTCTGATTTAATTACTTTACTTATTTATTTTATTTATTTATTTTTTCGCTTGCTGTTCTTTCCGTTTGTGTCTAGCTTTCTTAACTTGCTACTTACGTTCTTAACATCCTCTTTTTCCCCATCTTATCCTTAAGTATTCACAATTCCTTCCCGTTTATTAAGTAGGCTTCTCGGTCATAAAGCGTAACTGTTTCAAACTAGGAAGGGCCGAGAATCGTACAGATACTACATTCTCATCCAAGCTAGGAAAGCGTGTCATACAAGTGAGAAGTATAACAGTAGACATTTTTTGCTCATAATTCATCATCATTTTTTCCTGTTTGGCTCGGATATTTATTTTCCTTCTTCGCCTCATGGACAGGTTCAGTTGTACTCCTCGACTGTTGACAATTCTTACAGGTGAAGAGTGGTGGAAGCGATTTTGCGTCAGGCCGACGTGGATTGGACGGTTTCTCGGTTAAGACTCGACTTATTTGACGGCCATGTGTAGAGCAGACATAGGGACGAAGCATGAAAATCATATGTGAGAAACAATTCGGCGACATTGTTAATTGTCTGCTCACTTACGCGCAGACAACACCCATTTTTTTCGTCAGCTTATTTTTTACGCGTATCTCTCTTCGACTGCTTACATCACAGTTCACCAAAATATCCCATTTTCCGTTTTCTCTCTCTCACTCCTCTCTCCCACTCCTCTCTCTTTCTCTCCACACACACACGCACACACACACACACACACACGCAAACACACACACACATACACACACACACACACACACACACATATATATATATATATATATATATATGTATTGTGCTTGAAACTCCGAGTTGTGCTACCGCTGAGGAAAAAAATGTATACTTATTATTAATATGAATTTTACATTTTTATACATCGAATTATATTTTATTAGACGCCGAATTCAATGTGATTATATATATATATATATATATATATATATATATATATATATATATATATATATATATATATATCACATTATATATATATAAAAGTGTGGTTGGATCTGCACAAAACCTTCACCACTATAATCAAATCATATGTGCTGGTGCCTAGGCTGTTGGTTCCTAGGAACTGAGCTGATTGACCCTCATACGTTGAATACGACAGGAGAATCCATCATATACATATATATATATATATATATATGTATGTGTGTGTGTGTGTGTGTGTGTGTGTGTGTGTGTGTGTGTGTGTGTGTGTGTGTGTGGTGTGTACTCGTATCTCTCTCAAACCGTTAATATCTCTCTGTCCTCCCTTTTAATCATATCTATCTATCTATCTATCTATCTATCTATCTATCTATACATACATGCATACATACATACATACATACATACATACATACATACATACATACATGATCCTCTTGGGAGTTGGTTCCACAGAGCAGTGATTCGCCTGTAGAAAATGCCCAGCAGGAACTTACATCTCACCAGTGGAAGAGGGGGTGGGATATGGGGGTTGTTTTCTACAATATGAGTGGCATGGCGAGTCCTAGTCGTGGAGATTAGAACTGGCGGAACAAAGGAATGCAGTTCGTCCGAGAACTTTCTATGGAAGTAGCGATGGAGCAGTCAGAGGCTTGCCATATTCCGTCTGTGGGGTTGCAGGGAGAAAAATAATTTGTCACCCACAAGGACGCGAAGACGCTTTTGATCCCTATCGAGTGTGGAAAGCGAAACTGGGTAGCTCCTGTCTCTCTCTCTCTCTCTCTCTCTATATATATATATATATATATATATATATATATATATATATATGTGTGTGTGTGTGTGTGTGTGTGTATATATATATATATATATATATATATATATATATATATATATGTGTGTGTGTGTGTGTGTGTGTGTGTGTGTGTGTGTGTGTGTGTGTGTGTGTGTGTGCAGGTATGCGGAAAAATAGGAAAGAACACGTTAGGTAAATAATCCGGAGTTCCTTAGTATTTTTGCTTTTATTTTTAAAAAGACAGTGCTCCATACAGAAGTAGAGCTTATATTATAATGTTGTTTTTTTTTAAAATATGATTCCTTCGCTACATAAGAGTTCTCATGTTTCAAAAGCGGGAGCTGAGACCCCTAACATAATTTTTGAAATTAAGTTGAATTTAAGCTCCCGTTTTTGAAACATGAGAACTCTTATGTAGCGAAGGAATCATATTTTTTTTAAAAATATTATAATATATATATATATATATATATATATATATATATATATATATATATATATATATATATATATATCAGTAGTACTCCATTTTTGATCTGATCTGGCTTTTGTGAAGGTAAAGGATAGGAAGAGTCAGATAATTTTGTTTTCTTTTTTTTTTAAGCTTTTCACCCCAAGCAAGGCTGGAAGCCACTAGCACGCAAGGGGTTACAGAAGGTTTGGAGGAAAAGCGGATAGGAGTGGTAAAGGAGAGGATGTGGAGAAAGATAGTGGATCGATCAAGGCAAGGGGGTTACAGAAGATTCGGTGCGAGAGCAGATAGGAATGAAAGGGGAAAGGATGTAGAGAAGGGAAGTGGATAGATCAAGGCAACTGGAGATGTCGATTAAATAGTTGGAGATTATATTTGTCAGGGAAACAGGAATAAGGAAGGGAGTTCCACAGGCGAGATGTGCGAGACATGAATCTATTGGAGTAGAAGTGACGTCTACATCTAACAGTTTCAATGGTGGGAACGGGATGCTGAAGTGGTACAAGTAACCGGACATTTCTCCAGCATCTTTAGCGGTGGATTGTAAGTACGAGTTCCACTTGTGATCGGGCATTTGATCTTAACAGCCTTTCGTAGCTGCCTAAAATACTTTGTATAGTACTCTCCATTGATGGTGTGGCCCTTTTGATGATAGTGAATAAACAATACCATTTGCATCCACCAAAAGTGGGGGCATCAACTTCCCTATAGATGAAACAAGCCTGGCTTTGTTTAGAGCAGGTGAGGAGGCGTGTTTCCACAATATGTATTGTCTCTTCGTCTCTGATTTCAAATAATGAACACAACATTAATCCTGGGTAAGAAAACGTTCATCGAAACCAGCTGGATATGCCTAAAAAAATATCAGATTTTCCCGAGATATGATCAGCTGAGGCAGTTTTGATCAGATATCAGGTGGCGTCTAACAAGCAGAAATATTCGTCATGCCAAGTTCATTGAGCAAAATACGGTGGTGTCTGGTGATGGGTAAATTGTTGTCATCTATATATATTATATTCTGCAGCAGAAATTTGAAGAATAAAATATAATATATATACTAAAACAAATTCACATTATAACCAAAAACGTTTGCGGTTTCTCTCTCATTTTAATATATATATATATATATATATATATATATATATATATATATATATATATATATATATATATATAGTTAAAACTAGAGAGCCAGACAAAACTACCAAGGTTTCACCTAAGCGGATCGTCAGGGAAGGCTGTCTTTTCTTTGGGCTTTGGACCTGCATGCTGAACGATTGTTTTCGACAGGCGTTCATGTTCTCGGCTCTTTCTTTTTTTATACCTTTTTTCCTTCGATATTGATTTGATTTTTTGCAAATCCAGAGACCGAAGGTTTTCCGAAACCAGTGTAGTTACTTAGACTTATAAGATTACTACTACTAGTACTACTACTACTACTACTACTACTACTAATATATATATATATATATATATATATATATATATATATATATATATATAAGAACACCGGATTTTATATCTTACTGTTCTTTCTTTTTATTTATATATACATACATTGGCTCCTAAAACAAGTCGAGCACTCTAAATCTTTATTTTTATCAAGAAAAAATATGGAGAAAATAAATTTCTCTGAAAAACATTCCTAATACCAACAAAAAGAAATATTTCGTTGTATTGATGCAAAAAACAGAGGAACTCATACGAAGGATTAGATGGAAAGCTTACTTCTTCCTTCAACGGAATGACTTACAAAACAAGAACAACAAGGAAATTTACGGTTTTAACAGTAAAAAAGCAGCACCATTTATTCATAGTTTGTCGGCTTTCGAAAATGACCTTTTGGAAATGATAAACAACATAAATTTCCGGGAGAAAATGCTACTTCCAGAAACACCTAGATAAAATAGTGAAAGAAATTAACACAACAGATAAAATTTTAGTAAAGACAGACTAAACTGGAAACTTTTATAAAGCAACCACAAAAGACTACAACGATCTAATAAATACGGACTTACATAAGTACTACAAAAAGCGAATAACAGTGACCTCAATATGGTTCAGAATATCAATAATAGCAGTAAAAAAATCACTGATAAACTGAAGATCAGTGATAGAGTAGGTCAGTTATATGAAAAAGAATGCTACATAACCTTAAAGGACCACAAACCAGATTTCGAGGCAAATCCGACTACAAGGATAATTAATCCTACAAGACCTGATATCGGAAAAATTAGTAAAATGATCCTTGAAAGGGTAAATAAACAAATTAAAGATAAAATAAGCCTGAAACTTTGGATAAATACCAAAGACGCGATAAACTGGTTTACTTGTATAAAAGAAAAAAACAACTGTACACTAATGCAGTTCGATATTGAAAATTATTACCAATCAATATCTAAAGAACTGTTTATGAATGCCTTGAACTTTGCCACCCAGTACACGGATATTACAGAAGAGGAAAAGAACATTATTTTAAATGCGAAGAAATCGGTACCGATTCATAAAGGTGAGCAAAGGATAAAGAACTCATATGACCACTTTGACATCACAATGGGATCACTAGACTCAGCTGAGTCTTCTGATCTCATAGGTCTTTTTATATTATACAACCTTACAGCGCACCGTGATATTGATTCAACTGACATTGGTTTATACAGGGACGATGGTATTATGGTTATTAGAAACTCTACTAACTTCAAAATAGATAAAATTAGAAAGGTATTATATAAAGAATTTAAAAGCATGAGTGATTAGAAATTACCGTCAGCACTAAATTAAAAAAAAGTTAACTTCCTTGATATAACATTAGATTTAAAGAAAAATACATACACACCTTATAAAAAAGCTCAATACCAATCCTTTATATATACACCCTAAATCAAATCACCCCTCATCTATAATTAAAGAAATACCTATATCTATCTGAAAAAGAATTAGTACAAATTCAGAAAATGACAAGATTTTCGATAAACATATTAATTTCTATAATAAAGCTCTAAAAGATAGTAACTACAAAAACCTAAAACTAACTTATATTAAAAATGAAAATGGTAAGCATAGAAAAAACAGAAGTAGGAAAATAATTTGGTATACGCCCCCATACAACCAAAATGGTAAAGAACAAATTGGGACAAAAATTCCTGCAATTAATAGGCAAGCATTTCCCAGTGAAAGTAAATTAAGTACTATTTTCAATAAAAATTCACTAAAATTAAGTTATAGCTGTATTGATAACCTAGAAAAAATTATTAAGAAATATAATGCTAATATCTTAAATAAACACTTATACCAGAACCAATAGATTTTAGACAATGGAAAAATAAAAACAATAACTAATGAGGGTAAACAAAAGTTATGTAATTGTAGAAACCCTCAAAACTATCCTCTATAAAATAAATGTTGCACGGAATCATTAGTATACCAATGCAATATATCTTGTATTGAAAACCCTGAAAACATAAAAATATATATAGGTTGCACTAGCCATGAGTTCAAAAAAGGTTCAACCAACATCAAAGTTCGTTTAGGATAAATAAATATAAAAATCAAACATTTCTCTCGAAGTACTTCTGGCACCTAAAAGAATCCAATAAAACACCTACAGTAAAATGGAAGATAATAAGAAAAGCTAGAATATGTAGGTCATTAAATGACCCATGTCCTTTATGCATACACGAGAAACTATATATTACTAAGTTTATAAAAAATAAAAATTTACTGAATCAGAGAAATGAAATAGCTATTTTGTGCCGTCATTGTCAAAAATTTTCTTTAAATAATATTTAAAAATTAAATTATAAAAAAAAAATTGACCTCATAATATACATACTCATATTTGATGTGAATAAATAATTTTAAATAATTTTAAATACTGAAAGTAATTCTATTACATTTACTTGTTTTATAAAAAAAATATAGCCGATTAAATTTAAAAGTTAAACTTAAAAGTAGAATTTTTTTAAAAATTGGTTTTAAAATTGTAATTAAATAAAACGGATTCTAACCTAATCATCTTTTAAAATTGTAATTAAATAAAATGTACTCTAACCTTAACACCTCTCTCAAAGCAATTCAAACACTTAAAGGAATCCAATGGAAAACCTAAAGTTAAATGAAATTAATATTATAAGTTAGAATATGTAGGACATTAAATGACCCATGTCCTTTGTACATACATGGGAAAATTTATATTACTAAATTTATAAAAAATAAAAGTTTACTGAATTAGTGAAATAATTTAGCTATCTTTGCCGTCATTGTCATAAAGTTAACTTAAAAAATATATATATAACCTGGTAATATACATATTTATACTCGATAAGAAAAAATAATTTTACATACTGTAAGTAATTCTAATACATTTACTTGGTTTTAAAAAGAAATATGGTATATTAAATATTAAAAATTAAATTTTTTTAGAAATGTAGTTAAAACATATTCCAGCCTAAACAGTCCACAAAATCTTTAAGTATACAAATAGAAAAAATACCGTAAGAATTTTTGCCGTTAAAAATAAAATTTTTATAAAAAAACTATACGACATGCATTTAGCGGATGTCAGAATTTGTTGAAAAATACATCCCTACCCATCCCTAAACATAACCCCGCTTTCGAATGTAACTATTAACTGATACAACGAAAATTAAAAAAAAAAAAAAAAAAATTGAACACCCTACCACCACTTGTCTAGATGAATGGATTTTTCGGTATCCTTGGAAACACTCAATTATGAATCTTTGCCGTGCCTTTAAAACCGTAAATTTAAAAAAATAAGTTACTCCAAAATTCGCTTGACGAGGAAATGGAACTAATGTCTTTAATTTAATAACAAAATTAAATTCAAGGTCTTTAGCTTCCATTTTTGAAACATGGTTATCACTGTGTAGCGAAAAAAACATATTTTAAATCAAATAATTTATAATATTAATGCTCTGTAAATTTACATTGAGCACTATTGTGTAATAAAAATATCTATAAGAACACCGGATTTTATATCTTACTGTTCTTTCTTTTTATTTATATATACATATATATATATATATATATATATATATATATATATATGTATGTGTGTGTGTATGTGTGTTTGTGTGTGTGTGTGTGTGTGTGTGTGTGTGTGTGTGTGTGCGTGCGTGTGCGTGTGAGTGGGCGTGCGTGCGATAACTTTGGATAAATGATGCAGACAGAGTTATACATTAATGACAGTTGGAGAAAAAATGTTCATGAAAGTATAATGTTTGGAAAAAATATCCGATAATACATTTCGGCCATATTGGGCTTCATCAGATAGAAGACGATAAAAGGGAAATGCGTGTATATGTATTTGTCTGTTTATATAAAATTAATGTGATTATGATCTCATTATTTAAAATTCTTTCCAGAGCTGACGTTGCTCGTGACTAAAAAAGAGAGAAAATGAGTGTATACATACTTTATATATATATATATATATATATATATATATATATATATATATATATATATATATATATATATTATGCAGTGTTACATTAGAATATGCACATATCCACTACGAAATTGCACATTTTTGTTTCAACGTCAAAAAAAGGGAAAACCATTTTAAGACGTCTCAACACTGCTTATGATAAATAAATGTTTACGGATCTACTTTATGTATTGAGCACTACTTTTAAATTAATGTTTTGAACGCTGTAATCCTACTGTTCGTTCTCATACACTTTGTTACTTGCCTCAAAAATTACGTGCGGAGTTAAGCCTCTGTGTATAATACCATGATTGCAATTGTTGAGAAACGACCAAATTGTAAGCAGTCCTTCATACTAAATACGTCTTACCGAACAATTATTGATGCCATGTTCAGAAGCATGCCTCCGAGCAGAGCGATTCGGACTATGCAGCAAAGCTTGTTTGAGGCGTTCCATATTTTCAGGGGTACGTACCGTTCGTCATCCCCTCACCAGTCTGCTATTCATTAGTGTACCTCGTGTACAAAGGGCATGAGTCCAACGTAAGGTTGTGTTACGAGTGGCAACAACCTGATTTCAGTGAATGTTGAATCGGTGACGAAATTCATGCTGAGCTGGACAATTTTTCTATTACACCCGGTATATATATTTATATATATATATATATATATATATATATATATATATATATATATATAAATATATATATATATATATATATATTAAAATTTGTGTATTTAGTCAGTACTTTATCTTTTAGGAACGTCTGATTAAATAAATTGAAAAATAAAAGCGACTCTCACAGTTATAGCACATTTCCCACATCATTTAATTGCAATACACGGAAGGTTATCCGTGAGCATGAACGGATTATGTTAAAAATGAACAGACATAATGTCTGTAATTTATTTAATCAGATATATATTCTGTGGTAACAATCTTCAGGCTTGAAAATTGCGTTCAAGTGTGAAACAGACTGTCGTCACTCGGTGTTGACTTCATTGTCAATTGTTCTATTTAAACAAGTTCTACCATGATATTGAGCACTTTAATCATAATTATAACAGGCCTTTAAAGTATATTTTTATCACGGACACACACATACACAAACACACACACACACACCTATATATATATATATATATATATATATATATATATATATGGATATGAGAATAAAAATGTTAAACATTCAACTGATTTTATATATCCTATCTTACATTTTTCGGTTAATTTATATCAGTCATTATATGTACATATGTGTGTGTGTGTGTGTGTGTGTGTGTGCGTGTGTGTGTGTGTGTGTGTGACATACTATTTTATGCACATACAATTATCAAGAGTTGACGGTTGCGTATAAGCATGAAACAGAATTTCGTCGCTGGGTGTTGACTTCACCGTCCACTTTTATATTTACATACGCCCTATCCCAGATATTGAATACTCTAAGTCATAAATATAGCATACTTTAAAACTATATATATATATATATATATATATATATATATATATATATATATATATATATATATATATATATATATATATATATATATATATATATATATATAGTGTCATCCTTAGACAAGCAGTTTCGATTTTTCACAACTCTTCAGTGTGGCTTGACGTCCGTTTTCTTCAAGCCGGGATCGAAACATCAGTCAGATATCTTGCCTCTATGCCATCGTCACACAGCCGAGGAAAAGTGAAAATCTAACGGTTTTTCTATACGAAATACGCCAGCGGGCCGGAGAACTCAATTCGTACTTAAAGAGTAAATTCATAAATAGAAGTAGGAGCCGCTGTTTTTTTAAATCTCCCTTCCCTCGAGAAGTCAACCGGATTTCCAGGGAGCATATATAGTGTCGACAACATACTGTTTCGCTGTTCCACAATTCTTGATTGTGGATAGACGTCCGATTGCCTCAAACCAGGATCGAAACCCGACTAATTTGACATATTACGCTTATCTTCGGTCGCATTGAGACACTGTCAGTCACTGTGTGTTTATCTAAATCTAAAAATAAACACGCTAAAATTCACCGTGAGCCGACGGCTTAGTGACAGAAGTTCCGACTGACGCCAATTCAGTCGGGTTTCGATCCTAGCTAGAGGCAACCGGACGTCTAGCCACACTGATAAGCAGCGAAACAGTCTGTCTGTGGGTGACAAAAATATCGGTTTTTGACAAGTATCAATACGTCAACTCAGCCGATTGTAAATGACTGGCGAATCGAATCGAATATGGCCTACGTTCAATTTCAATTGAAAATATTCAAAATAAATCATATGACCTCCGTTCAATTCAGACTAAGCGGAGAAGATAAAAGTTAAAAGTTACTTAGAAATGACTCATCTCTAAGAAATTTTTAATTTTTTCTTCTTCCCTTAGTTTGAATTGAACGGTGGTCATATGATTTATTTTGCCTTTGAAACCAAATTAATTATTCACTCGCCAGTAATTTACAATCACCCGATGAGACGTATGATATGTGTCGAAATACGACTGCATTGTGCAGCGATTTTTACATGTTGTTTTAATATCCTAATATATATATATATATATATATATATATATATATATATATATAGTCGAACCTAATGAGCCAGACAAACCTACCAAGGTTTCACTTAGGTAGATCGTCAGGGACCCTGATAGGTAGGTTTGTCTGACTTTTTAGGTTTGACTAGGTCTGCTCTACGTTTGTATCGAGCACTTTAGTTAGTTGTTTACTCGTATCGGGGTTTTTTCTTTGGGCTATGAACCTGTATCTGTACGATTTTTTTCGACAGACTTTCATGTCCCTGGCTCTTTCATTTTTTAAAATCTTTTTTTCCTTCGGGATTGATTTGATTATTGGCAAATCAAGAATTCGAAGGTTTTTCGAGACGAGTATAGTTATCTATATTTATATTTATATATATATATATATATATATACAGTGTAACCCAGATATAAGAGAGTTGTCGGGACCGGATAAGAAGTCTCTTATATCCGGGTTTCTCTTATATCCGGGTTTCTCTTATATCCGGGTTTGGTCTATTATATATACATTAACACAGGCTCTAATTTGGGACCAGAGAAAATCTCTCTTATATCCAGGTTTCTCTTATATCCGGGTCTCTTATATCCGGGTTACCCTATATATATATATATATATATATTATTGAGCTCTTGAAATCATAAATATAGCATAGCTGAGAAATATATTTTATCATTCTCATATATATATATATATATATATATATATATATATATATATATATTTATACATTATTGAGCTCTTTAACCCATAAATATAGCATACCTGATAACTATATTTTATCATTCCCATCTCTCTCTCTCTATATATATATATATATATATATGTGTGTGTGTGTGTGTGTGTGTGTGTGTATGTATGTATATATATATATATATATATATATATATATATATATATATATATATATATATATATATATATAACAAAGAACCAAAAGGAAGGTCGATTAGTGTATATGTAGAAGATAATGCTTTATAGATAAAAAATTATTCGTATTGAAATTCAAAAGAGAGCATTATTAAATTATCAGAGATGTGAAATAAATATAATAGCCAATAAACTCTAAATAGAACCCTTCACTTTATTAACTATTAAATTATTATTACACCAATTGATTACCAATGTCAGACCTGGCAGATTCGGGGCGGACATATACAGACCTATATTACTACTAAATAAAAATTAAAAAAGAGCATTTTTAGGAACTTGTGCGTAATATCAAATTATGAGTTAATTACCAACTATACATCTTACAAAGAAGCACTTTATATCGATAACAATTACTGACTTATATTCATAAATGCAAATGCACAAAGAACAAAACTACCATCCTCTACCAACTAAATAAACAAATACAAATTATTTATTCACTACAAATTTGAAACATTTCTGGAAATATTGCAGAAATAATGTGTCAATTTCTACTGATTAACATTATTATAAAATATAATTTTATAATAAATTCAAAAAGCAGGTTCAGCATTTTACAAAAGTATGTATCAACTAAGTTTGAAAATAACTGAAAAAAAAAACAAGTCTGATAATTTTGATATTTTTTGCAAATTTTATTCTATCATTTTTGTCACATCTACAGGTTCCTGTTTTTGTTTTTATAGAAGATAATGAAAAGGCTTATTGCACTCTGGTACTTGTAAAATAATAGATATTACCTGTACGCATAATTTAAATAATTAAAATCAATTTACATTAGGAGAAACATAAAGTTAATGGGATAATTTGATGAGTTAACCAATACATTATATGTAAAAGGTGGAAAATTAAAAATAAAAATTACCTTGTAGATTTTTCTCTGAAGGGATGTCATTTTAAAGTAGCTTCATGAACATAGATTTACGAGGCGAAAACATACATTTTTAATATTAAATTTTAATGAGAATTGTATAAACATTTCACGAAAATTTCAAGGCTTTTATTGCTATTACTTGACAACATAGTCCTATGCATTTTTCTTCATGTTTAAATAGTGTATTTCCGAAACTAATATTAACAACAAGAAATTCCTGCTTTCGGTTTATAGACACAAAATATTATGAATGACAAAACCACTCACTTTACTATGGTATCCAGTAGAATTTTTAAAAATAAAACGTTATAGTAGTATTAAATATTTCTTCTTCTATAAGACAATGTTTTCTCTTAAAATCAGTTATGTGCCATGCACGTTTAGGCGATCATTTATCTTTCGCTACATGACTGACGAGGCAGATTTTTTTCCGACAGTCGGTTGCCATTTTTTTCTGCGGTAGACCAGTTGCCATTCATTTACTCATTCATTTAGCTAGTGGGGTGGTGAGAAGAGGATTCATACCTTTCCGAAGGGTATTAGCACGAAAGTGAATGATAATAGATTGGACTGGAATTCGAACTCGACTCTCCGATTCCTCAATTCGGTCCGCTAGCCATTACTCCACCGTGGATAGTTTGCTATAATCAAAAGTGACATTTTAATGTATTTAGGGATCCTCGTTTCAAGTTCTGGTAAGTTATCAAATGTTTGGTATAAAATTTAATCCTGCAAATATCCACATTTTGGCCTGAATCAAAGTTGTATCAACATTTTATCGAAGTAATTTAGTTGTTTTAATATTACATTTTTCAACAACAACTTTCACTGTAATAAAATATGCACAGATTGGTGTTTTTTTATATTCGTATTCTGAAATGTTTAATCTATAGTACTATGAAAAAGAATTTTGAAAAAAGTCTTTTATTACTCGTCAAATGGGCTACTGTACAACTCCACCAAAACAGTTACATATTTTGACTATTTACGAAGTATGGTAAAATAAAAATTCAACGTTAAAAAAGAAAAAGAAAACAAAGGTAATAAAGATCAATAATAATTTATAAAAAATAAATTTTATAGTCGATATGTATTCTTATTGTTATAGAGAAAAACAAAAACAAAATATTCACTTATGTGACAAAATTTTAATAAGTTTTGTAGTTTAAAATAATTCAGCTATACAAAAATATATTTTTAACTTTTATATTTCTGAAATATATTTTAAAGAACAACTGTAAATATTATATTTCTTCTTTATGTGCTGTGTCTCTTTAGGATATAGGTGATTATGGTCCTCCACATCTTCCTGTCCTTGTAGCACTTAATAATATTTTTTTTTTGCTATTTTGCCTAAACCTTGTTCTACCAAGTCTAACAAGCCTACACGTTGTTTTCAACTGTGCTTCTGTCCCTCAATTTATCCTGTGAGTATCAGATTTTACAAACCCTCCTTCCTCAATATGTGCCCAGAAATTTCGACTGCCTCTTCCTGATGTTAAGTATAAGTATCCATTTTGTTTCTATTTTCTCTAAAACTTTGTCGTTGCTCACATGTTAGGCTCATGGTATCCTCAGCATCTTTATGTAGAACCACAGAAATGTGATTTTACAAAATGATTCTTTTTTACTCAATTTCATTACAACTTTAACTTCCTGTGATAAAATACTTATCAAATAATATTTTTCATTAATTTAGCAATGCTAAAAATTACATTTTTTTTTATTTACGAAGGACGGTTAAATTAATATTCAACATTCAAAATTAAGTTTGATAAAATTATTAACAATTTTCGTCAATTTCGCATCAATACAGTTAAAATATTACAAGTAGAAAGAAAATAAAATGAATGAAACTTATATTTATTCAGTGTTTTAAATAATAAAATTGAGTTAATCCAAATATATAAAAAAATGTTAATTTAGGTCTCTCGATGTTCGTTCTCCAGTCATAGACATCAAGAATAGATTGCCAGGCTTTTTATAGGTATTGTCTTGGTTTATACATATTTCTACCCATAACCGAAAAACTTCGATTATGTAAAAATTATCGAATACACATAGCCGAACAATTTCAAATTAGATTACGTCCGACAATGACATCTCTCAGGAGGAATAAATTTAAAATAAACATAAAAGAACATATTAAATTTTATTAGAGAAAATAAAGTAACTGGAAATAAATTAAATTTATCAAGCCCCCACACGCTCGACAAATAGGTGCTATATGTGCGAAGCTACAACCGGGAAAGATATTTGAACATTACATTTTATGTGTTACCATATATATATATATATATATATATATATAAAGAAATATAGTTTTAAGGTGTGCTATATATATAGGATAAAGTGCTCAGTATAATAGAGAGGGCCTATGTAAATATATTAGTGAACAATGATGCAGTCTGTCGCCTCTGAATGTTGACTTCAATGTGCACTGATATATATATATATATATATATATATATATATATATATATATATATATATATACATAGATATGTATAAGTACACATTGAAGTCATCACTCAGAGGCGACAGAAAGAATGTGCACTGATATATATATATATATATATATATATATATATATATATATATATGTGTGTGTATATATATATATATATATATATATATATATATATATATATATATATATAAGTGCACCTTGAAGTCAACACTCAGAGGCGACTGACTGCTTCATTGTTCACTTATATATATATTTCACTTATACATACGTATATATATATATATATATATATATATATATATATATATATATATATATATATATGACCGTTAGAGACACCTTTACTATAGATAATAATTTTTTAAGTTAGCACTGAAACAAGAGAGCATGAGAATTTATAGATAATATTATTTTTACGCAGAGTGAGTTTTTTCTCCCTCTTTGTTGTTGATAATAATTACATCAGATGATTAAAAACTTTTTTTATAGATGACAAATCTAAGGCGGTTGTTAGAATCCTTGAGTTATATGTATCGCCCCCGCACCCTCTTGAAGCTTGACCTGTCTCCTGTCAAATCTTAAGACATCACAAGTGATCAAATTACAACAATCAACGTAAGACAGAGATTAGGGTATAGAACCAAAATACAAGGAAAGATTAAAAAAATCTAGAAGCTATTATTATACAATATTCACATTCAATAAAATATCATTCAATACTGATGACGGTATTATGAAGTGCATATAATATATTTAATGTGCGCATATATAAATAAATAAAAAAATATCGCGTTCTTTTTGGTACGGCCTCGTTCTCAATAACCGTTGCAGATGACGTTAACTAGATTATTTCAAACTCTCACCTTTCCAAACAATGACAGGATGTAGACAAAGTAATTCTACCATCCACACAGACACCACATTAGTTCTTGAAGATGACTGAAGTCGATCGTAAGTACTTGAAGAAAACAAAACAAAACAAACAAAAAAAAAACAAAAGAACATGAACTTCGAAATGTTTTTTTCAAAATTTCGAGCACAATATCCAATAACGTATTCGAAAATTCGAAACGTAGCATAATAAATTAATCATATAGACATGTTTCTTCTTTTTAATCAAACTTTTAAATATATATATATATGTTGAGTGATAAGCTAATTCTATAAACAACAGCCACCTGCATTAATGCAAAGCTCTTCAGTAAAATGAATGGAGCACTTTGGCTGATTGACATTTGTTTACATTTCTAAAAACAATACGCTAGATTTAGTTGTGTAACTCTACCGAGTGAAGATAGCTCTGGCTGACACCAAATTAGTTGTGTTTCAATCCTGGCTTGAGGCATTCGAAAGTCTAGTCGCACTGAGGAGCTGTGATACTGCGAAACAGTACTGTCTATGAATGACACAATATATATATATATATATATATATATATATATATATATATATATATATATATCCCAGACGTTAAATCTCCATCTCGTCGAGAAATAATTTTCCATTCAGACAGCTTATTCTAATGGTCGTTGCGTTTAACAGATATATATATTATATATATATATATATATATATATATATATATATATATATATATATATATATATAGTTGGATTGATGTGAGTTTGTGACCCTTGGCATACGTGTGTCGTTGGGTACATACGTACGGATTTGGTCACTGTAATGTACGCAACGACACATGGATATGGATGAGCATATATGCCCAGTGTCACACTGTTCACATAGGTTTATGTTTGTGTGAGCTCCAATTAGGGAGCGTGCGTGTATGTACGTTTGCGTAACTATGAGTGGCGTTACGACGACAATTTTTCCTTCCACTACCAAAAAAAACACCGGTATATGCAACCATATAGAAATCCAAAATTTGAAAATTAATCATTTTGACGATCGCAAATAGCGTGAAACCCAGGGTAACAAACTCACGTCAATCCAACTAAATATGTTAGCTCTATCACTGATATTGAACGCTTTCCTATAAGTACCGCGCATATATAATATATAAATAATATATATAAAATATTGCATATATATATATATATATATATATATATATATATATATATATATATATATATATATATATATATATATATGTAAATACATACATACACATTTTACATACACACACACACACACATATATATATATATATAGATAGTTAGACAGTATACAAAGCAATATGATATATATATATATATATATATATATATATATATATATATATATATATATATGTCAAGGAAAAACTTAACGCATCATCGAAAACACGGAAATTACAAAATCATCAGACCGAAAATACAAAATCTAATAATTTCGGTCCGATGAAACGGGTGTTAAAAACTTACACGTTGAAATAAATTATAATTTATAACCGTGTTTTTGATGATGCGTTAAGTTTTTCCTTGATGTATGTATGTATGTATGTATGTATGTATCTATCTATCTATCTATCTATCTCTCTCTCTCTCTCTGTCTATATAAATATATATATATATATATATATATATATATATATATATATATATATATATATATATATATATATATGTCTTAAAACAGTTTTTTCTGAATGTTGTAGTGCTACTTGTTTGCAGCAGGGGCATGCAATTTAATAATTGTGCATTTGGGCTGCAATACCTCCTTTATAAAAGTTTCATTAAAAGCGATTGAAGTACTGTGATTAAATTTTTATATGATTTTTCTTGTGTTAGTAACTGTTTATAGTTTGTTGCCAACGCGAGACATGTAATAGTTAATGATTTCTCAGTTTCCATTGGAAATAAACTCAGAAATCAAAACAGTGTTCAAACGGAATGTCATGTCTTATTAAATGCTGCAAGTTCTTGATGTAAAACTCCTACCAAGATTCATTGGTGGAATTTCAGAACATGACTTCCAAAAGCTAAGTACAAAGGAACAGGGGAATTTAGTTTAAAAAAAACAACCTAAAAAGTGCTCAAATGGTATGTAATATGAAACTTGCTATACGGCAATGAAAGCTGAACAATATGCATCTAGAGTTTTTCATAAATGAAGAGAATATTTGAGGCAGTAGTTATATGGTTCTAAAAAAGTAGGTACCTCCATTTTTTCCCTAAAAAAGAACATATCATGATGAAAAAAAAGGTCCCAAACTTGATGAAAACAAAGTTTTGTTGTCAAAATGTTTGTTATTATTAAGAGGAAAGACCAAAGTATTTTTTGTTATTTTATTAATTTTTTTAATACCTTCTACCACGTTCGGAATTTTGGTTAAAAATCTGGTTTCGTTTTGCTTCAGCGTTGGGCCAAATATTATTATTGGAATTTTAGCGCCATTTTTCCAGTAAAGAAAATCTCATTGATTTGGAAATTCTTGCACAAATCAAATACTTGTCGGATTTTAATGCAACTTTCAGAACATATTCACAAATAATGAAAATTTAGAAATTTTTCTTCATACAAGATCTTGGTAGAGATATATTATTTTTTTTATACATCATATATCTCTGCTTACTTAATTAATGAAATTTCGAGAAATTAAATTTTGACCCTCTTCATATTTATAATATATTACATTAAATTACATTACATTACATTATATTATATTATATTACATTATATTATATTATATTATATTACATGACATTATATTATATTATATTATATTGCATTACATTATATTATATTACATTATATAATATATTATATTACATTACATTATATTACATTACAATATATTATAATTTATTATATTACATTATTTTATATTATATTATATTACATTACATTACATTATATCACATTACATTTTATTATATTATATTATATTACATTACATTATATTACATTACATTATATTATATTACATTACATTATGTTATATATTACATTACATTATATTATATTACTTTACATTACGTTATATTATATTACATTACATTATATTACATTACATTATATTATATTATATTCTCATTACATTATATTATATTATATTATATTACATTATATTATATTATATTACATTACATTACATTATATTATATTACATTACATTACATTATATTATATTATATTATATTACATTATATTATATTACATTACAGTATATTATATTATATTACATTATATTATATTATATTACATTATATTACATTACATTACTTTACATTATATTACATTACATTACATTACATTATATTATATTATATTACATTATATTATATTACATTACATTATATTATATCATATTATATTACATTACATTATACTACATTACATTATATTATATTATATTATATTATATTATATTACATTATATTATATTACATTACATTACATTACATTACATTATATTATATTACATTATATTATATTACATTACATTACATTACATTATATTATATTATATTACATTACATTACATTATATTATATTACATTACATTACATTATATTATATTACATTACATTATATTATATTATATTACATTACATTATATTACATTACATTACATTACATTATATTATATTATATTATATTAGTTAAAAACAGGACTCATTGGAGAATGTAAATCAAGATATTTTTTCCAAACATCAACTCACTGACGGAAAATCTGTCCTGAATCTTAAATAAAAGATGCAATCCAACTAATACATTATTTAATTATAAAAGCTTTTAATTGCTTTTATGTATATGATCTACTATGGAAACTCTTGTCCTAAGAATAAAAATATTCGATGAATAATGAATTGTTACAAGAAATGTTTTGTTTGTATTTTTAAATTTTAATTAGAATAATTTATAATGTTTTAAATATTTCAAATTTCTGTACGGGTTTTTAAATTTCTGGACCGGTTAGGTTATATTGTTATTAACTAAACACTATACTGACTAATAATAAATTGATAAGCTTATATCAATTAAATAAAAGCACCAAACACCAATATCTTTATAAGAATTTTGAATTTTTTTTATATGTATAAACATGCCTATTTTCTATTGTACGGTGGACCATACACGACATAATCAGAAAATAAGAGTGACAAATATAGTAAATTCACAGCCAAAAATATTTAAAATTCAATAAATCATTAGATTACGGAGAATATTTTCTTACATTTTTAAGATTACTGAGTACTTAAATATATATATATATATAGAAGGCACTCACGTTAATTCACTTACTTTATAATATCAAAATCCCTCATAGCACACTATTAGATAAATAATATCAATCTATGAATAAGCGGTTAAACGCGCGAATGCCTTAAATAAACGGCTAATAATTTTTTTCGATATTTTAAACTTAAAGTAAATAAAAGTTGTTTCAACTCGGATTAATTATACTTTTATTCAGCAAATAAAGTTTCATAAAAAGTATATTTTGTTTGGTAGATTTTTTAATAAAGAAAATTACATTGCAATGAAAGACGATCAATAAGGGCGATAATCAGTTATTTTAGCAAAAGAAACAAAAAAATCTATTCAATTTAAATTGGTTTTTGAAATACAGCAAAGTATTTTGATTATTGGAAATATTAAATTTATTTTATTAGCTTGAAATTAAAACTAAAATAGAAGCTTCAAGGAAGACTTTCATCTTTAAAAATTCATTTGAAAGCTTAGGTATTGATTTTTTTGTATTTTTGGTGAGCTAAATTTAGAAAAGTATGCTGAGAATATCACTGTCGGACCACGTGATCAACAAGGAAGATAAGGTAAACAGGAACAAAAAATACATTTATACTAAAAACCAGAAAGTGAGTGTGGGAATTTCAGGGAGATATAATGAATAAAGCAAGCTTGGAGAATTTGATACTCACAGGATATATTGAAGGCAAACGGGAAACAGAGACAAACCTACCTAACGAGATGGTGTAAAGAGAGTGGGAGTGAATGACTGCAGCGTTTAATTTCGCACAAATACCCTAGGTAAAGGCATGAATCCATCTTCCCTCCCCCCCCCCGGCAGCTCCGGGATGTAGTTTTGGATCATGTATATATTGCCATTTGCAAACCGCTTGCAACCATTTTTTCTTTTACAATTATGCTCTTCCGATATAAGGCGCAAGTGCCACTCGAGGTGACAGACTAAAAGCACAGTTTATGTGGGGAAGATGAGATCACTTGCGTTAATATATAGATTGATTTTCTGTTTTTTATTTGATTTTTTAAAAATATATCCATTATGCGAATAGGAATCTGTGGAGAGCCATGATCACCCATACCATGAAGGGACACGGCACATAAAAAGAAGTCCTTGTTCTGCTTTAATAGTGATATATTCTTTTATGCTTTATTTTTCTCTTTATATTTACCTTTTATTTTCACGTAAATCTTTACTCATTCTCTCAGCCTTTTATAAACCACGTCTTTCTTTCTTTCTTTCTTTCTTTCTTTCTTTCTGTTATTCTTTTCTTTTCTTTTTTCGACGTTTTCTTTTCTCTCTTTCGAACACTTTGGCTGGTCTGAACAAGCAAAGACGATTCTCCACGCTACATTAAACACCATTAAAAAAAGATATAAAAGAACGCTATTTCAAATCCTTTTTAAAAAGAAAGAAAAAAAAAACTACGAAAAATGTACAAAGACGGTGTTTATAAAACAAAATTCTACGAGTAAAGGAGATTCAAAAACAGGGGTCAAATACAAAACTGCAGGAAGGAATTTGAAGGTTGAACATGAAATTCAATGCATCTGCCTGTCTTGCTCAATGGGGGAGGATATTACCACGTGATCGAAAGGTAATCTTTACCTGCAGTTGTACAAATACATATGTAGCTGATTAACGCCAAGTGTGCACACAAAAGTTGATATCAGCTCATCGGGTGTACAGTATAGTTATGGTTTATTTAATGTGTTCTTTTGTTGCTATTTGCTACACTGTAGTCGGTGTGTCGATGTACGCATGCCTAACTCTGAGTCTCTTTGTCTTCCATATGAAATCGTTTCAAACAACCCGGATATATTCATGGGAATTTATGCAAGAAATTTATTTCTTAAAGTACGCAATTTCATCTATGACGATGTTCGATTTTCATATTGGCAAACTGACAGTCATGCTAAAGGGATTGCGACCACAGTCATTTGAAATGTTTTTAAAAGTTTGTTTTTAAAAGACAATCTTAGACTTTGAATTTTGAGATTATAATGATGCAGTGCCAAGTTATTGAGCTCTGGAGAAGGAAGAAACCAAATTACTAAGTTTTATCTATCTATCTATCTATCTATGTATCTATCTATCTATCGATATGGGTATTTTTTTCCCTTCTAGGTGAGATCGGTTGGTGTATGCATGGTGTCCATAAACTTAACAATTTCGCACTACAGCTACCGACCGCCTGAGGATTGCGTAAAAGCATGAAACTTCAGTAGTGGTCGGATTCTGTACGCCAGAAAGGTGATTTATTTATATATATATATATATATATATATATATATATATATATATATACGTGTCTGTGTCCGTGCGTGCGTGTTTCAATAACGTATGAAAGAAAATCATAGGTTTTGTAAAGTTTTTCATAATGTTCTTATGTAATGAGCGTCTGTCATATTCAGTTAAGCATGCACAAAAGAATATTTTCTTCCCAAATGTACAATATATATATATATATATATATATATATATATATATATATATATATATATATATATATATATATATATGTGAAATTATTTGGAGAGTTTGATAATTATATTTAAGTAATTCATCGAGTCTGAAACCTCAACAGAATGCAGAAAGCACTGGACTGCCGGTTGTCCTATATTTGGGACTCATCAGCAGTGCGCATCCACTACCGAGAATAGAAACCCTGACAGTTAGGTTGTCAAGCAAACACAATACCCTCTGTTCCAACGGACCTCGGTGATGAAGAGGTAGCAAATCAGACTCAATATAGCGCCGCTCGTTCACATATTCCGTGGTGGAACTCTACTGAGATTCTCTTTAACCATAGGACTGTGTCCCCTGGAGCCACGGCTACTATCACCAAGCCGCTCACCCCAGAGCATTAGAAGCCGGTTCAAGCAATGATATACATATAAAATTATAAGGAGAATTTGATAATTATATTTAAGTAATTCATCGTGTCTGAAACCTCAACAGAATGCAGAAAGCACTGGACGGCCGTTTCGTCCTATATTTGGGACTCATCAGCAGTGCGCATAAATACTAAAATATAATTATCAAATTCTCCTAATAGTAATAGTCCACGCATGCTTCTTACAGACCTCCACAGGCGCAATACAACATTTAAACATCCTTTTTTAAAAGATTTCAACTTCAAATTATTTTTCATTGAGATAGGATAAAGGCGTAGTCTAAAATTTAAATTTAAATTTTTTTTTCTCGTCGTGCTTTTATTTTGTCTTTTGGTCCAAGAACAACAACAACAACAACAACAATAATAATAATAATAATAATAATAATAATAATAAAAATGATTGTTGTAACTCTTATATTTTTCAACATTTAGAGAACAGCGCGATTTAGGAAAAAAAATGTAGTGTTAAAAATGTTTAACAATATTGCGACAGTAAAACAATATAAGTTATATTTAACGATTCCATGAATATATATATATATATATATATATATATATATATATATATATATATATATATATTACATTTGTCTGTAATTTATAAATATAACTTGATTGAAGTAGACAGACATACTACCAAAATATTGTCAAACATTGTTAAACAGTTTTTTCTTAAATCAAATATTATTATTATTATTATTATTATTATTATTATTATTATTATTATTATTATTTCCCTAGGTTTCTGTTGTGTACACATTTTATTCCGGGTCCCAACCAGAGACCCAATGTCAGAAATAGCATTTCCATTGATCATATTTTGCATTTAAAAAACCCCTAAGATCACACACATTTTACATAGATAAAGCTCTTCGTAATATATGAGCTGTACTTGTGAGCACAACTTTTTGAATTTCTTTAAGGCATACGCTACTAGGGTTCCATTCAATAAGTCTATTGGAACCTTTTCCAATAAACCCAATGGCTCCAACTCCAACTGGCATTATTGATGTCATCATATGCCACATTTTTGACATTTCCATTTCAAGGTCCTTGTATTTTGATAGTTTTTTTTTTGAAGATTTTAAAAGATACAATCGTTACAGTAAAAAGTTACAATCCACACGGACTGCGATGTCAATAAGAAATCCCATTCTGTTTTTGCGGTCTTTGATCACGAATATCTGAGCGATTAGCTTTTATTGTTTCTGTCTATATGTATTGTAAAGTCACATAAAATTGTTACAGGTCCAATCTACTGTTAAAGTGTAAACATGGAGAAAACAAAGATCCGATTCTACAGAGAACAGGCTACCCCATCGATGATAACTCATCGGTTCGCTTTTACCATCTCTCGAGTCTGCTGAATGTTCTCGTCAGTGGAGGTTGACTGGCGGCCTGCTCCTTCTTCGGCCACTTTTATAATTCTCGATCTACTCATACACGCTTCAACAGGGTAGTGCACTGCCGCCGTATTTCGTGAAAATCCCTGACACAGCTTGCGACCAGAGAAATCAGATCACTGCACTTCATCCTTGGTGCACACTGCTAGCGGAGTGGTCATGTTTACACTGTAACAACAACAAGACAACCGGCACGATCAAGCTCCAACTTCGATCATGTGACCACAATAGTATCAAGTATAAGCTCGCATGAGCAGAAGGCAGTGTAACAAACCAAAATATATATGACATCACATATATAACATATACACATACATATGATTCACGCAATTGTAAATACATGCATATAAATACACATATTGTATATAAAAGAAATGACAAAATATACATATATACAAAATATATATTAGTAGATAACAAACATACAGACAAGCAAATAGCTATTCATATATGTAAGTATTATACTGCGACTGGTTGCAGATACCTGTTCACATACATTTTAGTTTGTTCTGCACCGACAGAACCCACCTGTGGTTTATAGATAAGTGTTCTTTTTGTGTTTATTCATAATTTCCTTTTACATGTATTTGTGATTATATCTGAATTTTTTCATATATATATATATATATATATATATATATATATATATATATATATATATATACAGATTGCTGTTAACTTCAGCATATATATGAGCAAACACATATATACATGTGAATATACAATTTCTAATATAATAATATATATATATATATATATATATATATATATATATATATATATATATATATATATATTAACTATATAAACTTTATAAAGAAGTATCATAACGACATCATATAGCGGGTGTAACATCCCACAAAATGTTTAACATCTAACAAAACACTAAACTTATTGAGTTTTGTTTTTTACAGGTTTTCCGATGAGTCGTTTTGCCATCTTGACACCATTTGTTGTGAGAATCACTGAAAAACTCTTATTATTCAGCTAGAAGGTGAACCGATTAAAATCGTTTTGTGTCAGCATAAGTATCTTCCCAGCTGAGTAATGGTGTGAGGAAAAAGACCATCCAGGCCTTCGGTAATGGTGCCAACATTCATACTCTAGCTTCCATCTTCAAAGTCCTTTCAAGAACCATCAAGAAAACGGTGAATAAGCTTAAAAAAGAGGGAACAGGAGAGACGGAAACTGGATCAGAAGGTCACAACTGGAAGAGGGGTCATCATTTCAAGTTAGAGCTAAAGAGATCAATTAGAAAAGAGCCAACTCATTCCATAAGACGCTTGGCTCTGGAGAAAGGAGTTTCAGCTATGGCAGTCCAAAGAGTAGTGAAAAAAAGACTTGTAAATGAAATCGTACGTGAAACCTGTGAGGCAACCTGTTACTCCAGGACTGAAAGTTAGAAGATTAGAGAGGGCAAAGATCATCTTGAATAAGTTGGAATATGATCCTGGTATATATATATATATATATATATATATATATATATATATATATATATATATGAACTTTATTTCAATCTATCACGAGCTTTTGATCCTTGGCTATGATTAATTAATGATGAACATATCATTTTCGTTTATAATCGATTTCATTACGATTCTTCTGTTAAGCTTGGAGAGTAATTATACATCAAAGTAAAGTCCAATATTTTTGTAAAAACCTCAGATAATTTTTAATCGGTATTACCCTATGCGAGGCTGTAATGCCACTAAACACTAGGGTTTACAGGGTGTGGAAGAATTAGGAACAGAAACAATAATGATGAGCAAGAAGAGAATCAATACTGATGACACGTACGCATGCGCGATATGACACTACAAATACACTGAGCATGAAACAAGGGATGGACCTCTAGTATTAACAGAAGAAGAAGAAGTTTGGGCCGGACGATAGGTGAACCTAGCTATTCTTATTAATATACCTTTTACACACACATATGATTCACTTAATTGTAGATACATGCATTTAAATACACATCCATTGTATACAAAATAAATGACAAAATATAAATACTTACAAAATACATATTAGTAAAAAACAGAAACATACGAGGGTCATTCAATAAATAAGGTGTCTCGTACGTCTCCCGATATTATACGCCACAACAGTATATGCTAGGGTCTCTCAGTTTTCATTCTCGAACGTTTCACATGTCGAACAAATCGGTTTTCGAACAGAAAATTCGAAATGAAAATGCCTTGGTTATCGAACAAAATTTCAGTTCTCGAAAAGCATTGCCGAACTGAGTTAACCTGAACAGAATAATTTCTGAGTCTACTGCCGTGTTGTATACATTCGTGTGTTGTGGCGGGCTTTTCTTTTCCAATTTTATTGTACTGTGACTTTTTTCTTCTACATTAGTTCCGATTCGAAAAATAGTTTCGGTTTACGAACATTTCGGGTTACGAACGGTCTTCAGAAACGAATTAAATTCGTGAAACGAGGTTCCACTGTATCAGTTATTGCTTTAGATTTTTTGTTTATTTTATTTTATTTGTTTTTTTTTACCATATTCGTTTGTAAGTTTCGATTTTTATGTAAGATAGTAAAGAATTTGTTTTCATGTCTGCATTTTACAGCATATGTGTCATTTTAAATTTAAAATTATTTTTAAATTTTTCTTTGTGTTTATGTTTCCATCAATTTTGTAATCCCACATTTTGGTAATAGAATAGGTACATTTTTTTTCAGTAAAATCGATTAAGTCAGCCATTTTAGACATTTGTAAACAAAACATAATTTTCCGTTTTAAAATCTTGCAAAAATAAAATATATATTTTTAAACGTTATCGGAAGAAAATTGGCAAATTTAAAGTTAATCTGATTTGACACAAAGATTACTTATATCATAAAATGTTGTATACAAGCATTTTCTAACCACGGATCTTGTTTTTCTGACGTGTTAATCGTAAATTCTATGCTAACAGTTTCTTTTGTCGCACTTCTCGCTTTAGGAGCTCCCTTCCGGCTCCATGCTGTATAGACAACTATAATTTTCTAAAATCTAAAAGCAATGTCAATCTCTATCTACTGTCCTTCTGATTACTCTTTTTTTCCCCGCTCATAATGTTTCTGTTTCTAATTCTTCCACACCTAATAAACCTTTTGTCTCAGTAGATTTATTGACTTGCTGTAGTGAACTCGATTAAAAAAAAATCAATTTTGTAATATTTTAGATAAAAGTTAAACCAATTTATTTCATATTTGTTATATACTGTACCTATGGACAATAATGAGTATATCCCATCCTCATAAATACGTTGCACACTATTATAAGTGGGGGTAATAGGCTGTCTAAGTAGTCCACCACTAGCGGTGGATTACCTACTTCACGTCGCTGGCGAGTATTGTATTTTGTTAATGTTATAAAGATTACCATTTCATTTCCAACATCCGTTTTGGTTATTCCTCATTCAGTAACCCTTCCTAACTTACAGCAATATTATAGATTTAAAATATAAAATGTTTGCTCCTCCTGCAGCAAAATGTTCAAATTTCACGACTGAAGAATTTCAGTCAGTGTACGTTTTCATGTGCCGATGCATCAACGCGATAGGACCCAGTCTGATATTTAACCCATAGCCGGGGGAGAAGAGATGTGGTCATACCTTTCCCAAGTATATTTCTGCGTAAGTGCATGTAAAGAATTCGGCTGGAATTCGAAACTCAGATTCCGAGCCGCATTCCGTTACACCGCACGCAGATTCGTGCCATTATAGATTTCGCAGCGTTCTAAAAACCCTCACTACTTAGTCCACATTGTTTTAAGACTTTGTTTGTGGACGATATCAGTATAAATGTCAAATAAGGACAGCGACGCGGCTTCATTACATTCCTTCATGAACTGACGTCGTCATTCATCGTTATATCTCGTTGCTTCCTCATGTACAAAATGTTTATTTTTAAGAGCTTAGACTTTGCTCACACAGACCTATAGGTACGCTCAAAACAGATACAAAGCTTAATAAGCGACCAGTGCGTTAGCGATGACTCTACATAAATCGAAACGATTTCGGTTGAGCTCTCTGGGGAAGGAAGTGTGGGTTTGTAAACAATGACTATTAAGGCTAATATTAGCGTGACTCTTCGGCAAAAGCGAATTGAGTCCTGTCGGTCACTGTGTGTTTATCTAAAAATAAATACGCTAAAAAATTCACCTTCGTCCCTGCCGTGCGCCGACGGCTTAGTGGTAGAATTTCCGACTGACGCCAATATCCAAATGGGAGGAAATACAGGTGGAGTAAAATTCCACCGTTCGCAGCATTTACTTTTAAAAAAGTATAGAAATATATTATTATTATTATTATTATTATTATTAAATATTATAATAAAAACATGTTGAAATTGCTACACAAATTTAATCATTTAATCACCAGTTACTTACCATCAATCATAGTATTGAAACATTAAAGCTTTTGTATAGCGATTTCAACATATTTTTATTATAATCTTTTATAAAATAATATATGTATATATATATATATATATATACATACATATATATATATATATATATAGAGAGAGAGAGAGAGAGATAGATAGATAGATAGATAATAACATATAATAATATAATAGAATTATATAATATAATGTAACAATTGATTCACATATATAAGTGTTGTGATTCACATATATGAGTGTTGTCCAATGTCTTACAACGCTTATAGTATCAGTGGGTGTATGGAGTATCTCTGTGATGTCCCGTGTCGTGTGATCGGGATTATTTTTAATAAGCGGTATCAACTTTTTCAACAGCAACGACTCTATGCCTACCAGAACGTTCTCGGTCTTCCAGATCAAAACTTTCACCCCCAAACAAAGCAAACCATTAACAAACATTACTTTCAGCTATGGCACCATCTTTATAAACGGCAAATAACGTTTTGGCTGTTTGTATGCCGTCTTTTCCTTTCTGGAAATAAAAATAGCATAAAAACGACAAAAATGCATGACATTTTTCTCCATTTTCACCTTTAACGTAAAAACATTTGAAATTAACAATTCAAACACGAATCCTATTGAAAACACAATGAAATGTCACCTTTCAGAATATGTATGGTATATATTTCAGTCACGTGTGAAATGTAATCACCTACAGAGAAACCGGACGAAATTTTGTTCCAATCCAATTTGTATATTTTGTAACTGAATATGTAACTGCATCGACGAATTGGCAACACTATCTGCGGTGTCGCGTATTTCTCGTCGCAGAAACAAGTTCATTTTAATTATTTTATTACCCAGAAGGACCCGAAATGACCTGGCGTCGGTCGAAGTCAACTGGTAACAATCGCAGCGACTTCAAAAGTAGGAAGTTTTAAAGAAGAGAGAATGATTTAGACTGGTTCATTGGTTTCTGGAGTAGAGTCTTTGATGAGCGCCGCACAATTAAAAGCGGGAAAACTCGTTGTCAATAGCAACAGTAGAACAACGCAAAGCGTATCAGGATATTTCCAACAACTTCACCAAGTAATAAATGTCTACCTTTTTCTAGTTAGCTTTAATCTTTTGCGATTTTGTTTCCTGTGAACATTTTCGTCTATAAACTCCAGTTTTAATTGTGCTCACATCCGATTTACATAAATGCGTATATTTATATTTCTACATATCTATTCTGTATATATATGTATATATATATATATATATATATATATATATATATATATATATATGTATATATGTATATATATATATATATATATATATATATATATGTGTTAAAAAGTAAAGCACATGTTGTCATATAGTGCTCAATATTAAAAATATTAAAATAATATTAATATTAAAAATAGAGCATTGATATTATTATAGTCAGAAAAATTACTTAACTGTAAATATCAATTTTTGATGTTGTTTGCCCGACTTCGAAGTTTCTTGGAATTATCCAATCTTCAAGGGATCTGTTGTTTGAATAACTTTATTTCCAATTTTTTTTTCTAACACAAGGGATTAAAATAAATGTAAAAAAAATGCAACATATTGGAAATAAACTTATTCAAAGCACAGACCCTTGAAGAATGGGTAATTCCAAGAAACTTCGAAGTCGGGGAAACAACGTTAAAAATTGATATTTAGAGTTAAGTAATTTTTCTGTATATAATATTCAGTGTAACCCGGATATAAGAGAGTTGTCGGGACCGTAGATGAAGTATTTTATATCCGGGTTTCTCTTATATCCGGGTTTGGCCTACATTTGTTTAGGTAAGTATGGCTCTAATTTGGGACCAGAGAAAATCTCTCTTATATCCGGGTCTCTTATATCCGGGTTACACTGTATATATATATATATATATATATATATATATATATATATAATTCCGAAGATTCGCTGAAACTGAGCATACATGACGAAAATGTCTCAAACTTAATAAAGACAGTTTTATCTTTACGTTATTATTAAGAGGGAAGATCAAATAATTTTTTGATTATTAAATTACATTTTAATCCGTTTTACATTTTTGAGAGAGGATTACATTTATATTTCTTTAATTCCAGATTCTAACTCATCTTCTATACTAAGAGGCACAAAAAAACTGTGAAGAACATTGAACTGTTACATAATATCAATCCTCCTTTGTGACAATGAATGCTGGATAATCTCAGTGATGAAGAAGAGTACTGAAGATGTCAGCAATGACATCAGATTTTAGAGAAGGTCGAAGCAAAAAGGACACTTAAACTTAACACCAGGAAGAGAGAGTTGATATTTCTAAGGCACATAATGATGGTAGAGGGCTTAGTAAATTTTATATTCACAGGATAGATTGAAGGCAAGAAGTAGAGAGTTAAATACGCATAACCTACTTAGTGAGCTTAAATAGGTTTTAGCAGAGATAAAAAGATAAAAATTAAGATCTACACAGGACAGAAAATTGTAGAGAGCCATGATCGACAACGTCCTAGAGTGACACGGAACCTAGAAGAAGAAATTTATTTGTAATTATCTCACATTTCTTCAACAAGAGTGTTTTTGTACGTAAGTCTATAATGCCAAAGAACATACAATTCGTTAAAATATTTTCCTAAATTTTGGCGATTACTGTGTAGTTAAAAAAATATGTAAAAAAGGCGTTCACGATGTATTCCTCATATAATTTGTGTTAAGTACCCTTTAATTAAATCTACCAAACATTAAGATATAGATAAATCTGTTAAAACGTCAGAAAAAAATACACACCTTTGTGTTAAAAAAAATATATGCTTTTCTGTGATATTAAAAAGTAAGTAATATTTGTTTCAATTCAGATTAATTGAACTTAAAATCATTTATTATTCTTGAAATAAAGTTTAAGAAAAATATAATCTATTTTTGAAAGATTTGTTTTTAACAAAGAGAATTATGTTATGTGGACAGATTTGTCAATATGGCCGATATTAGTGATTTCAAAAAATAATTTGTTATATAGGAATAAAGTATCGCTGCCGATACTTGAGTTTGAACATAGATTGCCAGTGACCATACACAGTCGATCCC
>OZ038478.1:90732145-90767145 GCA_964036315.1 Acanthosepion esculentum
TGTGCCACATCTAAGCTAAACTCACTAAATCTTTTGAGCATTTCCGCATAATGTAGTGGTTCGCAAGCTAATGTCATTAAGATGTAGTAGTGAATTCGGTCCTCACTGGGTGCTACATAATTGCGTCTAAGATACGCTTCATATGAATGAAAAGAAATAGGATAATTCCAGAATTTTAGAATTTTTTCTCAAATCGAGAATAAACTCATTAAATATGTCCAAAGGAAACCTATTTTCTAAAACAAATAAAAGTGTGTTTTAAATTAGTCACTGTGTTATTCTCTGTCAGTACTGTGTGTTTGACTATCCCAGAAAATGTTTTGCTTTAATATTTGGCAAATGGTAAAATAAAATTTCATGATTAGTCAAGTAGCTTTCTGAATATCTCAATCAAGTAGTTACAAACAAACGTAAACTTGAGTTTTATTCTCACGGATCGTTTATTCACTTTTTATATAAATTTTAGTGAAACAAAGTTCTTAATATCTCTTTGGTATGTCCGTTTTCTTTTTGATCCTGGAATTAGGGTAAGTAATTATAAGCATCCTATTAATGGTCGAAACAACCAAATGAATACTTTGTCGTTGAAAGCTGTAAACATGGTATGGGGGGGGGTCCGTTTTCTTTTTCTTGGTCCAAAAGTTGGGGTAAGTAAGTATAAGCATCGTTAAGATGGTTGCGCTCAGGTCAACCCTACGCTTAGTTGAACCAACCAAAGTGAAAGCTTGACTTACTTAATAGATGAAGTCTTTTTCAAGACACGTGCTAGCGCCATCGGTTGAAAAGTGGGAAGAGAGTTCAGTCGTCAGCGGACCGTGGAAACTAAAGTTCATCAGAGGGAACGTAATTACCTCGTCATGCTGCATGTTAAAGCAAAAGGAGAAAGAGAAACAAGCAGGAAAATATTTTTCTCTTCATAGACTTCAATGGCGCCTCCTAACGGTATTTTACGAAGCCAAGTTCGATAATCATATTTCCTGTTCGTTTACTTTTAGAGCCAAGGGAAAAGTATTTCTTTTTTTTTTAGTATTTATTATTATTGTTTTATTTAACAATTTTATTTCAATTTCACACACACACACACACAATATATATATATATATATATATATATATATATATATATATATATATATATATATATATATATATATATATATATATAAACTTTATTTCAATCTATCACGAGCTTTTGATCCTTGGCTATGATTAATTAATGATGAACATTTTAAATATTCATTGTAAACCTAAAGAATCACTTCTTTGACGGTACCTATATATATATATATATATATATATATATATATATATATATATATATATATATATTCATACATGTTTCATTAAATAATATAGATAAGTGTTGTCTATATATTTTATGTAAGTTCTTTTCATATCGTCTGATAAGCTTAATAACATTATCATTAAACAATGAAAGAAAATCACAATATTGATACATATTTTTTAATCCAATCTAAGCTTTCGGCTTACATAAGCCATTATCGAAGATGACAATTACACAATATATTAAGCAATACACGAACAAGAAATTGATGATAGTCTGTTTTTGTTTACATGGATGATTTCCAAGCAACGATAAACATGTGCATATAAGACGCTGAAAGCGAAAATCGCACCACAGCTCATGACGTCATACATGACCACGCGAGAGTGAATCCGATGAGTATTGAGTATGGAAAGCCGTTGGTATGAACCAATGGCTTGTGTGACTAATTATAGGCATTTAAGGATATTTGTGGAGATTTCATAGTTTATTTTGTTCAGGTTAGGTTTCAACTGTTTTATGTATATAGCTTCAAGAATTTTTACTTTTTGTTTATTCTTTTCATGTTTAAGTATAGTTGTGTTTTCGACGAGGATTTTCCGGAATTGTGTATGCGGCCAGGCGTGTTGTTTTAAATGCCTAAAAATGTTAGAGTTATCATTCAAATGTAGTGTCAAGCGTCGTGAATATATATATATATCATTATAAGGAGATGGAAAGCAAAATTGGAGAAATTTAATATGTCAAAGCAATGATTAAAAAATACCTAAATACTGCTACGCCAAATATCAGTTTTAAATAACTTCTTTCGTAGGGTGTAGGTGATATTTCTGGAACATACAGTGAGGAAAGAGAACCTGGAAAATTAAACCCTTACAAGACTGAAGCGAAAAGAAGCAGGGAAATCAACGAGTAATTAATGATCAATGAATGGATGACAGAACAATGAGAAAGAGGAAGCGCAAATGGTTGAATGTTATTTAGAGAAACAAAAACAACTGATGGATAGCCAGAATCGCCTATGACCTGTAATGACACAGTACATATTATATATATACTTATTTTTCACTGCAATGATTTAAAAGATTTGAAGACTTTAGTAATAAATAATTTGGAATAATACAGGTTTCGATTTTTTTTTTGTTCATTAATACATTTCTTGTATGTTTGATTCGGAAAGAAATTAACTTTTTTTTAATTTAAAAAAAAATTGTTGTAATTTTATGGGCGAGACCGAATATCTTAATACCTCTCTACTGTTTGTTTATAGGTCATTACACCCTCTTTTTGTTTCTATTCTATTTTTCTTTTTCCCCCCACCTTTCTTTCTTTATATTTTCCTCACTTTTTCTTTCTTTCTTTCTTTCTTTCTTTCTTTCTTTCTTTCTTTCTTTCTTTCTTCCTTTCTTTCTTTTTCCCAACTTTATTCTCCAACTTTTCTTTTTAGTTATATTTTCCCATTTTTTTCAATTTTCTTCCTTTTTCGATTTTCCTCGCTTCTTCCAACGTTTTTTTCTAAATATTTTTTCATTCTCAATTTCTTGTTATTGTCGCACGTTTTTCTTCCTTTTTCCTTAGAGCTTCACAGTCTTACCCTCTGTCTTTCTGTCTATGCCTTCTTCCTTTTTTCCTTCTCATTAGATCACCGAAGTTAAGCAACGTTGAACCTGGATAGGTGACCGCTCGGGGATAACAGATGCTGCACGCTTGGATGCGCGTGTGGTGCAATGTATAATGGCTTGGAATGAAAAATCAGAGAGCCGTGTTCGAATCCCTGTCGGGTTCGTTATTTTCCCTTACATGCAAATACTTTGGGGAAAAGTATTAATCCATCTCTTCTCCTCCCTGTTATGGGTTAAATAGTCAGAATTATTTTAATCTTCTTCCCTGTTTACTAGTGGGTTTCAGCTTCTAAAATCTTTCCATTCTCTTTCACTCATTGTAGCCCCTTACGTCCTAGTGACGTTATCGTCTTGCTTTGGGCGAAGTGATTAAAAAGTAATTAAGGGTGCTATTCAGAAAGCCAAAGTGGCGGTATGAAGCTCGTGGGCCACAGTTTGCCCATTTCTACACTAATCTGAGTAAATACTTATTAGATTGTTAATTTACACTATATATTTTTTATATTGTTTATTGGTAAGATTGGCAAAATATCGGACAATTGCCAATTGATTCGAACTTTATAAAATGGTAAATAATAAGAACTTCCTTATAGTTGCTTCGCATATTTTAATCATTTAGTAAATGTTTATAAATTTATGAATATAAATAGTTTTCATATTTATTTATTTCTAAATTGGTAAATGATAAATATTGCATTGCATTAATTCTAATTGTATTAGTTTTTAGAATGTTGTAAATATTAATTTATTCTTGTAAATAAAAAATCTAATAAATAAATAGTGTTTACTATTTTTGTTGTAAGTTCTCAAGAACAAAAAATATATAAATTCACTTTCATCATATGTTACTGTTTTATTTCAATTCTAATAATCGCTTTTTAAAACAATGAACATTGCTGAGAAGTGAAGGTAGTTAAAATAATGGCGGTGTCAAGGAGAAAAAAAATAAACGTTCTTTTAACACAGTGTCTTTTCTCGGGCACGAAGTTTCAAGTTTGCCAATAATTATTTTTTAATATAATTTTTAAAAATGAAAGGCTTTGTCTGAACTTGCAGACGTAATCAAGAGTTAAGAGAAAAAGATTTCTGTATATTTAATGAGAGAGGTGTCTGGAATAAAGATGTCCCGGGTGAATTTTTCTCACCAAATTGTTCTAGCCTGTCTGTTTGAAACTGAAGATTAGTTGTAAAGAAGCATCCAAAGAGAAAGGAAAATTAAAGAGCGACGAATCGTTATATAAAAGAAAGCACGGAAAGAAGACGAAATATAGATTAAGAGATAAATGTGTAAAGAAATAAGTGTTTGCCGAATAAGATTGTTTGATTAAGTCTATAAGCAGATCATTGTTTGGTGTTCTATTTAATTGCTTTTAGTTTGAAATCTTCGCTTACCTTGACTGTAAGAACAACAGAGCGTCAACTAACGTAGACTATTCTTAGAATAATATGGTATAAAAATACAACAGCTTTGTCATTCTAATTTTGGATGTCATATTCAGCACAACAACTCTGTTAATTTCTCACAGTAGAAAAAGCTCAGATATTGTCTTCTGCTTCAGAGAATTTTCTCTAACAGATTTACCCTAGAATATAAATGTATACACATTACATGAACCTCGTAAAACACACACACACACACACACACACACACACACACACACACACACACACACACACACACACACACACACACACACACACACACATATATATATATATATATATAAAAATTCAATGTTTGGCAAAAATAATATTTTCCAAAATAACAACTAAATTAAAAGACTGCTCAATACAATTTTCATGAAATGAAAATGTAGAACAAGTTAAGATATAAAATATCCGAAAAACTGACCTTCTGCAAACACGGTTTCTATCAAGATGGCTTCGTCTGGTTGAAGAAATCATCTGGGTAGAAACCGATTTTGCATACAGGTCAGTGTCTCGGATATTTTATCACTCTTAACTCTCAGTCTCTCTTTCTCTCTCCCCATATATATATATATATATATATATATATATATATATATATATATATATATATATATATATATATATCGACCTCGCCTCCGAGTGTTGAGTTCAATGTTCATTTTGATATTTATATTTACATATACTCTATCTCTGATATTGAGCACTTTATCCCATAAATGTACCAAAACTATATATATATATATATATATATATATGTATGTGTGTGTGTGTGTGTGATAAAAATATAGTTTTAAGGTATGCTATATTTATGGATTAAAGTTCTAAATATCAGGGATAGAGTGTAATTATAAAGTGAATATTAAGGGCAACACTCAGCGGCGACCGTCAGCTTCCTGCATAAATACAATCTTCATGACCATGTCATGAAGATTGCGCTTAACTTTTTGAGACCTGCGTTCCTGAACAAATTTTAATCCTTCTGCCTGAGAACTCCTGATTCAAAATTCGCAAATAATTGGTATGTAATGTTTCACGGTAGATATAAAATCGTTACAAGTGTTTACCCACCATTCAACTGGTAGCTGGGCATTAAGTCATTTTTCTCTACCAGCAATAAAACGCTGGTCACGGCTCAAAGGGTTAAGCATGAAACAGACTGTCGCCGCTGTTTGTTGACCTGAATATACACTTTTAGATAAATATTCAATAGCGCCACTCTCATATACTTAGACGGATCATATTAAATATTCACAATGGATTTTTTCAAATATCTCCTTCCTGAAAGAATTGCTCCTTTTCCAAACTAACATACATGAGTATGAAAATGTGAGTAAATTAAAAAAAAATAGTTAAATTCATGTTATTTAAAATATAAACTAGAACACTTAAATTAATCCCAAAGTAAAATAATTTAAATATTAATTTGCATAAAAAATTTAAGAACATATTTTACTATTATGCAATGGACAAAGTCCGACAATTATTTTGAGACATTTTTATATATTCTTTTTATAGATACAAATATTTAAGTTAATACTATGTTCAAAAGTAAACGGTATTTATTACATTTACCGGCCTGAATGTCCGAGAAATGTTCATAGAAAATATTCGTGTTCCGACAGGAATCGAACCTATACCCTATACGGAACCGTCATTTAGCCTGACGAGCTCTTAACCGATCGAGCCACAGAGTATCGTCCGATGAGCAAGCTAGAATTTACTGCCTTTAGGCTTGATTCTTCCAAGAATCTCTCGCGTACATTCATATCTACTCAAAGCGTATCCAAATGTAAATAAATGCCGTCACACATTATGAAATGGACAAAGTCAGACTATTATATTAATACTTTTTTATGTTTATCAATAAAAAGAATGTTAAACATAAAAATTTCTTTAAATAATTGTCGGTCCATTTCATAATGTGTGACGTCATTTGTTTACATTTGACACGCCAGGAGCAGTTATGAATGTACGTGAGAGATTCATGGAAGATTGAAGTTTATAAGCAGTAAATTCGACGTTTGCCAACCGAACGCTCCTCTGTGTCCGAATCGGTTAAGGCACGTTAGGCTGTATGACGGTTCCGTATAGGATACAGGTTCGAATCCTGTCGGAGGACCAATATTTTTTATGAAAATTTCTCGGACATTCAGGCCGGTAAATGTTATTTATTATAAACAGAGCATTTACTTAAATACTTGTATCTATAAAAAGAATGTTAAACATAAAACTGTCTTTTTTTATATATATATATATATATATATATATATATATATATATATATATATATATATATATATATATATATATATATATATATACGTACGTTTGGTGTACGACTTATGTTTTGTTGGTTACCCAACTCGTCGGACTCAAGATATAGCTTACGGTTTATTTAAAAAATAACATTTAAATAAACAATAAGCTATATTTTATGACCGACGAGATGGGTAACCAACGAAACGTTAGTCGCACACTAAACGTAGGTATATGTGTATTTATTAATATATATTTCTTTGCCCTGTCTAATCACATTAAATACTATTATGTCTACACCTCTTGGATAAATTTGCTGATTATTTATTTGCTTACCAACGTATTCACGCCAGCACGCGCGTATACGGTTGCTTATATCTAGTTATTTCATTTACCTAACCCTATATATATATATATATATATATATATATATATATATATATATATATATATATATATATCAAAATATGATGCATGACTACTATTATGAAAGTTCATTCGTCTGCTAGGCTTTCTACCCAATCCCTGTTGCTGACGCCTGTTCAGGCATATTTATGTTTGTTCAACTCACACAGAGATTATACAGCAACTATGTTGAGCAGACATCAGTTGCAGTTTCTGGGAGAGGACACGCTCAAACCATCAGTCACAATGATTTGTGGTTTCGTGCTAGCACAAATTTCTCTGCCTAATTTCACTGGGAAATCTTAGGTTAACCAGCGATCTGATTTTCGGGTACTCTCCAACGGTGCCGCAAGTTGGAATCGTCTCCCCAGGTCAAAAACTTCAAGTCACCTTCCTGAAAAATCGATCACGGTGAGATTCGAACCTGGGTCTCAAGAATATGACGGAGGCTGTCCACTTGATTAAAAAGTTAACCTTTGCAACATAGCTAGATATTTGCTGCCGATGCTTTCTCATGGGATCTGCAATGATTCTTAACATCTGAAAAAAAAAAAAATTAAAAGCTCTATCACTGTGTTGTCCATCTAAGAAGAAACATGACAACTCTAACTGTAGAAGGTGCCATAACGTCATATTCCAAAATGCTCTGGTTGAACATTGACTTTATTCAGTATGCGCCTCAAAATCTTTCTTGTATTACTACTTCCAAATATCTTCTGCTTTTCACTCCATGCGCTCAGGCTAAGAGAGGCAATCTTTGCTCCTTTGCTAGTGTTTTAGTGGAAAAGAAATTACACAAGAAATACAGGAAAATATGAGACATGGATATTTCGCTATAAACAAAGAAGAGAGCATAGAATTGTTATGTAATATTGGTCCCCCTATATGGCAGTGAATGCTGGGAAATCTCACAGATGAAAAAAAAGACGTGAGGCAACAGAATTGTGGTCTCACTGAAGAATACTGGGAATATCATGAGCTGGATATGTGAGCAATGATGACGTTTTAGAGAAAATGGAAAAGCAAAAAATACATAGAATCAGAAATAGACAACTGAAATTTCTAGAGTACATAATGAGGATGGCGTTTTTGGAAGATTTAACATTCGTAGGACATACTGAAAGCAAGATGAACAGAAGAAAGCAGTGCATATCAGAGATAGAGCGTATGTAGATATAAATAAACATATAAAAGAAAACATTGCAGTCAACACCCAGAGGCGACAGTCTGTTTCATGCTTAAACGCAATCGTCAGATCTTGTGCGTTATGTTTTTATCGACTATTTATATATATTAGTTAGTGATGAATTACGTGTAGTGTTATTGTATTATTCTAAAGGTTATTTAGGTGGGTGGCAACGGTTATGTTTCGAATTATTTTAGGGGCTATTGAGTGGAAATAATTGTGGATCCGGATAAAGTTGCATATGGCCTGATGATTGCATTTAAGCATATCCACTTTTATATTCATATTTATATATAAATTAGTATCCCTGATATTGAGCACTTTAAGCCATAAATATAGCATACCTTAAAACTATATCTTATCATATATATATATATATATATATATATATATATATATATATATATATATATATATATGTCTGTGTGTGTGTGTGTGTGTGTGTGTGTGTGTGTTTATTTTAAGTGTCGCGTATGCTAGGTAATTGACATCAGATTATAATCTAATGAAAAATATTCAACAGAAAAAATCATTATATCTTTCAAAGATAGTTGTATATATATTAAACTTAGAAAACAAAAACAAATTATTATTAAATTAAAAAAAAGGCCCTCGGCCTCTAGAGGAGTCACGATGCTGTCCCGGATCAGGTGGTTCATGTTCATTTTAGCCATTACGTTCCTGACGACGACCTCCTTCAATGGGTTCTTGGTATTGAAAGGCTGCTAGTTGGTCCCCATCTCGACAACTCCCCAACCATACTGTTGAAGAGACTTAAATTGGGGAGTTCTAGCAGACTGCATGTTAAGGTGTCATGATTAGAAAATTTCTCGACCAGGAATTCTTCAGTCGCATGCGCCATGTGAGAGGACGCAGAGTATTACTGAAAGACTTACTGAGACCACTCGATACAGAGCCTGTAGCTGTATTGTTGTAGGATTCACCCGGTTAGTTGAGAAGGCTCCGTCTTCTAGAACGAAAGCTAACCAAGCGTAGCAAAGGTTATATGCATTCGGGCGTGCAAATCCATAGTAGGAGTTTCAGTGTCAAAGTGGATTCACAAGCGGTCCTCAGCCGTATGTATACACACTTTTAGGATAGTGCGATCCGATTTGAATTCAGTGTTTTCTTCTCTTGCTCTCAAGTATTGAAAACTTGACACTTCCTCCAGTGAATTCCCCTTCATGGTAATGTCGACACAGGTGTTACTGTTTGTACTATTCACCATTACTTTGGACTTCTCGGAGCTGACATTCAGTTCATATGCTCCGGCTCTTTCAGAAATTTGTTGATCAAGTCCTAGAGATCACTGTTACTACATGCTATGTGCTCAATATCGCCTGCAAAGCGTAGGTTAAAGACCAGTGTACCACCGATAGAGATTGAAGGATCATGGTCATTCAAGGTTTCAAAACGTGGTGAACGTACGCATCCCTGTCTCACACCGATAGATGTCCAGAAGAATCCTCCCATTTGTTTTCACAGAAGAACTGCGCCAGTGGCATCTTTATATAGAGCCTTGATAGCTTGAATAATTCTGTTATCGACATTGAATTCCCTAAGGATTTGCCAAAAGACTATCATGCCATAGACGATCAAACGCTTTCTTGAAAATCGTGTTGTGGAACACGTCCTTCTGATGTTGCAAGTGTTTGTCTACGAGGATCTTACAAATTGAAGACCTGTTCCATTGTACTTAGTCCGGTTCTAAAACCTGCTTATTCCTCTGATAGCAGTTTCCTCAGCCTTGAATCTCAAACGATTTAAAATGATACGGAGCAGAACTTTATTAGAATGACTGATCAATCTTATTGTCCTATAATTTCGACACTGCCTGAGGTTTCCTTTCTTGGCAACGGTATTACCAATGACTGATCCCAATCGTTAAGCCACTTTCTTTTGTTCCTAAGTCTTCTGCCATAGAGCTTTTATGCTTTTGATAGTTTCTACATTTCTAGCTCCTTACTGCCAACTCAACAGCCAGTCTAGTAGTGCGCTTAAAAATCATAATCTCGCTACCATAGTGAAGATCTCTTCCGAACAATTACCATGAAAGTATTTATAGAGAAGACACACAGAGGCAACATTACGGCGCTGGGAAAGGGACTGAATGATTCTAGATAATGTATTACCATTATGTAGGAGGTAGTTCTTGAATATATATGTGGAAAGTATTTATGCCACACCCTGTACATATAATCATAAATAAAGGTGTAGAACATGCCAAAATTAAAAAAAAAAAATCAAAACACAACGTGCTCAATATCTAAAAGTACAAGGCAGCATATATTTTATATTGTTTCATGATTCTTATTCCTGCTTATTCCTCTGATAGATTTAGATGATTTTTATATACTCACGACATGATTAATAACAATGAGATAAATACACTTATTCGTATGATTCTCTGAACGGAATAAATAAAAGAAAAAGAAAAAAAAAGTGAAGGATGTTAAATTGATAAACTAAAATTATTCTTTACCATATTGTACATGTAGGTTCATCACGAAACATTAGGCTCCTTTGACGTTTTGGGCATCACCGTGGGTACAAATGTGGGGTCTGCGTAAAGTGATTAGTCGTTGCTTCTATTCAACTAACAACTTTTAAGAAAGTGTCCATCTCCAAGTCGCTGTGGTCGGCGGCTAGTGCAAGCATTCCCTTTCATTTCTTGTGTTAGTCTGAAAGCTGCTGTTCCCCAAAGAAACAGATTCCTGTTTAATTGCCTCCTTGAGCACTACAATCATAACCTCTTCAAGACAAGCGGTCAGTCGATATCTATACTCCTTATCCTCATCATCTTCACTTTCGTCTATCGCCTCTTACACTCATATCCCATACCTCATTCAGAATACATCTACCTTGACTGCCACTTGCGCCTTGTATTCGTTGAACTCAGTAAATAATCTAAAATAAAAGAACAAGCTTGTCTGTACATTTCTAAGAGAACTGTTATGGGAGGTGTGTGCGCACACACACTTTTCTGTGTGTGTGCACACGTACTTTTCTCTGTGTGTTTGTGTGTGCATGTGTATTCGTGCGTGCTTGTGTGTACCAGTGTGTATTGTTATGTGTGTCTGTCTTTGGGTACATTCGTGTACGCATGTCTGTGTAACTGCACGCACGCAACTCTGTGTGTGAAACAGAGAGAGAAAGAGAGAGATAGTGTGTGTGAGTGAGTGAGTGAGAGAGAGAGAGAGAGAGAGAAAGTGAAACTGAGAGAGTTTGTGTTGTGCTCGTGTGCAACTCCGTGTGTTGGTCTCCATAAGTGTGTGGGTGTTGGGGTGTCCGCCTGTATGCAAAACCATGTGTTGGTGTAGGAACATTTGCGTGTGCCAATATGCGTATGTGTAGATGCGTGCCAATGCGGGTAGATATGCATGTATGTGTCTTCGCATGTGTACCTGCGTATGATAATGTGTGTGTGTGTGTGTGCCCGTGCGCACCTCCATGTGCAGGTGTGTGTAGGAATGTATGTGCCTGACCGTGTTTGTATGCGTCTGTGTGTGTGTGTGTGTGAGAGAGAGAGAGAGAGAGAGAGAGAGAGAGAGAGAGAAAGAGAGAGAGAAAGAGAGAGAGAGAGATCCCATGTGTATCGTGTGTGCGGGGGTGTTCTTGAGTCTTTGCGCGTCTCCTTGCGTATCTGGGTTTGTGAGCTTTCTGTGCGTGCTTGCGTGTCTGCGCAGTTACACGTGTGCCGGCATTAAATTCATCTTTCCACTGTTTTTATTGCCCTCAGTTTTGGCGAGTGTCACCGACCTGATCAAAAAATGGCCCGTCAATTGCAAAACCAACAAAGAAATGCGTGAAAGTCACCGATGACACAATTGCCGTCATCGGTTCTGTGCGTCTCTTTGATAACAACTTGCTACCATGCAATAGACATAAAAAAATAGATAAAAACTTCCATCTGTGTCTGTTTACATCGAATGCCGATAAATGAAAATATAAAATAGATTAACTGGAGGGGTAATTGTTTTTAAAAGGAATAATTGATTTTATTAACCTCTTTACGATTATCAACTTCAGGAGTTGGTTTTAATTTTGAAGTAATTTTCATGACGAACAGGGTTGATTAAAAATATTAGCCATTCTCGGCGTGTGTATAAACATCGAAATTGAACCAGATTATCTCGCAGACAACAAATACCGCAGGGTGTTCGAAAGTCTTACTATTAACGTCTTGGACGTATAGAGCCAAATGAATATTTTCACTTTTGTAGTACAGCAAAAGTCACATTGCTAGAGATTAATGGTTAACGTAACTAGCCTGGTAGATAATTAGTATTTGTGTAGTACGTTCGATCCTTACTGCGAACCCAATAGAAAATTCGACATTACATAATCTAAGAAGTATTGAGTAATTAGACTTATTCTAATCTTGATTGTTGTAGATATTTGTCAAGCAGACTTCACTTGCATCTGCCTTGAAGTCCTTGGGCATATGGCCCAGAGTTTGAGTAATCCAATCTTGTCCCGAAGAGTTGTGTACTTGGCCGAAGCAGAGTTGAGTTACTAAAGGGAACTAACTGATATTGAGATATCCCCAAAATGCATGGCACTTGGAATTAGAACAATCTGGCCCCGTAGAGTAAATAAAGAGTTCGGTTCAAAATTCCAACGTATATCACCTGAAGAAGGACAGAGCGTAAAACAGCCGAAACATTGTCATTATGACAATAAGGATGAGAATATATATATATATATATATATATATATATATATATGTTTTTGTCATCCACAGACAGACTGTTTCGCTGTTTCACAGCTCATCAGTGTGGCTAGACGTCCGGTTGCCTCTAGCTAGGATCGAAATCCGACTGAATTTGCGTCAGTCGGAACTTCTCCCACTAAGCCGTCGGCGCACGGCAGGGATGAAGGTGAATTTTAGCGTGTTTATTTTTAGATTTAGATAAACATACAGTGACTGACAGTGACTCAATTCTGCCGAAGAGTCGTGCAATATTAGCTTAAATAGTCACTGTTTACAAATTCGCACCTCAAACCAGAGAGCTCAACCGAAATTAATTTTTCAGGAGCCAATATATGTATATATATATATATATATATATATATATATATATATATATATATATATATATATATACAAGTTTCAGTAATAAAAAACAGAAGTTTAATTTTAATAAGTTTTATTTATCGTTTCAAGACGAATAATAGTTTTGGGGATTTCTGGTTTGTTTTGTAAAATTAAATGTCCAGTACCTGAGTACTTTCGTATAAAACCACTAGACATTTTCAAACACGTTTTATTTTTATTTCGTATTTATTTTTTACTTTTTTTTTTGCTATATCAGTTTAATTTTTTAAGCATCGGATTTTGCGTCTTGGTTTTCATTGCGTTTCTCGGACTCACCTGGGAGTTCAAATTATTTTTAGAGGTACTATATTTGATATGTTAGAGACGAAAAGTTTGATGGAATTGTGTTGCTTTTTGGTTGCTCGCTTTTTATGCCCACCGAAAATAACATCAACTCTCGAATCATAAAATGATAAAAACTTTTTTTTATATTTTACGTTTACTTAAGTGGCAAGCTGAACTTTGGCGCCCTTACATGTATAATGTTAAAAAAAATTCACAAGGAGACAAAATTAAAAGGTAGAATAACGAGTCTATTACAATATACAAATTAATACAAGCTAAAGAAAACATTCATTATCTTACCTAAAACTTGTTTTCTAGACTTAAGATCTGAAAATCTTTTCCTGGCAATTCCTACACCGATCTTCTTTACAAGATCATTTTCTATTGACAAAGTAGCCAAATAATTTAATCTGTCTTGAGTCATGGACGACCGCGAGTATGCTTTTATAATGTTTCGTTTAGGGAAATCCTAAACATGATATGGCGGCATGATGGCGCCCTCGGCCTTGATGACGCTCCGGGCAATTGCCCAAGTTGTCAGTACCTTGAGCCGGTCCTGTATATATACAGGGTGTATCAAAATACTTTTACAAACTTTAGCGGCGGGTTCCTGACACTAAAACAAGATAAAATATCCATATAAACATATGTCCAAAAAGCCATAGTTGTACCTCAACACAGCAACTCATAATAAATTTTCAAAATGCATTCGCTTGCTTCTACACATGCATGCATGGGTCGGAACATTGACTGGCGGACCCTTTCAAATACTCCCACACGGTGTCGAATGGTTTCGAAGGCCCCCATGACACGTTGAGGAAGCGTCTCTGCATTATTTATGTCTGCAGCATGAATCAATTGTTTTAGATGGCTCTACAGGTAAAAATCCAAAGCCATGAAGCCGATCGAAGGAACGTGCAAGCCATGGAACCAGTCGAAGGAACGTGCAAGCCATGGAACTGGTCTAAGGAAAGTGCAAGCCATGGAACCGGTCGAAGGAACGTGCAAGCAATGGAACCGGTCGAAGGAACGTGCAAGCCATGGAACCGGTCGAAGGAACGTGCAAGCTATGGAACCGGTCGAAGGAACGTGCAAGCAATGGAACAGGTCGAAGGAACGTGCAAGCCATAGAACCAGTCGAAGGAACGTGCAAGCCATGGAACTGGTCTAAGGAAAGTGCAAGCCATGGAACCGGTCGAAGGAACGTGCAAGCAATGGAACCGGTCGAAGGAACGTGCAAGCCATGGAACCGGTCGAAGGAACGTGCAAGCTATGGAACCGGTCGAAGGAACGTGCAAGCAATGGAACAGGTCGAAGGAACGTGCAAGCAATGGAACCGGTCGAAGGAACGTGCAAGCCATGGAACCGGTCGAAGGAACGTGCAAGCTATGAAACCGGTCGAAGGAATGTGCAAGCTATGGAACCTGTCGAAGGAACATACAAGCCATGGAAACGGTCGAAGGAACGTGCAAGCCATGGAACCAGTCGAAGGAACGTGCAAGCTACGGAACCGGTCGTAGGAAAGTGCAAGCAATGGAAACGGTCGAAGGAATGTGCAAGCCATGGAACAGGTCGAAGGAACATGGAAGCAATGGAACCGGTTGAAGGAACGTGCAAGCAATGGAACCGGTCGAAGGAACGTGCAAGCCATGGAACCTGTATTCCTCTACCTGCCTATCTCTCATGGTAGATATCAGCCTAAGCATCATAAACAATGTGACTAAAGTCCCATCATGCATGTACCACATACGTTTTCGTATTAGAGTTGGTATGTCCTTTAGTAGTTGTGGAAGAGTGTTCAAAATAATGTCCCTGTGGCTAGCTCCTGTAAGATGTACTGGGAGAACATATGAACCTTCCAGACAGTCACCTAAAATTCCAGCCCACACATTAATCGTAAACTGCTGCCGGTTACTAGCCTGTATTATACCATGGGGATTCCGATCCGCCCACCAATGTTATTTGTGTAAATATGTTATTCCATCCCAAATGTTGCTTCATCCATAAACCAGACTGAAGAGACAAACAAAGGATCAGTAGTTTGCACAATAAAGCATTGGCAAAAGTTCTCTCGTGGTGAGTGATCAGAGGGCGAAAGACCCTGTTCATGTTACAAACGAGACGGATACAGGAGCTGCTTTTGAAGTACCCTCCATGCGGTACTATGAGATGTAAGACATACTTGAGCCACTTGACGTGTGCAGATATCTGGATCGTCTACAAGAGTCTGAAGAATGGGTTCTTCGTGGTCAGACGTCCGAGCGGATCTCGGTCTTCTTGAATCCATAGTTTGTGGTGCCACGGATCCTGTATTAGCAACGCGATGATAAACAGCAACAAAGGTTGGATAACTCGGCTGCCTTCAGTCTGGAAACGCAATCTGATACAGCCGTATAGCTTAGTGCCCATTAACATTAGAGCAGCCGTATGTAAAAATCATATCTGCCTGCTCACGATATAAATAACCTGTCATTTTTAAAAGGAATAATTCTCAGTCAACTCGCTTCTACACATATTAAACGTTGAAGACACACTGGACACAAATGTACACGAATGACAAATGTAACCTAAACTACATGGCGACACAGCGCCATCTCCCATAAATTTTCTTTAAACTTAACTCAGAAACGAAGAATTTGCGGACCTATGTTTATGGGAATGTTTGGCCTTGTTTTGGTGTGAGGAAGCCGCCCCAAAAGTTTGTAAAAGTATTTATGATACACCCAGTACACACATATATATATATATATTTATATATATATATTGGCAGCATATATTTATTAAGACATGTCTCATTAAATAATTTAGACATGTATTGTCTACTTATTTTAAATAGGATCCTCTCGTAATTACATACAAATTTCTTAGTATCTTTATTAAAGGAAGAAATAAAATTATCATGTTGTTGCATATTCATTTTATTCCGAGTACTTTCGACATTAGCACAATGTCGTCACCAGTGTCTTGTTTCTTCTATGACAAAAAAAGTTGTGTTCATAAAAATAATAAATATAAACTAAAAATTCTTGAAGCTATCTACATTAAAAAATTTGAAACCACTCCTTAAAAAATGTTTAAAGTAGGTAGGTTAAATATCTAAGTTTTAACTAATAGTTTTAAATAGATTTTTATCTTAAAAAAAACAACATATTTAGACGGTGCAATAACTTAGTTACCTCCCTTTACCTTTGCTCGTGAGCCGACATGATAAAAATTTAAATATGTACAATACATAACCTTTGTGTTTTCCTCTTCACATGTAAAAAAATAATTTTCAGATGAACACAAAATTTTTGTCTTGGAAAAACAATAGTATCTATGACTACAAAAAAAAATCTAAATTGGAAGCAGGTGGGCTTAAAATGTACAGTTTAATGAAGTCGATAGATTGTCGGACAGATACAAGATAGATGGCAAATTACAGAATTAGCACACACTCACCTTGATCATTATTTAGCAGTAAATAAACTAATCACAGATAAAACGCAAAACATTTCCATGATATTACATTGTACATGGCATGGGACATATTATATCAGTAGTTCAAATAATTTAATCTAGTGTGGTTAAGGTATAGTTATTAATTAAATTAAGTTTTGCGTCATTTTTTTAGTCAGTTTATCCCAAGCAAGGCGATAATGGCACTAAGATGCATGACGTTACTGAAAATGAAAGAGAATTTGAAGACTTTACAAGAAGGAATCGGAAGCCCAATCCTAAACAATAAACAAAGGATAAATTACACCTGTTCAAAAGATTGGAGGGAGTGTGAACTGGCCGATAAGCGAACCTATCTACTTCCATTATCTGTGTTTATCTATTGCTAAATAAAAAACCCAAAGTGAACATCGAATTCCATAAATTTTATTAGAGGTTTTATATATATATATATATATATATATATATATATATATATATATATATATATATATATACTGGGTCTAACAGCAAAATTGTGTAACACCAAAATGTTTAATATCTAACAAAACACTAAGCTTATTGAGCTTCTTTTTACTAGCTTTTCAGATAAGACGTTTATCCATTTTGATACCATTTATCGTAAAAATCACTTACAAAAATCATTGAGTTATTCAGCTAAAAATAGACCACTATTTTGTTTCAGACCCACTATTTCCTAACTGAGCAATGGTGAGAAAAAAAGATCATTCAGGCACACATTGGTACCAACATTCATACTTTGGCTTCCATCTTCAAAGTCCATTCAAGAACCATCACGAGAATGGTGAATAAGTTTAAAAAATAGAAAACAGTAGAGGGGAAAACTAAATCAGAAGGTCACAACTGGAAGAGGGATCATCATTTCAACTTAGAGCTAAAGAGATCAATTAGAAAAGATCCAACTCAATACATAAGTCGCTTGGCACGTGAGAGAGGAGCTTCAGCTATCACAGTTCAAAGAGCAGTAAAAAAAGACTTGAAAATGAAATACGACGTGAAACGTCTAAGGCATCTTGTTACTCCAGGACAGAAAGTTAGAAGCTTAGAGAAGGCGAAGATCATATTCAACAGCTTATAAAATCCTGCAATTATATAGATATTGTTGAGCTTTATTTCAATCCTTCATGAGCTTCCGATCCTTATCTATGATTAATTAATGAGGAACATGTCATTTTCGTTTCACCGCGATTCTTCTGTAAACCATGGAGAGTAATTATACATTTATATTGCTCAAAGTAGAGCCCAAATGTGTTAGAAAATTTCGGAGAATTCCAGTAAGATATCTTTAATCATTTCTAAGATTCACTGGTTCAAAGCCTAATCTAACAAATGGATAATTTTGCTGTTATACGCTTTGTACGATTTTGCTGTTACTCCCGGCATATATATATATATATATATATATATATATATATATATATATATATATATATAATGAATACAGAATCCTTAAAAATCCGTCAGGTCAGGTTATAATTTATTTCGTGGACTTCAGACGTCCATCTCTTCAGATCAGGTTTACAAAAATAAATGGAGTTCAATTTATTCAGACACAAGAAAAGGGGGAAAGAAGAAAAAAAGGAGAGAAAAGGGAAAAGGTTATAATATTAAAACGGGAAAGAAAAAAAGTGGGAGGGGCAGAGATTTCAGTATAAGTTTTTTTTAGGGGGAAGAGAAAGACATAGACAAGGGGAGGAGAAAGAGAAAGAGAGTGAGAGAGGAAAAAGAAAGAAATTAAGTATGTCGACAAGGGGACCCAGAAAAGATTTTTCTTCCGGGACTTGACAAGTTAAAAAACAGGATAGTGGGAAGGGAGTGATCATATTCAAAATAGATACATTGAAATAGTCTAGTCATTTTAAGCAGCGAAACCATCATCAACGCATTATAACCGTCACAATTACAAACAAATATATATATATATATATATATATATATATATATATATATATATATATATATATATATAATTTGGATTTTATATAATTTGATTTGTTTCTTACGGCTTATCAACACTTAGTGGGTTATTTTGGATCCGAAAAAATATTTTGGTTTGTAAGATTAATACTTTTTCTTGTGAAAAAACAATGATTTTTTTCAGATAAAAGTCCTGTTATTTAACAAATAGTTGGAAGGTGGGAATAGTCTCATAGCTTTACCAAGGATATTTACACGTAAGCGAAATTAAACGAATCCGTCTAGAACTGGAACTCGGCTCTCAGTTTTCTCATTCCGAGCTGCTATGCTTTACACCTCATTCTTGGACTTTATAAAGATACAATTAAACTGATCGTATTACTGAAACTTTTCCCGATGTCTGATTCACAAGTCAGTATTGAAAAACTGTACAATTTTTTTAATTCAGACCAAATCTATTTGTGAAAAGAGACACAACTCCCACACCTCGCTTTTCGTTTTATTTCATTTGTCTGGAAATGAAAGAATGGACAGATATAAAAAAATGTCGGAACAGAGAAAGACACAAGAATAATTACTCGCGAAGAATGCATTAGGAAACACTAAAACTGCCATATAATTTCAGTTGTTTTTTCCCATTGGTCGGCATTTTCATCGGTAACAGTTTCATGTAGCTTAATTTCCATGTCCATGTGTGAAGACGAATATATGCTTGTGCGTATAGGTATATGTCCTTGTATGTGTAGATGTTCGTATATATATATATATATATATATATATATATATATATATATATATATATATATATATATATATATATATATATATAATGCATATGTATTTTTATTTCAGTGCCTGCATACTACTGTAAACTCAATGTTAGACACACACACACACACACACACACACACACACACACACACACACACACGTGTGTGTGTGTGTGTGTAAAAATTTCAGATGGAGTATATCTGCAAAAGGACAATATGAATAACGACAAAAGGAAAACTTATCTTTATCAAGGGAAATACATTCATGTAACAAGTTTTTATATGCAAGGGCAAAAATGATATTGGCTTTTCAAAATTTTTGACTTAGGAACGCTCACCAATATTTATCAGATCAGCTGAAATGTCAAGCAAGCTATGGAAGACGCGAAGTGATACAATTCAATGTCTAATAAACGAAAGAGAATAAGTGATATTTTCGATTTTTTTAAAAATTATTTTTAAAATGTATTATGGGAACAATTTGTGTGTTATGTGTTCTGAATAACATGAGGTCACGAGTTTAATCGGTTTCTTTTAATTTTTAACATTTTTATAGTCATGTATGATGGGAAATTAGTAATTCTTTCAGGAATGGAGATATTAGAACTAATAACGAACTTTAGTTTGAGGTTTACAGAAAAGCTACCAACAAGAACGGCCTGGACAATTTTTATTCCCACCACTGTAATAAGATCAATTTTCATGTTGTTTCATATTCATAATATAATAATTTTCTATTTAGCAACAACCACCAATACTTACCCAAAGAAGATATATATATATATATATATTGTCATCCACAGACAGACTGTTTCGCTGTTTCACAGCTCATCAGTGTCGCTAGACGTCCGGTTGCCTCTAGCTAGGATCGAAACACGACTGAATTTGGAACTTCTACCAGTAAGCCGTCGGCGCACGGCAGGGATGAAGGTGAATTTTAGCGTGTTTATTTTTAGATATAGATGAACACACAGTGACTGACAGTGACTCAATTCTGCCGAAGAGTCGTGCAATATTAGCTTAAATAGTCACTGTTTACAAACTCACACCTCAAACCAAAGAGCTCAACCGAAATTAATTTTTCAGGAGCCAATATTTTTGTCATCCACAAACAGACTGTTTCGCTGTTTCACAGCTCATCAGTGTGGCTAGACGTCCGGTTGCCTCTAGCTAGGATCGAAACCCGACTGAATTTGCGTCAGTCTGAACTTCTACCATATATATATATATATATATATATATATATATATATATATATATATATATATATATATATATATATATATATATATAAACACTGCCGTTTCAGCTAACCTATTGATATCTATCTATCTATCTATCTATCTATCTATCTATATATATATATATATATATATATATATATATATATATATATATATATATGTGCGTGTGTGTGTGTCTGTGTTTGTGTAAGGGGGTGCTGAACAAATCTAGGCTCGTTTGGGGACATTTTGGCACGTTTTGTACCAGTTCTATGTATTCGGGTCTTTCAAAAAGAGTGGTCGGTTCTGCAAAAGTCTTCATCACTACAATCAAATTATATGGGCGGGTATTCTCGATATTTGGTTCTAAGACACGACCCACTGGACCCTCATACATCAGAAAATGAGGGTCGTATCCTCCACAACACACACACACACACACACACACACACACACACACACACACACACACACACATATATATATATATATATATATATATGGAGATAGATAATAGATTGATAAAGATTGCATTTCGCAAAAACGTATTTCTAGGAATAATAATAATAATAATAATAATAATAATAATAATAATAATAATAATAATAATAATAATAATAATAATAATAATGCAACTCCTATGGAAAGGAAACTGGTACGAACACCACCCTGACCCGGTTACGGAGATAGGACCTGTTACAATTCTATGGGACGACACAATACACACTGACAGAACACTCAAAGCCAACCGCCCAGACATTGTTATTAAAGACCACAAACAAAATAAGTGCCTCCTTATTGATATGACAGTCCCTGCAGACTGCAATGTATCTTTGAAGATATTCGAAAAACTGTCAAAATACAAGGACCTTGAAATAGAAATCTCAAAAATGTGGCACATGGGAACATCAACAATTCCTGTTGTAGTTGGAGCCCTTGGACTGGTTGGAAAAAATTCCAGTAGGCTGATTGAAGGGATCCCTGGAGGTCCATGCCTCAAAGAGATACAAAAAATTGTTCTGACAAGTACAGCCCACACTTTACGAAGGGCTTTATCTATGTAATTATTTTTTATTTTATTACATTATTTTTTTTTGCAGTGGAAAGTGCCATGATGCCATTTCTAACCTTAGGTCCCTGGGCGGGACCCGGAAAGAAATGTGTAAACTCCAGATATCAAAGGAAATAAAAATAATAATAATACAATTGAATGATTACTTATCTTGGCTCGACTCTGAGTCCCAAATGATTAATTTCATTTTTTATATTTCTAAAATTTGTTAATATATTTTTACATTTTTATGTATTTTGTAAGTTGCTTTATATAATAAAATAAAAAATTATTTAAATATTTTGAAAGTGGCTTTAAATAATAAAATTAAATTTTAATTAAATATTTTCAAAGTGGTTTTGTATAATGAAATAAAATTTTAATTAAACATTTTGAAAGTGGCCTTATATAATAAAATAAAATAAAATTTTAATTAAATATCTTGAAAGTAGCTTTATATAATGAAATAATTAAAAAAAAATATTTTGAAAGTGGCTTTAAAGAATAAAATAAAATTTTAATGAAATATTTTGAAAGTAGCTTTATATAATGAAATAATTTTAAAAAAATATTTTGAAAGTCGCTTTAAATAATAAAATTAAATTTTAATTAAATATTTTGAAAATGGCTTTATATAATAAAATAATTAAATAGGCGTTCGTTAATTTTTTAGCTTCGATGAAATTTTACTTAATATAGAATAGTGACAAGCAGAGTGAACATTTAATTCTGGAGATTTCCTCGACGTTTAGATGTGGCACAAAGCCAAAAACGTGGAGCAGCCAGTGAGAATCGTACGCATTAGTCGGTCGTAATTGATCTAGCGGGCCAAACAAGCTAACCACTACAGCACGTCGAAGTGCCTTAATAATTTTCTAAACATAGCTTAAATATGTCACAAGCCCGAAAGTGTGCATCACCCAGTGAAGGACATTTAATTATGTTTCTGTCTAAATTTCTGGGATGAGGTGTGATAATTATTATTTACATTATCACCATGCCGACTATTAACCTCTTCTTTAGTATTGTTATCACAATTTTCTCAATGTTGTGCTCTCCGGATTTCATTAGGTATAAATATGAGGACAATTGTTAACATGTAAATAGTGTAAATAATGATTTAATTATGTATATTTTTGCGGTAAGGTTCACTCTGTAGAAGGCCCAGGGGCCACTCAAGTTAGAGGGATACGTTAAATGATAGTTTATATGTATATAGGAGGGGAGGACAACGGTAACCCTAGATTTGAACAGATTAAGATTCTAGTGATCGAGGAAACATCCTCTTGGGAATCTGTTCTGCAGAGCAGTGGTTCTCGGGAAGAGGCTATTCGAAGGAAACTTACTTCTCAACGATGGAATGCAGTGGGAATGTGGGTGGTTGGCTACAATGTGAGTGCCATGGCGGATCCTAGCCGTAAAGGTTAGACCTGGAGGAACCAAGGAATACAGTTCGGCCGAGCAATTTCCATGTGAGAGAGAGGTTGAAGGGTGGAAAATAATTCTTCACCCTGAAGGATTCTAAGACGCTTTTAAACTTTATCAAGACTGAAAAGTGAGGAGTGGACAGCTCCCGCTCCAAATATGACAACAGTACACCATTTTAGGTCTGATTGATATTTATATATATATATATATATATATATATATATATATATATATATATATATATATATATATATATATATATATATATATATATATATGCGTGTGGGTACGTGCGGCGTGATTGTTATCAACTATTGTAAACTGGTACAAGTTTTATAGGAAAGATGTTCTTTGGAAATGCTTGAATCCAATTCTTTATTCGCTATCTTCGTCCCTATGCTGTTTCTGGTCTTCATCAACGACATTCCGGATGTCATTAGGTAACTATGCAGATGGCATAACTATTTACGCTTGCCTTAGTAGCAATGCAGACAGAGCCGACAAAATAAACCTGGCAACTCCTCTCGAAAAGGACGTCCAGTCAGTGGTTAACTCGGTGAAGAAAATTTATAAATATAAACGCCTCCAAAACAAATCTGCTTTCATGTAATCACCACAGAGTATTTTTTCTTCTGCCTGCCATCAGTATGGTTGATACTAAACTCCAAGAGAACAACATTCTACACCATCTTGGCCTCACGTTTTTCACTGACATGAATTGGAGCGACTATACCGACTCATTTGCTACGTTTACTGCAAGGAACCATTACGTGTTACAATGGTGGGAATAAAAATTGTCCAGGCCGTTCTTGTTGGTAGCTTTTCTGTAAACCTCAAACTAAAGTTCGTTATTAGTTCTAATATCTCCATTCCTGAAAGAATTACTAATTTCCCATCATACATGATTATAAAAATGTTAAAAAAAATGAAAAGCAAATGGTTAAATTTATAACCTCAATGTGCCTTGCTAGACAAATTTTTTCGTCGGAATCCATCTTTCATCTTTATAAATCTGCCATTGCATTGAATATTGCTGCCATATCTGGTCTGGTTCTTCTACTATATATCACGAGATTATTGAAAAGATTCTAAGAAGGCTATCTTGGAAAAAATATGAATCCACCTCTTCTACCTGAGCTATGGGTTAATTAATTAGACTTTGATCATTAAACGATGATTATGTCCCCTCTCCCACCCACCCCAAAATTCATACATTCGAAAAATATTTTCTGGCTTTAAATAAACTCCCAAGGGTTGATAAACCGTAGAAAACAGCTCAATCTATTAATCAAAGAAGAGTATCTAATGTTATCGTTCCTGACCTGACATTCCAGCTTCTTGTCACTTTCTTACCGTCTTGACGTGGCTACTCTCGGTCCTTTCTATAAATATTTTTAATAAAATTCTTCTGGTGCGCTGTTCTCCTTGGTGCCGTGACTGCGTGAATTTAAGCGTCCTGCTACATTGGCAACTAGGTCTCACCGTTTTACTGTTGAACTAGCTAGATACAGCCGTCCATTCGATTCTAATAGTTTAATTTCTCGCATTTCTCGCTTGTGGATCTCCCTTCCGATTTCTTGCTTCCCTGATAATTACACTCTTCAAAAAAAAAAAAAAAAAATTAAATGCAACGTCAATTACCGTCCGCTGTTTTCCAGAACCTCTTCCTTTATTGTCGTTTTTCGCACTTCTCCTCACTAAAGTCTTCTCATTCCGCGTTCTACAGGGATTATCACTTTGTCGAAATGATTAAAATAAATTATTAAAGGCCAGAGTGTGGGAGAAATGAAGGTTCTCCTAGTATAGATCGGTCGATCAATCAATCGATACAAGACAGATAGATAGATAGATAATGAACAGATAGATAGATAGATAGATAGATAAACAGAAATGTATATAGACAAATAGAGAGATTGATAGATAAGGAACAGATATATACATAAATAATGAACAGACTGATAGATAATTAACAGATAGATAGATAGATAGATAGATAGATAGATAGATAGATTGATAGATAGATAAACAGAGATGTATATAGATAGATAGATAGATAGATAGATAATTAATAGAGTGATAGATAATGAGCAGACAGACAGACAGATAGATAGACAGACATACAGATAGATAGATAGATAATGACCAGAGAGAGAGAGAAACAGACAGACAGATAGATAGATAAATAGATAGATAGATAATGTATATAGGCAGATAGATTGATAGATAAGGAACATAGATATATAGATAGATAATGAACAAACAGATAATTAACAGATAGATAGATAGATGAACAGAGATGTATATAGATAGATAGATAGATAGATAGATAGATAATTAATAGAGTGGTAGATAATGAACAGACAGACAGACAGATAGATAGGCAGACATACAGATAGATAGATAGATAATGACCAGAGAGACAGACAGACAGACAGACAGATAGATAGATAGATAGATAGATAGATAATGTATATAGGCAGATAGATTGATAGATAAGGAACATAGATATATAGATAGATAATGAACAAACAGATAATTAACAGATAGATAGATAGATAGATGAACAGAGATGTATATAGATAGATAGATAGATAGATAGATAGATAGATAATTAATAGAGTGGTAGATAATGAACAGACAGACAGACAGATAGATAGACAGACATACAGATAGATAGATAGATAATGACCAGAGAGACAGACAGACAGACAGACAGACAGATAGATAGATAGATAGATAGATAGATAGATAGATAATGTATATAGGCAGATAGATTGATAGATAAGGAACATAGATATATAGATAGATAATGAACAAACAGATAATTAACAGATAGATAGATAGATAGATGAACAGAGATGTATATAGATAGATAGATAGATAGATAGATAATTAATAGAGTGGTAGATAATGAACAGACAGACAGACAGATAGATAGGCAGACATACAGATAGATAGATAGATAGATAATGACCAGAGAGACAGACAGACAGACAGATAGATAGATAGATAGATAGATAATGTATATAGGCAGATAGATTGATAGATAAGGAACATAGATATATAGATAGATAATGAACAAACAGATAATTAACAGATAGATAGATAGATAGATGAACAGAGATGTATATAGATAGATAGATAGATAGATAATGAACAGAGAGATAGATAATGACCAGACAGACAGACATACAGATAGATAGATAGATAGATAAGGGACATATATATATATATATATATATATATATATATATATATATATATATATATGTAGATAGATAGATAGATACTGTTTGAAAACCGGCTACTGACCTCATTCACAAAAGAGTATATAAAATATACACTCACACAACGTCTGCATTTTTCTCATGCTTATTCATACTTAGAAATTTATATTTTACTGTCGAAATGTAGCGTACATAAAAACAAAGAACTTAAAGAAGGAAACTGATTCATCAATTGCTCGTTTGTATTGTTTTGTGCCGCTTGTATCAAATTCATTTTGCTGTCAATCGGTTTTTGCTGGACCTACCTGAAGTTACACGTTTATCCTTTTTCTTCTTTTCTTTTTTTTCCTAACAAAAAAGAAGAAAGAAAGAAACGTGGCTTCAAATTACATATTATTGCTAAACCGATGTTTAATGGAGGGGAGGGAGGTGGTCGCCTTCGATACCTGGTTTCTCTTTAGTCTGAGACGATTAATCTTCCCACTGGTTTTGTTGGTGTCGGGGGTGGAGCGGACGTAGTGATGTGACTTAATGATGAGTAATCTTTTCGAAAAAGACTCGGTTTTGTCTCATATCGTAGAGCAAGACCTCCCACTTGCTCGTGGATTGTCGACTGATGAACCGATAGTGTTCAAATGAGCAAAGGATAGATATGAAGTGAGATACTGAGATATGAAGAGAATCAGTTTAGCGAGCACTAAAATTACATTTTCTTTGCTACATGGCCATAATATATCGGGCGGACAGTCAGCCAGGGTCGAATTTGATATATACTGGATTTTTATAGACTGAGGTTAAGTTGTCAGACACAAGGCTATTATATAGTGAAAATACAAAATAAAGTCATAATCGTTAGCTTAATTCAAGTAAAATCGTATTTAATATATAAACATCGAGATGTCTCTATTTGAAAACATAAAAGACGCATTCTTATTTCACCAGGGCATATTGACTCAAACGTTTGCATTGGTGTCTAGCACATGAATCGGCAACCTACGCAGCCGCAAAATGACATCACGAAGTCCGAACCAATAACTACTACAACGCAAAGAAGATATTTAGCCGTTTCAATTTTAATATATACTAAAGTATATATACTATATAAAATATATTGTAGAACAGATATATTGACTTTGACTTGTATAAAAATACGTATGCTGTCGACACACTGAATGATTTTAAAATCCTAAATCGGCACGTAGCTACCAAAAAGTTGCCGATTCTGGTCTAGACCATCAACTGTTTGTTGAATTAAACGTGAAGACTGTTGTGCTCGTATTAATTGATTTTTTTTATTAACTACTGTTTCAATTATAGTATCCATGTGTTCAAGGGTGATATTGAACCAGGTATACATTCCCTAAGTAAAGGAGATCTTAAAGAAATAGTAGTGCTAATATGTCTCAACAGGATCTAGCAAAAAATCCCCTAGAACCGAAAATACCATTAGCGTTTAAGAATTTTAGATAAATGACGTTATTAATGAAAGGCGAAACGCTTTGGGTTAGTACACTCTCCTCTGGTCACTATTTCTCTGCATTTGTGTAATGTAAGCTCTGCACCCAAGTATGTTAAATCTATTTTAACCTGTGTACATTTGAATTCCGAAGCTTCTCTGTTAAACTTTATGAAAGTATCAACTTTATTTATCACCGTTCGTATTTCGCCTTCTATTTTATTCTGCAAATCTTGATTCAATATTTTTTAATTATTTAATATTTTAATTTTTTTATATGCTGCTAAAATAAAAAAAAAGTACTTGAATATCCAGTCTAAATATCTTTCAAGTGCTGCTCATATATATTGATTCTAAATGAATCTATTCTTGTTGCGTTATGAATGTTACCAATGATCAAAATAATTCCCTATTTAGCCCTGTTCAAAACAAGTGTCCTTTTGTGCCTTTATAACTTTTATGAAATCAGGATCCATTATTGGCGATCACAATCTTAACAACATAATTTATGCAGATGAAACTGTGTTGACAGAAGACACAGAAAGGAAACTACAATAACGCCTACAGACGGTAGTAAAGGATAGCGAGCGAAAAGGACTAAGCATCAATTGCAATAAGGCAGAATGCATCGCTGTTAACAAAAGGAAGAGCCAAAAATGCGAATTACAAATTGGAGATAACAAAAGCAAATATGTACAACAATTTAAATATGTTGAGAAGTGTTTTAACAGAGCAGGAAAAGTGCCTTCCAAAAGTTAAGTAAAATATTAAGAGACAGGAAAATTTCGTTAGAAGCAAAGAAAATAATATTGAACTGTTGCGTAATATCAGCTCTCCTATATGGCAGTGAACGCTGGACAATAGTGACTTGAAGCAAGAGAAAATGGAGTTATACAGAAGGCGGGTGAGAATACCATGGACGGAATATCAGAGTTTTAGTTATTCTACAAGTGCGCACTAGAGTTTAAAAAAAAAACAGTGTCGAGAAACACTATTTCAGAGCCTAGAGAGAAACATTCTGTAGACTCAAAAATCACTGTCGGTGAAGTATCTATCGGCATCAACCATCTCTACTGAATGTACTGACCACATGTCAATACACCCAGCGCTTGACCAGTCAGTCTTCATTGGTCGAATCACGACGAAACTTTGGAGACACTTGAAACAAATTGGCCATTTATACTTAACATTAGAAAGATTTGAAAATTTCTTGGGCATATAATGATGACTTGGAAAATCTGATACTCACAGGACAAATTGAAAGCAAGAGGGAGAGAGGAAAACAACGCATAACTTACTTTATGAGCTTAGAGTAATCGGATCGCGGATCAAGGTTTAGGAGAGATAACAAAAAGGTAAAATTTATTTACTACAAAGAGCAAGAAATTGTGGGAGAACCATGATTGTCAACGAAGAGACACGGCACGAAGAAGAAGAAGAAGAAGAAGAAGAAGAAGAAGGAGAAGAAGGAGAAGAAGAAGAAGAAGAAGAAGAAGGAGAAGGAGAAGAAGAAGAAGAAGAAGAAGAAGGAGAAGGAGAAGAAGAAGAAGAAGAAGAAGGAGAAGAAGAAGAAGAAGAAGAAGAAGAAGAAGAAGAAGAAGAAGAAGAAGAAGAAGGAGAAGGAGAAGAAGAAGAAGAAGAAGAAGAAGGAGAAGGAGAAGAAGAAGAAGAAGAAGAAGGAGGAGAAGAAGAAGAAGAAGAGAAGAAGAAGAAGAAGAAGAAGATTTTTTTTATAATCAGCTGAATTTTTTGCAATAGATGTCGTTTCCTAAACCTAATCATGCAAAGCTCTGATTTTTCTTGTTTCAGCTAATGTGTGGGTGGGGATCTTAGGTCGTGCTTATATATTTTAGCCGTATATCTCGCAAGATATGTATCATTAGTTTCAGAATGTGGTGAACCCAAAGCCCTTGCGTCTGCTCTTTTTCAATTCTGTTTAACGTAGTTTTGATGTAGCTTAATCTCTTACATTTGCAGACATATTCCAAAGAGCGTTTCCCAATCGGTGCACTCAGGCGCACTAATGCGCCCTGAAAAGAAGTGAGGTGCACCCCAATTTAACAAAAGAGTAACTTATGAATTATTTTTATATTTAAAAAATCATTATTTTTAAAAAGCTAAGGACACCACGTACATAGTTTCTATATCTAAGTCGAGTCTTTGTCATTTGATATTTTAAACTGGGTGCTATATTCCTAAATCTTTAAGGAGTAGATAAATTTCCCTCTTTTGCCTTTCTCAAGGAATTTAAACCAGTCATTGTCTGCCTCGCAAAAAAAAAGGAAAGAAAAGAAAAGAGAAGCAGATTCTTCATAAATCCCTTTAAATGAGAACTGTGCCGCTAATCTTTGTGAATGTTAAACCAAAATTACATATTTTCAAATTTCATGACTAATTTTTACTTATTAAAATTTGAAGTGCGACCCAGAGTTTTAGTTATTCTACTAGTGCGGACTGAATTACTATCGACATGTAAATACACCTAGCGGTTCACTAGTCTGTCTTCATTGGCCGAATGATATGATGTACTTATTTCTCTACAGCTTTAATATTAAGTTACTAGCCTAGAAGCCGCTTTTGGGTGAACTTTAGGCTAGCTCCTGCAGAGGGCTTTTGGGGCATCGGCCTTTTACCTTCTGCGTCCTATGTAAGTAAAAGTTATAAGAATTTAGAAATAATAAAATTATGTTATATTTATTCGACACCTTAATTCGGCATAACCTTTCTTCCTATACTCAACCGATCTCCGTAGTTTGTTTACATTTATTTTGCGCACATTCTTTAGGACCCTTTCATATAAAGTCACTCTTAAAAGACATTAAGGAAACCAAACTATGTAATATTTCGGGTACGTCACAGTACACGTGCTATAAAACGAAAAAGAAAACATATGTGCAACGTACCGTACTCCGCTTTTTTTTTACTAACGTTTAATTAGACGGTATCAATAGCAATTGCAGCGAAAAGTGAAATTAAAGTTAAATCTTTAATAAAGAATTAAAAAAAAAAACAATCTTTCACTCTGTCCGATATTTAAATTTAACTTTAAATGAGTTATTTATTTGATTTTTAATCGCGTGTAGTTACAATAGTTACTACCTGTTACTTCAGGTTGTTTATAATTCGCCGAGATCGAAAAACGGACGGACGGACGTACACACGTACACTGCGCTTTATTTATACAGAAGATTAGTGTTTTATCATTACTAATATTTCCTTTGTAATGATAAAATGTTACAAGCAAGACGGGACACCTCGACGTGGGGCAATGGTTAGCAAGATTGTCTCGCTAGAACAATTACGACTGAGAAGAGAGTTCGAGCTCGCTAGTTTCGCCATACTTTCGGTCTTGTGCCACATCTAAGCTACGCTTAGAAAATCGTCATGTTGAAGGCAAGACAGACAAATGAAAGTGGAGAATAACCTACTTAACAAGCCTGCATAAATGGTTGTCAAGACAGGGATTGGAAGAGATAGCAAAAAGTCAAACACTATTAAAAGCCAAAAAGGACAGGACATTTCTGGTGTTAAATACCGAGTTGAATTCACAAACCATAGCGGACATTATGCGAATTCATGTCAAAACGAGAAAGCCCCTCACTCGCTATGGCATGCTTCCTCTTAAGGCTGATGCTGATCGTCTGTACGTTTCCAGATCCGAAAGAGGCTGAAAAAAATCCAAACAATTGTACTCACAAGTACAGCTCACACGTTACAAAGAGATTATCTTTGTAAAATGTGGATGATCTTAGGGTGTTTTTTTTTGTTTTTTTTTACAAAAATAATCAATGGAAAATGTATATGAAGCTATTTCTGAACTTAGTTCTCTGATTGGGACCAGGAAAGAAATGTGTATACAACAGATATCGAAGGAAATAAAATAATAAAAATGGCGTTTAATTAATTAATATTATTATAGACTCCGAAGTAGAAATGACCATCTGAGGTACAATTATAGCCTACACTTGTGGCTAAAATACATCCGAGGTCTCATCTTCGAATGCCAGACACAGGACAATCTTTTAGACATGCCAGTGAATGCTGGACATTCTCATCACATATGAAGAAGAGAGTTATGATTCTCCAGAAGGATGATGTGAAATTCATGGATGGAACATATAAGTATATAGGAATAAAGTGTCGCTGCCAACACTTGAGTTTGGACGTAGATCACCAGTGAGCAAACACAAGCGATCCCATTACTGAATTAAGTAGACCACGTGACCATAGAGGAACCGCATAAGTAGGAATCGTGTGACGTCTATAGCATCGCCATTTCTACTCTATCCTCTATTACTATTCGGACCGCTAATCTCTACTCTATTCATTATACCATTTCTCTATTGGAATTGCTACATGGATTACTATTCAAGCGAGTATTGTCGACCAAGTACAGTTAATGCGAGTGATATTCCAGTATTGTTCAACGGCGTTAATATAGTTGTATCTGCGATTTCAAAGTCTCTACTACAACGAGCATTACGAAAGTGACAACGAGTAATCGTTGACATCACAAAAGTGTCAGCGAATGTTTCGTTGACATCACAAAATTGTCAACGAGTATTCCTTGACATCACAAAAGTGTCGACGAGTATTCCTTGACATCACAAAAGTAGCGACGAGTATTCGTTGACATCACAAAAGTGTCAACGAGTGTTCGTTGATAACACAAAAATAAGCAACGAAAATAATGGACACAAAAACGACATTTATACTTACAATTAGAACAAGTTAGTATTTTAAGTACGCATCATGAGAAAAGAGGACTTGAAGAATTTGGCAAGACAGACTGAAGACAAGACGGAATAAAGAAAACAGAGAATAGCCAGCCTAAAAAGTTTATGTAAATAGGTGACAATTTTCCATTCCTCCCAGTCCCTACAGGTTGGGAGGAATGGAAAATTGGCCTTTGCTTAGTACTGCAATTACAAGAAGCTGTGGAGAGCCATGATAGGCCATATCCAGATAAGACGCAACACCTAAAAAGAAAAATTTACAAATGTATACGAAAACCTAATTACAAGAGTTTACACGCGTTTTTGGATATAGATTTATATTTCAAGTGTATGTATCAGACTTAGCGTATATATAAATGTACGTGCCTGCTTAATGTGCGTTTGAGCGTGTGTGCAAATATATATATATATGTCCGCCATTTGTGGGCACGTATTAAATAGCAGATTGTGTGCAGTTAATTTTAGTGTTGACCGGTTCACCGTGTTGTCCCGGTCACACTCGTTATTTCACCTGAAAGTGCTGGAGGCACTTTACATCGGGTCCCGCAAGCCTTCCTTGTGTAAACAACGTGAGTGTTTGTTAGGGCTCGCTGTCATTTGCCTCTAGCTCCTTTTGCTCATTTTTTTTTTATTTTTTACCCCCCTCCACATTTCCTTTTATTGTACATTTTCTATCTTTTAAATTTAAATCTCCCGTTGTAAGCCTGATGAGCGGGAGCGAAAACGGTTGCTTCGCGCGTTTTTTTAATATGTCTAGTAATATTAAGCGTAATACTTTTATTGCTATGATAAAATTTTGTACCTTTAAAAAAAATATCTTTAAATATATATATATATATATATATATATATATATATATATATGGGTACTTTACTAGTCTTCTTATGTATTATGTAGTTTTAGGTATTACAAGGTCTGCCTGAAAAGTAACGGGATTGGTGACGCAAATAAGTTATTTCAATTTCATACAACTACGGGATTTCTCTTCAAAGTAACCCCCTTGAGTTTAATGCACTTTTCCATCCTTCTCTGCCACGTTTCTATGCACTGCTGGAAGGATTATTCTTGAATGCCCTCAGCTCCATCGTTACGGCCCTCTTGATGGCCTAGACACCTTCAAAACGGGTCACCTTGATGATCGCCTTGAGTTTTTGAGAAAGAAAAAGTCACACGCAGCAGATGAACAGGAAGGTTGTTCAAGTACGGCGATGTTTTTCTCGACCAGGAACTGAAGGATGTTCAGGGCGTTTTGAGCAGGTGCATTGTCGTGTTGAAGTAGCCATGATTTGTCCTGACACAACTCTCGTCTCTTCTCACGCACTGAGCTAAGTAAACGTTACAGTTATATACTCTCAAAGCATCATGTCAGATGATAAGACAAATAAATGCTCATCCCTCTTTCGCATATATCGCACTCACCACACCAATCCCCTTATTTTTCAGACAGATTTTGTATTTGCTTGCATGTATCATATTCTGACGCATGTCTCTTTTGCACCAAATACAAGTGCCGTCTGGAACAGGCAAGCAAATTATCAAATTTACCCTGCCGGTCCAAATAAACATCCCGCCGGTAATTTATATATAATTTTACCAAAATAACAGTACCGCGGAGAAAATTATTTGAAAGATAATAAGCCTGCCGAATCGGAAGGTTTCATTTGAAGGAAATAATTTAATCGTGTCGGCACTCGTATTTGCTACACAAGAGTACATAATTAACATGACTATACGAAAGTATAACGAGGATTTTATTATAAAATACACGTAAAACAATTCTTGTAAAAATTCATAATCAATCGAAAAACATTTTTCTTAAGACAATAGCGTCTTTAATATATTTTATTTATAAAAGCAATTAAAAGCCTTTCTAATTAAGTAATGTCATAGTTTTATTGCATTTTTTATTTTACCAGTCAGAACAGATTTTCGGTAAATGGTGCCTTTGTCTGACAAAAACAAATTGATGACTTAAATTCACCGAGGAGTCTTGCTTTTAACTGATATAAATATGAAAAGTTTGAAATTTTGATTTCTCGAAATTTCATAAAATTAAGTAAATCGGGGTAACAAATGTAAAAAAAAATATATATATATTTTTCCAAGATTATCAAAAATAACAAATTTCAAAAAGAATCTAGTTCATCTGTGAATAAATATGAAAAT
>OZ038478.1:90772145-90799645 GCA_964036315.1 Acanthosepion esculentum
CGAAGGTACATCCTGTAAAAGGCCCAAGGGCTTCTCGAGCTAGAGTGTTACGTTAAGGGACAGTTTATACGGTGTGGAAGGGGGGGTAACGGTTAATTTTAGACTTGAACATTTTAAGATTGTAGTGATCGGGGAAACATCCTCTTGGGAGTTTGTTCCACAGGGCGGAAAGAAGCTGCTCGAGTGGAGATTATATTTCACTGATTGAATACAGATGGGATGAGTGGGTGCTTGCAACTATGTAAGTGGTATGGCGGGTCCTAGCCGTAAAGGTTAGACCTGGCGGAACCAAGCAATGTAGTCCTTCCAAGCACTTTCCATGGAAGTAGCGAGAGAGCAGTGAAAGGTTCGCCACGCCACGCCACACCGGTGGGAGAAAGTTTTAAGAGTAGAAAATAATTCGTTACACACAAGATTTTTTTTTTGATCCTGTTGTAACCTAGGAAAGTTACTGAATGGGGAATTACCAAAAAGGAGGTTGGAAATGAAATGGTAATCTTTATAACATCAACAAAATACAATACTCGCCAGCGGTGTGAAGTAAGTAAACCACTGCTAGTGGTTGACTACTTACACAGCATATTAGGGTTGTCGATCCTATATATTAGGATATATACCTGCTCTCTCCACGAGGTAGGATGCGGTACAAGGCCAAATTTAATGTGGGGAAATCTGAGCCCATGGGCTCGGGCAAAAATTGCCCGTAGACCCCGCATACGATTGTGTAACTGTCTACATTCCTGGGCGAGACTCTGCCCTTCGGCATAGCCTCGTCCAGGTTCCTCTCTGTCCAAAGGCAAACAGTTCGACACGGCAAGAGCTTCCCACGTTGCCTACTCACGCTGCCAGCTTAGACAACATATTACCCTCACTTACAATAGTGTCCAACGTATTTATGAGGTATACAACGGTCCATTACAAAAACAAATGAGAGTTTAGTGTTATAACTAGATACAAAGACAGAGAAATGTGATATGTAAGACGGTATTTAATAATAATCCAATCTCTACACCAAACAGACTGACCTTTTTCTAGTAATATTCTGGCTTTAACACAAAACCTCCTCTTTAAAATGACGCCATTTTCTTTTCCATACATCTAATCTATACATGTAAACTATAATTTTCGAATGCGAAAATTTCAATTAAGTTTTCATTACGAAAATATGAACTTTATACCAAACAACTGCGATATTGCACAAAAATATTTTGGAGATTCATCTTAAAGAGGTGTCAGTTTAAACTGACACATTTTTTCATATATAAACTATTTCTGCATATCGGAGATATAAGAATCAAAAAGTGCAGAAATGTAAATATCTGGGAAGTATTTTAACAGAAAGTGTGACGCTGAAATCCGAAAGCCAAATTGGGATTGATAAAGATGCCTTCCAAAAATCTAAGCAGATTACTAAGAAACAGAAAACTTCGCTAGAAACAAGGAAAAGAGTACTAAACCGTTACGTGATATCTGTTCTCCTTTATGGCACTGACTGCTGGACAATCTCCTCAAAGATGAAGAAGAGACTTGAAGCAACAGAAATATGGTTCTACTGGAGGATGCTGAGAATACCATGGGCCGAACATAGGAGCAACGGCGAAGTTTTTAGAGAAAATGAAAATAAAAAGGAAAGTTATACTTAACATCAGGCAGAGACAGCTGAGGCTTCTAGGGCACAGAATGAGGAAGGAGGGCTTGGAAAATCTGATATTCACAGGACAGATTGAAGGCAAGAGGGACAGGAAAATAATGCATAATTAATTGGTGAGTAAATGAATAGCGGAACGGTGTTACGGAGAAATAAGAGAAATACAAAATTTATTAAGTGCTAAAAGGGACAGGAAGTTGTGGAGAGTCATGATCGCCTACGTCCTGAGGAGACTCGGCAATTAATGAAGAAAAAGAAGATATAAGCTATAATGGTGAATCATAATTTCAGTAAGTGAAGATTTCACTGAAATGGTTTGGAAATTTTTCCATTTTTCATTTGAGATCAAGAAAATACGAACGATAACGAAAATAGCAAAAATGGATAACTAGAAGGCTTCAACTGACGCCAGGCTAATACGTATTAAAATCAGGTGTGTTTTGAAATGTCTTTCTTCCAGGAAAATATTGATTGGTTTTTTATTCAACCTGTATGGGTTATTTAATCCCGGAATCTAAATATTTTATAAGCAATTTTTTTTAATGTTTTTGGAGATAATAATGGTTTTAGTCTTACTAATTAACCCATAGCTGGGGAAGGGGAAAGAAGACGTGGATCATGCCTTTCCCCTTTTATAACGAACACAACTGGATTCGAACTCGGTTCTCCCTAATTAACAATTCTGAGCCATCATCCATTACACTACGAGCACATACAAGCTTATAGCACGTGGTATTCGCAAGCGGTCACCCTTCTTGGTACTGACCAAGCTCGACGCTTGCAATTTCCTACTTAACAAATAGTTGAAGTATAATACGTGAGGCGATCATGATCATTTTCTTTTCGATTCCGAGCACACAAGCAAACTTTTAACAGATGAATGAACGATATCTACGAGGACTTCATTCACCCAGTGTGTACGCTACGATTAATAGTTAATTGTGCTGAAACAAGTCGCTGGTTGAGGGCGTTAATGACGTAGTCTATTGAGAATAGAAATGGAAGGAAATAAGAGACCCAAAATAGAAAAGCAACAGGAAGGGCGCTGTAGCATATTGAGGAGCGGGGCTTGATCATTCTGCTTACAGTGTCCATGATGATGGGGGAAAAGGATTATCTATTGTTTCCAATAACGCCCGTGTTTTGCCACTGTTAATAATAGTAATTATTTATTCAGCGTTGATATCGGGCTTACGACCACATCACGTTTAAACACCGGCTTACGTACCATCAAGTTAAGTAACGTCGAATTTGGTCAGTATCTAGATGGGTGACCGCTTGGGAATACCAGCTACTGTTGACTTGGATATTCGGGAGGTGTAATGGATACTGGTTCGGAATTGCTAACAGAAGAGAGTTCCAATTCCCGTTGGGTTCGTTATATTTGATAAAGTGTAAAAAGGTTTCGTGTGAGGCGTTTCGTTCTTTCGAACTTGATTAGACTAAAGTGATGTTTACGTTGATGCGATTACACATACGCACGAAGGAGTGGAGTAGATGAAAACCTTTCAAGTTAATTTTTATTTTTCAGTATATGTTTTGCGGAGTAGTCAGGTCCGCACACCTCCACGGTCTTTTGAACTGGAGTAGTGATTTCTCCCTGGTTTCGAGTTTAGGATTCGGTTTCCGGTTCCGCCAAAAGTCTTCTAATTCTCTTTCACTCCTGGTGCCCTCTTGCGTACCAGTGGCATTATCGCCTTGCTTGGGGTGTATTGATTAAATGAACAAAAACAGAGCCTAGACGATTTCATTTAGTTTATTTAATTTGTTTTTGTTATAAAATACACCACATTGTGATAATAAAAGCACTTCGATGTTGTGTAACGGTCAACAAGCTAGAACAATCACGACTGGTACTTGAGTTTGATTTTAAGTGGGCGTTCCATACTAGTGCCACAATCTAAGCCTCGCTTACTAAATCACTGAGCGCTTCGACGTGGTGAAATGGTTAGCAAGCCTGTATCGCTACATCAATTGAGACTGAACAGTGAGTTCGATTCTCACCTGGTGCCCCAAACGTTTGCCCTTGGGCAACATCTAAACTACACTTAGGAAATCATCACCACATCGTGATAATAGAAAATCTGCCAAGAAAGCTAAAATGTTTCCCACACTTAACAATATATATAGATGTTATAGAGTTCTTTCGTAATTTTTTTATCGAGTATCACTAATTTAGAAGATGAATTCACATTCTAATAACTTCCAGAAATTTATTATTCATTATCTTTTAATGTAACCTAACAACACAAGGGAATTACAACGTTACAATATAACGCTGCAGATAGGGTGTGAGGGGTATACTAAAAACGTTTTAGAGACCTCTATATAAAATTGACGATCTTCAGAAGGGCCACACCATCAATGGAAAGTACTATGCCAAATTACTAAAGCAGTTAAGGAAGGCTATAAAGTTCAAACGTGCAGGAAAAGTGAGGAAATGGGTCTAGATTTATCAGGACAATGTTCCAGAACACAAGCCTTTGGTTTCAATGGCTGTTTTACGTGACTGTGTCATTGAACTGGTTGATCACACTCTCTATTCTCTTGGTTTTACTATCATCTGTTCCCCAACATGAAAACACTTCACTGGGAACCAATATCGCATTGATGACGACGACATATCTATTGTTGATAACTGTTTGACCAACACGATGAATAATCTTGTTCGAACAATCAGATGTCAGTTTACCTGGAAAGTGACAATGCTGATATTAATAAGAAGAGTTGAAATTAAGGCATGCAATATTTCACAGTTCTAGCATCATTCCTTCATAGTTAGGCTATGAAATTTCCAGCCCACCCTCGTATATTAGTGATAATATATTTTACCTAATTTCTATCAACACACACACACTCATATATATATATATATATATATATATATATATATATATATATATATATATATTTATATTTTTGTCATCCACAGACAGACTGTTTCACAGCTCATCAGTGTGGCTAGACGTCCGTTTGCCTCTAGCTAGGATCGAAACCCGACTGAATTGGCGTCAGTCGGAACTTCTACCGTCGGCGCATGGCAGGGATGAAGGTGAATTTTAGCGTGTTTATTTTTAGATTTAGATAAACACACAGTGACTCAATTCTGCCGAATGTGTCGTGCAATATAGTGGTCATTATATATATATATATATATATATATATATATATATATATATATATATATATATATTATATATAATATTAGTGGTCAATATATATATATATATATATATATATATATATATATATATAAATATATAATATATATAATATATATATAAAAATATATATATATATAAATATAAATTCTCAAGAGGATAGAATCCAGGTAGAACTCAATGTCCAGGACAGAGTAAGAATATAAATATTAAAGACGAAAAGCTTTTTGACTTTGTAGGTTCGATGATTTGGATCGTGATTACGATTCCAATGTAATAAATTATAACCATGAAATATTAGTGTTTGAGCCTTATATATATATATATATATATATATATATATATATATATATATATATATATATATATATATATATATATATATTACTTTAAAAATCAGGAAGTCAGTTGAATCCGCTACCTTGTTTAGAACTTTACGGTATCCTCAGGTGATTTTTATCAAATGAACACCTAACATTTTAATACTACTGCTTCTTTGTCTGACCCATCTCTGACCATTAACCTTTTATGTATTATATATATATATATATATATATATATATATATATATATATATATATATATATATATATATCGCGTGTAACAGCAGTAAAATTGTCCAAATCGTGTAAGAGCAAAATTGTTAGATTAATCTCTGAACCGTTGTATCTTGGAAGTCATTAAAGATGTCTCACTGAAGTTTCCCGATGTTTCTATAACACAATTTTACTCTACTTTGAGCAATAAGAATGTATAATTACTCTCCAAGCTTAACAAACGAAATCGATCATGAATGAAAATGACATATTCATCATTAATTAATCAGAGCTATGGATCGGAAGCTCATTGAAGGATTGAAATAAAGTTCATGTATATATATATATATATATATGTATATATATATATATATATATATATATATATATATATATATATATATATATATATATATATATAAAGTTCCAGGATCATTTCCCAACTTATTCAAGATCATCTTCGCCCTCTCTAACCTTCCAACTTTCTGTTCTGGAGTAATAAGGTGCCTCACAGGTTACACGTACGATTTCATCTTCAAGTCTTTTTTCACTGCTTCTTGGACTGTCATTGTTGAAAATCCTCTCTCACGTGCTAAACGTCTTCTGAATTGAGTTGGATCTTTTCTAGTTGATCTCTTTAAATCTATGTTGAAATTATGATCCCTTTACCTGCGGTGATCTTATGAACCAATTTTCATCTCTACTGTTCCCTCTTTTTTAAACTTATTCACTGTTCTCTTGATGATTCCTGAATGGACGTTGAAGATTGAAGCCAGATTACGAATGTTGGTACGTGTACTGGAGACCTGGATGATATTTTCCTCTCAGCATTGCTCTGTTGGGAATACAGTGTGACTGACACAAAACGATTTTAGCATGTTCGCGTTTTAGATAACACAGTTTTTTTTCCGTGATTCTTATGAAAAATGGCGTCAAGATGGCTAGACCTCCTAATCTGGAAAAAGTAACTCAATTATTTTAGTGGTTTGAATAATTATGCTGTTACACGATTTCGACAATTTGCTGTTACACCGGGTATATATATATATATATATATATATATATATATATATATATATATATATATATATGTACCATGGAGGGAAGTAATATTCGTACACCATGTATTTTTTTATTTAACATAGATTTTATAAAAGAATTTTATAATCCATACGATATTTGTATCCCATGGAATAATGCTGGAATATGCAAAATAAATTCAGAGAAAATTTTTATATTAATCATATTTCATAAAATTTAAAAAGTATGGAGGTGAAAATATATTCGTACAACATTATAATACCTATTTAATACTTTGTAACATATCCCTTACTCAGTTCAACAGCAATCAGTCTCTTTCTGTAACTTTTAATCATGGATTTGCAAGATTTCGTTCTTCTTTGCATATTCTCTTTAGGTCCAGGATGTTTTTCCGAGGTCTATTATTAACTTGAATTTTTATAAACGCCACAAATATTCTATTAAACTCATGTTTGGAGACTGTAATGGCCATTCCAATATATTAAGGTTGTTTTCAACAAGCCATTTATTCGTAGATTTTTTCCGTATATTTAGGGTCATTATTTTTCGGCAGAACCTATTCATTTGGGAGTCCAAGCTTTACTACTGACCCAAACAAATTATAGCCCAAAACATCTTGGTATACTTTTGAATTCATTCTACCATATATTATCTTTAAATTACCCGCACCATTAGCAGAAAAATCATCCCCAAATCATATTACCACCACCAACTTTGGTGCCGTCTTTTTTTTTCCAAATGTGAGTCCTTGAATTACGCCCAAATAGTTCAATTATTGCTTCATCTGCCCATAAAGGATTTTCCAAATTGATTCAGGTTTATTCGTATGCTCACGAACAAATTTTAATCGGGCATCCCCATGTTTCTTCAATAGTTGTGGAGTTTTTCTTGGAGAACGCGATCTTAGTTGACTTCTATGAAGTTCCTTGCTTATTGTTTGCTTCGTAACAATAATACCTGATGCTTTTGATTTTTCCGGTATTTCTCTCCGTGCAGTCATTTTATTTTCTTGAATGTTGCACTGAATTCTTCTCATTGATCTGGGATAAATCTTGCTTGGGGCACAAGAACTCGATTTGTTCTCAACAGTTTTTACATTTTTATACTTAGCAATAACGCAACTAATAGTAGTAAATGGTATATTCAGGGTATCTACTATTTTCCTATGGTTTTTGCCTTCCTTCCAATATTTGTTGATCAATTCTTTTTGCGAATTCGATAGTTACTTGCCTTTCTCCATGATAATTATTGTGCATAATTTGTATGCGGAGATAACCTAGTATAAGAAATGAATTGCAGAATGTTCTAGATTGTTCCGGTATTAAGATAATTGGAAGAATCTAGCAAAATCTTGGAAAGAATTATGTAAATAAAGGTAATTTAAGCCTCTTGACATTAAAGACATATTTTGTATGAATACTTTTTTTTTTGCTTCGAATTTTTATAAATAATACAATTTTATTTATAACAAAGTTTTCTTTTTTTTTTTTGCATATTTCAGCATTATGCAATGGTGTAGAAAAACGATATGGATTTGAGTTTTTCATAATTTATAACTATGTTAATTTAAAAATTTCAAGGTGTACAAATATTTATTTCCCCCCACTGTATCTATACGTGTATACCCGGGGGGGTATACCCGGTAATGCTAAAAAGAACTTCTCACATGTAAGACATGTTCCAAATTGAACAGATGTCGAAAGTAGTTATTTTTTAAAACTTCTTTGAACAACCAGATGCCAGTTTACCTGGAAAGAAACTTACTTTGCTATAGCAGCTTCTCATTAATAAAAGTTGAAAGTAATGCAGGCAAGATGACACAGCTCTTGCATCAAGCTTTCACAGTCAGCCTATGAACTTTTCAGCCCACCTTCGTGTAACATTACAGGAAATTTGTAGCAACGACATTTATCTGTCTAATCTCACTGGAGATTAATGGAACCAGATTCTATAAAAAACGTCTGCAATATATAAACAAACGTTCGGATTTCTTATTTCAGGAAACAGAATAACAAAACTAGCTGTTATATTAATTTTATACTCTGTAAAACATAAGTACTCCTTCAATTTAAGTACGGTGGTGTAATGGATACTAGCTCAGAATTGTTAAACAGAGAGTCGGTTTCAAACTCCCGCTGGGTTCGTTGTATTCACTAACGTGCAAATACCCTTGGGAAATGTATAAACCCAAAACTTCCCCACTATCTGTGGGTTAATTAGTAAGACGTGTATCACTAAATCATTGTTATCTAAAAAAAATCTGAAAATATTTTCTTCAAAGTGTTTATGAGCCGTATGGAACAAATCAATCAATCTTTTTTCTTTTGCTGCATTCTTTTCAACTTTTTCCTTTATTTTTATTTTTCTTCATTCTTTTTCTTCCTTTTTTCTTTTTTTTTCTTCATTCTTTCTCTTCTTTCTCCATTCTTTTTTCTTTTCCGACCATCTCCTTTATTTTTTCTTTTTCTTCATTCTTTCTCTTCCTTCTCCTTCTGTCTTTTTTTCTTTTTCTTCATTCTTTCTCCTTTTCTTCATTCTTTTTCTTACTGGGACGTGCAAGTGATTTAATTGATAATTGCTCGGAATGGTTGATCGCAGAGCTGAGTTTTAATTTCAGTTCGTTTCGTTATATTCACTTGCACGTAACCCTGGGAAAGCTATGAATCCGTCTTTTCTCCACCCAGCTATGGGTTAGTTAGTAAGATTTATATCACCAAACCATTATTATCTAAAAAAAAAAAAAAAAAAAAAAAACAAACAAAATTCTTAAAATTTAAAAGTATTTTCTGGCTTTAAATAACCTGCAAAATGTTGATAAGCCGTAGAAACTGAATCAGTCAATCCTCAACCTAGATTCTGTAAAAAAATAAAAAATAAAAAAAAAATGAAGAAAAAATATTACTTGGTCATCATGCCACCCTGCTGCCTCTCTGCTTTCTACCTTAGACCGCCCTCGTTTTCCTCACTACCCCTTGTATCTTTCCCCCGCTCCCAGGGGTGCGGCATCGTCCACTTTATGAATCCCAGACCTAAACTAATCAAAATCTTTATAGCCCCACGTAGTTGGACCATGGTCAATTATAAAGCTATTATATTGCTGGAGGGGGCAAAACTAGTGACCAAGGGACGGTTTATTGAGATACAGAAGCCTTTTATTATACGCCATTCCCCTTGAAAGAAGTAGTGAGACGGGAGCAGTTAAACGTGCATTGTTCCCCCATTAAATGTCATCGCTTCTCTCTTTCCTATCCTCTTCGTGTCAGGTGTAGATACTTCGGCTTAAATACCCCGAGTACGATGAAGTGATTTTCGGAATAAACACTTGATGATCGCGTCACAAATCAATTTCTCCAAAACAATTATTGTTAATGACGTGTCAAAAAAAAAAAAAGAAAAAAGAAAAGCAAAGCAAAAAAATTATAACACCTTCCATTTTGTTTACTTATTTACGGCTTACGTGTAAATGTTACGACTATGATGAAAGTAAATGAAAAGATGAAAAAATAAAACGGAAACACGAATAGTTGGACAAACAAATGCTAAAAGATATCATTTATAATGACATATTCTTTTCCCATGCTCAGACATGGTATATATCTAGAGCTATGTACCGTAATTTCTCGAAAATAATACGAATTTTTTACTGTAAATTACAGGTGATAGTAGGGGCGCGTATCTTATATCTATAATTCTCAAATTGTTTGTGTGTGTGTGTTTATGCATTTCCACAGTTTTCATCTGATTTCGATATGAATTTTTTTTGTTTGATAGATAATTCTTCAGTGCCGGTTTTGAGTCCAAATTTTTGGCGACAATGGATCTCCACTACTTCCTGTCCATTATAACTCTCAGCAACGTTTTACTATTTATTATTTACTATCTGTTATTGGATATATATCTTTCGTAAAAACTTTATTAAAAAAATAAATAGTTTAAATTATTACAATAATATTATTTATTATTATACAGTTCCCTTTTCAGGGCCACCTCCCATTCAAATTGTTATCCCCCCCACACACACACATTTCGTGATGTGCCTCAGTTGCACCCAAATGTTGTTACTAATATTGATGTGTCAATAAATTTATGTTTATCATTAACCGCATTTTTTATTTGGCGGAAAAATAAAAAATCTATAAAAAGGCCAATTTCGAAGAAAAGAGGAGATCAAGTTAATTTATTGAAATTTTAAATTTCATCATCATCATCATCATCATCATCACCACCACTTTCTATTATAGAATCAATATCTAAATTGTCATTAAACAAAGTACTTATCGAATATCCACTTGATCGTCTTTCTCCATATCTGGATATTGAGCTTTTCTTCCTCTACCTATGGATTTGGCACTTGATTTACACTTTTTTAGTTCATTTTTATTCTTTATCCACAAACGTTTGTTAGCCTCATTCAACTCATATTCTCTAGCTGCATCTCTGTTTCCTATTCTTTCTACGAATTCTATTACTCATTGTTTAAAATTTGCACGTTTGTCGAAATATTGGCGGCAAAATAAAATGTCATATTTATCGGGAGACCCGCGGGTAATTTTCCGCATTATTTTAGCCGCTTAGTTTTGATTTTATTCTTAATCTTAAGGTCGACAAAATGTCTTCGGAATTACTTTTTTGTTTTTTTAACAAAATTTATAGATGCGCATTATACATAAGGATAGATATATTTCTTAATTTTTGGATCATTTTTGGGGATGCGTATTATTTATGGGTGCGTATTATTTTCGAGAAATTACGGTATTTTTCTCTCTATATTAGAGCGTTTATATAGCTGTAAATATCTCTAGTTTGATGCGTAAATAATCCTGATTGGTATTTACGTAGGATACTTACTTCTTATAGAAGGCCACATTGTGAGAATCCCTTTTTTTTTAATCATTTCACCCCAAGCAAGGCAATAAAGCCACTAAAACGCAAAGCATTTCTGAGTGCGTGAAAATATTTTCATATCTATAAGTCTACATTTTATCCATGATTAGAACATTTGCTGGCACACATGGTGCGGTGCTCCTTCTATTTACCTTGGATTCCTTGATATTATCGGTTCTGATCTGGCGTCTCGATTTCAGTCACTTTCCCACCGTTGCGAAGTTGCCTCTCTGTGTCCTTTCGATAAATAGTTTACTGAAAATTGTTCTTATAAGCTGACCTCTATTGTAGCTAGACTTTTAAAAAATCTAAGCCCAGTACTAGACTGGAATCGAGATTCCATCAGTTAACAGTTGAGTTGGCTACTACATGAAACCGTAAATTCTACGATAACAGTTTTTTTCTCGCACTTCTCGCTTGTAGAACTCCCTTCCAGCTCCATGCTTTCCAGCCAACTTTAATCTTCAAAAATCTAAATGCAATGTCAATCGCTATCCATTGTCCTCCTGATCACTCTTTCTTCTTCCCGCTCATTATTAATGCTTCTGTTCCTAATGTTTCCACATCCAGTAACTGCTTGTGTCTTAGTGGCTTTACTGCCTCGCATGGGGTGAAACAGATTTAAAAAATGAGAGAAAAAAAAATCATTAAAGAGTAAGAACGACGAAAGAACCAGAATTAAGAAGATAGCTGATAAAGATTGACATTGCTTTTAAATTTTTGAAGATCAAAGTTGACTGGAAAGCAAGAAGCCGGAAGAAAGTTCCACAAGATAGAAATGCGGGAGAGGAAACAGCTAGCATAGACGCGTTACATCTAGCCATTTCAACAGTAAAATGACGAGACCAAGCTGCCAATCTAGTACTTTAGTTATATGAAGAAATGTAAAATAATATATAAAACAAAAACACTGCACAGAATCTATGTATTGCATTTACCAATCTAGTACTGCGCCTAAACTTATGAAGTCTAGCTACCATAGAGGAAAATTTATCAGAACAATAACTATTAAAATATTCATAGAAAAGACAGCGGGAAGCCACGTTACGGCGGCGGGAAAGTGACTGAAGCCCAATATTCCAGGTATGGTTTAACTTTAAATAGAAAGCCCAATTTTTTCGAGTCCAAAGCTTTAAGACAAATGGAAACAAAAAAGAAGTTACATTTAGAGTAAGAAAGAAACAGCTAAGATTACTTGGGCAGAAAGGAGGGCTCGGAAAATTTGAGACTTATAGGACATATCAAAGGCGAATGAATCTGATATATAAAGTTGTATATCATCATCTTTATCTATCTATCTATCTATCTATCTATCTATCTATCTATCTATCTATCTATCTATCTCTCTCTCTCTCTCTCTCTCTCTCTCTCTCTATATATATATATATATATATATATATATATATATATATATATATATATATAAACATTCTTTAATGTCCCATCTTACTTAAGGATGTTGGCAATCATGGCTCTCCAAAACTTCATATCTACTCTCCATTCCACCACCCATTCACGTAATCTCGTCAGGTACATTGCCCGCTGTTTTCCCCTGATTCGCACACACACACACACACACACACACACACACACACACACACACACACACACACACAAACATATATATATACATATACGTATATATATATATACACACACACACACACACACACACACACACACACACACATATATATATATAGCATATATATATATATATATATAGCATATATATATATATATAGAGAGAGAGAGATACCCCTGTGCAAATTCTTTAAAACAACTGCTTTAGTTTCCTTTCTTTCACCATACGGTCAGTCGTAGACCCGCTGGAATGACAAGGTGTAATCGATTTCTATTTTTTCCTCAGATAAGGTCATTTGCAGTGGTGTGCAGTAATATTAAAACTATGAGTGTATGGTGAAATCTTTTGGCTTTGAAAAATACTGCGTTATCCATGCTTGCATCATATCTTTATCACGCACAGACACTATTGTCTCGACTGTCGATTAGTTGCCCTTCGGCCATTTTCTGCGATGGACTTTACTCCGAGGAAGCGTACAAAATTGTAACGCTGCACGAACACACTGACAAGCCTTACCAGTGAGCAAATCAAAGTATTATAGACTGGCCTGGAAACTCACCTGATTTAAATCCACTTGCGAATCTGTGGTCAATCTGCGAGGAACAACTTCGTGGAATGGACATACGAAGTACTAACATGTGCACGAGGTCAGATCAAAACGTATCGGGACTGCTATAAAAAGAAAAATACAACACATCAATTCGGCATTTAATCTCCTTTGTGGGGAATAACGAGCAGTTGCTTCGTCGCATTCTGTTGGATTTACTCGATGTCCTGAAATCTTGTCTCTTTCCAGTGGGATTTGATTTTTGAAGAGGAAAACATTGCAAGAGGAGGGATCTGGGGAGTATGTTGGTAGTCAGATCTGGAGAATGCTGTGCTTCGCCCAAAACTGATGGGCAAGACATAGTCATTGATGGAACCTCCGTGGTCTAGTGAGACAACTTCACTCTACACACTTTCCTTCCTAGCATTGCTATAAACAACTGAAGTGAACGGCAAAGTTATAATATAACTTTGTGGGTACGCGTGACAGTGTTCAATGTCAATTTGTGCCAAGCGGATTCACTCTGCATACTTTAGCTCCGTTACCATAGCAATATTTCTTTTTTAATCAAACCTCTTATATATATATATATATATATATATATATATATATATATATATATATATGCGTGTGTGTGTTTGTACGTGTATACATATATATATATATATATATATATATATATATATATATATATATATATATATATATATATATATAGTATTCGGCACCCGCTCTCATCCAAGCACTCGAATCGTCATCATCTCTCCCTATTCCGTTCCTCCCACCCTGATGGTAGTGGAGGAGATGGCTGTAAAGGCCCAGCCTACTCCTTTAGATTCGTCAGTATTAGTCATAGAGGATTGTGTGTGGTGAACACGTTTGGTCGAGGTTGGACTCGAAAGTCTCGGCCCCTCTCCCCATCTCTATGGTATGGTGAGACGACCACACTCTACACACTATCCTTCTAAGTAATGCTATAAACAACAGACGGTTGCAAGAACGTTATAACTTGTTTTTTTTTGTTTGCGCGACAGTATTTAATGTCAATCTTTGCCAAGTGGATTCACTCTGCGTACTTTAGCTGCGTTACCATAGCAACATCTCCGATACCTTTTTATCAAACCTCGTTGATGAGCTGTGATACAGTGGATGAAATATATGACCCCCCCACCCCCGAAAAAATAAAATTCGGTCGAGCACTTTAGAGGGAAAGCGCGAATTTGCAAACAGTGGCTGCTGATAATGCAAAGCTGTTCTCTGAGTCGAGCACTGTGAGTCACTGGCGGGTTTATTCAAAATTAAATACGTAAAAATTCACTTTCCTCTCTTAGCTTAGGGAAAAATCTCCGACTAATGCCAAATCGATCGGGTTTCGATCCTGGCCTGAGGCAATCGGATGTCTAACCACGCTGATGAGCGAAACAGTCTGTCTGTGACAATATATATATATATATATATATATATATATATATATATATATATGTATATATATATATGTATGCAGGTATGCAGAAAAATAGGAAAGAACACGTTAGGTAGATAATCCGGTGTTCCTTAGTATTTTGCTTTTATTTTCAAAAAGAAGTACAGAAGTAGAGCTTATATTATAATATTTTTTGTTTTTAAAAATATGATTCCTTCGCTACATAAGAGTTCTCATGTTTCAAAAGCGAGAGCCGAGGCCCCTAACATAATTTTTGAAGTTATGTGGAGTTAAGGTGCCTGGACCCGCTTCCTTGTCAAGCGAGAACCTTAACTTTACATAACTTCAAAAATTATGTTTGGGGCCTTGGCTCTCGCTTTTGAAACATGAGAACTCTTATGTAGCGAAGGAATCATATTTTTAAAAACAAAAAATATTATAATATATATATATATATATATATATATATATATATATATATAGGTGGTCCATAAATGCTGCGTAAATTTTTCAGTAAAGAAAACTATAAAATCTCCCCATTAAAAGAATAGTAAACATATTGGACTTTGTTGATTTAAGGATTTTGTGAAATATTCGGTGATACCTGACATACTCTGGGTAACTTCACAAATGAACAAATGACACTCACTTCTTTTAGCGAATAACTCTTGTATTTCGGGGGACCCCAGTAGAGTATTGTAGCTTCTTCTAATGAACAGCTTCTGAAACAAAACATAACGAAAAAAACAGAAAAAAAATGACAGAAAAATAAAGTACCGAAAATAATGAAAATTCGAAGACCTATGTTAAAGATCAATGCATCGGATCGATTAAAAATATAAAAAAAATGCCGATATTCTCAAGTGGACATTGACATCTGTGATGATATATTGAGACACACGTATGCGACAAGCAGTTTCTCGGCCTGAATCAAATCACGTACTTATATGGCTGTAATAGCTGTGCTAGCACGAGGTCACAAGTCATCGAGGCCTTTAGCGTGCTGGCCTTGTTCAAATTGTTGATCAGGCTAGATAACACGACATTTCCCAGAAACTGTAAGTAAGGTCTGCTCAGCATAATTGCAGTGCAAACTACAGGTGGGTTCCGTGGGTGTTGAATAAACACAAATGCGCCTGAGCAAGCGTATGCAATAGGGATTGCCTAGCCACCCTAGTAGACAGATATCTTCGAATACGATTAGTCAGACATACATACATACGTACATACATACATACATACATATACAATAGCTGTATTCTTCAGCTCTCTGTGTCCGTGTGTGCGCTTATATACGTAGGTATATCAATACATATAGATCGTCCATTCTGGTGGAAAGCAGTTCACAATGATAAGAGAGACGTTGAATAGAAACATGATGGGAATGAATACTCAAGCGAGTTGTTCGTAAGGCCCTTCACACACACACACACACACACACACACACACACACACACATATATATATATATATATATATATATATATGTTTTGTTAAAGACGACTGACAAGTGTTTTCTTTTCTGGACACGAAGTGTGTAAAAACTCTTCGAAACATATTCGATCGCCTTCGGATAACACTTTTGCTATTATCAAGGACGATCTTTATTTTTAGCTGACTATGTGAGTTTTTTTATGTATGTGTATGAAGCTATAGGAATGTTTTATTTCCTAAACACGGCCAACATTTTAAAATATTGACCTTAAAATATATTCTTTTCCATGTTTAGCTTCCTAACCTGATTTGTCTCCATGATTGTTGTCCTAATTGTTCTGGAGATGAACAGTGGAATGATTACCGGTTGCATTCTCCACGGTGATTCTGTTGAAACACAACCTCTTGCGAGCTAGGCCTTGACATCCTTCGAAAGAAAAGCGAAATATGCTTTCCAGAAACCAAGTAAAAAATGAAATGAGTACTGAACTACCGTGTAATATTTAATCTACTATATGGCAGTGAATGATGGATAATCTCCTCAAAGATGAAGGAAAAACTTGCAGTGAGAGAAATCGAAGAATGCTGAACGTACCATTGCCATGCCAAAAGATTAATTATAGCAAGAAAAGTCAAGATGGTGTAGAGAGCTATGATCATTCATACCCTGCAGGAACATGCCGTTCGATATAAAAACCTGATTGATGGACTGAATTCTTCAATTACTTTGTTTTCCAATGCTATTTTCTGTCTGTTTTTTTACCCTAGTTTGACGGAGTTAAGCTTAAGAAGTTAAACTTAAGTTTTTCTTACCCTAGCATAGACGGAGTTAAGCTTAAGAAGTTAAGCTTAAGTTTTTCTTACTCTAGGGTACATAATGAGGAAAACTCACGGTAAAATCATTTAATCACCATTTAATATTCAGGCGATGGTAAAATCATGATAATCATTTAATCACCATCTATATCGCCATCGTTTGAAGAAGTACAATCAAAGTATTGAAACACGAAAGCTTTTGTGTAGCGATTTCAACATGTTTTTAAAATAATAATAATAATAATAATAATAATAATAATAATAATAATAATGATAATAATAATAATAATACATTGCTTTACTTTGTATTGAGAACTTTTTAAAAAGAGAATGCTACGAACAGTGGAATTTTACTTCATGTGTTCTTTCTCTCATTTGTGTGCGCGCGTGCGCACACACACACACACACACACACACACACACACACACACATATATATATATATTTATATAAATACATTTTTGATATGTTTAACGTTCTTTTTATAGATACAAGTATTTAAGTAAATGCTCTGTTTATAATAAACAGTATTAATATTTTTTAAACATATCAAAAATGGCTTTAAATAAATTGTCGGACTCTGTCCAATTCAAAATATATATATTTATATTATATGAAAAAAAGAGTCCACGTATGATTCGTATATTTTATAGAGTAGAGTAGATAAGTTGGTCAATAAAACAAAGTCAAAAGAAAGTGTACCAATAAAAACAGTAGGAAAACCATTTATTAATATTAACCCGGTGACAAAAATGAACCTCAATCTCCGTGCTTCATTTTTTGTCACCTGGTTAATATTAATAAATGGTTTTCGTACTGATTACATCGAGCACCCTTTCGTTTGACTTTGTTTTATTGACCAACTTATCTACTCTACTTTATATATATATATATATATATATAGAGAGAGAGAGAGAGAGAGGGGGTAGAGAGAGAAAGAGGGAGAAAGAGAGAGAGAAGAAGAAGGAGAACAAGGAAGAGGAAGAAAGTATGAGGTGAATGAAATACAGGTAATAGTTGAAAGAGAAATGTACAGCAAGAAAAGAAAGACACAGACATGATAAAAAGACAAACAAAACCAAGAGAGAGATAAACATAGCCACCCACGAAATAATGACTATTTCTCGCAATCTAGCCTCTTATCAATAATTGGTGCTTAAAAACATTTTTAAATATCCTCTCTTCAAAAACTGTATACTTATTTACATACAGCGTATACATATAGACAGATAGATACGTAGGTAAGTAGGTAGGTAAGCAAACCAGGTTGGACGGTAGTAGGATTGAAGAGGGCGGAATTAAGTGTTAACCAAAAAGTCTGGCGTACGTCTCCTTTTTTTTCTTTTCTTTTCTCGGGATGGATATTGAAAGCTTCCTGGGCCCGAGTTTTTGACATCTCTATGACCCTGAAAAAGGTCAACTTCACAAAACGCTCAAAAGTCCCGGAACTTCAAACAACCACAAAGTTTTCTCTATTATTTAACATTCGGAGGTCTACAACAACAACAAAAAAACTCTGGCCATTTTTTTTTTATTATTATTATTTATCAAGATTAGTTTGGCACAGGGCCACAGGTATAAAGTTACACAGTTAGGATCGAATCTGTAATGGCCAAGCAGACCAGATCACGAACCATTACGACACCATGAAGGACACCTTTCTTTTTAGTAAATTTGGCTTACTTTCGGTACGAAGTAGGAACTACGCAGCATCTTGGTCGGGATCGAACTCACTAATAATAACTTAGGAGAATGACCAGTTAACCATTACATCAGAAAGCGATGTCCTAAATGTTAACTGTTTGACAATGAAGAGATCTTATACCATTCATCTATAACTGTTCATTTGCTATAGTCTTCGATTTATTTGATAGTTCTTCTTAGTTGGTTTCTTCTACATCAGTCTATATCTCTGAGATGAGGTATTATAATTACTTGCATTATTTACATTACTCGGACTGTTATCCCCATCTTCGTTGCTATATTCACAACGTTTCGGCCGTTGTACGCTCCGGCCTTCTTCAGGTGATTAGAATTTCGAACCGAACCCTAAATTTTGTCCACCGGGAGTAGATCGTTCTAGTTTCACGTGCCATGCCTCTTCTGGATGTCTCAGCTAATGCCCTTTAACTCAACTCTCCAACTTTTGGTTCACCACTGCTGTGGCCTGGTATTGAACTCACAACTCTTTGGGTCTAGTCACAGGATATAACATGATTTCTTCTTCCTCCCTCACTGTCTCTCTCTCTCTTACTTTCTCGGTCCTGTTCTTGTTCATTTTTGCTCTCTATCTCTAGATTTCTCTATCTCTGTCTGTTTGTACCTCTCTTTCTCTCATACATAGTCTCTCGCTTTCTATCTCTCTTGCTAGATATCCATTTGCTCTCTCTCTCTCTCTCTCTATCTATCTGTTTCTCTCCTTCTCTCTCTACCTTTTGCTTCAGTCAAGTTCTTTCTTGCTCACATTTGCCCCCCTCCTCTCTTGGTCTGCCATATGCTCTCATTTTCTCTTTCTTTCCGTTCATTCGTTTACATAGATTATATTTGATTTGTTTTTACGGCTTATCAACCCATTGTGCCTTATTTAAAGTCGAAACATATTTTGGGTAGTAAGAATATATATATATATATATATATATATATATATATATATATATATATATATATATATATATATATATATATATATATATATATATATATTTGTTTGTGAGTATTGCATTAATAATATTTTGGTGATAACGATTTTTCCAGATATTTTTCCTACTATTATCCCCAAAAGTGATGGATTCATGCCTTTCTCAAGATTATGTGCGTGGAAATGAATTTAACGAACTCGGCTGCTATTCGAACTCTACTCTCCTTTTTCGCATGTCGAGCCAACACCTATTACACCAAACGCACATACAGTTTACATTGAAGGACATAAGGAGAAATATTTTGTTAATGTTTTTTTCTTTATTTGTCATTTTTTCTTCTTTTTTCTTCTATTTCGCTTTTCTTAATTCTCTCAGTGTAATTTGTCCTTTCGTTCTTTACACATAGTTTTATTAGTTGGCTGATTGCAATTTCTTCTGCATAACTATTCATGCATATGAAATTGCAGTCAGTAAGCTCTTCTGGGACAAAAAAATGATTTAGTGGATATTTCTTATATTTGGATTATGGAGGAAATGAGAATAGTTCGACTCCTTGGAAGCGGCATAAAATGTCTTAGTTGTAATGGTATGGTGAACTTTTTAAGCGTAGCTGAGATGCGACACAAAGCCGGAAGTATAGGGCACCTAGTGAGGATCGAACTCACGATTCAGTCGTAATTGATCTAGTGAGATAAGCTTGCTAACGATACCACTACGTCGAAGTGCTCCTAGCGGCAGTGGTATAAAGTGGATGAATTAAATCATGGAAGTCATCTTGACATTTAGCATGAAAGTAGAGATAGGTTTTCCACATAGACATCTATGGGAAAGAGGATACACCGAGTGGAGAATAAATCTACAAATCAACCATTCGTCCTTGCATGGAATACTGCTGCCATATATGGTCTGGTGATCCCGCTGTTCATCACGAGGTCCACGACAAAATCCAGAGACGGATATGCAACGTGGTTGGTCCTGATCTGGCATCCCGTCCGCAGTCGCTATTTCTGGGACGTGATGTGATTTCCCTCTATCTTTGTTACAAGTATTTTCATGGCAACGGCTCCAACGATCTGCTTTCACTGGTTCCCAAACTGCATGAATTTAAGCGTGCTAGTAGGTTGGCATCTTGGTCCCACCATTTCACAGTCGAAACAGCTCAATGTAGCCATCTCTTCTACGGCTTCTTATCTCACACTTCCCGTCAGAACTCCCTTCCTATCACTTGCTTCCCTGATAGCTATAATCTTCAAATATCCAAATGTAGTGTCAATCGACATCTTCCAATGCCTTGACCTTGATCTCTGTCTTTCTCTTTATCCTTTTCCCAAACACTCCTCTTTACTCTAACTCTCATTCTCTGTAACCCCTTGCGTACTAGTGGCACTCCCACCTTGTTTGGGGTGATTTGCTTTGAAAAATAGTCATTCTGTCGCTCCAGACGATCCCACAAACAATTTTGAACTCTATCAAGTCTGGTAAGTTGAAAATAGAAAAGCTTGCTGCAACGCTTTACATATGGTCTAACTGACTCTTTAAAAAAATAAACCATGGCAGAAGGATTCTGGCATTTACCGGAGCAAAAGAATGAACGGACCATTTTCCCCAGCATCTTTACCAATGGATCGAATATATGAATCCCACTTTAAGTCTAGAGTTAACCGCTGTTCAAATATGATCAACTGTTTTTAAAGATTACGTCATCAGGTCAACATCATCGAATTTAATTTGAAGGATCTGGGATATATCCTTATGCGGGATTGCGTACCGATATCGCTATTTCCATGGAAAGTGTTCAGATGAACTACATTTCTTAGTTCCACCAGTTCTAACCTTCACGGGTAAGACCCGCCATGCCATGCACATTGCAGCGAACCACCCTCATTCCCTTCGAATTCCATTGGTGAGAAGTGAGTTCCATTCAAGCAGCAGCTTCTCACAAACCGCAGTTTTGTGGAGCCAAGTGGCTCAGTCAGTCAGTTATGTGCCATGCGTGATACACGAACGGATCTGGGATATATCCTTATGCGGGATACACGCGTAGGCGATCAACTATTTTTGGATACATGACTGACGAGGCAGATTTTTTCCCCGCATTAGGTTGCCATTTCTTTCTGCGGTAGGCCAGTTGCCATCCAATAATCCATTCAATTTCCATAGAACCCGGCTTGTCCTGCTATTTACCCATGGAGGGAGAAGAAGAGGATTCATACCTTTCCCAAGGGTATTAGCACGTAAGTGAATATAATGGATTCGACTGGAATTCGAACTCGGCTCTCCGATTTTTCAATCCGAGACCGTTCCTCGTATATTACAATCTTAACCTGTTCAAGTCTAGGTTTAGCCGTTATCTTCCCCATATATCCGCATAAACTGTGCTTCTTACTCAGTAACCCTTTACGTCGAACTGCTTGTACAAAGTGAAGATCATTGTAAAAAATAAACATGATCAAGTGAGCCAGATGAGCCATCAGGTTAAAGGATAACAACGTTGACTGCATACGATGATCAAGTGACGGCTGTAATAAAATAGTCCAAACGTTAGAATTTCTTTTAAATAACTGGAAAAATGAAACGAACTACGAAGTAAAGTAACTGAAACATAATGAGAAAAATATCGTTCAATTACATCTTGTTGCCATTTCTTGCTTCTTCGCTAAATTATTCACCAATGCTAGACGTCGATCTTCGATCGTGGAAAAATCCAAAAATTTCAGATGTCGATTTTCAAAGCATGCAACATGGAATATTATATCGACACAATATTCCTGTTCATAACATGGGGGAAAAAAGAGGCAAAAGGATTGATTAAATACTAAAACGTTAAATAACAATTAAAATAATTAATTTAAATTAACTGAAGCCAGCTTCAAAGTGTCAAATTTCTAGTATGTTTAAATTTCGTGGTCCAATCACTTTTAAGATGAAGAACACGTTAGAACATTTATTGCACGACATCAGTCAGTTAAGTATCATACGTGACACTAGCTTGGACAATCATGTCTCTTTCGATTTTCAGAAGAATTTGGTATTTACTCGAACCCGACGAAGTCGTGTTGTGACACAAGGTCGGATTGATGTGGGGATCCCGAGCGCATACTCTTGGGCTAGGAACAAAAATTCCCCGTGCCTCCTCAACCGCAGGTTGCGCTGGCCTCGATGCGAGCACCGATCCCTCTCTCTGGTGCAATGAAAGGGCACGGCCTCGGGCAGCTGTTCCGCAGGGCTGGGCACCTCTCAGTATAATTTTCCTCAGTTGCGACTCTGTCCTTCAACGGATTCGCCCCTGTGTGCACTCTGCCCAAAATCAGAGACGCATCTGAGAGATGATAAATAAACATGAAACACTTTATTTACATTAGTCGGACTATTGTCCTCATCTTTGTCGCCATTTTTGTCACAACATTTCGGCCGTTGTACGCTCCGGCCTTCTTCAGGTGGTTGGAATTTCGAACCGAACCCTTTATTTCGATCACTGGGGTAGACTGTTCTAGTTCCACGAGCCATGTTTGATGGATGTCAGTTATCAGTTATCTCCTGGTAATTTTCCCTCTGAAAGTTCTCCACTGCCTGACACATGGTACAGTGGATAAAGGCGTTGGTTAGATCCAGTGACAGACCCAAAGAGTGTGAGTTCAATACCCGGTTCAGGCAGTGGAGAACTTTCAGAGGGAAAATTACCAGGAGATAACTGATAACTGACATCCATCAAACATGGCTCGTGGAACTAGAACAGTCTACCCCAGTGATAGAAATAAAGGGTTCGGTTCGAAATTCCAACCACCTGAAGAAGGCCGGAGCGTACAACGGCCGAAACGTTGTGACAAATATGGCGACAAAGATGAGGACAATAGTCCGACTAATGTAAATACTGTACATAATACCTCATCTCAGAAATATAGACAGACTATGAAACACTTTATAGTAAATTCCCGCATTCGGGTGTCGTTTCTGTGATAGACTGGTTGTCAACCAAGGCTATGAGACCCAGTCTCAGCTTCTGTTCATAGCTGGGATGGTGATGGGGAGAAGCGATGTATTTATACCTTTCACAAGAGTATTTCCGCGTGCGAATATAACGAACTCGACCGGAATTCGAACTCAGGCGTTCGCTCTCGCATACCGAGCTGATATCCATTACAGGACACTGCGCATCCATTGTACGATATACAATTTGTTAATTTTTTGCAGGTACGGTGTTTTTCTGCATGATGCGCTGTCACTGACGACGCTACTAAACTTAGTAATTCACGAAAACATTCAAAACCTACGCTGAACCCCCAATCGACGGGATTCATCGATTGTGAATTTAACTCCCAAGTTAAAACTTTGCCGTATAGGACGCAGTGCTTGAGTGTCAAATAAAAAAAGAATGTAAAACTAAAAGAAGATGTTTTATATGCCATAAACTGCGGTGTATGCAACAATGCGTTCTTAAGTCAATAACTTGAAATATACTTATTAGCTTATTTTTCCGAATTGTTTCATACCATAACGTTCAATCTAGCCACGGGTGAATTAATTACGCTGACAAGACATTTGGTGAGAATATAATGGCAGAGAACCGAATGGTAGGTAAGAATATGGTATTCCTCCAGGTTTACTGGCGAGACACACATACACACACATACACACACATACACACACATTCACACACATACACACACATTCACACACATACACACACATACACACACATTCACACACATACACACACATTCACACACATACACACACATACACACACATTCACACACATACACACACATATACTCCATTGTCTCTCTCCCTCCCTCTCTCTCTAGGAGTAGATAGGTTCGCGTATCGTTTGGTACACACTCATCCCTGGTCAACGAACAGGAGTAAAAGTTTATCCCTTGTTTCCTGGTTGGGTTTCTGGTTCCTTCTAAAGTCTACTTCCGCACTATACTTCTAACGTCTCCGACAGAAGTCTGAAATTTTATTCGCTAATTAAATCTTGACCACTTCGCGACGGGATTTGGCTGTTATCTTTCCTGCATAGCCCCCAAAACCTCCACTTCTTGCCTTTTCTTACGCTAATAAAACGGCACACATTAACTCCCTACCCTGAGTGACTCTTGGGCCATGTATTGGGTGAATATCTTTTTTTATGTGCTATGCGTGATACACGCGTAGGCGATCATGTATCTTTCGATACATGACTGACAAGGAAAATGTTTTTTCCAGCAGTAGGTTGCCATTTCTTTCTGCAGTAGAGCAGTTGGTATCCAAGGCTATAGAACTCGGTCTGTCCTGCTATTTACCCATAGCTAGGGGGAGAAGAAGAGGATTCATACCTCTTCCAAGGGTATTAGCACGTAAGTGAATGTAATGGTTTCGACTGGAATTTGAACTCGGGTCTCCGATATTAGTAAAAGGAATATATATATATATATATATATATATATATATATATATATATATATATATATATATATATATATATATATATATATATATATATATATATATATATAGCGTACTTTAAACGTTATTTTTAATCGATACACGTGTTTCAAATAGACTCCCCATTTTTAATTTTAATGGTTGTCCTGCATACCCGAAAAATTTTAAAGAAAAATGTGCGCTCCAGCAGGCGTTGCACCTGTGGCCCTCTTTGTAGAAACAGTCTGATTCGGTGTTATTTCGAACATTCGGTCGCAGGGTTCTGAAGTAGAAGGTGCCTATTCTTAACTGAACCACGGTGGGCTGAGTAACTGAACCTTGCTGGACTGTGACGCTCTTTGTTGAAGTGCCGTCTAATGGACACCGGATCAGATGGTGGTTTCTCCTACATAGGGGAGGTAGATTCGAACATACGTGAGAGCATTTTTCCTTTAAATCAGTGACAAGTAGATGCAATTCACACTGTTTGAAAAAAATTACAGGACGTTTACTCAAACACAGCTAGCCACAAATTAACGTTCGGAGTAATCGGTAATATATATATATATATATATATATATATATATATATATATATATATATATATATATATGCTTATAAAGATGCGAAAACTTCAAGAGTAGTTATGCTTATAAAGATGCGTAAACTTCAAGAGTAATTATACTTATAAAGGTGCGTAAACTTCAAGATTAGTTATTCCAAACATTTTGCTTGAGAATGAAACAGAGCTTTTGGCACTTGTTTTTGAAACATGAGAATACTTATGAAGAGAAGGAATCATATTTTTTTTTAAATAATTATATATATATATATATATATATATATATATATATATATATATATATAAGGAGACTGGCCACTATTTTGAAATAAAAATGCTACTCTGATCAAAGGAGCAGACAATTCATTATGACGTAAATATCTAGAGAAGTGCCTTGTTCGCAAGATCATCTATAGTAAATTTTCGCCCTTGTTCTTACAAGATTTCACCATTTCTTGCAGATGTGGAATACCTATTAACAAGAGTGATGGAAAGAAAAAGTAAAAGACTCTAAATGAATTCAGATAGATATAAAAAAAATTCTAAATTTCCCAGCACTCCTCGTTCGTGCGCATGTGTAGTCCTACCAACATAAATTTAGTCCGATGAAGTCCGGAAGAACGAAACGCGTCACAAGTAAACTTTTTTTTCCACATTGTCATGCAATTTTTCTAATATTGTTCTTGATATATAAAAATATATATCGTTATTTCATATTAGGTTGGTGCAAAAACAATGTCGTTTTTTGACGTTCAAATTCATGTGAGAAAACGACATTATTTTTGCACCAACCTAATATATATACACACTGCAGTTCGAAAGTTTGATGTTACCCTGCTAATATTTTTAATTGTCCCAAAAAGTAATTGTTTTATACTTTAAATAAGAAAAAAATATTATAGATGTTTAAAAAAATAGTGAGACATGATATTTTATTAGAAATTTTATTATAACAAAAAGAAAAAAGTATTTTATGATGAAATTTTGCTCTCGTCAAAATATCCTCCTTAAGGAGCAAAATTTTATCAATGTATAAGTTTGATAATTGATTTCAGTTTTTCATAATGACTCTAAAAGTTAGCTTTCATTTATTTTCACTCTTCTGTCATGTTCATTCTATGCTATTCCATTGAATTTAAACTTTAGAACTGTGATGTGTATATATGTGTGTGTGGGTTTGTGTGTGTGCGTGTGTCTGTGTGTGTGTTTGTGGGTGTATGTTTGGGTGTGTTGGTGGGTGTATTTGTGTGTGTGTTTGTGTGCGTTTGTGTGTGTATATGTTTGTGTGTGTGTTTGTTCGATTGTGTTTATTTTTGTGTGTATATGTGCGTGTTTGTGTGTGTATGTGTGTGTATGCGTGTTTGTGAGTGTGTGTCTGTGTGTGTGTGTGTTTGTGTATATATATGTGTGTATGTGTGTGTGCATGTGGTTGTTGGTGTGTGTATGTTTGTGTATGTGTGTTTGTGTGTGTATGTGTGTGTGTGTATGTTTGTGTGTATATGTGTGTATTCGTGTTTGTTTGTGTGTATATGTGTGAGTTTGTGTGTGTTTGTGTGAGTATATATGTGTTTGTGTGTGTATTTGTGTGTGTGTGAAGTAGAAGAAAAAAGAAAATTGGTAAACATGCATGAAAAATGCTGGTTGGTTTATTTATTGCACGACATTGTTAATATATTTAACGGCGATTTTTTTATGGGGCCCGCAGTGAGGATTGAACTCACTACTCATTAGTAATGGTCAAGGCTACTATAATTCCTGTCCATTACCACACACCGACACGCCTTAAACGCTCACGCACACAAGCGGGCGCAACCACGC
>OZ038478.1:90802145-90889645 GCA_964036315.1 Acanthosepion esculentum
ATATATATATATATATATTTATATATGTATATATATATATATATATATATATATATATATATATATATATATCTTATGATTTTATCATAGAGACCAATATATATATATATATATATATATATATATATATATATATATATATATATATAAATATATAAATAGATAGATAGGGTGCGATGGGTAAAATGGTGCTATATTATTATTTTTAATTTTGCACATGTGCGTTGTATGTTTTTTTTATTTTGTCGACTGCATAGTAAAATAGGGTCAGTTGGACACCATCTATGAGAAAAAATGCACTTGGAAAAGGGACGCTGTACTGCTTGGCATTCTCGTCAGAAGCTACGATACGAACATTTCAGAGTGTTTGGGTGTCAATCTGAGTTAAGTCCAGAGGATTCAGAAAATTTTGGATGAATTCAATGGTGATCAGGGTTTTGGCGTGTTCACTAGTGATGGCAACCTTATGCTTTCATTCATCTTCTCACAAAGCCTCCACACGGAGGCCTACATGAAGTGTTGTGTGGAGTTATTGCTGCCTTCAAGAGAGTGGCTGCTGGTCTATTTCTGGCAACAGATTTATGCAGCAGGCCACACAAGCAGAAGAACCCAGTCACGACTGTCAGACAATTTCTGCGACCACATCACACCTTACATCTGGCCACCTAACTTCCAGACTGCAGCCCCCTTGATTATTATGTGTGGGGCGCAGTTAAGCGAGAGACCAACAAAACTCTTGGTAACACCAAAGATGAAATGAAAGCAAGGATTATTGTAGCATTCACCATCTTAAACAAGGAACAGTCCAGAAGATTTGCTGAAGTTGTCTGGAGGCTGTGGTTGAAGCCAATGTGCGATTTTATTGAGTACATTTACTGTTTAGTATTTCAGGATATTTTTGTGCAATATTGGCAAATAAATCTGTTAAAATGAGATGATAGTGTTCTTTTTCATTTTTGCATAATTTAAACCACAATTTATCCATCGCTATATATATATATATATATATATATATATATATATATATATATATGGGACTCGTGGTTCGTGGCCCATTAGTAAGACCTTTCTGACGACGAGACTCGTGTTCGAATATCACCACAGTTGATTTGTCGGCAAGGAGACCTCCTGGTGTTATCGTTCTGGAGGGGGATGATCCCAGCGTGTGGCATCTTTGGAAAGTGCCTGAGAAACATACCATGGCTTGACCCAAGCCTTGTGAATGAAATTGGGTAGACGGAACACTTGGGGGAACGTCGATAGCTGTGCTAGCACGAACTCACAAGTCAACGTGACCGAGGGTTTGAGTGTGCAGATTGTTGATCACGCTAAATAACACGCTCCTTTTCCAGAAACTGCTCAGCATAGCTGCAGTGTAAACCACAGATGGACTCTGTGGGTGTTGAACAAACTCAAATGTGCCTGAGAAGGCGTCTGAATTAGGGATTGGCTAGCCGCCCTAGTAGACGGGTATATATATATATATAATATAATATTTTTTGTTTTAAAAATATGATTCCTTCGCTACATAAGAGTTCTCAAGTTTCAAAAGCGAGAGCCGAAACCCCTAATATAATTTTTGAAATTATGTTGAGTTAAGGTGTCTGGTCACGCTTCCTCGTCAAGTGAGAATTTGGGAATCTTCTGGAAACTTTGGGAAAATTCTCGCTTGACGAGGAAGCGTGACCAGACACCTTAATTCAACATAATTTCAAAAACTATATTAGGGGTCTCGGCTCTCGCTTTTGAAACATGAGAACTCTTATGTAGCGAAGGAATCATATTTTTAAAACAAAAAAATATTATAATATAAGCTCTACTTCTGTATGGAGCACTGTCTTTTTGAAAATAAAAGCAAAAATACTAAGGAACACCAGATTATTTACCTAACGTGTTCTTTCCTATTTTTCTGCATACCTACACACATATATATATATATATATATATATATATACATATGTATGTATGTGTGTGTGTGTGTGTGTGTGTGTGTGTGCGTCTGCGTGTGTGTAATAATTAAGGAAATTTCGTAGGTTTTTAAAAAAAGGCGTGCGAAATTTATTTAAGTATTTTTTTAAAATTGTGCTTTTCCTAGAACGGTTGATAGACGAGAATACAGAGCCCAGTCTGTCCTGTTATAGTTAGGTGTAGGAAGCGAAGACATGAATTCATACTTTTTATCAAGGGTATGGGTGCGAAAGCTAACTCAAGGAACACCTCTCACATTTGAACTCCGATTTACACTTTCTACGCCCACAGCCGCAAACATTTTTTAGTATTGATTGCCTAAAATATGACACCGTGGTTCGGGCCTGTTCACCTTGATGCAAAATGAAGTCACATACATAATGTAAACGTATCCTATTTAGGGACTGTCATAAAAGAAAGAAAGACAGAAAAAAGCAGACATTATGCACGTAGTAACTCTTTTCTTTTCCTTATCTTTAGAGATCCAATTGTGTTTGGTCTGTGCAAAGTTCGAATTCTGACTTGTCACAATTGTCGACTTCAGAAACTTCATATCTGTTTCGATGGTTTTACTTTATGAGCAAAACTATGTTCTATTCTTTTAATTTGTACACGGAAAGCACGAATCTTGTGCAGTGATATCTGGCAGGCTGGCTACAGATAAATTTGATAGTCTCTACATTTATAGTGTCAGGCAAACTTTGAATTCATCATTTGTATTGAAACAATTACTATATGCACGCTTGCACATAAGAAAGCCTCTATATAAACCAACTAAAATGTAAATATAGATAAAATAAATGTTTAATAGATATTAGCTCAATCTCGGTAAGTCAGTAAAACATGCATACATATATACTTATATGAATAAGGTATATTTACCGTCACAGTTATTTTCAAGAACCAATGTGGTGTTTGTGTGGTAGGCAGAAATCCTTTGTCTACATCCTGTTATTTTTTCAAAAGATGAAAGTTTGAAATAGCCTAACGGTTATTGGTAACGAGGGTGAACCAAAAGGAATGCGATTATGTTTTTCTGTCTATGTTTTTGATATCTCTCTCTCTTCTATCTATCTATCTATCTATCTATCTATCTATACATACATACATACAAACATACGCACACACATATATATATATATATTGTATGTATTTAAACCTAATATGAACAAAATAAACTATGAAATATCCACAAATATTCTTAAATGCCTATAAATGATAATAGAAGCCATTGGTTTATACCAATGGCTTCCCATACTTAATACTTCTCGTTTTCACTCTCGCGTGGTCATGTGTGATGTCATAAGCTACGGTGCGATTTTCGTTTCCAGCGTCTCGTATGCACGAGTTTGTAGTGGCTTGGAAATCTTCCATGCAAACAAAAATAGACTATCATTATTGTTTTGTTTGTGTATTGGTTCATATATTGTAATGTAATTGTCATCTTGGATAATTGCTTATGTAAGCCGAAAGCTTAGATAGGATTAAAAAATATGTATCAATATGATGATTTTCTTTCGTCTTTTAATGATAATGTTAGCAAGCTTATCAGACGATATGAAAAGAATTTACATAAAATAAATAGACAAAACTTGTTTATATATTATTTAATGAAACATGCATCAATATATATATATATATATATATATATATATATATATATATATATATATATATATATATACATATATATGAAATGGATATAAAGTATATATATATATATAAATATATAAATGTGTATTTTGGCCGGATATATATATTCAGTCGGGTTTCGATCCTAGCTAGAGGCAACCGGATGTCTAGCCACACTGATGAGCTGTGAAACAACGAAACAGTCTGTCTGTGGGTGGCAAAAATATTAGCTCCTGAAAAATTAATTTCGGTTGAGCCCTCTGGTTTGAGGTGTGAATTTGTAAACAGTGACTATTTAAGCTAATATTGCACGACTCTTCGACAGAATTGAGTCACTCTCAGTCACTGTGTGTTTATCTGAATCTAAAAAATAAACACGCTAAAATTCACCGTCATCCCTGCCGATGGCTTAGTGGGAGAAGTTCAGACTGACGCAAATTCAGTCGGGTTTAGATCCTAGCTAGAGGCAACCGGACATCTAGCCGCACTGATGAGCTGTGAAACAGCGAAACAGTCTGTCTGTGGATGACAATATATATATATATATATATATATATATATATATATGCATTTATGTATATATATATATGTACATACATACATATATTATATATGTGTGTGTGTGTGTATGTATGTATGTGTGTGTGCGTATTTGGGCAAGGTGATTTTATTCTTATTCTTAAGTAAATGGAATTGCAGAAATAAAATCATCCTTGATAATAACTAAAAGAATAGCCCAAAGCGCGCGGACATACAGAACATTCTGACAATTTCTACATAATTTATGTTCGGAAAGGGAATAGATTATAAGAACGCATGAAAAATTAATTAAAAAAATGAATCGCAATAACTTGTCAGTCGTTTTTAACGAAACTATATATATATATATATATATATATATATATATATATATGAAAGTGCACATTGAAGTCAACACTCAGAGGCGACAATAAGAGTTTTGGTACGTGGGAAATGCGTTTCATCTATGAATTTCCAAAGACCACTGAAAAAATGACTTGAAAATTAAATCGTACGTGTAACGTGTGAGATAACTTGTTACTCCAGGACAGAAAGTTAGAAAGTTAGAGAGGGCAATGATCATCATGAATAAGTTGGAAAATGATCCTAGAATAATATATATATATATATATATATATATATATATATATATATATATATATATTTGAACGTTATTTCAATCCTTTATGGGCTTCCGATCCTTAGCTATGATTAATTAATGATGGACATGTCATTTTCGTTTATGATCGATTTAATCACGATTATTCTGTTAAGCTTGTATTGTAATTATACATTATTATTGCTCTAAGTAGAGTCCAATGTTGTTATAAAAACCTCGGAGAATTCCAGTAAGGTGTCTTTAATCATTTCTAAGATACAACGGTTAATCTCATAATTAGATAATTTTGCAGTTACACAATTTGGACAATTTTGCTGTTACATTATTCCTTAATTCTGTAATCGATATCTTTATTTAGTAAACCTGTCCGTGTTTCTATTTCTGTTTTTTTTTTATTAAACTGTGAAATTAATACAAAAAAAAAACATCCGAAATGGAGAAGTCCTGCTAAAGAAGTATTGTATCACCCGACAAGAATAGAACTTGTATTCTCTTTTACAGTCGAGGTAGTGTCCTTTGGCCAGAGTGATAGCGGTAAGTTTCGGCTACAGGTGCGGTTTTCCTGATGAAACAAAGGTATACAGGCTCGATTTTTAATAATATTTCTTGTTCTAACTCTTCCAAACCAAATAAAACCTTGTGTCTTAGTAGTTTTACTGCCTTGCATGGGATGAAATCTATTTAAAACATTTAAGAAAACTATTAACAAAAATAAAAGCTGATATTTCCACTATTAAAAAAACCCAAAAACAAACGTTATTTTTAACGTTTATAGTAATAATAAATACTCTCGGATAAAAAGTCCTTTCAAAAAATTACTGTCGTTTACGACTCCGGTACGAAAATGAAGATAACAGATACAGATGTTGTGTAAGTAACTTATTTTCTCTTTTAAATTTTAAAAGATAAATTAACTTACTTAGGCGTAAAATTCTTGAGAGTGTCGCTATCGAATCGTGCTAAAATGTAAATCTATGGCCCTGATTTTTAAATATCTCCCTCGCTGAAAGAAATAAATATATAGACATAAAAGTTTTAAAAAAATTATATGTATAAATCACAAGCTTCTATTGTTTAAAATAAATAAATACATAAATAAATTACAAAATTAAAATAAAATAATATATAATAATTACATCAAATAAGTAAATAAATATATATAAACAAATAGGTGAAAATCAACAACAACAATAACAACATTTACTAACTTTCGTTTGCAAGACATTAAATTACCTCACTTAGCATTCACCATGACTTTCACAGTTAGCCTATGAATATTTATGAGCGTTCTTTAATTTTAAAATTTTGAAAACAACGATGCTTCCAAATTGTGTTTGTAAAAAGTTGTTGCAAAATAAAATCCTTATATTTACCTTGATAAAGTCCATCTTGTTGGCTAGGATAAGTTCCTCTTTTGTCTTTTGTAATATTGGCCTTTTACAGATTTATTTTTATTTATATAAGAATTTTTTACATACAGACACACACACATATATATATATATATGATAGAATAAGTCTTATGGGAACTTACCTGTAACGACAATGAAGTCTTCCTGATACTATAAAGACTGCGCCTCTCAAGAGAGACGATAGAACAGAGAACGAAGTGTCACGAGTCGAGACAATAGTAGTTCACTCTAAACCAGACAGACAGCCATACTAACACCTTCAACTTCTTTTATTATTATTCTGTTTTAATATATCTTTGTTATTCCTACTCTTGTGTTCGTGTTATTCTTCCTTGGTCCTAACCTTGGACCATAACAGTGGTGCGAGGATATTGCACCATAACAATAAGAAAGTAGGAAATTTATTTAATCTTAATCAGAAAATAAATAGCTTCTATATAAATAAATAATATTTAAATAATGAATAATATTTATTAATTAAATGAATATTTTTTAAAATAAAAAGCGAAACATGTTAAATTGATAAACGTTCCCTGTTTGTTCCTTATCCTATCATTCCGTCTGATTCTAATTCATATTTGATGACAATTTATATATGTGCGCGTGTGTGTGCGTGTGTGTGTGTGTGTGTTTGTGTGTGTGTGTAATAATAATAATAATAATAAATCAAAAAGAAAACATTTCCGTAATAATTTATTTCGTGAATATCTGTATATATTCATGTCTTCAGACCGAAAGCTTTTAATAAATGGAGACAATTTATAGATTGACAGGGGGAAGAAAAATCAAGAGAGAAGAGAAGAAAGCGGAAGAAGGAAAATGACAGATTGTAAAGTTATTTTTAAAACGTGAAATAGAGAGAGATGGGGGAGATGAAGATAGGGTAAAGAATGGAAAGGGAAGAAGAAAGAAATGATGAGACAGTAGTAAAACTAATACCTGGCTAAAAGTTTTTTTCCTTAAAGTGTGGAATTTTAAACACCGGGCAATACGACAAATCGACCGATATGGCCTGTTATTTTAGGCAGGACAAATCAACACAATTTCAGATTAGTTAGTCTAATAAAGGGGCCATTAATTAAAAAATACAATAATCATAACAATATCAAATATAAATGAAGGGATCCTTTTTGTGATAACGCGTTTACATCGTTGATGCAAGCGAGGAAATTTTATTCTGAAACCTATTTTTATATACAGAAATAACGCGGAGAAAAATATCGTTAATGTTTCACATTCCAAATTAGGGAACGCTCTAAACCAGGGTTCACCAAACTACGGTTCACCGGCCGGATCCAGCGCCTGTCGTCAGTTCATCCAGCCCACAGTTTCACTGCGCCTCAAATGCGGTGAAATATAATTATTTATATGGAATTATCAATAGACTGTAGTTAAAAACTACTATATAGAAAAAATTAAAATAAATGTAAGTAAAATTTGCATCTGACAGTAATAAAGGTTATTCCAGTTCCAATAACTTGGACTGATTTTAAACTAAATTCATATTCAAAATCGGTCTAAGTTTTATTAAAATCAGTGAAATAAAAATTCGGCAACTTTTTGCAACTTTTGATATCCGAGCACTTTTTGTGTAAGTACCTGCAATGAAGTTTCTAAGAAAAGCGATTACGAGCCTGATGTAGCAATTATGTTTTAACTTGCATTGTCGTGTTAAAACCGCTTTAAAGAGTGCAGTATATAAAAAGGATGGACTTCGGCGAATTATGTCATATATTTTGCCTGAACTTATAAAATTAAAAGTATGTAAAGTCAGCACATGTAACGAGGTTGACAGATGAACATTAAAAAGAATTTCTCTTCGTTTGATGCGGCAATACCAAAAAAAAATATTATATCTTAAAAGGTAAAGGCCAGTTTCACAAATCTCACCTTTTGTGCTGCTTAGTTTGTGAGATTCGAATATGTATGTATATGGTGTGATATAACTATTTTATTGTTATTGTCGCGTTCTTGGATAATTTTTTAGTAAATAATTATGTATGTTGTCTTCATTTTGTGCATTCAGTGTATTGTATTGAACAGAATGTTAGTCCGGCACGCGCACGTCATTCCGTTACTGGCCCTCTGTGAAAAATGTTTGGTGACCCCTGCTCTAAAATGTCCTAAAATCTGTGTAATTGCAGATAACCTCTGAATAACGCAAGGTGCGCGTACGTGATTATGTACCTTTCTATTCGAAATCATTCAAAAAAGAATTATATATATATATATATATATATATATATATATATATATATATATATATATATATATATATAAACACACACACACACACACACACACATATATATATATATATATATATTCGTATATTTATGTTTGAATACATACAAGGAATATATATGTGTATATGTGTGTGTGTAGATATATTCATTTGTGCATATACAAGAATGAGTATTCATTTAATTCATTATGCATAAATTACGTTAAATAATATAGATATAAGCAAACATATATATATATATATGCCGTGAAAATATTTATAGAAGAGACAGAGGGAGGCCACAGCAGTAAACTAGATGCCAGATCAGGACCTATCATCTTGCATATTCGTCTCTGGATTTTGTCAAGGTTCTCGAGACATACAGCGGGAGCACCAGACCATATATGACATATGTGTGTGTGTGTGTGTGTGTGTGCGCGCGTGTGTGTGTGTGTGTGTGTGTGTGTGAAATCACTGTAGCTTAAAGAACTAATTAACGTCTTTACCACAACCTCTCATCAACAAGATTTGAAAGTACGTGAGAATTTCACCGTGCGGTAGCAATTCCAACGATGTCATAATCTAAAAAATTTGTAAACACTAACGGCTTTGCCTCCTCCTATTCTACCCTCAACTGTCCGAGCACTTTTACCGTCGGGATCTCAATGGTCTCACATTTAGTAATACACAGCGAGTTGACACACGAGACGAGAGACTTGAGCCTTTTTTACACGAATTTGTGCGCTAAAGAAAGTGCAATATATCAATGAAGTTAAAGGGCCAACTGGTCAAAATGGTGCGTTAAAAATGAATTCCCTGTGAAGGGCAAATCGTTATAAAGAGGCCAGGAAGAAAAAAGATATTCGTTGTCATCGCTACTAAGTTGGAAAGCTATTTGTGTGAAGGTTGGGCGTCGAAATTTGGTATGAAGGATATCACTGACACATACTGCACCTGGTCTAATTTGCAAATAAATAAATCTCAGGAACGTCATTCATTTGCACTCAACACAAGTACGCAAATGTACATAGTAGACATTTTTCTCTGTATCATATATATATATATATATATATATATATATATATATATATATATATATATATATATATATATATATAAATAGATAGATAGATAGATAGATATAGGTACCTTCACTTTGTCACCAAAAACAGAATATCGCATGATGAAACTTTATCTCCAAAATCTTTATGTTAATATTAAGAGGAGCAATTTTTTAAAATTATTTTACTATTATTCTTTTCTAGCACGTTCTAAAGTTTCTTTAAAAATCTTTTTCATATATATATATATATATATATATATATATATATATATATATATATATATATGTATAAGAATGCAATGTATTCAATTCTAGATCAAGCAGCTTTTATCATGTAGGTGAGTCAAAAGTGGCTGGCTTAACGTCGTCTGCATGTTTTCCTGCTTATATAACAGGCGAAATGATTTTTTTTATGCTCATAAAATTTTATTCGGATCTCATGCACTTTTATGCGACTTCTTTCATTTGCTGCTGAGCCTCATATCTGTCACCTGACTGATATTAATTTCCTGTAGATCGTTGTAGAAGCTCATCAACATAATGTGCGTGGGATTATTTATAGTGAAAAGATTTTAGATGAAGAACAAATATTGTGTTGGATACGAAAATCTTACCACAGATGTTACTTCAAACTGAGGACGATTTTTGACTGGGTCCATGTCTTTCTTCCTAAGAGCAAGTTTCAAGTGTGTATGATCGACTCTCTCCTCCTCGAAGTTCTGCAGCAATCGCTAACCATTATCCGCCACACAGATCGATTTTCTGATAACGTCTCCCAGCCGTAAGCATCAATAACAGAGATTTTGGATTGCTTTTAATAATAATCTTAAAAATGTTTTAGTTTGTGTTTCGGACTTTTATCATGTGGCAACTATCCACAAAATAACTGCTTAATTAATCTTTCCATTTCTACCATTCTAGAAAGCTTCCAGCAAATCTTATTTGGCTATATGTATGTACATATGCATATAGGCAATTTAAATGTCACGAAGGCAAAATGTATCAGATATTGAATAATTCTGTATCAATTAAACCAATAATCTCATGTTACACCATCTAAAACTTTCTTAAATGCTTCAGGCTTTTAAGCAACTTAACACCTGGAGAACGTATTGAACACCTGGAGAACGTATATATATATATATATATATATATATATATATATATATATATATATATATATATATATATATATATATATATATAAATGCACATTTCAATTATTTAAAATAACCTTGATTTCCACCTCCTCTTTCTTCTTCTCCTCCTCTCCCTCCTTCTCCTTCTCCTTCATAGTCACCTCCTCCCTTTCTATTACACCCAACGTCGTGCGTTTGTGTATTTATTATTTTTTTTAAAATAATATAGCGTTCATTATTTTTTTATATTTAATAAAGCGTTAAGAGGTCATTTGATAAAAATCGCCTGAGTATACCGTAAGCTTGAAACCAAGGTAGCGGATTCAACTGATTTCGTGATTTTTTAAAGTTAAAAGCTCTACATGTTATTTTTATTTCTATTTTATTTAATTTCACAGGTGTATTGAACATTTTGAATATCACTGTTTCCTGTTCTTATAAGCATTGAACGTTTTTACTTCTAATTAAACAATCATTATCGGGCTATTCTATAGAGGTAGACATTCTGTTAAATTTGATATACGTTAAATTATCTAATATTACGTATATTTTTGCTAGTATCAACAGCTAGCATTTTATTATATATATATATATATATATATATATATATATGCACATTTCATTGAATAAGACAGACAATGTGCTTTTATTTAGTTTTTTACACAATTTTTCCTGTGATCTGATAATTTTTTTCTTTTCGGATGATAAACTATATGAAAACTCTCCGAATGTTCTTTTTTATCCGAGCGCTTTCGGCTATACTATTAAATAAGAAATAGTTTGTTGTATGTATATTTTATAAAATGTTTTATTTTTTCAAAACACGGTCAAGATATTGTGTCCATGTTCAAAGTTAATATTATTAGTCTTCTCGATCATAAAATCCTTCCTAACATGTACGTCCCTAAAGGTAGTTATCAATGACCAGTTATCCGGAGCCCTAGCGGTCAACGCCATCACTCACAGAATCAGTGAAACTCTTGAGGACAAACACACCTCAAACATAGCTTTTGATATCTCAAAGGCACAAAGGTTTGCTGCAAAATCTCTCCGGTTATGGAATCACTGGAAGAGTCTTCTCGATCATAAAATCCTTCCTAACATGTACGTCCCTAAAGGTAGTTATCAATGACCAGTTATCCGGAGTCCTAGCGGTCAACACTAGCGTCCCCCAGGAGTCACTCCTCGGACCAACCCTGTTTTTGATCTTCGTAAAATGATCTGCATAAGAATTTACTCAGATCATTTGTAAACGTCTACGGCGAGGATACGAATATATATGGGCGCACCTCTAAAACTCTCGATGGTCAAAGATTGGCGACTGATCTCTTTTCGGATATTGCACAAACTATCCAATGGGGTAAAAAACTGGCATGAAGATAAAGCTAGTTACATTCCATCATCGCCGATCTGACCCCAAACTACCACCAATCAGGATAAACGGATGGGAGCACCGTGCTTGGGAAGATTATTGGGCCTCAAACTCACACCGGACCCCAAGTGGAAATCACACATACGATTCATTGCTGAGGGATGCAAGTAAAATGTTCGGCTCCCTTTACTGCTCCAGTAATTACTTGACTCCTCCTGATATAACTTTTGAAGCGCCAGCCGAGGCCACAAATAGAGTACTGTTGTCATATTTGGGCGGGAGCAACCCAGACCTCACTCTCCAGCCTTGAAAGATTCTAAAAGTGTCTCCGAGACCTTGTGGGTGACGAATTATTCTCCACTCTCCAACCTCTCTCCCACAGGTGGGATGTGGCAAGCCTCTCGATAGTTACTTCCACGGAAAGTGCTCGGACGAACTACACTGTCTGGTCCCGCCAATTCAAACTTTCACGGCAGGGACACAACATGCCACTTACATAGTAGTATTCCACTCACATTCCCTCCGTATTTCATCAGTGAAAAGTTCCACTCGAGAAGCTTCTTCTCGCGAACCATTTCTCTGTGGAACCGGCTCCCAACAGGATATTTCCCTGATCACTATAATCTTAACCCGTTCAAAGCTAGGGTTAGCCGTTATATTCCCCTACTATAATCAAAAATGGCCATCTAACGTAATCCGCTACCTCGAGTGCACCCTTGTGAAAGGTGAACCTTACTGTAAAAAAAAAAACATGAATTTAGCGGAATTTGATCGGGAAGACAAATCCTTTCCTCATGGAACCTTTTTTTTCCAACGACTGTTTAGAAATGCTCTTCTTTGGTACGTCTCTTTAGATGTATTCTCATCTTACAATTGATCCGCCGGAGGAATTTCTGTAAAACTTGGAATCGGAAGACTGATTTTTAACTTTTTACTTGGATTTACTCAGTTTCTTAATAGTGAGCATTTAGCTTACAAACAACTGCTTGTCTTAAAAAGACATTCTCCTCCACTGGTCAAGGTCAATTTTTTAGGCCAAATAATCTATTTGTTTCGCTTACATGAAGTGAAAAGATTATAGCGAATCAGCTGATATGCTAGCTGCTAGGAAAGTTTCTTCACTGTGTCGTGCTAGACAATATTTCTCGCCCAAATCTATATTACACATTTAGTTTGGATTAATTGGGATTAGTTTAATCTTACGTTAAATTACTTAGCTGGATTATTTGGCTGTAAGTTAAATAAGAAATGTAAGTTAATTCCACTTCTTCTTTCTTTATATAAATCTGTCTGCCACTAAAAATAAAATGAATAAATCTGAATTTTCCTCTCCAGAATCTATCTTATAAATTTATACGTCGACCATTCGACTATATATTGATTATTGATGCCATATCTGCTCTGATGCCTCTGCTATATATTTAGAGATTATTGATAAAAGCCAAAGAAGTATATGCAATGTTATCAGTCCTGACCTGGCATCACATTTTCATTCAATTTCATACCTCCGAAATGTCGCTTGTCTGTGCTTTTTGTATAATTTTTTTCCATGGTAATTCTCCTGGTGAGCTTTGGTAGATCGCCTTTACAAATCGAAGAGCAGTACTAGATTGGCAGCTAGGTCTCATCATTTTATCGCTGAAAAGGCTAGATGTAGGCATAAGTTCAATGCTAATAGTTTTGTCTCCCGTAATTATCTCTTGTGGAACTCTCTTCCGACCTCTGACTTCAGTCTTTTGGCTTTCCAGGTTACTGTATTCTTCAAAAATTAAAATGCAATTCAATTCGTTATCCTCTATTTTCTTAATTCCTGTTGTTTAATTGTTCTCTGTCTTTAACTAGGTTTTTCTTTTTCTCATATTCTTTTACATTTATTAAACACTTGCGTCTTAGTGGCTTTACTGCCTTGCTTGGGGTGAAGTGATATATATATATATATATATATATATATATATATATATATATATGTATGTGTGTGTGCGTGTGTGCGTGTGTGTGTATGTGGTGTCCCATAATTATGGGACACATTTTACATGCAAGTTTCTTGAGTAATAAAGATGACATAGTGTGCCAAATATATTTACTACATAACTGATATACAAGTGTTTAACATATTATCTAAGATTTGAATATTATATCTTTGAGATGGTCACCCCCTGTCATTTTTTAACCAAGATACTTGCTGTGACCCATCATTATTGGACACCTAATATATATATATATATATATATATATATATATATATATATATATAACAGGTTAAAAATCCGTGGGTCAGTAATCCAAGTAGATCCTGTTAATATAAAATATTCAAACTGATCCACAAAAGAGAGATCAATATAATTTTTATTATAGACCATATAAGTGAATTACAATTAATGAGCTCCAAACGAATTACCTCATGCAGATGATCATTTTGTCCATGGGAAAGTAGCTTTATTATATAGATAAAGAGGGTTAAGGGACCTAAGGTGATAGTGGTGGAGTTGGGTACAGATAAACAATACAGTTGAAAATTGACACTGACATAAATGTAACCTATTAACGCCTGTGCAAGGAAGAAGAATGAACAAAAATATCTAGAGAGGGGAGCTTAAAATTATTATAGAATGGGAGTTAGAATTTGAAATTAATACTTTTATAAAAAGATGTTAATATTAATCCATTCAGTACTACATCTTTAACTATATAGTAAAAGTTACAGTAAAAATATTAAGTAAATTATTAATATATTAATTTCATTTAAATATAACCAATCTCATTATATCAATATAATATTAATAAATTTTCAAATACTAAGTTTATAATTTAAATTATATCAAACTTATACTAATTATTTAAAAATTCTGTAAGGGATTAAATTTAAATTAAATATATAAAACAATTTAGCATTATAAAAACAACTAAATATAAAAGAAAATTCCACATATAAAAAACACGTGGCTGGGAGAGAAATATTTAGATGTAGAAGGAAATTCCACATTTCGAAATCAATTTCACATACAGGATAAAATTTACATATAGGGATGATGTCACAAGAGAAAGAAATTCACATATAAAAATATAAATGAAAGGGAGGAGTGCGATATTAGGCTGATACTATGTTAGTTGATATTTGTTCCTATGGCGACACTTGGAGTGTGGCGTTGAAATAATATTATGTGATTTGGAATTTTTTACTATAGCGACACTTGGAAACCATTCCTTTTGTTTAGTAGAATAACTTGATTCTTAGATTTAATGATTCTAATTTTTTGCTCCAAACATAAATTATATCTACCCATAAAGGTATTTGGAGTCTGAGCAAAACCTATCAATTCCCAGTCAATTTGAGGGTTCAGGTCTTTTCCCCTCAATTCCCAAATTTTTGGGGAGAGAGTAGTTTGGTGTTTTAGTCTTGGGTTGGAAAAAGTGTGTCTGTTGTGTAAAGTCTTTTTTTTCCATTCCCCCGCAGAAATCCCAATGTAAACATGGTGGTTTCATTTATTTTCTGTAGGGTAAATGGTGGCTTGATAAATAGCATTAGATGCTTTACATTTTCCCTCGACTGGGCAAAGTTTGCTATTTCTACAATTGCAAGGTAAAAATTACGTGAAAGACAATTTTGGAATTTTTCTTATTCACAGCCACCAAGACATTAATTCGTGAATTTGAAAGGATTAAAACTAAAATAAATAGACATAATACGTCTAAATTATTTAACCAATTATTAAAACTGATTCACAGAGAGCTCGATGTTTTTATTTTAACAGAGCATATGCATATTTTACAGCAAAAAAAAAGAATTACCTCAGCATGGAGATAGTTTATTTCAAGCCGTTCTGTGCGCGGCTATCATCAGCCCCTAAGTGTCTGTTTCAGAGCATTGTTTCAAATTTATTTTCAATGTCAGTTCTCCTCTGGCAGACGCCTTGTTAGTGAGAATGGTTTTGTGTTAGTTATTGGTGGGGGTGTAAGATATCTTATCCCAGGGGAAGCGGTCTGACGTTGAGATATCTTATTCCGAGGGAAGTGGTCTGAGGTTGTGTTGTCAACCTAAGATCGCTTCCCCCGGTATAAGAAACCTTACGTTCCCACCAACCGCTAACACAAATCCATGTGAGTTTCTCTTTTTCTATTTTATACTCTTGTGGAACTACTCATTTTCACCCAGCCTTGTTCAATTTTAAATTTGTGTAATTAAAATTTGTCTTTTAGTCGAGTTCCACCTTTCCCTCCTCATTTACTTTATTAAGTGTGTCTTTCTATTCATTTATATCTAATATTGCCAACGAATATCTTTGGAAAAGTGTTGCCCGAAAGGTACCTTAGGTATGACGTCCGTTTTGTTTAAGGCTATATATCTGTTCTTTGGGTACAAATCTCTGTTCATATATATATATATATATATATATATATATATATATATATATATATATATATATATATATATATATCCAGGGATTGGAAAAAATAATTGAAACACTTGTTAAATTCAAAGAAAATTTATTTAATATGGAGTTATATGGTCCTCCTTTAGCCTCACATACAGCTTTAATACGTCTAGGAATTGAATCGGTTATGGTGAAACACACCTAGTCTATAAATAATATACTCTCCCATCTAATATAAGTAGGAGTCAGTGGGAGTCGAATACGGAAAGTAGTCAGCTACCACAACTCGCTTACTCTGCGTAATATAATAAGTTCCTAACGTTTTTGTACGTTGAACCTATTTAGGACCGAATTTAGTCCAAATACAGTTTCCACTGAGGAAATAACTCTACAACAGAATCATAGGGCTTCCTGACTTCATCCAAAGGAATTTTCAGCCATTCTTCCATTAACACCTGCTCCAGCTCTTTAAGACACAACGGTGAAGGATAGCGGCTCCTAACTTGTCACTCCAAAATACACCACAAACTTTTAATAATATTGCTATCTGGAGATTGGGGAGGCCACTCCATGTGTTTTAGCTCAATTTTATGCTCTTCACACCAATTCTTTACCACTCGAGCGGTCTCTATTGGAGCATTATCGTCTTAGAAGATGCACTCACAATCAAGGCTAAAGTCTGGGCCATTGGATGAACATGATCCCCCAAATTGTTCAGGTAATCTTTGCTGTTGATTCTTCCATGCAGGGCAGCTATTGGATCGAGACATTTCCATGATATGGCTGCCCAAACTATCACTGATCCACCTCCATGCTTCACTGTAGAAAGAAGGCGGTCAGGACTGTAAGTTTCTTTGGGCTGCTTCCACACATAAACTCGCCCTGAAGTTGGGAAAAGAGAAAAAATGAACTCGTCTGAGAATAGGACTTGCTTCCATTGGTTTACAGACCAGGCATTGTGATCTCTTAACCACTTCAACCTCTTCTGAATGTTGCTAGTGGAGAGTAGAGGTTTCCTTACGGCGGCTCTTCCATGATATCCAGCCTTATGGAACTCACCATGAACAGCTTAACTAGAAACTAGACTATTCAGATGATTATTCAACTCTCAGTCACTTTGGCCGCAGTAATCCGATGATTTTTTGCCACATTGCGTTTATCAGTAAGTTTGCAAGTCCGGCCCGAATTGCTTCGGTTACTCGAGGTTTTGCCCTGTTTCTAGAATTGCGTCATAGTTCTTGATATGGTAGCTCTTGAAAAACCAAACAGTTCAGCAATCTTAGGGATCGAGGCTCCTGCTATGCGAGTTCCAACAATTTGAACTCGGAGAAGTCACGCATTTAGCTTAAATCTTACTAAATTCTAAAAATAAATAAAACAAAACAGTAAATTAGATAAATAAACGTATTTACAATAGATATAACCTGCAATTACGAAGTTTTAGTTGAAGTTCTTAATATAGTTGCTCTTTGAAATATAGGAGTGGACTTTGCACCTGTTCCAATTATTTTGTCCAACCCCTATATATATATATATATATATATATATATATATATATATATATATATATATATATGTTATCTTTTGCCTACTTTCTTTTTCTGCATGTGTCCATATTTCTCAGCGGTTGAGAAAGTGAGTACGAAGACTTCCTTCTTAAATAAACAGAAAGAAAGCGACACGGAAATAAATCCATGTCTCACCGTCACCACATTCAAGTTCTGACCTTCTAGCGGTGATATAATTGCGTTTTTATTTCCGTATTGAAAAACACCTTCTTCCCCACTCTCACCCCTTTTGCGGAAATGATTAACAAAATAAAATATAATAAAATAAAATGAAATAAAATAAAGTAAAAAAAATCTAAGTTTTTTTTCTTTTTTCATTTTTTTTTAATGTTCGAACAGGTATTTGCATGTCCACAAAGTTAGCAGAGGAATATGCACTACACGTCAATGGAATCTTACATCAAAACAGACCTCACACACACACATTTATATATATATATATATATATATATATATATATATATATGTATATATATATATGTATATATACATATGTATATATACATATATATATATATATATATATATATATATATATATATATATATATATATATATATATGTATATATACATATGTATGTATATATATATATATATATATATATATATATATATATATATATATATGTATATATATATATATAGGGTTTCCCAAGATAATGTATACACTCTTTAAATATTAATAGTTAATGATACATTTTTTATATGGATGAAAATATGCAAAACAGATGGATTGGAAGAAGAGGGACAGTTGACTACCCACCTGGATCACCAGATTTGATAACCTCGGATTTCTTTTTGTGGGAGTTTCTCAAAAAACAAAGTTTACAGGAGGAAACCTGAAACAGTTGCTGAAATGGGAGTAGCAATTGCAGAAGAATGTGCTCACATACCAGAGGAAATCCTACTGGACGTTTGAAGGTCTATTTCTTCAAGATATGAAAAGTGTATTGAACATAACGGCAACCAGTTTGAGCACTTGATGTGAACTCATCATTATATGAACAATCCCCAAGTAGCTTTTATCTTATTAAAGTTAATTTTCTATGTTTCTTTTGTATATTTTACTCTCAAATTCTTTAAATGTGTATTCTTTCTCTTGTATTAATCTTATTTACAAGTTAAAACGATTCACATAGTGTATACATTATTTTGGGACACCCTGTATATATATATATATATATATATATATATATATATATATATATATATATATATATATATATATATATATACTTATCTGATTACAGGTGTCTATTGTACACTCCTTTGGGTTAATTGCAGTTGGTTGTGAATTGGCCCTAAGTGGCTGCATTGCAACTCAGGTCGACATAATATCCATGTCACGAAGGTGAAATTTCACAACTGACATTCTTAACTCCTTGGAAAACGATACTGCGCGAACTCATCCCAGACAGCAGCGCTCAACTTTAGGTAGAAAACAGTCTTTGACCAAGATTTGCTTTTTTCCCTTAATCTCTGGTATTAACATTCATTGGGTATGTTTATCTTGCACTTTATCCTAATGTCCAGGACGTTTCTGCATTCAATCCCACTTAAGAAGCATGGACAGGAATTATTTTTTTTTAAATTATGATAATATATGATGAAATTCCTACTCTCATTCTTGGGAACCCGTCTTACGGGCACGATACCTTTCCGATTTGACCACGTAGGTGGTGAAGAAACAAATTCTAAATTATATCACGATCCATCACAATAACGAGTCTGGTAATTCACTAGAGTCGTGGGGGCACTACATGTACTGCAGCCACAGTAGCATTGGTGAATCTGGAGTAATTTGGCCTGACGAAGCCCAATCTTCTCGGGGCTGTTTTGAATTCACTTTTTTCGTTCTCATAGACAGACTGCCACCAAAGTCTATAGAATCCAATCTGTCTTACTTACAGCACCTGATATATCCAAGCGGATTATTATATAATACAGCTATATTCGTTCTTATTTGTATTTGTTGACTCTGTTATGTAAGATAATATAAACTTAATATAAACTTAATCATAATGAAAACAATTTATACAAGATATTCTAACAAGTGAGAGTTTTAATTTGACGTTTTTATTCTTTTTTATCATTTAATTAATGTTATGCTGATACTGGAGTCAGTTTTAGAGAAGGAATACTCATGTCTAGAAAAGTGGCAATTCAGAAGATATGATAGATATGATATGACAGGTATGATATATGATATGGTATGATAAATATGATATGATAGATATCTGATATGATATGTTAGATATGATAGGTATGACATATATGATAGATATATATGATATGATAAATATCATATATGATATGATATATATGATGTATATTGTATATGATAAATATGGTAGATATATTATACAATATGATAGATATGATGTGATATGATAGGTATGACATATGATATGATATATATATATATATATATATATGATAAATATGATAGATGATATGATATTTATGAATATATGATATGATACATATATATGATAGATATTATATATGATAGATATGTGACATGATAATAAATTTTTACTACGTAACTTATAAATCGAAAACTGAAAAAATAAATTCATAAACAAACAAAATGACAATAAAATAAGCAAAATAAATTAATCCAAACAAATTACCAAATCGGAGTTAAATAACGGTTTAAATGAGTGAGATACAGATAAATATGAATGATTTTTCGATGCATAATTCGCTACTGAATCGCTGACCTACATTAAAATTAAAAAACAGACACCGGAAAGGTGTGGATACATTTGTGGTGACACTACGCATAATAAAAAAGCGATATGATCTAAACTTAAAATCCAGAAGATGAGAGAGAGAGAGAGAGAGAGAGAGAGAGAGAGAGAGAGAGAGAGAGAGAGAGAGAGAGAGAGAGTAAAAAATGATGGGGAGGGGGCAAACTAAAAACGAATGGTATTTATAACAGAACAGTGTAATAAAGAAAATTTGACAAAGCAAGTAACATCATCTATAGGTTACAAATTTAGCATAAACACATAAAATCTAACTAACTATTTAATCTAGTAAGGACCTATTATTTATATGCCACAAAACACATACGTAGATACACACATATACAACAACATATCGATATCTACTCGCACATAATTACATATACGTGTGCACACACACACACACACACACACACACACATATATATATATATATATATATATATATCAATACACATACACTCATGCATACATATACACAAGGACATACACATATGTGCATATAAACACATCTACATAAAACCATATTCACATCCATACATATACATACACACACTCATCTAAACAAATATAAAACGTATCTATCTATCTATACATATACACATACACACATATATATATATACATGCATAGATATATATACATATATAAATACGCACACACGCACACGCACACACACACACACACATATATATATATACATGTATATATATATATACATACATATATATATATATATATATATATATATATATATATATACACACAAATTAAAAGGTAAAAGTTAAAAAAACACACATCCATCTATACATACATTTAACATATAAAAATAGATGGGTAGAATTAAACTAATTTGTACTTACAAAACTACTGAGGAAGAACACATTAATAATATTAACCCGTATATATTTCTTAATTTACATATATACCTAGGTATATAAAAATATCAGAAACCTATCAGATTTTGTATATCAGTTATTTAGAAAATTTTTTTAATTACATACCCACATACACGTATACCAACACATGAATAAAGTTTGCTAACACAAATTAAATGATCAAAAAATATATAGAGCACCACATAAACACAGACAATTATATATATATAGATAATAATTTTTATTATATTATTACTCTGTCCTGGACATTGAGTTCTACCTCGATTCTATCCTCTTGGAGATTTATATATATATATATATATATATATATATATATATATATATATATATATATATATATATATATATGGAGAGATAGATAGATAGATAGATAGATAGATAGATAGATAGATAGATAATATTAGTGGTCAATGTATATATATATATATATATATATATATATATAAAATTAGATGTCCTTTGGGAGATTGCTTCTCCAACCATAAAAATAATATCGACGTTGGACACACGACAACAACGCTTTCATATAGGCTAAGTCTTCACCTGAATAACACGTCCAATATTTCTAAACATTTACAACAACATACCTGCTCACATTCACAATTCAGAAAAATTCTCGTCGAAAATATCTCCATACATTTCCACGAAAAGAATAAACACAAGACAAAAATTCTTGAAGCTATTTATATAAAAAAATTAAAACCAACTCTCAATAAAATTAATTACGAATAATCCACAAACATTTTAAAATGTGTACAATAGATTCGAACCTGGGTCTCATAGTCGGGATGCGAACATTCTAACCACTTGGCTTATTAGAATAATACCTTTATATATATATATATATATATATATATATATATATATATATATATATATATATATATATATATATATATATAACAAATGCATGTCATAAAATCACTACAAAATTTGCAATTTTGTTTCGACACTTGAGGTGTCTTGTCAAGTGAAGTCAACTGAAGAGTCTAAACAAAACTGAAAATGTTGTAGTGATTTAATAACATCCATTTTTTAAAATAAATTTGAATAAAAATTATTAGCTCTACTTGGTATTGAGCACTCTCTAAAGAATAGTGTTTTTGGTTATTGTAATTTTCTTCCATGTGTACCAACCCTATATATATATATATATATATATATATATATATATATATATATATAATCCAGTTTTTTTAATAAAAACTCCTTATTAAATCAAAGAAGTGAATTAACTGTAAATTGTAGACATAGCCTACCTTTACCTTGCAATTTAGTTTCACTTTTGAATTTGATAATACTTTTCTTTATATTATTAGTAAATGCACTGCGATGTACCTGGTATGGCTTATTTTTCTATTTGTAAGATTAATTTAGATTTAATATAGTTCTGTATAAATCTCCTGTTAGCATTATTAACATCATATATGGATGTACTGGTATTTAGTATTTTTAACATCTTATATTGATTAGTTGGTATTATTAACATCTTATTAGGATGGTCTTTACTTAACGGCTGCATATTAATTTGCCAATCAATTCTATACGTTTAAATTATTTACTAGTTTCATAAAGAGGCCTCTTATTTATCAAATACAAAAATTTTATGTTGGAAACTCATAAAGCTAAACTAATTAGCATTGGGTTAAATTATCTCCCTATCTCCTCCGCTTTTATTTTTTGGGAAATTTGATTGTCTGATTTGTATACACTTCACGAATTAACGTAACCATCTGTATTAGTTTTAATCTAATGTCTGGTATGTGAAAACTTCCTGTCATGTCCCATTTAAAAAAAAAAAGATTTTTCTTTTAGGCCTAGTTTGAATGTAACGTAGGTCATTTTCGACTGGGTGATAGATGTAAATGACTGAAGCCTATTTTTTCTCCAAAAGAAGAGGCTTTTTCACTCACTAGTAATTTACAATAGCTGAGGTGACGCATTGTTATGCATTGAAATACCATCGCATTTGTGTAACGACTTTTAACATATTTTTGATTTAATATATATATATATATATATATATATATATATATATATATATATATATATATATATATATATATATATATATATATATATATTGGTTTATAAAGAAATATAGCCGATTAAATTTAAAAGTTAAATTTGAAAGTAGAATTTTTTAAAATGTTTTAAAATTGAAATTAAATAAAACAGATTCTAACCTAAACATCTTTTAAAATTGTAATTAAATAAAACGTACTCTAACCATAACACATCTCTCAAAGCAATTCAAACACTGAAAAGAATCCAAGTGAACACCGAAAGTCAAATGAAATTAATAAGTTAGAATATAATATTGAACATTAAATGTCCTTTATACATACATATATACATTTATAATACTAAATTTATAAATAAAAGTTTATTGAATTAGTGAAATAATTTAACCACCTTTACCGTCATTGTCATAAAGTTTACATAAAATAAAATAAAATAATATTTACTTATACTCGATAAGAATAAATAATTTTAAATACTGTAAGTAATCCTAATACATTTACTTGGTTTTTAAATAGAAGTATAGCATATTAAATATTAAAAATAATTTTTTAGAAAGGTGGATAAAACATATTCTAACCTAAACAGTCCCTCAAAATCTTTAAATATACAAATAGAAAAAATACCATAAGAATTTTTGCCGTTAGAAAAAAACCCAGATGACATGAATTTAGCGGATGTCAGGATTTGTTAAAAGATACATCCCTACCCATCCCTAAACATAACCCCGCTTTCAAATGTAACTATTAACTGATACAACGAAAATTAAAAATTGAACCCTCTACCACCCCTTGTCTAGATGAATGGATTTATCGGTAACCTTGGAAACCATCAAACTATGAATCTTTCCTGTGCCGTTAACAACCGTAAATTTTAAAAAGTAAGTTACTCCGAAATTCGCTTGATGAGGAAATGTAACTAATGTCTTTGGTTTAATAACAAAATTAAATTCAGGGGCTTTAGCTTCCATTTCTGAAACATGGTTATCACTGTGTAGCGGTAAAACCATATTTTAAATCTATTAATTTATAATATTTATGCTCTGTAAATTTAAATTTACATAGAGCACTATTGTGTAAAAATAAAAATATCTATAAGAACACCGGATTTTATATCTTACTGTTCTTTCCTTTTTATTTATATATACATATATATATATATATATATATATATATATATATATATATATATATATATGTATATATATATATATATATATATATATATATATATATATCATGTCGATTATTTTTCGTTGTGATGCTTTCAAGTTCGCAGATTAATTTCTCGGTAGCCTTAGGAAAAAAAAACTAAAAACACGTGAAGTTTGAAGTTTGAAATTTAGAACGTTGCATATGAATTAAAAACGAAGTGTTGAAATGTTTTGAATTTACAGAAACACATATACATACTCACGGACAGCTTAATCCTATGAAGATGGTCTCCGATGAGATTGAATGTACATTGGAAAATATAAACTATTCGAAAGAAAATTTTGGTATTTTTCGTAAAGAAAATTAATCCGTGAACTTGAAAGGATCACAATGAAAACTAATTGACATCATATGTCTAAATTATTTAACCAAACCTGTTTGAAGGAAAATATGGTGCGTAAATATACACAATATTTACTCCTGCCTCAAACACAAATCTAGTGATGCTGACAAAGTTAACCTGGCAGTTCGAATAGAACAGGACCTCCAATCGGTTGTGAACTGGGGCAAGAAATGGATGGTTAACCTTAACGCCTCTAAAACAAAACTGCTCTCTATTAACCACCACAAGGATCCATCCCTGCATCCCATTAGAATGTCTGAAGACCAACTTCTGGAGAGCTCCTCTCTGCAGCTGCTCGGTCTCACGCTGTCCGCTGATCTGAGATGGAACAAATACATCGAGTCAATTGCATCATCCACCGCAAGGAAAGTTGGCTCCCTGTGCCGAGCCAGAAAATTTTTCTCCCCGGAATCGATCCTCCAAATCTATAAATCAACCATTCGCCCTGGCATGGAGTATTGCTGCCATATATGGTCTGGAGTCCCTGCTGTTTGCCTCAGGGTTCTTGATAAGATCCAGAGACGGATATGCAATGTAATTGGCCCTGATCTGTCATCTCGTCTGCAGTCGCTCTCTCACAGACGCGACGTTGCCTCGCTCTGTCTTTTTTACAAATACTTTCACGGTAATTGCTCCGAGGAGCTGCTTTCGCTGGTTCCTAGGCCTCATGAATTTAAACGTCCTACGAGGCTGGCATCCCGTTCCAACTCCTTCACCGTTGAAACTGTTAGATGTAGATGTCTCTTCTACTCCAATAGCTTCATGTCTCGCACATCTCGCCTGTGGAACTCCCTTCCTTATTCCTGTTTCCCTGACAAATACAATCTCCAACTATTTAAGTGTGACGTCAATCGACATCTCCAGTTGCCTTGATCTATCCACTTCCCTTCTCCACATCCTTTCAAATTTCATTCCTATCTGCTCTCGCTCCAAATCTTCTGTAACCCCCTTGCCTTGATCGATCCACTATCTTTCTCCACATCCTCTCCTTTACCACTCCTATCTGCTCTTCCTCCAAACCTTCTGTAACCCCTTGCGTGCTAGTCGCCTCCAGCCTTGCTTAGGGTGATAAGCTTAAAAAAATATCTATCTATCTATCTATCTATCTATCTATCTATCTATCTATCTATCTATCTATCTATCTTCTTCGGCCGTATGCATATGGGTTTGTAACCCTGGGTTTTGCGCTTTTGCGATCATCAAACTGATTTATTTTAAAATTTGAATCTGTTTATGTTAGTTTCTGTTTGATTATGTTTGGTGGGCGGTGTGTGGGAGGAAATTCTCTTCTGCGTCTGTTTTGAGATGACGCTCATACGCATGCATACATACATACATACATACATACAAGTGTTCGCACAAGCACACACATATATAAAAATGCGAGACTAGGCGCAGATATATATATATCCATTTGTTCGAGCACACATACATACACAATTGTAATCCTATTTCGGTGTTGAGATTGTGTGTAGCGAAGTTCGTTCAACAAATGGTGAGCTGGGTTGCTCTTGGGTCTATTCTGACCTGCCGTCTGTGTCATCAAATGAAATAACACTTCTTCACACACACATACACACATATATACGGGCACATATATTTCTATCTGTCTGGACCTTACATCATCACATTATTTAATGGTTTCTGTATGTGAAAGCCGAAAGTACTCACAGATTGAAACCAGAAAAATAATCCGAAGCATAAAAAAATAAAAATAAAAAATAGACAAAAAAACCCTTAAAGAACTTGTGTTGGCCTCAAACCAAACTTGTATGAATGATAGAATGCTGCCCAATACACTGAACCAACACACACACACACACACACACACACACACACACACACACACACACACACATATATATATATATATATATATATATATATATATATATATATATATATATATACACTACCTCCTCTTCGGCCCAACAATGACACTTCATAACTTGAGTACATATTAAATTTTATTAAACTTGAACAATATTTTTCAAACAACAGTTTTCATAAAAAAAAAACTGATATAATTTGTTTATTTGGAACTTATTGTAAAGCAGCATGATAAACGACATTCTTTTGTTTTTCACAATTCGGTGTCAGTACAAATAGCTTGTTTCCATTCCCAACACTTGAACAACCAACGTATATCTGGCCGTGAGAAAAGCAGAGTTCCATCAGATGAGAGTCCAGTTGCTTTCCGTGATTTTCCTTGGTACTTATTGATCGACATTGCATAGCTCATTCTCACTCGAAACTGAAGTCTTTTGAACTCAAAGAGAAAACATGGAGGAATTAAGGAGATTCTTGGAATTAAAACTCTTTCCTCCTTTCCTGGACCAGTAAGGATCTCTGCTTCCAACAGATGAGGAAACATCTTCTTGACAATTAACCTTGTTCCATTACAAAGCATTGGAGGATCCAGATATCTCAACAGCATAAGTGATGCATTTTCTTTTACTTCCAGCTTGTGTGATGGCATTTCAAAAGGGGGGGGGTCAATGTGTCCAGGAACTCTATTGGATAATTCACTACCTGCTTTTGTTCAACCATAGTGTCAATCAATGGAAATGTATTTCATGCTTTCTTTTGCAATTTCTTGGAGAATGTGCCAACTGATGCTATCCAAAGTTTGATTCTTGGGAGCTAATATAACCATCTCACAAAGCCAGTTTGAATCCATAAAATAGTGTTTAATGTTTGGATAAGCATGGTTAATCAAGTCTTAGATACTTCAGACTGAAACTCCACAACCATTTGGGAGAGGAATATCTCGAGTTTGGTCCATTTTCATGGTTCCATTGCCAAGCTGCAACAGCAAAGCTGCAAATCTTCCTGTTTCAGTGTCATCTGAGATTCTCTCATATTTGTTTTCAGGCTGAGTCTTTGAACATCTCTACAGATGTAAGAATTTCTCAGACAAGCGCTTTTGTCCAGGGCCTCAAATACTCGCTGTATACCATGACATATTCATTCCAGACAATAAAGCGTGTCTCCTCCAGTAGCTTAGCCAAGTTGGTTCCTCTTTTGATGTTGCAAGTAGGGGTTTCATTGTAGTCCAAATCCAATGGAAGTTTGAAGGTGCTATGTGTTGTACGCCCTCCAGATAAGAGGGTAGTAGCAATTCCAGATGATGCTACTTCTAGAGCTACTTTTCTTTGGAGTCTCAATGCAGATAAACGGTTAATTACAAAGGTTTTACCAGTTCCTCCAATGTTACTGCTGACGTCATCAAGGACCTTCTGATAAACTTGCTGTTGGTCTAGTTGCAACGAGGGCTCATTGTTTTGAACACATTGCTGCAGTTCTTCATTGTTGTATCCCGTTTCTCTCAAAATACCTCTGTTGATTTTTCCAGGTTGTGTGTTTGGATTTGGCAGAGCAAAATTTCTGAGATCTCTTTGAGAGCTAAATTTGTAATCTGAGGATTCCAATCCTGGATGAGCAAATTTCATTTGAAGAAGATTGGATAGTTAAAAGTTAGAGAGTTGTGTCCCTTTAATTGAAAAAGCATGACACCCACAGACATTTTCGCATTTACACACACACACACACACACACACACATATATATATATATATATATATATATTGGTAGAGCATTTCGACGTGGGGGTGATGGTTATCAAATTTGTCTCGCTAGATCAATTATGACTGAATAGTGAATAGCGAGTTCGATCCTCACTGGGTACTCTAGAATTTCGGCTTTGTGCCCTATCTAAGCTACCCTTAGAAAATCACCAGAGCTCTTCGACTTGACGTAATGGCTAGCAAACTTGTCTCACTAGATCAAATCACTGAATAGTGAATTTGATCCTCACTGGGCGCTCCTTACATTCAGCTTTGTGCCACAACTAAGCTTAGCTTAGTAAATCACAGTATATATATATATATATATATATATATATATATATATATATATATATATATATATATATATAGGATTACTGTAAAGACAACACCACAGATTTAAGAAAAAATACACACACAGATGTATATCAGCAAGAAACAAGCGTAATTTCTTATTTAAAATACAAGACATATTTGATGCAATTTAGTAAAACTGAAAAACAACCGGTTTCTTCTTACCTTTACGAATTTATTCTGGGAATTAAAATCGTGTAAATCAATTTATAGAATGGGCTAAAGACGGAGAAGAGAAAGAAAATACTTTCAAGGAAACTAGAGACTAATCATATTCAGTCCCAGCAACCAATCCCTCTGTTTACAGAGAGAAGGCTTGCGGGATCTGATATAAGGGGACTCCAGAACCTTGAGATGATATGGGTGTGACCGAGACAGAATTGAAAAATGGTCAACACTAAAGCCTGTAATACAGCTTCTGCTATAAATAACATGTTGAGCGATCGATGACCCGGATGTATTCATCGGTTGACTAATGATAGAGGCCGGATTCAAAATTCTAGGAGGTAAATGTTGTTTTATTCTAAAAGTCCTCCCTATGTAGTCGAGTCCACAACTACACACACGCACACACACATATATATATATATATATATATATATATATATATATATATATATGTATGTAACATATTTTTATAAACATATCATCATGCACGTAGTTAGTGTAGGCAGTATAAAAAACCCAGAGTGTGTAACACTCAGTGTAACAATAATCTGCAAGATGAGATTACTAAGCATTATACTAGAAGAGGCGCCCTCCTCATCGTGTCTCTAAGTAGGCCACATAGGAATATCGATGCCTTATCCTTGTTAAGTTTCGCGTAATCCTTAAACACTTATTTGAGAGTCGTCCGTCAATCCTCGGAAAAAAAGAACAGAACTGCCGGTAATTTTTTATATTTGAAAGAACGTTTAAACCTCATGTTCGGCATAGCGTGACCATTTTAAAGGAATTTATGTGACCTAAACATATGCAAATGAAGAACTCAGAATGAATGGCAAGGCACGTACCTGGACTCGTTTGGGTTATCATATCTCAAGCGGAAATGGAAAGACTAGCACTGAGCAGACGTTTAACACAGAGGTTTATAATTAAATCAACTTGAATCAATTAGGTTTGCAGGTCATGGAAGTGGCCAACAAAGCCCATTAATTTGATCAAGCTAGACATTTAGATGACTCTTAATTATCACAACAAAAAAGCTTGCTTTTAATACTTTAAAACAGAACGCACAAATAATAATAATAATAATAATAATAATAATAATAATAAGTAGAAAGATCCTCTAAAATTTCACGGTTATGCCATTTAAATTTCTGATGAATCTTAATTCTTAGGTTTATGATTGAATAAGCTCCTTGCAAGTGCCACGACTCTAAAATAGAATATACTCTTGTATCGTTAAGTATTTGAGTTTAACAACTTTAACAAAATATCGCAATAACAGTCACAAATATGAATGCTGGTCATTATTTTAAGTAGTAAGGGGGTACAAATAAAAAGATTTGAAATTGAGAATTTTTTCCTATTACATGGAAGAAAACGTTAAACAAAGAGTGTTATCTCTAACACGGTCTTTTTCTGTCTTCCTTTCTTTCTTTCGTTCTCTTTCTCAGTGAAACGAAACTGTCTCCGCGGTTTTTTTCCGTTTTTCCTTGCAATCAAAGCGGAATAGTCAATTTTTTATGAGGTATTGGCTGGACGACGACGACGACGATGATGATAATAATAATAACAATAACAATAATAACAACAAAATAATAATAATAATAATAATAATAATAATAACAACAATAATAATAACAATAAAAATAATAACAATAATGATAATTACAATAATAATAATAACAATGATAATAACAATAACAATACTAATAATAAGACATAGGTATGAACTTCGGATTAGATAAATGTTCTAAAGTAACATTCAAGAAAGGTAGAATTTTAGAAGCACCCTTAATAGATTTAGATTTTGCCACGAAGATTAGAGAATTGGAGCATGATGAAGCTTATAAGTACCTAGGAATTAGTGAGGGAGATGACATACAACACCCCCAAATGAAGGAGAAGGTAAGAAAGGAGTACTACAGGCGTGTACGCCTGGTACTAAATACCGAGCTAAACTCAAAAAAACGAATATCAGCCATAAACACCTTGGCTGTTCCTGTGGTGCAATACAGCTTTAATGTTCTTAACTGGACCATAGCTGAAATTAAGCGAATGGACACCAAAACGAGAAAGCTCCTCACTTGCTACCGCATGCATCATCCCAAAGCTGATATTGATCGCCTGTATGTGCCCAGATCCGAAGGAGTTAGAGGATTAGTTCAACTAGAAATGTCCTACAAAACTACAACAATTAGCCTTCAAAGATACCTGAAAACTACAGAAGACTGGATGATGATATTTGTTAAAGAACAGGAAAGTAATAAGCGTATTTACTCCGTAATAAAAGCCAACTAGTTCAAAATAGAGTTTCAAATGGATTCAGTAATACAAGTAAAGCACAAAACACCGACTGAAGCTGCAAAATACATAAAAAAGAAAGCCAAAACAAATGCAACCGACCAGATACAGAAACAATGGCAAGATAAACCACTTCATGGCCAATACTCGGCCCGTACCAAGTTGATGTAGACAAGCCCCGTACTCATCAGTGACTACGTAGTGCAGGGTTAAATGCTGAAACGGAAGGTTTTATCCTTGCTGCACAGGATCAGTGCTTGTGAACTAGAAATCATCAAGCACACATACTAAAATATTGTGTTAGCCCAAAATGTGATAATTACCCAGAAACAATTCATCATCTTGTGTCGGGTTGCACGGTATTGGCACCCACTGAATATAAAACCCGGCATGACAGAGTGGGCCAATATCTGCACTGGAAAATCTGCAACTTCTACGGAAAGGAATCTAAAAGAGAGTAGTATGAACACCACCCAGACCCGGTTACAGAGATAAAACCTGTTACAATTTAATGGGACTACACAATACACACAGACAGAACACTCAAACTAACAGCCCAGACATTGTTATTACAGAGAGCAAACAAAAAAAGTGCCTCCTTATTGATATGGCAGTCCCTGTGGACTGCAATGTATCTTTGAAGATCTTCAAAAAGATATCAAAATACAAGCACTTTGAAATCGAAATCTCAAAAATGTTGCACATGGGAACATCAACAATGCCTGTTGTAGTTGGAACCCTCGGATGGGTTGGAAAAGATTCCAGTAGACTAATTGAAGAGATTCCTGGAAGCCCATCCTTAAAGAAATACGAGAAATTGTTCTCCCAAGTTCAGTCCACACCTCACGAAGACCTTTATCTATGTAAAACGTGTTTTTTTTTTAATTGGTCAGTGGTGATGATGCCATTTCTAACCTTAGATCTCTGGGCGGGTCCCGGAACGAAATGTGTACACACCAGAAATCAAAGGAAATATAATAATAATAATAATAATAATAATAATAATAATAATAATAATAATAATAGCTGTACGAGACACAGTACTAACACGAGAACTACAAAATCATATGATGGTTATTAAAAATATCAATTGGAACACTAAGTGTCTTGGTATGTCTAGACATTTTGAACTATTGTCGATGTGAGAAAAACTAACAAAACTGACCGATACAAAGACATCAAATGAAATAATATTTATTGTATAAATTGTGTCGTGTGATGCTGCTACCATGTAATACAGTATTACCTGTTGCTTGGTTGGTTCACCAGAGACTAATCCCATTTTCTTACAAGATTTTTATGATGAGGAGGGTTGCTAATCAAGATTAAAAACAAGACCTCCCAAAGTGCGGATGAACATTCTTGTCGAGACATCGGCCATATTAGGACAATGGGCTAAACCAGACCCAGACTCCATGGCTATATATGCAGGCAGTGCGGTTAATGACACAGTATGGTTAGACGAAGGACTTCCTGAACTGAATTCAACGACCAGTGTGGAAAGCCCCGCACTCCACCCGAGGAAATCAATATGCATGTGTCTGTGACAAAAATAAGCCTTCCAGCTTGAGGACATCAGCTGTGGTTTGACATAGAGAGGGATAGGTTGAGCCAGTTCTACTTGCTAATGACTTGCTACGTATGAATAACTCTCTACTTTGTTCAACCCAGATACTGGTCAGGTGCTCTCTACAACTTCCTATCATTTCCAGCTCTTTGTAACGTTTGCCCTTTCGCTATACCTGCAGTCCATGTTCTGCCATCCATTTACCTTGTTAGGTAGGTTACTTAATGTTTCTCCTCGCCTTCTGCGGGACGGCCTACAATAATTTCAATTCTTTTTTTCCTCATCAGTTTTCCTAGAAATTTCAAATGTTTCTTTCTTATTTCAAGTATAAGTGTCCTTTTTTTCTATTTTCCTTAAAACATTATTCGGAATCTGAACAGTATAGTTGATCCTCACTAGGTGTCTCGTAATTATGGACATGTGTCAAACAAAGTAAATAGCACCTTAGCGTGAGGTAATGGTTTTTGCGCGACTCTTCAACCATTACTAATGAATAGTGTGTTAGATCCTTACTAGGTGCCTCGTACCTATGGCCTTGTATCAAACTAAGTAATGAGCGCTTTAGCATGAAGTAATGATTTTGCACGTATCTTTCACCATTAATATTGAATAATGTGATTGATCCTCACTAGGTGTCTCGTACTTATGGCCTTGTATCAAACAAAGTAAGTAGCACGTCAGTGTGAGGTAATTTTTTTCGTGACTCTTTCACCATTACTAATAGTGTGTTTGATCCTCACTAGATCCCTCTTACTTGTGGCCTTGTATCAAACTAAGTAATGAGCACATTAACGTGAGGTAATGATTTTTGCGCGTCTCCTTGACTGAAGCGTCTGTTCGATCCTCACTAGGTGACTCGTACTTGTGGTAATGAGTTTTGCGCGTCTCCTTGACTGAAGTATCTGTTCGATCCTCACTAGGTGACTCGTACTTGTGGTAATGATTTTTGCGCGTCTACTTGACTATTGCTGAAATGTCTGTTCGATCCTCACTAGGTGACTCGTACTTGTGGTCTTGTATCAAATTAAGTAATGAGCACATTTGCGTGAGGTAATGATGTTTTCGCGTCTCCTTGACTAATATTACTGAAGTGTCTGTTCGATCCTCACTACGTGACTCGTACTTGGGGTCTTCTATCAAATTAAGTAATGAGCACATTTGCGTGAGGTAATGATGTTTTCGCGTCTCCTTGACTATTATTACTGAAGTGTCTGTTCGATCTTCACTAGGTGACTCGTACTTGTGGTCTTGTATCAAATTAAGTAATGAGCACATTTGCGTGAGGTAATGATGTTTTCGCGTCTCCTTGACTAATATTACTGAAGTGTCTGTTCGATCCTCACTACGTGACTCGTACTTGGGGTCTTCTATCAAATTAAGTAATGAGCACATTTGCGTGAGGTAATGATGTTTTCGCGTCTCCTTGACTATTATTACTGAAGTGTCTGTTCGATCCTCACTAGGTGACTCGTACTTGTGGTCTTGTATCAAATTAAGTAATGAGCACATTTGCGTGAGGTAATGATGTTTTCGCGTCTCCTTGACTAATATTACTGAAGTGTCTGTTCGATCCTCACTACGTGACTCGTACTTGGGGTCTTCTATCAAATTAAGTAATGAGCACATTTGCGTGAGGTAATGATGTTTTCGCGTCTCCTTGACTATTATTACTGAAGTGTCTGTTCGATCCTCACTAGGTGACTCGTACTTGTGGTCTTGTATCAAATTAAGTAATGAGCACATTTGCGTGAGGTAATGATGTTTTCGCGTCTCCTTGACTATTATTACTGAAGTGTCTGTTCGATCCTCACTACGTGACTCGTACTTGGGGTCTTGTATCAAATTAAGTAATGAGCACATTTGCGTGAGGTAATGATGTTTTCGCGTCTCCTTGACTAATATTACTGAAGTGTCTGTTCGATCCTCACTACGTGACTCGTACTTGGGGTCTTCTATCAAATTAAGTAATGAGCACATTTGCGTGAGGTAATGATGTTTTCGCGTCTCCTTGACTATTATTACTGAAGTGTCTGTTCGATCCTCACTACGTGACTCGTACTTGGGGTCTTGTATCAAATTAAGTAATGAGCACATTTGCGTGAGGTAATGATGTTTTCGCGTCTCCTTGACTATTATTACTGAAGTGTCTGTTCGATCCTCACTACGTGACTCGTACTTGGGGTCTTCTATCAAATTAAGTAATGAGCACATTTGCGTGAGGTAATGATGTTTTCGCGTCTCCTTGACTATTATTACTGAAGTGTCTGTTCGATCCTCACTACGTGACTCGTACTTGGGGTCTTGTATCAAATTAAGTAATGAGCACATTTGCGTGAGGTAATGATGTTTTCGCGTCTCCTTGACTATTATTACTGAAGTGTCTGTTCGATCCTCACTAGGTGACTCGTACTTGTGGTCTTGTATCAAATTAAGTAATGAGCACATTTGCGTGAGGTAATGATGTTTTCGCGTCTCCTTGACTAATATTACTGAAGTGTCTGTTCGATCCTCACTACGTGACTCGTACTTGGGGTCTTCTATCAAATTAAGTAATGAGCACATTTGCGTGAGGTAATGATGTTTTCGCGTCTCCTTGACTATTATTACTGAAGTGTCTGTTCGATCCTCACTAGGTGACTCGTACTTGTGGTCTTGTATCAAATTAAGTAATGAGCACATTTGCGTGAGGTAATGATGTTTTCGCGTCTCCTTGACTATTATTACTGAAGTGTCTGTTCGATCCTCACTACGTGACTCGTACTTGGGGTCTTCTATCAAATTAAGTAATGAGCACATTTGCGTGAGGTAATGATGTTTTCGCGTCTCCTTGACTAATATTACTGAAGTGTCTGTTCGATCCTCACTACGTGACTCGTACTTGGGGTCTTCTATCAAATTAAGTAATGAGCACATTTGCGTGAGGTAATGATGTTTTCGCGTCTCCTTGACTATTATTACTGAAGTGTCTGTTCGATCCTCACTAGGTGACTCGTACTTGTGGTCTTGTATCAAATTAAGTAATGAGCACATTTGCGTGAGGTAATGATGTTTTCGCGTCTCCTTGACTAATATTACTGAAGTGTCTGTTCGATCCTCACTACGTGACTCGTACTTGGGGTCTTCTATCAAATTAAGTAATGAGCACATTTGCGTGAGGTAATGATGTTTTCGCGTCTCCTTGACTATTATTACTGAAGTGTCTGTTCGATCCTCACTAGGTGACTCGTACTTGTGGTCTTGTATCAAATTAAGTAATGAGCACATTTGCGTGAGGTAATGATGTTTTCGCGTCTCCTTGACTATTATTACTGAAGTGTCTGTTCGATCCTCACTACGTGACTCGTACTTGTGGTCTTGTATCAAATTAAGTAATGAGCACATTTGCGTGAGGTAATGATGTTTTCGCGTCTCCTTGACTATTATTACTGAAGTGTCTGTTCGATCCTCACTACGTGACTCGTACTTGGGGTCTTCTATCAAATTAAGTAATGAGCACATTTGCGTGAGGTAATGATGTTTTCGCGTCTCCTTGACTAATATTACTGAAGTGTCTGTTCGATCCTCACTACGTGACTCGTACTTGGGGTCTTCTATCAAATTAAGTAATGAGCACATTTGCGTGAGGTAATGATGTTTTCGCGTCTCCTTGACTAATATTACTGAAGTGTCTGTTCGATCCTCACTACGTGACTCGTACTTGGGGTCTTCTATCAAATTAAGTAATGAGCACATTTGCGTGAGGTAATGATGTTTTCGCGTCTCCTTGACTATTATTACTGAAGTGTCTGTTCGATCCTCACTACGTGACTCGTACTTGGGGTCTTCTATCAAATTAAGTAATGAGCACATTTGCGTGAGGTAATGATGTTTTCGCGTCTCCTTGACTAATATTACTGAAGTGTCTGTTCGATCCTCACTACGTGACTCGTACTTGGGGTCTTCTATCAAATTAAGTAATGAGCACATTTGCGTGAGGTAATGATGTTTTCGCGTCTCCTTGACTAATATTACTGAAGTGTCTGTTCGATCCTCACTACGTGACTCGTACTTGGGGTCTTCTATCAAATTAAGTAATGAGCACATTTGCGTGAGGTAATGATGTTTTCGCGTCTCCTTGACTAATATTACTGAAGTGTCTGTTCGATCCTCACTACGTGACTCGTACTTGGGGTCTTCTATCAAATTAAGTAATGAGCACATTTGCGTGAGGTAATGATGTTTTCGCGTCTCCTTGACTATTATTACTGAAGTGTCTGTTCGATCCTCACTAGGTGACTCGTACTTGTGGTCTTGTATCAAATTAAGTAATGAGCACATTTGCGTGAGGTAATGATGTTTTCGCGTCTCCTTGACTATTATTACTGAAGTGTCTGTTCGATCCTCACTACGTGACTCGTACTTGTGGTCTTGTATCAAATTAAGTAATGAGCACATTTGCGTGAGGTAATGATGTTTTCGCGTCTCCTTGACTATTATTACTGAAGTGTCTGTTCGATCCTCACTAGGTGACTCGTACTTGTGGTCTTGTATCAAATTAAGTAATGAGCACATTTGCGTGAGGTAATGATGTTTTCGCGTCTCCTTGACTATTATTACTGAAGTGTCTGTTCGATCCTCACTACGTGACTCGTACTTGTGGTCTTGTATCAAATTAAGTAATGAGCACATTTGCGTGAGGTAATGATGTTTTCGCGTCTCCTTGACTATTATTACTGAAGTGTCTGTTCGATCCTCACTACGTGACTCGTACTTGGGGTCTTCTATCAAATTAAGTAATGAGCACATTTGCGTGAGGTAATGATGTTTTCGCGTCTCCTTGACTAATATTACTGAAGTGTCTGTTCGATCCTCACTACGTGACTCGTACTTGTGGTCTTCTATCAAATTAAGTAATGAGCACATTTGCGTGAGGTAATGATGTTTTCGCGTCTCCTTGACTATTATTACTGAAGTGTCTGTTCGATCCTCACTACGTGACTCGTACTTGGGGTCTTGTATCAAATTAAGTAATGAGCACATTTGCGTGAGGTAATGATGTTTTCGCGTCTCCTTGACTATTATTACTGAAGTGTCTGTTCGATCCTCACTACGTGACTCGTACTTGGGGTCTTGTATCAAATTAAGTAATGAGCACATTTGCGTGAGGTAATGATGTTTTCGCGTCTCCTTGACTATTATTACTGAAGTGTCTGTTCGATCCTCACTAGGTGACTCGTACTTGTGGTCTTGTATCAAATTAAGTAATGATCACATTACCATAAGGTAATGATTTTTGCTCGTCTCCTTGTCTATTATTAGTGAAGTGTCTGTTAGATTCTCACTTGATGACTTGTACTTGTGGTCAAATTAAGCATGTGGTAATGATTTTGGCGCATCTCATTGACTATTCTTACTAATTAGTCTGTTCGATCCTCACTAGGTGACTCGTAGTTATAGTCTTTTAGCTTATTAAGTAATGAGCACCTTACCTTGAGGCAATGTTTTGTGCGCTAGTCTCTTTAACTACTAAAAAGTCTGTTAGATCCTCACTAGGTGCCACTTACCTGTGGTCTTGTGTCAAACTATTTTAAGGATTAACTCAGCGTGTGGTAGTGGTTTGCGAACTAGTCATTTATAAACCTGTGACATAATATTATCTCAGGTACTCACTAGGTGAGTTCTATGATGTATAATATCTAGGAAATTCAACTTGTACATCATTAAAAATGTGTCTGATCTTCAATGAATACGTCATAATTTTAATGTATTAAAATTGTCAATTAATATCAATGAAGTATCAAATTTAATGTCAATCCTTCCAATTTTTGATACCTGCTCACATCTTTGGTTTCATCTTAATTTTATTTCATCATCATTTTATCAATTCAATGAATGGACGGGTATGAACATTAATCATCATCATCTTCCTTCGAGCTCCTTGTGGTTGGTCGATTAACAATCCCTTTCCACACTGCTCGCTCCTGCATTGCCGTTCCCAGATCTCTAATGTCCAACCCTGAGTCCCGAGCCATGGTATCTGGGAAAGTCAACTTTCGCGGGAAGACACCTCCGGAAGGATGCCATAGAAGTAACGATGAGACGACATCACCGCCCGCTGGGTGGCAGTGGCCGGCAAACTGCAATCGCTTTTTCGTTTGAGCTTAGGAGGTATTGGTCTCAGTTCCCCGTAAACATTTTTAAGTGTCGCATGGGATCTCCGACTGATGTTTTGGATTTTTCTAAGCAGATTTTCTATATGTTCCATCCAGCCGTTTTTTCAAGACGAAGAGATAATGACCAAGTTTCTGATCCAGACAGTAGAACTGGTTCAATCAGCGTTCGGAAGGTTTTGAACTTTTCAAGAGGATGGAAGGTTCAAGCGCCAAATCTTGTGAAATTTGTTACACGTCTCCTTTACGCATGTCGAAGTCTTATGAAGTTATGCGCATACAGAGAAGCCTCGGTTCTCGAACGTCTCATATGTCGAACAAATCGGTTTTCGAAAAGAAAATTCGAGTTGAAATGCTTCGGTTATCGAACAGAATTTCGGCTCTTGAACAACATTGCCGAACCGATCCGAACCGAACCGATTTAACCCGAACGGAATCACTTCTTTGTTGGGGATTAGTGAATATGTATGTTAAAAAATCAGAAGGAAAAATATTTGTGAAGGCGTGTTCAATAAAATTCAATCCTCAACAATATTCATTAATTTTGAACAAGTCATGTAAAAAACAAAGTTCAGGAAAACCAAGGTAAATTGAATGCAAACAATAATGGTTTATATACAATTAGAATATATACAAAAGAGATAAAAAACTGTTAAATGTTTTGTGGTGATGTATTGTATCTGGTGTGCTGATTTTTAGCACGTTAGAAACTTTTTGAATGTGTCAATAAGATTTTGTTAGAAAAATAAACAGTTGTTGTTTTGTGCAAGTGTTTATGTACAATTGTTTTTTAGTCAACCGAAGTTGCGTACCCTTAGTTGTATTAGTATGAAATGTTTTGAGTTATTAATACTTGTTTCGTAGTAAGGGAAAATGTCACTTTTGAAGTATAATAATTGAAGTTTTTAAAGATTTTTGTTTGACAGAGAGAGAAAGATTATGCCAAATACTTGTTGAGTCAGAGTTTGATTTGCGCGGGAAGATCAAGGTTTTGAATTGCCTGAATTTGTTTTGGCGTCTCTCTGGATGCTGGAATCTGACTGACTAAGCAGTTGAGTTTTTTCTTTTTATATGTTTTTAGCTATAAAAATAGGCTCAAGAGATTTGAATGCTAAAGAGATTTTTCACGTGCATTCTAGGCTGTTAACCAATGAGAAACTGAGTTGTTGAAATTAGTGTTCTGATTGGATAACAGGTGTGTGTGGGTGTAAAAATGGATTGTTCTGCTAGTAGGGGTGAAGGATAACGTGGATGATTACACATCTTAGTCCACCACCGTGTTGTATACATTCGTGTGTTGTACTGTGTTTTTCTTTTCCAATTTTAGTCTGCTGTGCCTTTTTTTTCTATTCGTTAGTCCTCAGTCATGGCTCCAAGAAAAGCTAGCAGTCTCTTTAGTATTGAGTTTATTTATTTTTTCTTAGATTTAATGATTTTCATTAGTTTTGTGTATAAACTTGTGCACAATGAACTGCTGTTAAAGTTTAAATAAGCAATGATTTTGGGACCAGGAACGGATTAATCCATTTTACATTGATTCCTATTGGAAAAATAGTTTCGGTTAACAAACATTTCGGGTTACGAACGGGCTTCAGGAACGAATTCAATTCATGACCCGAGGTTCCACTATGATAGAGTTCATTATATAAATGAGGATTGACGTTACGCAGGAAAGCAGCGAATTTTTAACAAACATGTTGACAGAAATATTATCACGTGTATAACAGTTTAAAAATAAAATCAACACATATAAAAATGATTTTTCTGTAGATGGTCATTTGTGCTTTACAGCTAATTATGACACAATACTTACTCTACTTTTGTTATTGATTCTAAATGGAAAACAATGTTATGGCCCTAACCAAATGTTTGAGTAAATATGTCAATCATCTAGCCTTCGGGACTGGCTTCTTTTCCGGAAATAGGATTTTTGTTCACTAACTTCTCTGTCAAGGTCATCATTCTATTTATAAATATTGACCTTTTTCTTTCCATTCAGACATGTCAGACCATTAGACACTGCCTCAGTGCCGGAACAGTCGTTTAGACTGTTCTTTGCTGTCGAACTTTACGCCTCGGCGGGGAGGAACTCGGACGAGGTAGACCGTCCCTGAACCCGTGTATACGGGTTCTAATGAGTATATTTTTGCCCGAGCCTACGGGCTCGGTAAGCCCACACTAAAACGGCCTTGTGCCACATCCGACACACGTGGGAGTGTTGTTAAACATCGACATGTCAGACCATTTGGATACTAAGATTCATGTTTATATGTGCGTATATGCATGTGTGTGCGCGTGCGGGTCTCTTATTGTTGAGTCTTGACTCAATGTTGAATCTCGCCTAATGCATGGAATAATAATGCAACACAAAATGTACTTAGAACAAGAATGTATTATAACAAGAAAGTGTACACAATAAGTACATATAGTATTTCTGTATATTTCTGGGAAGACGTTCCTGGAGAATGTGTTGACTAGTCGCAGTCGATCAGAGTCTCTAGTTGGATCTCGTGATTCCTTTCCTTCGTCTTCCGGTATCAACCATTATTTATATAGTTGATAGTCACCTATGCAGATTAGGTGGATCCCACCACAACACTTATGCATATCTTTGCAGGCAACAATTAACATAAAAAACCCTGTTATTCTTAATCTTATACTTAATTTAAAAAGCAAAATAATATTTTTCTGAGTCCATTACATACAGAAAGATTTGACATAGGGCAGGGGTTTTATTAGCAAATCAAATCACCAGAAACATCGTACTAATAGTGAACCCCCAAAATTTCTCGATGCATCAGGACTTTAGCTATCTTTCAAAGCTCTGTTTATTAAATGACTTTGATTCAGTGGCCTTGTCGTTGTCGGACACTGTATTAGTTTTATTTCAAGCTAACATATTTGTTTGTTAAATAAAATAACCAATATATCTTTGTATCTTTTTTAAAAGTTTTACTCTCAGTAAGGTGATAAAGGCACTAAGACGCTATGAGGTTACCGAGGAGCAACGACATAAAGTGAAGAAAATTTAGAAAATGTTACTGAAAAAAATGACAAAAAAAGAAAAAAAAGGAAAGAGAACAGGATTCAAAGAGACAGAAAAATGACGATTTACGTTGCATTTAATATTATGTAGATTGTCGTTGACAGGAAATATAGAAGAGAGTTCCACAGGCAAGAAATGTGAGAGAAGAAACTATTATAATAGAATTTACGGTTAAATTTAGCAACTTCATCAGTAAAATGATGAGACCTAACTGCCAATCTAGTACTACGCGTAAATTCATGAAGACTGCTTATGAAAGAGGAAAGCTTATCAGAATAATTGCCATGAAAATATTTATTAGAAAAAAAAAAAACACAGAGACGCTACGCTAACTTGGTGGAAAACTGATTGAAGCCGATATGTCATGTCGCAACCGATAATATTGCAGATTCTTCTTTGGATTTTGTCCAGAATCCGAAGATACATGACAGAGGCACCAGATCAGATGTGGTAACAATATTCAATGAGCGGAGGAATGATAGACTTATAAAGACGCAAGATAGATTCAGGTGAGGAAAATCGTTTAGCACGACAGAGTGAATCAACATTTTAGCAAATAAATTAGCAATGGACACGAAATCACCGCAATATTTTATGGTCTATAGCTAAAAATTCAAAGGTATGAAGACATAAAATCAATAATAAATTCAAAGTTACCAGAAATGCAAAGGAAAAGGCCTTCAAAACAATTCTTCTCATTTTCAAATGTCTACCATCCGTACATGCATTGATTGTTACTGCCACATCTGGTCGGGTTCTTCTGCTATGTATTAAGAGATTCTTAGTTTGGTTTGTTTTACCGCATATCAACCACAATGGGGGGGGGGCACCTCGAGGCGGTGTAATGGTTAGCAAGCTTGTCTCGCTAGAATAATTACGACTGTGTAGTGAGTACGATCCTCACTAAGTGCCCCATACTTACGGCCTTTTGCCACATCTAAGCTATTCTTGGAAAATCGCTATCAACTACAATGGTTATTTAATGCCGACAAAATTTTCATTGTTGGTAATATTTTTTTACCAAATATCTACTTCTGGTAATATTTTTCCTTAAAAAATGTATAAATAATTTTCCTTCACAGATAATATTTGTTTTTCAAAAATGTATAGATGGTAATAATTTGTTTTTTTTTTTTTTATGTATTGTGTGTAATATTTTTTTTCAAAACTGTATAGCTGGTAATAATTAAAAACAAATGTATTGTGTGTAATATTTTTTTCAAAAATGTATAGCTGGTAATAATTAAAAAAAAATGTATTGTGTGAAATATTTTTTCAAAAATGTATAGCTGGTAATAATTTTTTTAAAAAAAATTATTGTGTGTAATACTTTTTTTTCAAAAATGTATAGCTGGTAATAATTTTTTAAAAAAGTGTTTTGTGTGTAATACTTTTTAAAAAAAATGTATAGCTGGTAATAATTAAAAAAAAATGCAATGTGTGTAATATTTTTTTAAAAAATGTATAGCTGATAATGAATTAAAAAAATATATTGTGTGTAATACTTTTTTCAAAATGTATAGCGCGTAATAGTTAAAAAAAAATGTATTGCGTGTAATATTTTTTCAAAAATCTAGAGCTGGTAATAATTTTTTAAAAAGAAATGTATTGTGTGTAATACTTTTTTCAAAAATATATAGTTGGTAATAATTAAAAAAAAATGTATTATGTGTAATACTTTTTCAAAAATGTATAGCAGGTAATTATTTAAAAAATGTATTGTGTGTAATACTTTTTTCAAAAATGTATAGCTGGTAATAATTTTTTATTAAAAAATGTATGGTGTGTAATACTTTTTCAAAAATGTATAGCTGGAAATAAATTTTTTAAAAAATGTATTGTGTGTAATATTTTTTTCAAAAATGTATAGCTGGTAATAATTTAAAAAAAAACATATTGTGTGTAATACTTTTTTCAAAAATGTATAGCTGGTAATAATTTAAAAAACTGTATTTTCAAAAATATATAGCTGGTAATAATTTAAAAAAAATGTATGGGTGTAATATTTTTTCAAAAATTTATAGCTGGTAATAATTAAAAAAAATATGTATTGTGTGTAATACTTTTTTCAAAAATGTATAGCTGGTAATAATTAAAAAAATGTATTGTGTGTAATACTTTTGTCAAACATGTATAGTTGGTAATAATTTTTTTATTAAAAAATGTATTGTGTGGAATAATTTATTCTAAAATGTATAGCTGGAAATAAATAAAAAAAAAATGTATTGTGTGTAATATTTTTTTCAAAAATATATAGCTGGTAATAATTTAAAAAAATGTATTGTGCGTAATACTTTTTTCAACAATGTGTAGCTGGTAATAATTTTTAAAAAGAATATATTGTGTGTAATACATTTTTCAAAAATGTATAGCTGATAATAAATTAAAAAAATGTATCGCGTGTAATACTTTTTTCAAACATGCATGGCTGGTAATAATTTTTTAAAAATGTATTGTGTGTAATACTTTTTTCAAAAATTCATATATCTGATAATAATTTAAAAAAAATATATTGTGTGTAATACATTTTTCAAAAATGTATAGCTGGCAATAATTAAAAAAAATGTATGGTGTGTAATACTTTTTTCAAAAATGTGTAGCTGGTAATAATTAAAAAAAATGCATTGTGTGTAATACTTTTTTTCAAAAATGTATAGCTGGTAATAATATTTTTAAAATATGTATTGTGTGTAATATTTTTTTTCGAAAATGTATAGCTGGTTATTTTTTTACAAATTATTTCTGATATTAAAACCTATTTTCACACTTTCATAGTGTTTTGACCGAAATTTAAGAGTTTACTAATTGCGAATAGCTGTGACTCTAATAGGTGCTAACACCTCGGATCATGGTGGACCTGGGAACACCAGCATTTAAGAGGTGGTTCCACGCTCCTCGAAACCTTCTGACATGAGGCCCCGCTGTTGGACGTAGTTTATCGTCTTACCAAGGACGCGGATGTAGTTTATCGTCATACCCAGGACGGAAGAGATTCTTGATAAAATCGAAGGAAGAATCTACAATGTTATCGGTCCTGACCTATCATCGTTGCTTCAATCACATTCCCATCACCCTAAAGTAGTTTCCTTGTGCCTTTTCTTTATTTCTTTCATGATTAAGTACCTAAGGTGTTAAGCATTTAAAGCGAACTATTAGATTGGCGCAAAAGTCTTATCATCTTCTTTTTTTCAAATTTTTAGATGTAACCATAAGTGTTATGCGAACAGTATCTTCTCACGCAATTCTCGCTTTTAAAAATCTGTTCCGGCTTCTTTTTTTATTATATACCTGACCCATTAGTGATTATAGACATCAACATGAGTCAGAAATCTAATCAACAAGGAAAACATTAATTCACCAGCGCAAGGTTGAACGAATTATTAAGACAGATCCGAGCACATTTTAAAATATCACGCAAATACTAACGGAAAAAATAAACAGGCTAAAATTCACCTTCATCCCTGCGGCTTAGTGGTAGAAGTTCCGACTGACGCAAATTCTAGCTAGAGGCAACCGGACGTCTAGCTACACTGATGAGCTGTGAAACAGCGAAACAGTCTGTCTGTGGATGACAAAAATATTGGCTCCTGAAAAATTAATTTCGGTTGAGCTCTTTGGTTTGAGGTGTGAGTTTGTAAACAGTGACTATTTAAGCTAATATTGCACGACTCTTCGGCAGAATTGAGTCACTGTCAGTCACTGTGTGTTTATCTAAATCTAAAAATAAACACGCTAAAATTCACCTTCATCCCTGCCGTGCGTCGATGGCTTAGTGAGAGAAGTTCCGACTGACGCAAATTCAGTCGGGTTTCGATCCTAGCTAGAGGCAACCGAATGTCTAGCCACACTGATGAGCTGCGAAACAGTCTGTCTGTGGATGAAAATATATATATATATGCGTTAATTGTCAGAGTTGAATCAGATCAGAAAACAGTGGTACTAAAAAAAGCTCAATAAACGTGTGAAAAAAATAAAATGGAAATAAAAATAACATGTAGCTTTAAAAAATCAGGATATCAGTTAAATCCGCTACATTGGTTTCAACCTTACGGTATCCTCAGGCGATTTTTATCAAATGACCTCTTAAGGTTTTATTTAAAATAAATACCAACTAATGAACACTATATTATTATTAAAAGATAAATAAACAAACGCACGAAGTTGTGTGTAATCCTTCCTATTCTTCTCTTCCCCCTCCACCTTCCCTTCTTCTTCTTCTACTTTCTTCATTACACCTGATCTTATTTTTAAAGTATATATATATATGCTTCATTAAGAACAACCAACAATGTCTGTTTATTTTTATTATATTTTTCCAATTTTCGGATAAAAGGTGTTGAGTAATGTCATCGAAGTTATGGATAAACTGTCCGAAGTTTATATTTGTTCGAGTGAAATACTCAACATCTTATCCGAAAGTTAGAAAAATACAATAAAAACATTAAACATAGAGAACTTGTGGGTTATTTTTAATCAAACTTGTTTGGCTGAATATTTGCTGCCTAAATATACCTTATTATATATATATATATATATATATATATATATATATATATATATATATATTTTTTTTTCAAACATGTAGTGTTGAATGTTAAAGACAACATAGTCTTACATATTTTCTTTTGAATTTTCTCATATTCTCTAATGAGACTTTTTATTTGAAAATAGTTCCGAAATATGTATTTTCCATACGATGACCTAGCGCTTTCGAACATCATTGTTCATCTTCAGGGTCAATATTTTAGTCAAAATTTTTTTTTTTTCTTTTTTTTTTTTTTTTAAACAAACATTTGCCAATTATCTTGTAGCGTAATCATGTTGCTACTTTTTTACAAACTAAAAACGTTAAATTCCTTTTGAATTTGTAAAAAAGTAGCAACATGATTACGCTACAAGATAATTGGCAAATGTTTGTTTAAAAAAAAAAAAAAAAAAAAAAAAAATTTTGACTAAAGTATTGACCCTGAAGATGAACAATGATGTTCGAAAGCGCTAGGTCATCATATGGAAAATACATATTTCGGAACTATTTTCAAATAAAAAGTCTCATTAGAGAATATGAGAAAATTCAAAAGAAAATATGTAAGACTATGTTGTCTTTAACATTCAACACTACATGTTTGAAAGAAAAGTTGCTGCCAAATTATACATATATATATATACATATATATATATATATATATATATATATATATATATATATATATATATATATATATATATATATATGTATCAGCCCATATGACGGTCAACACTTCATTATGCACTTCGTGTGGATTTGTTTGCAAATCCCGTGCAGATGTATTGAAACATAAACATAAAAACTGAACTGAAAGATACTCATACGTCGAAAACGACTGGAGAGTCCATCACACACACACACATACATACATACATAAATACATACATATATATATATATATATATATATATATATATATATATATATATATATATATAAATATATGAAGAAATATACTTTTAAGGTATGCTATATTTATGGGATAAAGTGCTGAATATTAGAGATGGAGCGTATGTAAATATAAAAGTGAACATTGAAGTCAGCACTCAGAGGCAAATACATTCAAAAACCCATATCATTTCATCCATAACGCAAGAAGAAAGGCATACAAAATACACAATCGAAACAAAACTAATAACATCATCCGCAATAGTAAATTACATGAAAACAGATACATAATACTACCAACCAACTCTGTTACATCTAATATCCAGGATAACCTATCCCATCTAAATAATCTTAAAATAGTCACAAACACCTCGAAAACAATTATAGATATAATAAGATCTCCAAACAACAATAGCAATAACATTTCTGAAGCAGGCATTTATACAATAAATTGCCAAAACTGTTCCTCCTAATATATTGGAGAAACAAGCAGAAACATAAAAAAACGTATCAATGAACACAAAAGAGACCTTAGAATAAACAACTTAAATAATGCCTTAGTAATACATAGGAATAAATTCAACCATAATTTTGATTTTAAAAACTCTATACTTATAAAAAAAGAAAATAACTCACTCAGAAGGAAAATCCTAGAGAGTGCCGCAATCGAACAATACCCAAATATTAATCTACGCCCAGGTTTTTTCCCTATTTCACCTTTTCTAACAAAATTACTGCTCTCACAAACAAATGTACACAAAAACATATTAAAATCGAAAGAAAATGGTTGAATCCATCAACAAAGATTAATGAAATATTCTCCACACGTAACATTAACTGACGTCATTTTCAGTTAACAATACGAAAATAGCGTTTCCTACATTCCCGTTGCTAAGAACACTCTGTTTTTTGTTTTTATTAATTTTCTTTGTTTGATTAAAATCATTTCGTTACTTGCTTTGAAAAAGTCCGCATTAGGACGAAACGCGTCAGCAATTACTGTTTTCTTATTGTCATTTATTTACAAATATTGTCTTCTCTAAAAGTTAAATTTGAGAAATTTTCACATATATATATATATATATATGTGTGTGTGTGTGTGTGTGTGTGTGTGTGTGTTTGTTTGTGTGCTTGTATGCGTGTATTTGGGAAGCAGCCCCTCTTTTATACAAGTTTCATCAAATACAACTGACAAGGCACTGCGATTAAGATTTCATTCCGATTTTCTTGTCTTCGTATAAGCGTTGACTTTCCTGGATATAAAGTGTCTAAAAGCTGTCTCAATGTTCTATGTATCCGAGCGTTTTGTTTATTCTATTAGTCGATATCAAGTAAACATACGGAAAGCTATCAAACATACACGTAGAGTATACGACAATAATAGCCTCATCCACATGTAAAAAAAAAATGCCTAAGAATAATGGAAGCCTTAATAATAAAAATGATGAATCCAACATTTAATAATATCAACTATGAACACGGCCATAAAACATTCCCATCACTATAGGTACACATATATTAAAATCTACTTATTCGGTTAAAAATAAAAAGAAGCATCTCTGATAATGGCTGATAGAATAGACGAAAGCACTTGGATATATAGAACATTCGAACAAGTTTTACGAATTTTATGTCCAGAAAAGAAAGCACTTATACACTTTCTACAGCTTATCAACCCTTTTTGGGTTATTTAAAGCAAGAAAATATTTTTAGATTGTAAATTTTTTTATGGGATAATAATGATTTAGTAATACAAGTCTGACTAATTGCTCATTGTTGTGGAGAGAAAAGCTTAAAGTATGTTTTATTATATTATAAATTTTTTAAATCCTTTCTAGTACGTACGAAATTTTGGTTAAATTGCGTCAGCGGTGTGCCATAGAGTAGCATAGAGATTTTTAGCGTCTTTTGCGGGGTTAAAAACATTGTTTTGGAAATTATTGGGAAAATCAAATAATTATCAAATTTTAATTAAATTTCTAGTTATTATTCGTACATAAATGAAATTATTTTTTAAGTTTCTCTTTTTAGAAAATCTTGGTAAAATATTTTTTTTACCTCTGTTAACGCCACTTAATTTTAGTAAATTTCGGGAAATTAAAATTTCAGCCTCGTTATATTCATATTAGATAAAATTTCAGCCTCGTTATATTCATATTAGATAAAAGCTGGACTCATTAGAGCATTTAAATCAACGATTTGTTTTTGTCAAACAGAAACAGCATTTACCGAAAATCTGCGTTGAATCATAAAATAAAAAAATGCAATAAAACTATGAAATTATTTAATTAGAAAAGATTTTAATTGCTTTTATCAATAAGATATTTTGAGGACACTATTGTCTTAAGAAAAAATCAATGAATTATTAATTTTTACAAGAATTGTTTTAATTTTTTTCAATTTTAATTAGAAAAAATTATTAAGTTTTAAATCTTTTAAAATTCTGTATTAATTTCAGCCTTTCAGCCATTTTATTTTGGGAAGATTTAAAAAAAAAAGAGAATTACATTCCGATGAAAGACGACTAAAAAAAGGGCGCTTTATCAGCTATTTTAGCAAAGTAAATCTCCTTCCAGTCAACTTAAATTAGTTTTGGCAATAGTGAAAAGTATTTTTATGACTGAAAATATTAAATTGAATTTATTAGCTTGGAATTAAAACTAAAATCAAAGCTTTAAGAATGATTTTTCATTTTTTTAAATTCATTTTATACCTTAGGTATCGCATTTTTGTGGAGGTTCCTAGTATTATTAAGTGAAATATAGTTGTCCCTATATTTCTTAATCATAAATGGAAAAGCTTATCATTAAACACCAATATATTAAAAAGAACTTTGAATTTTTTCTGTGTATAAACGTACCGATTTTTATAAGTACATACACGACATTATTGGAAATAAGAGAGATAACTATAGTAAATTTAAATCCAACACTTTTAAAATTCAATAAAACATTAAATTACGGAAAATATTTTCCTAACTTTTTAAGATTACTGAGTACTTAAAAGTTATATTAAAAAGGCACTCACGTCATTTTCTTCAATTATGTTTTACAGCTAAAGTCTATGTAGAACAACATCAGATCTTCCATCAGGCTGTCAACTCCTCAAAACACTGTTGTATCAAAAACACAGCTACTGTAGAGTTAAAAGATGCATTTCTGCGATATTTCAAACTTTAATAATATTTGTTTCAAATCAGATTAGTGATACATTAAATCAGCTAATATTCTCAAAATAATTTGTTAGAAAAGTATATTTTATTTTGGGAAGATTTAAAAAAAAAAAGAGAATTACATTCCGATGAAAGACGACTAAAAAAAGGGCACTTTATCAGCTATTTTAGCAAAGTAAATCTCCTTCCAGTCAACTTAAATTAGTTTTGGCAATAGTGAAAAGTATTTTTATGACTGAAAATATTAAATTGAATTTATTAGCTTGAAATTAAAACTAAAATCAAAGCTTTAAGAATGATTTTTCATTTTTTTAAATTCATTTTATACCTTAGGCATCGCATTTTTGTGGAGCTTCCTAGTATAAACTATGAATTATTAAAATAATATTTATATATAATCATTCATTGTGAAGTATTTATGTTTTTATGTATGTACAGATGCACGAACGCACACACGCAAGTGACAGACGTACTTGTATATCTAGCTGCAAAACGAGAAGGGAGATTATGATGGAAGTGTCGTGCAATAAGTTCTAAGCCTAGCCCAGAAAGAAGAGCCATAGCGGAACATTTTTGTTGTGGTAACATATGAACACTTCTTATAAAACTAGAAAAACCTAAATTTCTGTCTTAATTTCTGAGAAGCTGAGGCCCATACAAAAGTGAGATGTGTGCAACAAATAATAAAAATAGACAAAATAGTTATGAAGTATCTGTAAAAGAAAGATATGGCACCCAAGGAAATCCCTAAGGACATGGTACAGACACTTGCTGAGGAATTCCCTTTTTATGCAACTGTGAAGAAGTTATCTACAGAATTCAGCTAGGGCAGGGGCAACGCAAGAGTTGACCCTCGATCAGGTCGTCCAAAATCCTCAATCACGGATGAACAAGTTGTTGTCATTCACCGTATGGTTTTGGATCAGTGACGTCTTACGCTCCAGCTAAGTTCATAGGCGTTATTTCTGGTTAGGTCTATACTGTTTTAACTGAGATATTGGAGACGAGCAAGCTGTCTGCAAGAATGATGACACAAGAGCAGAAACTGAAAACGGTTGACATTTCCAAGAGACGTCTGACTCGCTTATAGGCTGACCCTGAGAATTTCCACCGGAGATTAGTAACTCAAGATGAAACATGGATTCACCACTTCGAACCTGAATCAAAGATTCAAAGCAAACCGTGGAAACACTTTGGTTCTCTATCTACGAAACAGTTCAATTAGGCAGCTTCTGTTGACAAGGGGATGGCTTCTTTTTATTTTTTATTCTGAAGTCATAATCATGATGGACGACCTGAGAAAAGAGAAAACTATTAATGGACATTACTATGCATCAGAATTAAGACAACTGAAGGACGCAATCAAGTCGAAATACAGAAGGAAGCCCAGGGACGCTCTTGCTCCAGGATAACGCGTCCGTTCACACTGCTCAGGTTGCAGTAGTTGAAGCAATCACCTGTAGCTTTGAATTAATACCTCATCCCCTTACTCAACAGAATTATCTACATCTGAGTTATTCCTGTTTCCTAAACTCAAATCCCACCTGCGTGGTCGCCATTTTGCAAATAATGATAACATCACATGCGTTGTGTAGGAGTTTTTGGAGGATCCGGACGCCACCTTTTTGTTGTGATGGGATTTGTTATGGTCCAGGTTCCTTGTACCACGGTGATGGTCCAAGGTAGAACCAATGAAGAATAACTCGAACACAGGTATGGAATAACACAGATATATTACAAACAGAATATGTACAAAAGAAGTAGAAGTGTCAGTAATAACAATCAGGTTAGGTCAAAGAGAACTATGTTGTCTCGACCAGTATCACTATTCCAATGTTTTAAAGTAATCGTCTGACGCGACTCTGTCGGTGACTGACTGACTCACTGCCTCTCACTCTCACTGACTGACGATGTTCAACAACACGCCCACGTGTGTCGAATGTGGCACAAGGCCGGTTTATTGTGGGCTTTCCGAGGCCGTAGGCTCGGGCAAAAATTGCCCGTAGAACCCGTATAAACGGGATCATGTTGGTCAACCTCCCCGAACGAGGCTCTGCCCTTCGGCGGAACCTCGTCCGGGTTCCTCCCTGACCAGAGGCAGAGAGTTCTCCTCTGCCCCAGAGGAATATACATTTGGACTCAATGGAAACAGGGCGGAGCAATAACTGTGCATTACTAAAAAAAAAGGGCAGTGGAATGAGATTAGTCTACCAAAGTTGATTAAATAAAGGGTTCAGTTCGGAATTTGCGGTGGGTTACACGGATTGACATACACTTGATGAAGGCCGGAAGGCACAACGGTCGAAACGTTATGATGTTAACAACAAAGATGAGAACGATGCTCCGTGTGTAAATAGTGTAAATAACTATCTCTATCTATATGGCTGGAATTCAGGCAGAAAAAAATCCTGCACGATTGGTTAATTAAACAAACTTTTCCTATCATGTTTGTGTACTTGTAAGATGTGCACTAACAAAGGATGTTATATATATTCATTCCAATTATTATTCACATAGAAAGGAATTATAACAGTTCTAGTCATCTTCTGTGATAAATCCTGAAATAGTCTTCCAAATTAACTTCTCTAACGCCATTTTGTTTTAATAGTAAAGATGTCTAAAATAGTCTACAAGCGCAGAGTGTTATTTTTTTATGCTTTGAAATTAAAATATCTTTCGTGTCATCGTTCGTATGAACGAGCCAAACCAGCTTGACTTTTGGGATGGACTTTTAGATAATATTGTCATCAGCCGTCTCATAAATCTAAAGTGTAGTCTGCTTACGTTAATATCACGATTAAGTGGTTTGTTCGCGGTGTCTGTGTTTCATTTTGAACATTCTTTTCGACACGCCATTTTCTGTTCAGCTCTCTGAATGATACAAGACAGAAAGGTACAGGTTGCGTATACCTTACGTGAATGTGTATGTAAATACCGGCGTGTGTACGTTTGCGAGAAATAGCAAGAGTAAGAGTGAGTGTACTTTATATAGTCGAGGGATATATAAGCATATATGTATTCTGTCTCTTTTCACACACAATACAAATACTGACATTCCAGTCTCCATGACAATAATAGTATTGAATCTTGGAGCTGGCATTAAACCAGCTAATATGTCTGTCGCATATAAGCAACACACACACACACACACACACACACACACACACACACACACACACACACACACACACACACACACACACACGCACACACAGACACACATATATATATATATATATAAAAGTAAACATTGAGGTCAACACTCAGAGGCGACAGACTGTTTCATGCTAGACACAATCATGAAAAAATCTGTTGCCTCTGAGTGTTAACTTCAATGTTCACTTTTATATTTACATACGCTCTATCTCACATATTGAGCACTTTATTTCTTCATATCGGAAGTCTACACACAGTGAGGAGCTGTGATACAGCGAAACAGTCTGTCAGTGGATGACTATATATATACATATATATATATATATATATATATATATATATATATATATATATATAGGGTACTTGATTGGACCTTCATCACAATAGATAGGGAGGAGTTGATGCGATAGGCAACCATAAGCTACAGAAGAACTCAAAATTGATCGGTGCATTAATATTTAAGCCTACCATTAAAAAGTTCAACAATCATTCTTCTGTCATGACTTAATTTAAAGTCAATTTGATCTACTTAGGTTCTTACTTTTCGTACAAACAATTATTTTTATTTCATGGGTGACCTTCCCTTGATTTCGCAATATATATATATATATACATATATATATATATATATATATATATATATATATATATATATATATATATATATATATGTATGAATTTCTTATATATGAAGAAACATTTTAGGGGAAAAAGTATGACAAATTGTAAAAAACAAAGTTTATGTTTGCGTCGATGCATCTACACATACGCACGGACTAGAGACGCTTTGAATTTTAAATTTAAAAATATTTTTATGTTGTTTTTTGTATGAGTTTTGGGTATACAATCTAACCGATTTAATTTAGATTCTTTTACTTTTTGTTTGTGTTTCCATCACTTTTGTTATTAAATATCCCACATTGAGATAACAAATCTGCCGAGGATGGTGAAACGTTCTGTAGAAGAGCTAGCGCTTAATGTACTTTCTAAACATTTTCATCTAAGTAAATTGTTTCCTCTTTAAATTAGAGTCGAATTTTTTAAGTAAAAATTACGGATAGTCTCGTTACGGTGAGCAACTAATGCATTTAATGTGTTGTTTTGTAAAAGATCCCTTTTGTGTTCATATAATCATTTTATTTAAATTCCTAGAGGTTTCTTTGATGTATTCATTGTGGCAATTATTACAGGTAATAGAGTAAATTCCTCCTTCAAGTTTTAGAGTATTATTATTTTTTATTAAATCAAATTGTCAAATTCCATGTTGAGTTGAGACAAATTCGTTACAATTGTATTTGTTATAAAGTTAGTGGATAGAACAATATATATTTTTATTCTTTGGGCTCATATATATATATATATATATATATATATATATATATATATATATATGTGTGTGTGTGTGTGTGTGTGTGTGTGTGTATGTGTGTGTGCGTGCGTGCGTGTATCGTTGAGTGTGTGTGTAAGCGCATCGTTTATATATAAGGCACATTATATAATTATATACCATGTGTATGTATATATATTTGTCTGTGTCCGTTTGTGTGTGTGTGTTCGTGTGTGTATGTGTGTGTGTGTGTGTGTGTGTGTGTGTGTGAATGGGTGTGGGTGTGTGTGTGTAAATGGTGCAGAAGACGAAATGACACAGAAGAGGAAGTTCACTGAGAATGCGTCTGTTTCTTTCTTTATTTATTTTCTTCTTTCTTTTATATCATTTATTTCTTTGTTTTTGTTTTTTATTTGTTTTTTGTATTTTTTTTTTTTTTACCATTTCCTTGTTCCTTGGCCACGCGAATTAAATAGCGAAGCTGACGGCAGCGTGGCGTGGTGGAGAGTAAGTAGGACAAGCGAAAGTTTGGGGAGTATGAAGGTGGGCAGGTAGTTCAGAAATAGCGCTGATAACGTCCCACGAAATGTCTTTTGAAACATCTCTTTCGCGGTTAAACCTGCCGTTTTACAAGCTTTCGAATGAAACATACACACGCATAGCCTGTTTATTACATACGTACATAATGCATAATATTGTATATACTTTAAAGTGTGTTATTTATGTTTATGTGCGTTAACTTGCTAATTTGATTACAATATATTTTCATTACAAATACAAGGAAAACAAAACAAAAATGGAACAAGGTGCTCCACAGAAAGGTATCCTGGTGCTAAATCATTTAATTACATTAGACAACTCGCTATAGGTTAATGATTTCGAGGATCAAACCCCGCCGTCAATTGTCGATGTCCCCCCGCCAATGTAATAACTCAAATTCTGATAACCGATTTTCAAGAGTCTTGTCATATTGACAGACAACATACAAGGCAGGCAGTAAAGTATGTTCTTTTTATTAATCAAAAACAAAATAATTGTTTTCGATATTTTTGTAATACCCATTTGTAGGAGAGACTTTGTAAGTCACAGATACAATAACAGTAACGCCTTCGCCGCTAATTCCCATATATATATTTGTCCTTTACTTGTCACGTGATCTAATTATTTCAAGATGAGATCGACTGTGCTTGCTCTCTGGCGATCCGTGTTTCAACCCAAGTGTTGGCAGCGACACTTTATTTCTATATGACAAATATGATCGTACTTATCGCTTAGTTCCATTCTCTTCATCTTTTCTCCCATCTATGGATTAAATAGTAGGATTAGTATCTGCAAAAAAATCAATGTTATTTTCAAGAAATTATTAATTCAATATTAATTTGCAGAAAAAAAGGTAAAAATAACTACTCTTACAACCCCAAACTCTTTGGGCTAAATAACTGGATCCAAACAACGCTTTTATCCACTGATCCATGTGTCCTTGAGGACGAAATAAACGGTTCAGTCCGAAATTTCAATCACCTGAAGAAGGCCGTGAATATGGGAATGAAGATGAGGATAATAGTTCGAACAGTGTAAATAATGTAAATAATTAAAATATAGACAGATACCTCCTTCAGGGTCATATAAAAATTCGCCAATAGAGTTTGCGACCACATCAGGCGTGAACGAATGTGTAGTACTAGTTTCATTTGATTTCTTCAACATTTCTTCAAATATCTTTGTCTGATGTACCAATATTTGTAGCGTTCGTTGTTATTATTCTTGTTTCAATAACTGTTTAACGACTTTTATGTTCTCCTTATTACGTGTTCTCAAATCACTGGTTGACGTGAGTTCAAAATCCTTACAAGATCAGAAATATTTTTCCAAATGTGAGTTTCGAATCCTCGTCGCCACTGTTATAATACTCGTAGTCCTGATTAATAATATAACAAAGAAAATACTGGAACAAAAGATTAGTGTAGAAACTGTTTAATCACATGGATTAATAATACGATAATAGCGAATACTGTAGTTAGTGTGGCAATGCACGCGACACACTTTGCGACTCCTTTCCTATGAGATGACGTTCCTCTCATAGTGAATGGAAGAATCGATGTTCTACACTTTCATTTAGCGAAAGCCGGTCGTCTCTCTAAACAACAACGTCCAACTAAAGTATGAAGAGTGTGCTGCTCCAATCTAAGCAGCAAATTTATAATCCTGGTTTTACCTGCTAGAACATATGCAACTTCTTTTGACAACAAGCGCTCGTGATAGATAGATAGATTGATAGACAGACAGACAGACACAGACGGAGATAGATAGATAGATAGATAGAAACAGACTGAAATAGATAGCTAGATAGAAACAGACTGAGATAGCTAGCTAGCTATCTAGATAGATAGAAAAAGACTGAGATAGATAGATAAACAGAAGCAGACTGAAATAGATAGATAGATAGATAGATAGATAGATAGATAGATAGATAGATAGATAGGGAGAGAGCGAGAGAGAAATACGAACAGAATGAGATAGATAGATAGATAGATAGATAGGGAGAGAGCGAGAGAGAAATACGAACAGAATGAGATAGATAGATAGATAGATAGATAGATAGATAGATAGATAGACAGACAGACAGAAACAGACTGAAATAGATAGATAGATAGATAGATAGATAGATAGATAGATAGATAGATAGATAGAAAGAGAATGAGATAGCTAGCTAGCTACCTAGATAGATAGAAACAGACTGAGATAGATAGATAAACAGAAGCAGACTGAAATAGATAGATAGATAGATAGATAGATAGATAGATAGATAGATAGATAGATAGATAGAAACAGACTGAGATAGCTAGCTAGCTACCTAGATAGATAGAAAAAGACTGAGATAGATAGATAAACAGAAGCAGACTGAAATAGATAGATAGATAGATAGATAGATAGATAGACAGAAACAGACTAAAATAGATAGATAGATAGATAGATAGAAACAGACTGAGATAGCTAGCTAGCTACCTAGATAGATAGAAAAAGACTGAGATAGATAGATAAACAGAAGCAGACTGAAATAGATAGATAGATAGATAGATAGATAGATAGATAGATAGACAGAAACAGACTAAAATAGATAGATAGATAGATAGAAACAGACTGAGATAGATAGCTAGCTACCTAGATAGATAGAAACAGACTGAGATAGATAGACAGAAGCAGACTGAGATAGATAGATAGATAGATAGATAGATAGATAGATAGATAGACAGACAGACAGAAACAGACTGAAATAGATAGATAGATAGATAGATAGATAGATAGATAGATAGATAGATAGAAAGAGAATGAGATAGCTAGCTAGCTACCTAGATAGATAGAAACAGACTGAGATAGATAGACAGAAGCAGACTGAAATAGATAGATAGATAGATAGATAGATAGATAGATAGACAGAAACAGACTAAAATAGATAGATAGATAGATAGATAGAAACAGACTGAGATAGATAGCTAGCTACCTAGATAGATAGAAACAGACTGAGATAGATAGACAGAAGCAGACTGAGATAGATAGATAGATAGATAGATAGACAGACAGACAGAAACAGACTGAAATAGATAGATAGATAGATAGATAGATAGATAGATAGATAGATAGAAAGAGAATGAGATAGTTAGCTAGCTACCTAGATAGATAGAAACAGACTGAGATAGATAGACAGAAGCAGACTGAAATAGATAGATAGATAGATAGATAGATAGATAGATAGATAGATAGATAGAAAAAGAGAAATTAACTTAAGAAAGCGATAAAAAAGTAAATGTCCAAAGAAGGAATGAAAGAAAGGAAATTGTATTGTAAGAACGAGACAATTACGGGGTTTCTCTAAACGGTGTAGCCTTGACACTACCACTTGATAAGTCTTTTTTCAATGAAAACGAAGATCTCCCCTCTCCCCGCATCACACCCACGACATTCTTCTATGTCTCAGTGCCTCTTTTAGTGTTTTTATCTTTTTCCATTGATAAATTGTCTTGGCCTATCTCCAGTGGATTCTTCCCGAATTATGAAGCCTCAATCGATTTGAATAAATTGAAGCCAGCCCGAAATAAAATAAAAGTTTATTGGAAAATGACGCATTGTTTGCCATTTTTATCGGTGACATTTGTAATCACGTCGTAGTGACCTATCATTTACCGTATTTGATAAAAATATCTTTTAAAATTTCCCTGCGTCTTATATGCCATATGTAGGTTTAAAATTCGCGATAGTCGGCCGAAATTAGCTACCTGGCAATTCCTGTTAACTTAGACTTAAACCTGAAGGAGCAATGGAACATGTGGATAGCAATGCCTGATCACGGCCATATACTTACCGGAAGAATAAAAAGACCCAGCATTGCACAAGTCTGCGAATGAGTGAAGCAAGCTTGGTACAATATTAGACGAGAAATTGCTGTGAAATCTTTTTAAAAGTGTGGCATTATCAATGCTCTCAATGAAACGGAAGATGATGCATTATTTAACGACGATGATAGTAGTATTGAAAATGAGTTATCAGAGTTTTGATAACGAAGACGACAAATTTTATGGATTTGAAGATGAATAAAATTTTAATAGTAATTGCACTGTTTTGCTAAATTGTAATTATTGGTTGATTTTTATATTGTTTTTTTTTAACCTTTGGATATAATAATGTTTTTCTGTTCATTTTTTCCTATTATTTTTCGTTTAATTGTATTCATGGCTTGTTTAACCAAAATAATACCTCATAAATATAGTCTAGGCTGTACCATTTACTAATAATTTTACTAATTTTACTAATTGGTAACATTTTCTTGATTTTCCATGCTGAAATTGGGGTGTTTTATACTCCCGTGCGTCTTATATATTATCAACTACAGTAATCCTGCTGCATATTTTGATCTCCGGAAATTTGGGCCTTGTATCATCATTTAGTTCTGGTTTAGGTAATTCAAGAGATAGTTCTTCTTTTTTTCTTTTCACTCAATACAAAGCACAAGAGGCACCCAAGCTAGGGAGTTCTTCAGTCACACTTTCCTTCAGTCTATCCTGTGAGTATCAGATTTTCCAATCCTACTTTCCTCATTATGAGCCCTAGAAATTTCAACTTCCTCTTCCTGATGTTAAGTATAAATTTCTTTTTATGTTTCCATTTTCTCTAAAACTTCGTCGTTGCTCACATGTTCGGCCAATGGTATTCTCATCGTTCTTCTTCAAAACCACATTTGTGTTGCTTTAAATCGCTACTTCGACTGTGAGGAAATTGTCCAGCATTTACTGCCATATAGGAGGACTGATATTACGTCACACTTCAGTACACTTTTCTTTGTTTCTAACGATAGTAATACAATGCTTTAAAAGTTTAATAAAAGTGAGCAACCCAAATGATTTGTTGTATTACAAATGTTGCTGCTTTCTTCATTCGTTAGTTTCTCTTTATTGCAACCCTTATGTTCATATTTCGAGTATTAAATTATCGCTACCTATCGGAAATAACGATATACACTATATATATATATATATATATATATATATATATATATATATATATATATATATATATATTATATTATATTATATTGGCGCAGCAGATCATTATTTAAACGTATATTATTAAATATAACAGGCAATGAATGTCTATTATGTCTGATCATGAGCCGTTTTAATGTTGGCTTTAATTTCTGGTGAAAATAACAACAAAAATTGTTCAACATTTGGATATTTTTTTTTATTAAATTGGTCCTAAGCTTTCGGGTCACATGAGCCATCCTCAGAGTGGTTATACAGGCATGAAACAAAAATATCCACCGTCAAAGATGATGTTTTGTTATTTTGACATAGAAAATTTATGTGCGACGATAATGGTCGCCGAATAGCAGACACAGATCGTAAGTTCAAGATGCGATTCTATGACGTCATACCACGCGATAAACCAAAGTATTGCAACAGAACCAATATCTAGATGCAATGTAATTTTGTTGAGTGTGGGTTGTTTTTTTTTAATGTAGAAGGCCTCCAATATCTGAAGATTCTTTTTACTGTGTGTATGTGTGAGTATTATTGTGTTATCAATTAATATCTGTCTAATATTATGTACATGGCTATGTTTTTTTCTAAGAAATGTTGCTTAATAGAACTAATATTAGAAAGGTGACAGGTAAGTCTACGGGAGAGCGTAGTTGTTATGTTCACCAGAAATTAAAACAAACATGATCGCCTAAGCGCGTATCACGCATGGCACATAACTGACTGATCCAAACACAGACAAACGTTTTTTAAGAGTAACTGGAACTTTTGCTAGTCCTCCAAATATTTATTGCGATCCCACATGTGAACTAAGCGTTGAACATAAAATATAGAAAATATTTTTGACATCCAATTTTTGTATATGTGTTTGTGTGTGTGTGCGAGAGAGTGACAGATATATAGATAGAAAGATATAGAGAGAAAACAGAGAGAAAGAGAGGGCGTAAAGTAACATATTTTCCCGCGTTTTCACTTGTCAGGGGCAGTTTTCATGTGGCGCCAGTTCAGTTGACCATGTCAAATATGGGAAGCTGATGCCATTCTGCGGTTTTAATCATTTATCTGATTCGTTTAATCTAAACAATCCTCTACATCTAAGAGAGCCTATTTCTAAACTCCTTTGTATTATGAGCAAGGAGTGTGAGACTGTGACTTTAAGCCGAATCGGCGCCTATACATTAGCTTTCACGCTCTTGAATTAAATATCAACGCTTTCAAACATAACTCCGACTTTAGTTAAAGCCGTGAAAATGATTTGTTTGGCATACAGGTGACCTGTAACAGCGTTTAATTAGGAGATTTTAATCCTTGAAATATGCGATGACTGCCCATAACAGGGGAGTCTGTTTGTCATTTCTTTCAAATCTATCAACAACACAAAGGAACTTTTATAGCTCTTCACCATCACGGAACTCTGCTCAGGGGATTATATATATGTATTTATCCCCACCGACGCCAGTGGCCGGTGTTCGAAATTAGGTAAAAGCTACGATTTTGTATCCTGATTTACAGGGTCTTTAAGTTGGTTGCATTTGAAACACGTTTGGAGCAAAGTCAAATAATAATAGATTGAGTGGCGTCATGTAACAGTTTGGGAATGTAAAGTCGAAAAATATCGAAAACATTGCTGGTGGTTAAGAGTAATTGTGATAAATTACTTAACTCATGTTTGGCTCAAGGTCAGAATATGGTGGAACTGTAGTGAGTTTGAGGTTACTTGGGTGGCCAGTTTACACAGCATTGTGCCAGACTACAAATAAAAAATACAGAAAAATTGATTATGAATTTGTCTTTAATGACATGACCCTTCATGACGTCCATGATCATGTCTCTCAAGTTTCTTGCATGACTTCTTGGGAAGGACAGTGGAGTGGTTTCCTGTTGCATTCCTAACCTTCACTTAGACTGCTGCCACACCAAGCACAAGAGCCCATTCAGCCCTATTATTAAAATCTATAAGCGGGACCAACATGATTCTATGACTTTATGGTGTTCCCAGGCAGGGATCTAAAATAAAACCAATATTACTTTATTGTCTAATTTTGGGTTAGGAAACTAAGTAGTTATGGGCTTTTCGAGAAACAATATAGGTGGAGAGGATGCGCTTTCCTTAAAAAAAAGAAAGTAAAGCCTTAATTACTGTGGTGTTCTTGGGAGAGTCGGTAAAGTACACTGGATCAAACGGTGGATTTTCATGCAAAGATCCCTGCCGGATAACACATTTTCGTTTGTAGAATTTTTCGAATGCACAGACCGATAGACGTTATATACGCTGTTTACTAAATAAAAATGCAACGGCTTTTCAAATACTCAGTGTCCACTATAACAACATTTAAATTGATATATATATATATATATATATATATATATTATAATTTTTACATATAGACAAAAACAATTTACTTACGACAAAAATTGCAACTTCGTTTCAGTTCATTTAATTGCACCTCGACTGGTAAGAACCAAATTGGTTATATATATATATATATATATATATATATATATATATATATATATATATATATATATATATATATATATATTAATACATGTTTGATTAAATAATATAGATAAGCGTTGTCTATATATTTTATGCAAGTTTTTTTCATATAGTCTGATAATCTTAATAACATTATCATTAAATAATGAAAGAAAATCACAATATTGATACATACTTTTTTTTATTTAATCCAATTTAAAAATGTAATATATATATATATATATATATATATATATATATATATATATATATATATATGTATATATATATATATATATATATATATATATATATATATATATTACATTTTTAATTTAGCACATGCGCGTTGTTTGTTTTTTTTATTTTGTCGACTGTACAGTATAGTAGGGTCAGTTGGGCACCGTCATTGAGACAAAGAGCACCATAGCGCAATTCAATCCGCCAGAGATTTGAAAACGGCAGGCTGTACTGCTTGGCATTCACGGCGGAATCTCCAATACGAACATTTCAAAGTGATTGAGCGTCAATCTGAGGACACTACAGAGGATTCGGAAAGGGTTGGGTGAGTATAATGTTGTTCGGAGTTATTGCAATGATGTTATACCTCAATCCATCTTCCCACAGGGACTCAGACCCAGCACAGAGGCCTTGAGGGGATAGTGCTGCCTTAAGTGAAGAGTGTGGCTTCTGGAAGACGCAATGCCTGTCTACAGGACTTTGCACCATGCCACACAAGCAGGAGAACCTAGCCATGGCTGTCAGGCAATTTCTGTGACAACATCAATCCTTATATCAGGTAACAACTCCTTGAACTACAACCGCCTTAATTAATGTGTTTAGCGAGAGACCAAAAGGACTCCTTGAAACACCAAAGGTAAATTGAAAACTAGGATTATAGTAGCATTCGCCAACATACACAAGGAGACCGTCCACAAGAGTTGCAGGAGTTTCCGAAGTCGTCTGGATGCCGTGGTTGAAATCAACGGAGATTTTATTGAATAAATTTACTGTTTAGAATTTAAAGATATTTTTGTGTAATTCTGTTGAATATATCTGTTAAAATGAGATGTCAGTGTCGTTTGCATTATCAAACACGGTGGGATTCAGACAACTGATATCATATTCTGCCGAAATAGATTTCCCCCATACGATGTAATTTTGGATTTATCCGTTTATTAGTTATATAATATAATATAGAACATTCGCATTCTGACTATGAGACCCGGGTTCGAATCTCACCATGGTCAATTTATCAGGAAAACTCCTAATATTATCGGACTGGGTCGAGGTCGATCCCAGCGTGCGGCACCTTTGGAAAGTGCCTGAAAGACATACCGCGGGTTGACCCAAACCTTGGGAGTGAAATTGGGTGGACGGAACCCTTGACAACTGTGCTAGTACGAAGTCACAATTTATCCTCAGTGGGGTAGAAGTTTGATTGCTTCAAGCCAGGATAGAAACCCGACTGGTTTGACATCAGTCAGATTTCTTACCTCTAGGCCATCGTCGCACTGGAGGAGAGGAAGGGAATTTTAACCTTTTTCTCTATACGAAAAGGGCCAGCGGCTCAAAGGACTCAATTAACAATTATTGCATATCGGATTAGGCAAGCCGACTTCGATAATCAATTGAGTTCACATGCTTTCATTGATTTAGACATGAATCCAAATCTCCCTTCCAGTAATTGCTAAATAGGTAATTTGCAGCCCTTTACGGTTAGATTAACGAGAAGTTTACCTACAGGAGAGTGCGCTGCGTGTTTGGGCAATTGTTTGATAATCCAACGATGAATATATCTTTTGACATATGAAAGAAGGTATCCCATGTTGTGTCTGTAAGGAGGAGGTGAGCGCGCGAGGATGGCAATTCCTGTTCATAAAGCCATCGACTCACTCGAAATACGAGCATCTCTTCCACAGAGAGCCGACATAAAGAAAATGACGTCTCGTTAAAGATAGTAGCTGCTTAATCTAATCTGAAAATATGACTTTCACCATTTGATGTAGATATTTAGAATATGAATAACAATCTACCAATAAATGGCTCTTTAAGGCAGGTTAAACAGCTGAGCTATAAGGTTCCCGCTAGGCTGGTCGAGGAACTCGCACGTCTGTTGATTTCGTTACGTCATTAATTCTAGTGAAGACCCGGATGTTTCTGTCTTCTATCTGGAGTTGTCGCGTGGATCAGAGGTCACTTTCATGGCTGTGGGTCCTGCGCTAGTGTCTGGCTATGACAGGTGTGACATCTTCAATGACATGAAAGTGACAAAAGTCACACGGAGTAAGGACGGAAAGACTGGAAACGTTGAAGACAGAGAGAAAAATATGAAGAGTGAGAGGAAAATATTTGCGGTTTCAGACGAAAACCTGATACGATGAGAGACGATGACGGGGATATGGCGGTGGGGTGTAAGGTACAGAGGTCAAAGGAAAGCACAAAAAGCAAAATGTTGGAAAACGAAACATGAGAAGAGAACAAAAATCAAAATATCACGATGATTTAACTAAGACGACGGATAAAAAGAGTAACAGACAAAAAGTACTAACAGTAGAAGAATAACATGTAAACGGCGCCTCGAGAAAAGTTAATGCTTACCAAATTAGTCTAGTGGTCTAATATTACTGAGTAGTAGGTTCGATTATCATTAGTGGTCCCATACTTCTAGCCTTGTGTCAAACTAAACTAAAGTACAGTATTTACATTAGTTGGACTATTGTCCTCATCTTTGTCGCCATATTTGTCACAAAGTTTCGGCCGTTGTACTCTGCGGCTTTCTTCAGGTGGTTGGAATTTCGAACTGAACCCTTTATTTCGATCACTGGGGTAGACTGTTTTAGTTCCACGTGCCATGTTTTGATGGATGTCAGTTATCAGTTATCTCCTGCTAATTTTTCCCTCTGAAAGTTCTCCGCTGCCTTAACCGGGTATTGAACTCACACTCACACCCAAAGAGTGTGAGTTCAATACCCAGTTAAGGCAGTGGAGAACTTTCAGAGGGAAAATTAGCAGGAGATAACTGATAACTAACATCCATCAAACATAGAACAGTCTACACGAGTGATCGAAATAAAGGGTTCAGTTCAAAATTCCAACCACCTGAAGAAGGCCGGAGCGTACAACGGCCGAAGCGTTATGACAAATATGGCGACAAAGATGAGGACAATAGTCCGACTAATGTAATTACTGTACATAATACCTCATCTCAGAAATATAGACAGACTCTAAACTAAAGTAGCCTTCAGCGTTTGGTTCTTCATTAGTGAGCTAGTTTAGTTGGCCATTGCTATTGAGTACTAACTTCGATTATCATTAAATATCACATACTTCTGGCCGTTTGTCAAAAAAAGCGAAGATAGACCTTAGCATTGGTTATTAGTTAGTGAGCTAGTCCGGTTAGCCATTGCTAAAGAGTAGTTACTTCGATTATCATTAGTCATCTCACACATCGGGCCTTGTGTCAAACTAAGCGAACATGGCCCTCAGCGTTGGGTATTTATTAGTGAGCAAGTACGATTGGGCATTACTACTGAATAATAATTTTGATTATCATTAGTCATCCCATATATCTGGCCTTGTGTCAAACTAATTGAAATGGCCCTTTGGTATTCGTTAGTTAGTAAGTCTGGTTGGTCATTACTACTGAGTAGTAAGTTCGAGTATTCATCCCATATATCTGGCTTTGTGTCAAACTAATCGGTGATGGCCCTCGGCGTTGGATATTCGTTATTGAACAAGTCCGGTTGGCCATTACTATTTAGTAGTAGCATCGTTTATCATTAGTAATTCCATACTGCTGGCCTTGTGTCAAACAGCGAAAGTGGCCCTCGGTGTTGGGTATTCATTAGTGAACTAATTTGGTTGGTCATTATTATTGAGTAGTAACTTCGATTATCATTTGTCATCCTATATTTCTGGCCTTTTCTCAAGCTAGGTGAAAGTGGCCCTTAGCGTTGACTATTCGTTAGTGAGATAGATTATTTGCCCATTTTATTGAGTAGTAAGATCGATACTCATAATCATCCCATACGTTTGGTTTTGTGTCAAACTAAGCTGAAGTTTCCCACATCGTTCCTGTATTTATTAGTGAGCTAGACTGATTGGTCATTACTATTGAGTCGTAAATTCGATTCACATTAGGCACCCCGTACTTCTACTCTTCTTTCAAACTAAAGTAAAGATGCCTTCAATGTTGGGTATTCGTAAGCGAGCTAATATGTTCTTCCATCACTACTTCGTAGTTATTTTGATCTTTAATAGACACTCAAGACATGCAGTCTTGTGTTAGACTATGGTAATGTGTTTTCAGCGTGAAGTAATAGCTAGCCATTAATACTGTGTAGTAATTTCTTCAGTGGATACAATCGTCTAGTGGCCTTATACCAAACTATGTTTGGGCATTCTAACCATGACATAATGATTAATGAGCTAGTCTTGTTCCTTTATACCGTTTAGTAATTTTGATCTTCACCGTTTGCCAGATACTTGTGTCTTTGTATCAAACTGTGCTTCGGATGTTACAACACTTAAACAAAGATGTCGAGAAAGATACGTAGTTATTGGATGACTAATTAATAGATAAGAAAAGTAAAATTCAAACTAATAGGGACAATGACTTCTTATTCTATGTGCTTTGTTCTTTCAGAGTGGCGGCAAACATAGCTTTCCACAATTTCATGTTTTTTGTAGCTCTTGGTAAATTTTGCCTTTTTGTGATCTCTCCTAATCCCTGTCCTGCCAACCATTTACACAGTTCGATAGGTAGGTTATGCCCTACGTTTCTCTGTCCCTCTTTTCTCCTATATGTACTGTCAGTGTCAATTTTTTAAGTTTTTCGCTATCCCAAGAACAGGTAAAATAGCCAAAATGAAATAATGTTCACAAACTTCGCTGTATAACACGTAAATTAACAGTTTATATAAAAGACGCGCTAATTTTATGTTTTACCGATCGATTTTAGGAGAAATAAATATGGTCCCGAATGGAATATGGAATGGAAGTTCTAGCTATTAGATTTTTATTGTACAAGAATCGAAAGGCCTAACCTTATTTGTCCATCGGCTGTAAAATATTGAACAGCCTACTAATTTTATTTATTTATTCAATATGCCTCTAGTACGCTTTTTAGCCTATCTGATAGATACGAATAGGCTCAGATACATTAAACACGTGGGAGAAGAAAGAAATTATGGTCAGAGAATGGCTTAAGCACACACACACACACACACACACACACACACACACACATGTTATACATGTTCACCGTAGTCTGAATGTAGAATCCAACGTAGTAAGTAATTTGTTCAATGAAACAACACCAATATCTAGTAGCAGCTGTTCAATAATTCTTAAGAATTCTTAATTCTTCCATATCAGAGGTTGGCAGTGGATATTCGGAGAAAACAAAATGGCCGCCTTTATACACGTCGGATTGAATATTTCAAGTCTTCTGATTGGTTATCCCTCTATTGGTGGACTATAAAATGAGTCAGCTCATTTTGGTTGGCTCACTAGTATATAAGGGTACACAAAAAACTAACAACATATATATGTGTGTGTGTGTGTGTATGTGTATGTGTGTGTGTTGCAGCAGTTATTGTAATTGTAGTAGTATTATTAGTTGTCGGCATCCGTTTATACAGCGAGATAATGGTAGCACCCTGATTGGTCAAAGTTTTGGTATTGTGACTGGAGGGACCTCTGCAAGACGCGTACCTGGTTGATGGTCGTGCGCTGTCCAAACCACATGATTTCCAACTCGGCCGTTCCAACATGATCCAAAAGAATACATTTACGGCCAGTATGGCTGAAGGGATGGTGCATCAAAAATACTTTTACAAACTTTGGCGGCCGAGTTCATCACACCAAAACAAGGACAAATGTCCACAATTCCTTCGTTTTTACGTTATTTAGTTTAAAGAAAGTTTACGGTAGATGTTGCTGTGTTACATTTTTTTTTATTCATGTACATTTGTGGTTAGTCTGTCTTTTTTACGTTTAACGTATGTAGTAGTGATTTAACCGATATTTTTCCCGTTTAACAATAGCAGGATATTCATATCGTAAGCAGGCAGATATGATTTTTGCATACAGTCGGAGAATAGTAATGGACGCGAGGATGCACGGCCGTATCAGATTGCTGTTTCCAGACCGAAGACATCTGAGCCATCCAACCTTTGCTGCTGTTTATCGTCGCGTTGATGAGACAAGATCTGTGGCACCACAAAATACGGATGAAGAACGACCGAGATCCGCTCGTACGCCTGACAACGAAGAACTCCTTCTACATGCTGTCGGAGATGATCCAGGTATTAGCACATGTCAAGTGGCCCTAGCATGTCGCACGCCTCATAGTACCGCATGGAGGGTATTTCAAGTGCAGCTTCTGTATCCGTATCATTTGCATCGTGTACAGGGTCTTTGGCCCTCTGATCACTCACCACGGGAGAACATTTGCCGATGGTTTATTGCACAAACTACTGATCTGTTGTTTGTTTCTTCGGTCTTCTTTACGCCTGAGGCAACATTTGGAAGAGACGAAATAAGAAATTTACACAACCAACATTTGTTGGCAGATGAGAATCCCCATGGTACGATACAGACTAGACACCGGCATTAGTTTACGGTTAATGTGTTGGCTGGAATTTTGACTGTCTGGTAGGTCCATATGTTCTCCCAGCATGTCTTACAGGAGCTGTCTACAGGGACTTTATTTCGAACACACTTCCAGACCTGTATGAGGAAATACCCCCGCTAATACAAAGATGCATGTGGTTCATGCATGTGATGGGTCTCCAGCACATTTTAATCAAATTGTTCGCGATGCACCAGCATGAAAGATAGATAACTAGGGGAGAACCGGTTCCATGGCCGGCACGTTCCCCCGACCCCAATCCTTCGGATTTTTATCTGTTGGGTCAAATAAAACAATTGGTTCATGCAACAGAGATTAATAATGCAGAGACGCTTCATCAATGTGTTATGGAGGTCTGCGAAACCATTCGACTCGGTGTGGGAATATTTGAAAAGGTCTACCAGTCAATCCGAATGGTACATGCAGGTGTAAAAGTAATTGGAGGACATTTTGCTATAAGTTGCTGTGTTGATGTACAACGATGGCATTTTGTAGTTATGTTTGTATGGACATTTTGACTTGTTGGCGTGAAGAAATTGCACCAAAGTTTGTAAAAGTATTTTTGATACACCCTGTGCGTATGTTAGTGGGCAATCCTTTTTATACAAGCTTCGTGGGATATAACGGACTAGGTATATTTTTTTCTATGTTTTTTATCCAATTATTCTTCTCGCCGTATTATTTTTCATTTTTTCAATGCACCAAAATCAAAAATAGTGAGTTCACAAGGAAAACTGAAAAAAAAAATCCGTTGTCCGTCGTATCCAACAAAGTAGAGGCATATATATATATATATATATATATATATATATATATATATATATATGTGTGTGTGTGTGTGTGTGTGTGTGTGTGTGTGTGTGTGTGTGTGTGTGTGTGTGTGTGTGTAGGTATGTATGTATGTATATATATATATATATATATTGGGATATTATAACGAAAACATGTAAAATCGCAATACAATTGCAGTCGTGTTTCAATGCGTATCAATACATCTCATTAGGCGATTTTAAATTACCGCTGAATGAACGATTTATTTAGATTTAAAAGCAAAATAAAATCTGTTCTTTCGAAAAAAAAAAATGAAAAAAGGAAGAGGTTATAAGGTTTGTGGGCTTTACTCTGATCAACCCATCAAATATGACCTACTTTAAATTTAAACAAAGCTAAGAAGAAAAAATTATTTTCCATAAATGGGTCATGACACGTAGATTGCCAGCTAACGGCAGCTAGAAATAAACCGGATCGATTTGGCATCAGTCAGAGATCCTACCCCTAGGCTATCGTCGCACGGCAGAGAGAAAGTGAAACTTTAACGTTTTCTATACTAAATACGCCAGTGATCCGGAGAGCTCAATTCCGTTGAAGAGCAAGGCGTTAATAGCAGTAGGAACCAATGCTTTTAAAATTACCCTTTTCTCAAGCGGGCTCAACCGGATTTTCCGGGAGCATATATATTGTCATCTGCAGACAGACTGTTTGGCTGTATCATAGCTCTTCAGTGTGGCTAGAAGATATATATATATATATATGTATGTATGTATGTATGTATGTATCTTTTGGGATAGAAAGCTTGCTCGTACATATTTATCCATTTGATTATATTTTGCTCCGTTCATTTGAGCGCTTCTATAGATATATTTAAATCAACAAACAATATACACTAATCGTCACCGGGATACAGAGCATTTTCATCTGGACTACTCCACCAAGAACAATCTGAACACTGGCAAAAAGATTATTAACTGACCCTTATACACAAAAGTATTATTAAGAGGATGAGATGGAAGGTATTGTTCGGCCAATGGCTAACATGAACATCTAAATCGGAATAAAAACGGATCTTTTGGTTTTAAATCGCAAAAAAACAACACCATGTGACGAACAACTTCTTGACTTCGAGAAGGAATTATTCTCCGTTATTAATGAGATCAAATTCACCACCAATACTAATAACCTCCGGTAAAATGTATAAAGACACTGCCTATCAAGCTATCGGATAAAATTATCATCAATTCTGATCAAACGGGCAACCATTACCAGATCGACGTTGACATATGCCACAAAGTCATTAATAGGGCGGTCAATAAGACTTACAACAAAGTACACCAACACTGCGAATTTCCCATGAATAATAAGGCCAAAAAGACAGCCAAAGAGCTAAAATTCGACGATAGACTGAATCTTTAAATTGCACAAGCGACAGGCCTTCATTATGGTGAAAGACCACAACGATGACTTCCCACACAACTCCCAATACCGGCATATCCAAGAATAATATCGGCAAGATAAGCAAGACAATCCTCGAAAGAGCCTGCAAATATACAAAAATGCTTTAGGAATCAATCAGTAACATAATACCGCTGACGCTATTGATTGGTTCACTAGAAAAGCGAATACTCTTTTCTCCAATTCGATATTTTCAACTCTTACTCATCCCTCACCGAGAAGTTGCTAACGGATGCGATAAATCTGGCCAACATTTACTGCTCCATATGCAAACAGGAAATTAACACCATTAAACAGGCACAGAAAACCATCCTGTTCCATAAAAGTTCGCTGTGGATCAACAGTAGCAATCCTGACTTCAGTATTGCCATTGGTGCGTTTGATTCAGCAGAAGCTTGTCGACTAGTTGGTATCTTATTACTTTGGCGTCTAAGGTTTATCTATGATATTAAAAAAAACGGCCTCCTACTCAAATCAAGCGCACAAAAAAACTGACCAACTCAGAAAAATTAATATCGGAAAAACATTTTTAATTTAATCCATAAGCACGTCAGTCTTTCCCCAACGCTAAATAAGTTAGCTGCAGTTGTGCCAAAAACATCGTCTAGTATATATCACAGCAAAACGATTCCATTCTGAACAAAACACTTCAACAACCTACAAAACAGCAACAACCCCGCAACTAATGAATGCAAGCGCCGAAAAAACAAACCCTGCCCATACAACGGTAGTTGTATGATCAAATCGTTAGTGTATAAAGCTGAAATCAAATATGACGACAAGGCCAAGTTTTATGTGAGCTCGACGGAAAACCATTATGAATCGCGCTTCTACCACCACCAAATGGGATTAGGCAATATCAAATATAGTAATAGTATTGACGTCTCTACGTTTTTCTGGAAACTGAAAAGCGAAAATAAAAACGTAACTATCACTTGGGAATGCGTAACGAAAGCTAAATTCTTCAGCGGGAAAGGCGACAGATAGAACTTCTGTCTTTCTAAATAATTAATGATCCTAAAAATAGGAACAGTCCAAAACTCTTAAACAAGAAAAGTGAGTTTATGAGCACCTGCCTGTCTAGAACCAAATTTCTACTCAAGCACAATTAATTAAGTCGAGCCGGTTCCAGTTACCACAATTATTAGTATTGATATTATTAATTATCTATTTATTTTATTATATTATTTTTGATGCCTTTAGTATATAATTATTGTTACTGTTATTAGTAGACTGTAATGCATTTATGCCAATTTATTATTTTCATTATAATATTATTACTTTTTTTATTATATAACCATTATTTATTATTTATATATTTTTATTTCATTTTATCATATCATATTTTATTTTTTTATTGTTATGTATCATTTTTATTAGTATCTTAATTTTAGTTTATGACTGCATATTTTATTAATATTATTAATTTTATTAATATCTCTAGTGTGTCTCATAAAAATATAGTTACTCCCTTGATCTTCAAACGTTTTTTAATAACAACGACATCCCTTTTTAAGTTAAAATTTATGATTCTTATTTTCAATCAATTTTGCAATCTCGGCTTAAATTCGAATCCACAATGTATAAATGTTTTTCGTAAATGGTTGATATTTTTAAGTAGTTTACTGCACAATTTACAAATACACAGATAGTTTAAAAAACAGAATAGAACAGAGTATTTAGTTCACTTCATTAAGAGTAATTGTATTCCGTCGATAATTGGTCGAATCTGCCTAAAATTGCTTCTGCATCCAATTCATCTAACAATTCCTTTTAATGGATAGCAACATGTATGATTCCAAGTTCTCAGATAGCGAATTTCTTAACGTAGTCTTTATGATCTTCAGCTTTGCAAATGGAAACTTTGGAGTTGAGTAAATGTTAGTATGCAGATGATTTTACATTGTTAAAACTGCTGTCTTTGTTTTGTTCTTTATTGGAGTTTTATTTGATATAGGGGGCCCAATCAAGGAGGGGCGCACTTGCTATCGAGCAAGCTGAAACCCTAGCCAATCCGCCCACTGCCAACTCATCACCGGCCTTTATAGGATGCAAACGAGATAAATCTTGTAGTTCTCTATTAAAATTAATTACAATGAGCTGAACAATCCCGTGCTAAGGTCAGTCAACATTACCTATTAGCATTCTTCATTTGAAAGAACTGCGTTGATTTCTACTTGCTTAAGCGGAGTGCATAATTGCACGCATGGAATCACGTTAATTTTAATAAGTCTAATATATAAAGCACATAGTTTGTGGATGTGTGTGTGTGTGTGTTTATTGGAAACCCTGAAAAATGAAATAATATCGTTATATAATAATAATAATCATTATACACACACACACACACACACACACACACACACACACATATATATATATATATATATATATATATATATATATATATATATATATATATATATATATATATATATATATATATATATATATATATATATATATATATATATATATAATGGATAGCGGCTCGGATTGAAGAATCGGAGGTCCGAGTTCGAATTCCAGTCGTATCCATTACATTCACTTACGTGCTAATACACTTGGGGAAGGTATGAATCCTCTTCTTATTCCCCAGCTACGGGGAAATAGCAGAACAAGTCGGATTCTATAGACTTGGATGGCAACTGGTCTACCGCAGAAAGAAATGGGTCACCTAATGCGGAAAAAAATCTACCTTCTCAGTCATGTATCGATCGACTAAGTGTATATCACGCGTGGCACATAACTGCCTGAATATTTATCCGGAAGACCCACTCGAATGGATTACAGTTGAGTTTAAAACAGGAATCTCAAGCGTACATGGGAATGGAAACAAAAAATATCCAGTTACCTCTGAACTTCTGCACTGGACGTTCTGGTCATCAGATGAGGGCATTGCCATTCATTCCCTCAGCGCCTAAGAAAATGGCTCTCGGAGTTGAGCATAGCAATAAACACGGCAAAGAAATACGGTTTTTATATTTATCTTTACTCAGACGTAAGAAAATTGATACGTCCATTTTTAATGAACGCCTCCACCATGCGTACCTGGAAGTAGCAGCAGAACATTCCCGGTCTCATTTAACAGTTACATTTTAGTATGCATCAGGCATCAGGGAATAACTGAAATCTTCATCCTTTTAATTAAAATGGGGGAGTTGCTGCCTAACACCTAGGTGATTGTGGACATTTGAGCATATTAGCAAAATTGGATCGACATTGCAGTTTGAGATTCATCCGTATTGCCACTTAAAATGAATATAGCATGAGACCGAATTCAAATTGGGAGCCCGGGACAAAAATTGGTCAGATCTTTCGACGTTTTTCTTCTGGGGATCTTTAGACGCCAGGGATCAAAACTAGCCCATCCAGTGAAAGAGCTATTTCCTGGAAGGGCGGTACAGATGAAGTTGAACTTAATAACAATTACCGCTTAAGTAATCCGATTTAATTAATTATACCTACCAGGAAGTGTCTTATATATTGCTTAACTTGGCCTTCTTTGTTAAATGAGAATATTCAGGTCTAAAAATCAATAATTTATCATTAGCTGCGTTTTGTTATTCGTTTCTGATATTTTGTGATCTTTGAATAAGCGATTCTTCTGTTAATAATTTTATAATTAAGTCTCTTAGCTATACATATGAAGCATTTTTATTTTAAATGTGGCAACCACTTTAAGATTTAGGTTACAGTTTGAGAATAAAACGAAATAAACAATGTATAAAAGGAATTCAGTAAACTTGACATTTTAATTAATCTATTTTAAAATTTAACAAATAATAGCATAACATAATAGACACTATCAAAATGTGTAAAATCATCGAACTGTTTCGATTAGAATTTAACTTATACCATACTGTATAAATCTGTCTGTCTGACTGTCTGTCTGTCTGTCTGTCTGACTGTCTGTATGTCTCTCGCTCTCTGAAAAAAAATTAAAAAAACGACTGCGTAACGCAGAAAAGGACCTTAACTCAGGCGAAGCCTTGTACCATTGCTAGTAAATAAATATATCTAGATATATGATTCGAGCACGTAGTCATTTTTAACAAGCCATTATATTTTTAAAATAATCTTTCTTGCTTGATAAAACAAATTAATGCAAAGTTTAAATTATTGCCCGTAATAAAATGGTGTGGTAAATGATAGTTTTTCCCTTGATGCCGTTAGGTTTTTTTTTTTTACTAAGTTCACTCTCTCGGAAATATTTATGTTCTTAAAAAGTGAATTTTAATGAAACCCAGACATATGAAAGTCAGTGTATGTATTTTGTTTTTTCTTCGAAATCTACAATAAAAATTAAAACAAATTAGACAAACTGTTTCGCTGTATCACAGCTCATCAATGTGGCTAAGTGTCCGGTTGCCTCTAGCTAGGATCAAAACCCGGTATATATATATATATACACCTGCACTAATGCAAAGCTCTTGAGTAAAATGAATGGAGCACTTTGGCTGATTGGCATTTGTTTACATTTGTAAAAACAATATGCTAGATTTAGTTGTGTAACTCTACCGAGTGAAGATAGCTCTGGCTGACACTAAATTAGTTGTGTTTCAATCCTGGCTTGAGGCATTCGGAAGTCTAGTCGTACTGAGGAGCTGTGATACAGCGAAACAGTACTGTCTGTGAATGACATAAATTAGTTCTTGAAAATACATTTCAATTGAGCACTGTTGAGTGATAAGCTAATTCTATAAACAACAGCCACCTAATGCATATATATATATATATATATATATATATATATATATATATATATATATATATATATATATATATATGTAACAGCAAAGTTGTCCAAATCGTATAACAGCATGGGATAATTGTCCATCCCATAAAATGTTTAATATCTAAAAAAAAAAAAAAAAAAAAACAAACAAATAACACTAAACTAATTGTTATGGTCCAGGGTCCTTGTACCACGGTGATGATCCAAGGTAGAACCAATGAAGGATAACTCGAACACAGGTATGGAATACCACAGATATATTACAAACAGAATATGTACAAAAGAAGTAGAAGTGTTAGTAATAACAATCAGGTTAGGTTAGAGAGAACTATGTTGTCTCGAAGTATCACTATTCAAATGTCTTACTGTAATCGTCGAGCCGACTGCCCGACTCACTCTCTCTGTCTGACTGTCTCACTGTCTCTCCGGCTTCCTCTTGCGGCGCAGTATTTATGGAATACGTGCTAGTCCATTACTACTATGGATAGGTTCCCATAACACTAATTGACTTACTTTTTGCATATTATCTGATAAGACTTTATCGTAAGAATCACTTAAAACCCCTTTGAGTTATTCTGCTAGAAATAGAACAGGCTTAAATCGTGTTGTGTCAGCCAGACTCTCTTACTAAATGAGCAATGATGAGAGGGAAAAGATCATTAAGGCCTTCATCAATGGTAACAACGTTCATACTCTGACCTCCGTCTTCAAAATACATTCAAGAACCATCAAGAGAACGGTGAATACTTTTAAAAGAAGATGGAAAAGTAGAGAGGAAAACTGGATCAGGAGGTCACAACAGGAAGAGGGAGCATCATTTCAACTTAGAGCTAAAGAGATCAATTAGAAAAGATCCAACTCAATCTGTAAGTCGTTTGGCACGTTAGAGAGGACAGTCCAAAGAGCAGTGAAAAAGACTTGAAAATGAAATCGTACGTGAAACCTGCGAGGCACCTTGTTATTCCAGAACTGAAAGTTAAAAGGTTAGAGAAGGCGAAGTTTTAAAGCGAGAGAACAGTAGAGAGGGAAACTGGATCTGGAGGTCACAACAGCAAGATGGATTATCATTTCCACTTAGAGTTAAATACATTCTTATTGTTCAAAGCAGAGTCCAAGAGTCCTAGAAAAACCTCGGTGCATTCCACTAAAATACAACGGTTCAAGCTTAATCTAATACTTGGTACATTTTGCTGTTACACGATTTGGACAATTTTACCGTTACACCGGGTATATGTGTATGTTGATCAGCGTGTGTGTGTGTGTGTGTGTTTGTGTGCGTGTGTGTGCAGAGAGAGAGAGAGAGAGAGAGAGAGAGAGAGAAAAAGATGTGTCTGAGTGGGAGAGATACCTTATTGATATCTAATTCGGTCTTTTGTGATTTTTGAATAAGCGATTGAGTTCGTGGCAGATTCTCTGATTAAATCGCTTAACTATTCATATGAAAACATTTTATGCACTGAAAATGTCAACCAACTTAACATTTTGTGCTCAGTCTGACAGGAAATGAAATTCGGAAATTTTTAGGATAAGAGGGGCAATATCGGATCAGATCTGACGACCATTAACCAGAAAATGTTTATTTATTTGTTTGCTCACACACACACACACACACACACACACACACACACACACACACACACACACACACACATATATATATATATATATATATATAATTAATAAACAATAAAATCCAAAATTACCTTATATGGGGAATATTCTATTTCGGCAGACGAAGATATCGGTCGTCTGTCTTTTCAACCCCGGTGTGGACTGAGTTCGTGTCTATACAGTTAGGGTGGGGTCAAGAAGTAAAATTTAACTGTGAAAGCTAAAACAAATATCAACCTATCGAAAAACTAATACAGAATCTTTTAATTTTCTGTCGAAATAGGATATTCCCCATATGAGATAATTTTGGATTCATCTGTTAATTATATTGCTTTGTATTAATAAATACATTGAGCCCTTTTTGTGGATCGGTTTTAATATTTTATATTATTAAGATCCTCTTGCATTATATCCCAACGGATTTGTTAACTTTACTATATATATATATATATATATATATATATATATATATATATATATATATATATATTGATGCCAGTTGAATTTTCAGTCAGACCAATCTGAGTAGAACATTGTTTTTTTTCTCAAGTATCTCGTATACTGCATTGTACTATTATTGCTTGTGAGATGATCGGCTATATTATGTATAGCTCTGGTATATGTGTGTGTATGTGTACATGCATGTATGTATATATATATATATAAATATGTATATAGATATATAGCTGATATATTATGTTTAGTAGTTTCATCCCTTAAGCGATCGTGAGACTGTCTTACTACTCGTTTTGTAGACTGCATATATAGGCCACTGGAAGCTTAACAAAATGTGTGAAGAGGAAAATCAGAGTTCATTTTTTCTTTTTACCGTTATTTTTTTTTACCTTATTCATTGATGTTGGTTTTCTTTTTCATTTAATTTATTGAGTTTCTGTTTTATTACATTATATTTTTGTATCATATTTTTGTTTCACACATTTATTTAGTATTGTATTTATTTATTAGTTTCGAATATTTAAATATATTTATTTATTTCAATGAAAACACGAGACATTTTGAAAAAAACTTTTGAAATATTAAGTGAATAAAGTTAAAGAATGATAAACTGAAATAATATATATATATATATATATATAATATATATTTATAATATATATATATATATATATATATATATATATATATATATATATATACATACAGAGAGAGAGAGAGTGAGAGAGAGATTCCAAAAATTGGACGAAAAATAGCTATAACTGCTATATAAACGACCGAAATTTTTACTACTTAACTTAAAAATCGAAAACCGAAAAGAATAAATAAGAATATACAAAATAAAAATAAATAAGAAAAAACAACTAACATAAATTAATACAAATAAATAAATTATTAAATAATCAATTAACAAACTGACCCACGCTAAAATAACCGTTAGAATAAATAAAAATAAAATAAACAAACAAAAACAAGTAAAAATAATCAATCCAAATAGATAAATAAATTAATAAACAAATTAAAAAAAACAGCCGCCGCCAAAATAACAGTTAGAATAGAGAACAGCAATCAATCCAAAAATTGAGCGAAAAAATAGCTTTAATTACCTTCCCAGCCCAAAACAAACTATTGAATAAACGATCTGAACCCATCTCGAATTTTTTACTACGTTACTAAAACATCGAAAAACGAAAAGAATAAATGAATATGTAAAATAAAAAAATAAATAAAAAGCAAGTAAAATAAATTAACCCAAATAAATAAACAAACAAACCACTCCTACCAAAATAACTATCAGAATGGATTACCCACAATGTATCACTGACCCGTATTTATAAATAGTCCAGAAAAAACCTAACACACGTGGCCTAACGATTGCGTCTAGCATGAAACAATCTGTCGCCTCTGAATGTTGACCGCAATGTTCACTCTTATACATATATATATATATATATATATATATATATATATATATATATATATATAAATTCGTGTACATATATATATATATATGTATATATATAAATAAACACACACACGCACATATATATATATATATACACATATATATATATATGTGTGTGTGTGTGTGTGCGTGTGTGTGTGTATATTTAAAAAATGAGAAAGAACATTAAGATTTATAATACAGTGTTCTTAATAATTATTTTTATTTAAAAAAAATAGTACTCAATACAAATTTGAAGAACACAAAATTACCCTAAAATTAAGTTACAGTTGTATTGAAAACTTAGAAATGATTATCAAGAAACATACGTAAACACTTAGACCAAATTCAAAAAATCTTAGAGGGTATAATAAAAAGAAATGAAGATAAAGTAAAATTATGTAATTGTAGAAATCCTCAAAACTGTCCTTTTAATAATAAATGTCACACTGAATCATTAGTGTACCAATGCAGTATCTCATCTATTGAGGATCCAGACAAAGTAAAAGTCTACATTGGATGCAGCATCAAAGTTCTTTTAAATAAGTAAATACCGAAATCAGACGTCCCTATCTAAATATTTCTGGCACTTAAAGGAAACCAATAAAACACCTACTGTAAAATGGAAAATAATAAGAAAAGCTAGAATTTGTAGGTCATTAAATGAGCCATGTCCTTGGTGCGTACATGAGAAATTACACATTATTAAGGTTATGAAAAATAAAAATTTACTTAATCAAAGAAATGAAATAGCTATTTTTTGCAATCGAAGTCAAAAGTTTTCTTTAAATAATGATAAAATTCGAAAAAAAATATAAGAAAAATGAAACACATATTTATACTTAATCTTTGAATAATAATTTTTAAATAAGAAAGTCATTCTAATATATTTATTTGTTTAAAAATATATAATCTATTAGTTATTAGAAGTAGGAATAATATTTAAAATTGTAGGAATAGATTTTAAATATTAGAAATACGACGTACTCATATTGAAACGACCCTTTTGAAAAAATCTTTGTGTATAATATTATGAATTAAACGGAAAAATAAAAATGCTAAAAAACGTTTCGTCATTAAAAAAAAACCAAAAAAAAATAAACAGACGACATGCTGGAAACGGATAGAATCAATTGTTGAACATGCACCCCTACTCTACCTTAACTTAACCTGATTTTGAAAGTAACTTATATTTGATACACAGGTTGTCTTGAAAAATGAATACCCTACGACCTCTTATCAAAATGATTGAATTTTTCGTAACCTTAACAACTAACAATATCAAGATTGTAAGTACTTACAAACTCGGTAAATTTCTAAATAAGTTATTCCAAAAATCGCTTGAACATAAAACAGTACTAGGGATTTTAATTTAATTCTCTAATTAAATTTAAAGTTTCAATTTCTGTTTTTGATACATGGTAATTCTTGTATAGCTATGGGCCCATATTTTTAAATTAGTAAATTTAATATATATATATATATATGTATATATATATGTGTGTGTGTGTGTGTATATATATATATACCTGTATATATATATAGAGAGAGAGAGAAAGAGAAAGAGAGAGAGAAGGAAAGAGAGAGAGAGAGAGTGATAGTTGTATAATGCTATATATATATATAGTTATGATATATAAATATATATGTATGATATATATAGTTATGAGATATATATAGTTATGATAGTTATATAATCACATATATATGTGTGTGTTTGTGTGTGTCTGTGTGTATATATAGAGAGAGAGAGAAAAGAGAGGGAACAAGAAAGAGAGAGAACAAGAAAGAGAGAGAACAAGAGAGAGAGAGAGAGAGAGAGAGAGAGAGAGAGAGAGAGTGATAGATACATAAAATCTTTTACCGACTCTGCTTCCGCAAATAAACGTTGGTAAACAGCATTTTATTTTTTTTTATATTTTCGAAAAATTATTAATTATTTTAAAAGAAATTTTATTTCAAAGAAAATGTACAGTTTTTGATCCGGATAAATTTTAAAAAGCATAGAATTAATACTTAAACCAATAAAATAAGGTAATATAGTAATAAATTGAAATGAAATAAGTATAAAATTTGTGTAGGCACAAGATGCCTGCTGATTTGTATGACAAAAGACAGCCGTGCACACACCCTCACACACACACACACCGACACCCCCAACACAAACACATACACACATTCTCTGTCTCTCTCTCTCTGAGTCTTTTTCCCAATATATATATATATATATATATATATATATATATATATATATGTGTGTGTGTGTGTGTGTGTGTATGTGTGTGTGTGTGTGTGTGTAATTTGTCTAATCTTTTGCCAGACAAATAAACATTGTTAAAAGGCTTTTGGCGTATTTTAGACTGCATTGACAAGACAGGGCAAAAGTGGGTATTTTGTTAAAATGGTGTCTGCAAAATATCATTGTCGGGGAAAAAGTGAACAACAAAGAATGTAATTGTAAGCAAAGCTAACTGCTTTGAAAACGACTTAACGTGGACAACGCCAATGTCATATTTTTATTTATATATAATTTTTCTTGGGCATCGTCTGTACAATTCGTTAACTTTTATTTATTGTGTAAAGAAAGACTAACTTCATAGCTGAGCAAACAACATTTTTCCGTATTCAAACTTGCATACATAAGGCACTATTTCTTTAGCAAACCTTACCTTAATCCCTGACAACAGTCAATTCATCATCGTTTGTAATTGATTTTTTCCTATATTAAAATAATTACTAATGCCTACCTTTATGCATGTTAGCCAGTTCTACCATTAACGCCTTTTGGACTTAAACTGGACCCAGACCTTAAGTAGAACTCGTCCATACGATCCATCATTAAAGATGCTGCAAAAATGGCCTGTTCCCTGTACCGCTCCTTCTAACTTTACAAGAGCCAGGTCAGGCCGAAAATGGAGTACTTCTGTCATATACGGACAGGAGATGGCCAGTCTTCATTTTCGAGCCTCGACAGAGTTCAAAATCGTCTCCGCCTCCCAGTGGGCGACGAATTCATCTCCAACCTACAACCCCTTTCAAGTCTCTCGCAGCTCTACCCCTATTTCCATGGAAAGTGTTCAGACGAACTACACTTCTTCGTTCCACCAGTTCTAACCTTCACAGCTATGAACCGTCATGCCACGCACATTCTAGCGAACCACGCTTATTCCTAAAATATTCCATTTGTGAGATGTAAGTTCCACTCGAGCAGCTTCTTTCAACAAACCTCTGATTTGTGGAACCGACACCCAAGAGGACACTTCCTGCTCAAGTCTGTGGTTAACCGTTATCTTCCACATATCCGCATAAACTGTGCTACTGGCTGTAACACACTATCTCGATTAACTTTCGGACATTGTACAGGGTGAACATCATTAAAAAAAATACATTTTTTTGGTCTCTCTGAGATATTATTTAATTCCAGTATTTACTTGAGTTCAGAGATTTTGATGTAGAATTGGAAATCTTAAATCGAATGGCGCGAATATTCTTCGTTGTCTGTTGATAATATCAAAATTCCAAGAAGCTCAAACGTTTAAGTCTTTCTCTTGCATTTTATATTACGTGTGAATCTTGGATAAATTGTCTAAACCCTTCAACATTTCCTTTTCTAACATCCGCGGCATTCGAACCAAATTCTGCAGTGTGGAATCATTCCTCATTGAGAAGTCTCCTGACATACCGGTTCTCTGCGAGACCGACCTCTACTCGTTTATCCCCTCCTCTGACCTTTCCACCATTACCTTCCTCTCTGTAGAAAGAACTCTCAAACCACGAGTTTAACCTAGGAGTTTACGTCAAGGGATCTCTCTCTCGAATCTCCGGACCATTCATACATGTGTCTCTGTCTATCTCTCCTCAATGCTTTAAACTGCCTCTTCTTCCTTTATCGCTCTCCAACCTTCCAAGACTGTGATGTACTCGAAAGCATTTAAGACAATATAGACAAGGCTATCTCTCTTCATCCGTTTGCTCATTCGTTTTCGGTGATATTAAAACCCACTATGCCAAGTGGTTTTAAAAAAATCTATAACTGATCTTGCTGGAATACGAACCCTTAACTTTTCAATTACTCAATCCCTCACACAAGTGGTTGACTTTCCCACCCGTTTTCCCCAATAACCATGACGACGGTAAGGCTTCTCCTCTTGATCTCTGTTTCGCCTCCATCTCCGATTCTCGTCGTACAACGCAGCTCTGCCCTTTTGGCAGCTCTGATCATGCTGTAGTGTCTGTCAACATCTCTTTCTACTCCACCCCCAGCAAAGAACCTTCTACCAACAGAACATCTTTCTGTCATCAACGAGCTGACTGGGACTCGTTCCGTGATTTCCTTCGCGATGTCCCCTGGAATGTAATCTTTAATCTCCCCGTTCAAGAATGGGCTTCCGAGGTCTCCTCCTGGATAAAAGCTGGAATCGAGGTATTCAAATATAAGGTTAAATCACACTCATCTCTTTGGTTCTCTACTACTTGCTCAGCTGCCATCGCCCACAGGAATCACTTCTTCCGCCTGTACCGTAGTGACATGTCAGTTTGCAACAGACGTCTCTTCGCCTCAGCCCGTAATGAGTGCCAGCGTGTCTTCAATGAAGCAAAGTCGCTATTCGCTGATAGAATGAAACAACGGATCGCATCTCGCAAATTCGGCTCCAAAGATTATTGGCGTCTCTGCAAGAGCGTACTAAACAATAGCAAACACACAATACCTCCTTTGTTCAACCAATATCAGGTCCTGATTTCCTCAGCTGATAAGGCAGAATGCTTTGCTCGTAAATTCTCATCCAATTCAACGCTCTACTCGTCCGGTGTACCTACACTCGATTTCTCCCCTAGAACTAAGGCTCTGTAGAGCGAGTTGCACATAACCCCATCGTTGGTATTGGGCATCATCTCTAAATTAAATTCCCATAAGGCTAGCGCCGGGGACGGGATACCAGCCATTGTCCTGAAGAAATGTACCCCTGAACTGGCTCCTGTCTTCTCCAAGCTATACAACTATTGCCTCAACGACTCTTGCTTTCCATCCTGTTGGAAGTCTTCATCAGTTGTACCTGACTTCAAGAACTCTGGCGACCCTTCTGACCTATCTAACTATCGTCCTATCAGTCTCCTACCTCTCTTCAGCAAAGTCTTTGAAGCTTTAATCAACGCCGAAATGGTTAAGCACCTTACATCCCATGATCTGCTCTCAAACAAGCAATATGGTTTCTGCTTTGCCCGAACTACAGCTGATGTACTCACGGCCATAACTGAATTTGTTTACCAAGCACTTCACAATAACGAAGAAGCTCATGCCGTGGTTCTGGATATCTCTAAAGCGTCGGATAGTGTTTGGCATGCCGGGCTCCTTCGCAAGCTTTAGTGATACAGTATTTCAGGACGATTATTTGACAATACAATCATTCTTGTCAAACCGTGTAATGAAGGTAGTGCTTAACAGATTCTCCTCTGGTTCCTTTCTCATGAACACAGGTGTTCCCCAAGGCTCTATCCTGGATTCTACACTGTTCCTTATCTTCATTAACGATTTTCCCAATATCATCAGTTCATAAGTAGGCATCTATGCAGACGTCACCAGTATTTACTCCTGCCTAAAAAGCAAATCTGGTATCGCTGGCAAAAATAACTTGGCCGTTGGTATTGAAAAGGATCTCCAATGACTGGGTCAGGAATTGGCTGGTTAACTTTAATGCTCTCTATTATTCACCACAGAAAACCCTCCCTGACTCCCATTAGAATGTCTGAAGCTCAACTCCACAAGAGCACCTCTTTGCAACTGCTTATCTCACACTGTCCGTTGACCTGAGATGGAACAATTACATTGAATCAATAGATTCATCTACTGCAAGGAGAGTTGGTTCTCTATGTCGCTCCAGAAAGTTTTTCTCGTCCGAGTCTATCCTTCAAATCTATAAATCAACCATTCGCCCTTGCCTGAAATATTGCTGTCATGTATGGCCTGGTGCCCCCGCTCTGCGTCTTAGGGTCCTCAACAAAATCCAGAGACGGATATACAGTGTGGTTGGCATCTCGTTTACAGTCGCTCTCTGACAGACGTGTTGTTGCTTCCTCCCTCTGTCTTTTCTACAAATACTTTCACGGTATCTGCTCCGACGAGCTATTTTCGCTAGTTCCCACCCTGCATGAATTTACACGTGTCACTAGGTCGGCATTTCAGTCCCACACATTAACTGTCGAAACTGTTAAATGTAGCCGTCTCTTCTACTCCAATAGCTTCATGTCTCGCACTTCCCATCTGTAGAACTCCCTTCCTCTTACTTGCTTTCCTGATAGCCATAATCTCCAACTATTCAAATGCAATGTCAATCGACATCTCCAGATGACCTGATCTATTCCTCGTCCTTCTCTTCACCCTTTTTTCTATCACCCCACTTTACTCTTGCTTCCACTCTATGTAACCCCTTGCGTGCTAGTCACACTCCCGCCTTGCTTGGGGTTAAAATTTAAAAAAAAAATGTTACGTAGATTCCTCAAAGTTGTCGCTTATATCAAAGAAGAATTGCGAGCGGAAATTGTATTTTTGTGTTTCCTAATTTAAAAGAGAGTAACTCTGATTATTCTCTTAATTTTTCTTTATTTCTCTCTCTCTCTCTCACACACACACACACACACACACACACACACACACACACACATATATATATATATATATAGAGAGAGAGAGAGAGAGAGAGACAGACAGAAAGACAGACAGAAAGAGAGACCTGAGATGCTCGACACTCATACATCAAAACGTCGGTAGATTCCATGATATATATATATATATATATATATATATATATATATATATATATAAATTGATATATATATATATATATATATATATATATATATATATATAAATTGATATATATATATATATATATATATATATATATATATATATATATATATATATATATATCTGTAAGAAGATGCGAATGGTAAATTTTCGCCATTTTATATTTTTAATTTCTTGCATGCGCATTGTTCATTTGAGATTGTGTTGATGTCACAGTATAGTAGGGTCACT